>CM034156.1:614314976-615521268 GCA_019776745.2 Taxus chinensis
TCCCCTAATATGTAAAATTAAACATTCATGTGACTCGCCATAGCTGGCCATAAACTTAGTAATTATGTTATAGACTCATGAGCACCAGACAATGTAATGCCTGCAAAAGTAGCTCATGCTTTGGGCCTAACTCTAACATGTACCTTTGGTTCCTGTTATTACATGGAGAGTAGAGAAGTTCCTTTGGCTGGGAGAATTAAAGATGCACAAGTAGCCTTCACTTTTTTTCCAGAGAAAAGGGTTAAAGCCACTATTTTGGTTGCTAATATTCCTCCCTCGTATGGGATGTTGCTGAGTAGAAATTTTTGTAAGGAGGTAGGAGGTGAAATTTAGATGGATTGGTTGCATGCTTTGAACCTGATCAATGGAAAAATAAAGAAGTTGCTACCAGAGAGACAGACTGAGTATATTGTGAAAAAGACTAATGATCCAAAAACAAAAATACTCTACAAAGATATAGGGCATGGTAACTATATGATTATGTCACAGGATGAGGAAAAACTTCCTAAGGGAGTGATTCATGATCCCAATGGAATGTTGACTCTGGAGTGTGATGGAAGCTATTCTTTAGCTGGTTCTAGAGCTGGAGTGGTGTTGATCTCTCCAGAAGGTAAGATTCATCCATTCTCTTTCAAGATTTATTTTGAAAACACAAATAATACAGTTGAATATGAGGCTCTCATCCTTGGGTTAAACATGGAAAAAGAAATGGGAGTGAAGAATCTTTGTGCTCATGGTGATGTAGATTTTATTGTGAAATAGGTAAGGGGTATTTTCCAAGTCAAGAATAGGATATTGAAAAATTATAGAAATCTTATTTGGGATTCCATTGATTTTCTTGATTCTTTCTTCATTGAAGTTGTGCCAAGAGAGAAGAATACTAGAGATGATTCTCTAGTTGTCTCAGGATCTATGTTGACTCCTCACCCAAATTTCTCTCAAGATAAATTTACCATTGAAATGATTCATAGGCCCAGTGTACCAAATAATATAAACAACTAGCATGTTTTCAATGATGATCAACATTTGCTCTCTTTCTTGGAGCTTAAGGGTAATTTTGATCAATTGTATTTTGAAGGAAGTGAAACTCTACCTAGAGAGTATGTGCCCTATAATGAATATTAAATCAAGGAAAATATGGATCAAGATGGCTGTAACAAGATTCCTAAAGGTCTGGTGAGTTTAGAAGATTTGTTCAATAAACATGATAGGTATATCAAATCTAAAGCTCCTCGATAATCTGCTGAGTGTGAAAATGTTAATATTAGAATTCATGAGGAACCCAAGATGGTGAATATTAGAAAATGATGCACTCAAGAAGAAAATAAGAAAGTAGTAAACCTATTTAAAAAGTATGTTGATGTTCTTTCCTATTCATATGATGATCTCAAGTCTTTTCAACCAAAGGAGATGCAACACTTTATCCCTCTAAAACCTGGGATCAAACCATTCAAGTAGAAACAAAGGCAATACAATCCTAAGGTTGATGGAACTATTTTTCAAGAGATCCAAAAATTACTGAAGGAAAATATCATTTTCCCTATACATCATTCAACATGGATTTCCAACATTGTGCCTGTCAGAAAAAAGAATGGTGAAATCTACATCTGTGTAGATTTCAAGAATTCGAATTAGGTCTCTCTGAAAGATAACTATCCTCTCCCCATGATGGATCAAGTTTTACAAGATTTCACAGGCTCTGAGATGTTTTCTATTCTATATGGGTTCTCTGGGTACAATCAGGTGGAAGCCAATACCCCAGATCAGCACAAAATGCCTTTTACTACTCCTTGGGACACCTTTTCCTACAAGAGAATGCTTTTTGGTCTTATCAATGTGTGTGCCACCTTTCAGAGGGAAATGGACTTGGATTTTAGTAGTCTAAAGGGAAAGTGTATTTTTGTGTACCTTGATGATTTGACTATTTTCTCCAAAACAAGGGCAGATCAGTTTCAACATCTTGAAGCAGTCCTCGAGAAATGTGAAGAACATGGAATTTCTCTCAATCCCAAGAAGTTTGTCTTTTGTATTACTGAAGGAAATTTTTTGGGTCATATTGTCTCCAAAGAATGAATCAAGATAGATCCAAAAAGAGTTCAAGTAATCCAGTAGATTCCTCTTCCCACAAGTAAAAAGGGTGTTCACTCTTTCTTTGGTAAGATAAACTTCCTGAGGAGATTCATTCCTGATTTTGTAGAACTGACTATGAGAATTTCTCACATGATCAAAGGAAAGAAAAAAATTGGTTTGACTTCCGAAGGTAAAGAAGCATTTGAAGGTATCAAGAAATCCATTGCTAAGACTCCCATCTTAGCATGTCCTGATTTCAACAAGGATTTTATCATCTATTGCTATGCTGCGGAGAGTACCTTGGCTGTTGTGCTAACTTAGAGAAATTATGAGGATCATGAACTTTCAATTGCATTCATGAGCTATGTTATGAAATCTCATGAATTAAAATATACTATGATGGAGAAACATGCCTTTGCAGTGGTTAAATTTGTCAAGTAGTTTCATTTTTTATATTCTTAATTCTCACTATGTTGTGCTTGTACCTGATACAACCATCAAATCTATTCTTACACAACAAGATTTTGGAACTAAGAGAGGAAATTAAGTAGCAAAAGTCCAATAATATGACCTTAATATCAATCCAACTAAGCTAGTCTGGGGTAAACGCTTAGGTGATCTTATTGCTGAAGGAGATGATGCAAAATTGTCCAAAGAAGCAGTTGATGTTCCTATTGTCCTCTTCCTCAGTTCAACAGATGAATGCTATGATGGTATTGCACATTTTATTACTTATGGAGAGTGTCCATCCCACTTGAGTTCTAAGTAAAAGAGAGCTATTAAGCTAAGTTCTGCACATTATGTATTATGGGAAAATGATTTATTCAAGCGAGGCATAGATGGAAGATTGCTTAAATGTGTAGACAAAGAGAAAAAAAAAGAAGTGGTTTTCATATTTTCATGATCAGGCTTGTGGAGGGCATTTATCTTCTGTTGTCACTGCCCATAAGATCCTTCGTGAAGGTTATTATTTTCCTACATCGTTTAGAGATGCATAAAAATGGGTAGGTAAGTGTGAAGCATGTCATGCTTTTGTTGGCAGACCTAAGGTGGCTGTTTTACCACTAAAACCAGTAGTGATTGATGATCCTTTTCAACATTGGGGATTGGATTTCATTGGAACTCTTAATCCATATTTCAGTGTTGCACATACTCATGTGCTAACTACTACAGATTACTTCACAAAGTGAGTAGAGGCTATTCCAGTCAAAAGCACTACTTCAGAGGTGGTGTGTAATTTCATCAAAGAGAACATCTTGATAAGGTTTGGGGTACCAAACAAGATTATGACTGATAATACTTCAAATTTTTATTCTTCTGAGATGATGGATTTTTGTTATGGTTATGGAATCTACCTTGATCATTCTTTAGACTACTACCCCAAGGGAATGGACAAGCGGAATCAACAAATAAGAATTTGGTAACCATCGTTTGGAAGATTTTCAATGACTCTCAGAGGAATTGGCACAAGAAACTTTATGATGCTCTCTCAGCAGATAGAATTACACCCAAAAGAGTATTTGGGATGTTTCCATTCCAATTGGTGTACGGTGTTGAATCTTAGCTATCAGTAACAGTGGAATTTCCAGCCTTACACTTGATGAAGGCTATTGAAGATACAAGTTTCACCAGTTCCTTAGACAAGAGGATCATGTATCTCCATAAGCTGGATGAAGACAGGTTGCAATTTTTTATAGAATCTCATCTCATCAACTGAAGGTGAAATATTTGTCTGACAAGAAAGCTAGACCTAGATATTTTCAAGTGGGGGACATTGTTCTACTGTGGGACAAAAGGCATGAACCTTGAGGAAGCCATGGTAAGTTTGATTCTCTTTGGCTTGGTCCGTTCAAAATCAGACACTTTGTTGGAGAAAATTATTTCTACTTTGATTATACGGATGCATCTTCTCTCCCACTTCCTTATAGTGGGCAATATTTGAAGTTTTTCAAGTCCTAGGTGATTAAGCACTCCTTCTGTATATTGTGTACAGTGTTTTGGTTTTTGACCGTTCTTTTGTGTTTTGTTTTTTGGTCTTTCCTTTTTGGTTTGTTTCTTTTCTCGTTGCGTGTGTGTTGTCTTCTGTATTGGTTTTTCCTTTGACTCTATTTTGCCAATGGAAAAGGAACTGGTCTTCTTTCCCAGAGTTTTTTTATGGTTCTTGATCTTGCATCATTCCTCTGTCAAGTCATCCTTAGAAAGAGCCAGTTGTTATCGCCCTCAAAATCCCCCTCTTTTTGAAGTCGAGTTTTGTGAATTTTGAGTTGGTGGCTTGGAGAAATTCATGCTTTGATGTCATGGGTGCTCGGTTTTAATCTTACCCTTTCACTTGAAAATTCTTCAATCTTCCCAGTTTGAAGTATTTTATATTTCCCTCATCTGGATGCTTGAAAATATTTTCCTTCATTTGAATGTCATTTTCAATCCTTCTATTTGGTTGTGGATAGCATCGAGCCTGATATTGGTTGCATTTTCTCATTCCATGGAGAACAATTTGAAATTCAAGCGTAGATAGTGGGGTTTTCCCTTTCATTTTTATTTTTTCATAGTCGTTAATGATGGGCGTCAAATTCTATCCTGACATCTTTGGATACGTGGACATCTCTGATTGGATACGGCATGGCAGGTTTATCTTTTAAACTTGTCGCTTTTGTTATTTTTTGCAAAAGTGTCAAATTGGCCCCATGGTCCAAAGGATCTTGATTGGCTAAAACAAGTAGTGGTGGAAAGGCAGACCCTTTTTGTGTTTTGATGATTTGAAACGTGAAAGGCAAAAAGGAAGGTCCTTTTTTTGTTTCGAGGCATTACGGTGAAAGGCGTAAAATGTAAAAAAAGAATGTCTAAGGCCAGCAAAGGGACATGTGGCCATTTTAAGTCAAAAGCGAGGAAGCGAACCGTTGGAGCACTTTAGGAATTTTGGATTTGTTTCTATAAAGGGCTTAAAGTTATAAAGTGACCCATGGCCCTGTTCATGCCAAGGGATAAAGTCAAATGTTGAGCCCACATCAAAAGTCAAAGTGGGAAGGTGGGTTGGCGGAACACTTTGAGTTTTTGAGATTTTTGTTGAAAAGATTTAATATTGTCAAAGTGAGCCGTGACTCTGTCTCCACTCAAGTAAAGCCATGTGTCAGGCCTATATCAGAAACGGATGGGCAACATAAAATGCCTAAAATGAACAATCTCTATAAAAATCATAAAATGCAAAAGGCACCCCCAAACCCACTTCAACTAAATCTCTCCCATGTGGAAGACTCAAATTCAAAGTTTGTGAAAGCAGGATTAACAACTATGATATGATGCATCTAGTTTTTCCACCGGGCATGGAAATATCCAAGGCATTAGAGAAGTTCTGATGATGGTTTCTTGAATAAGTTTCATCATTTTTTGTAACCGAATGTAACCATTTTTGGAATCTATTTATCGTGTTCTTTGTGCCATTATTGGGGGTTGAATCCTGGTACTCTGTAGATGCAATAGATTCGAAAGTAATCAATAAATAATTTTTTCCCTTTCTTCCTCTACCATTCCTTCTTTCCTTGTTCAAATTTTTGAATCATCCATCTTTGCATGCTAAGAAAATTTGTGTTCTTGTGAATATGATTTTGGGAACTTTGTGTCTGAGAAATTATATCTGTTATAAACTTGAATGATTCCATTCTATATCTCCTTTTCTCAATACGCATAAGGTTATACTCTACTATCTATATTACCTTAAAGTATTGTTATGTTCTTCTTCTCTCATCTCCTTAGTTCATCTATTCTTTTGTATTGATAATTTTTTGGGCTTAAAATGTTTCAAAGTATCAGGAATCCACACTTTCAAAGTTGTACATTTGTATATAAGTTTTTATCCTTGCTTTCAATAAGGGAACCTCTCCCATAAAGAGGAAGGACTTGATGTCCCCTGACTATGGTTTGTTAAAGTAAAATTTTAAAACCCAACAGGCATTTTGGAGAAAAGGTGGGAAATTTTTGAAAAGGTCCAAAAAGGACAAAAGTTTGAAATTCCAAAATTCTAAAATTTCAGAATTTCAGGTTTCAGAGTTTCGGAGAAAAGAAATGACCAGTTGGAAAAAGGCAAGCAAAAAGTTTAAAATCCCAAACTCAAAAATTCCGAAAGGAAAAAACCTGAAATCCTGAACTCAAAAATTTCAAAAGAAAAAACTCTTAATTGGAAAGTTCTGAAATTCCGAAAGTCTAAAATTTTGGACTTTTAGGTTCCAGAGTTTCGGAACTCTCAAGCCAATTTTCTGATAAATAGTAACAAACAATCTGAAATGGAAAGTTCTGAAATTCCGAAAGTATAAAATTTCAGACTTTCGAGTTTCGGAGTTTCAGACCTCTCAAGTTAATTTTCCGATGAACAATAACAAAAACTTAGAAATGGAAAGTTCCGAAAGCCCAAAATTTCATACTTTCAGGTTTCAGAGTTTTCACGTACCCAAGTACATGAATAGTAACCCGACTTCTGAAGACAAAATGTCAGAAATTCTAAATTTTGGGATTTCAGAGGTTGCATGCATTTCAGACTCCAAAAAAGGAAGATCAAGAACTCACATTTTTGCAGAACGATCCCTTGACCTTCAGATGGCCCTAAATTTTGACTGGGAGCTCAGATTTACACAAGAAAGGAATTTTTGGAAAGTTTAAAGTCTCCTCTACAGAACTCAAACTGGTTATATTAATTTAACTAAGATTAAGTTATTCAAAATGAATAAATATAGTCTATCATATTAGAGGATGTTCCACGTTTCTCACCTACCACAATAATGAAGGTATGGGCTTCCTTTTTTTCCTAATAAGGAAAATTACATGGAGGCATGGGTTTTGCAGTGGAACCCATCATTGTTGCAGGTGAATTTAATGCATTTTAGGGTGGATGGAGTAGTATTTCAAATTCCTCTCTCATTCTTCATATATATTGTAAGGAGGGGCATTTTTCTGATGTTGGGATAATTTTGCTTTGCACCCTCCCTTCATCTCTGGTCTATAAGTGAATTTGTGGAGTTCAAACCTCACATTCAAGTTGTAATGCAAGTTTGTGCCTCTTGGCCATTATAATGGACTATATCAAATCTTTGGAGCAATAATAATATTCTGTGGATGATTTTCAACCTTTTCTTATGTTCATTGCATCTTCATGATCTCTCATTACAATCCTGGTTATCTATGCATGGTGATTGTATTACATTTTTAATGGTTTGTGCTTAATTACAAAGAAAGTTTTCAACATTCCTTTGGTACATCACCTCTATTAGTTTAGATTTAATTTCTTGTAATTTTCTTAACCCTGTCTCCTTAGCAAGTTATATTAGTTTTTAGGGTGGATCCTCTACGATTTGGATGTATGCATCAGAATAGAGGAATATGAACTGGCCTTCATCCAGATAGCTTTCCTGATTGCAAAGTCCCACACTTTGGGAAAAGCTTCATGTTATGCAATCACACTGAGAGTTTTAACCCATCGAATTTCATACATTCATGGGTGTTGTGGTTACGCATCAACACTAACATCAAATGGATAATAGTTGTTGCTTGATATAAGAGTCTTGAGGATGGAGGTTCATCAAGTCTTGGCAATACGGCCTTTATTGATTAACTCCATTAATCTTCACAAAATATCTTGGATGATTCTTAGCTCCACTCTGATAGAGAATGTTCTAAGATGATAAAATGGCTATAGCTTAGGCTCAATGCTCATTTAGCTAAGTAAATGTGTAAATAGAAAGGTAGGAGGAGGGTTCCTTATATAGCCCCATGGATAAAAGAATCTCTACATCCCTTTACATGTGGGATAATAGAGAGGTTGGGTAAGTTGTGGATAAGGAAGGTTTAGGGAGGGTTGAGTCAACCTTAGGAGAGTTTAGTTTGTCCTTTAGTGACTCGTGGGGATTGAGGGGTTTATTAATTAACCAAAGTGATTAATTAATAGATGTGCAAGCTTATAGAATTTTTTTAGAGAAATAATTAGTATGATTTATGTTATGAGATGAATTTAATCAAATAAATGATGATTTATCGATTAAATAGAAGAGAAAATTAATTAATCTAGATAGAAAGAGGAGATTAATTAATTAATTGAGATAGAAAGGGGAGTTGATTAATGAAAGGTAATTAATTGGCATCGTTGTTGGATAGAAGAGTTATTTAGCTAATGTAATGTAATTAATTAACGACGATAGTAGAGAAAATTTACAATATTGATTATATGTCATCAATTTCTAGGAAAGGTTATAATTAGCACAATTTAAGTATTTAAATTTCTTGAGATAAATTATAGGTGTCTACATCCACAGCAACACTACTCAAACCCTCATGTTTAGCCCCTGTGCAGCCAGAGTTACACATCCACCACACTGCTTTAAAACTTGTTATTTTTGACATTCTACCATGGCTACTATTTAAGGTTTATACACACACACACACACACACACACACACACACACACACACACATATTCATACATATGAATAACCAAAGAATCTCATGTTATTTACAAAAAAAGGAACAAAAGAGGGTTTTAAACCCCTTGTAGATGTAAATCAAAATGAAATGGATTTAAAATGTAAAACTAAAAAAGAATTCTCTCCATAGCGACCCTTCCTCCTCCATACAACTTGCAAAATGGGAGGAAAAATAAAACAAATCAATAATAATAAGGAGACTCAAAAGATGAGGATTAGGGTTTTTCAAGTTTACCTAAGATCTAAGATGTGGATTAGAAGAATCCAAGGGCCAAAATAAACCCTACAACTTTAATTTATGGGATAGGTGATTTAAATGGGAGTGGGATAAATTTAATTAAATGGGGTGCCTAAACTATTAATATATAGGTCATGGTAGGAAATAAATCTAATTAATGTGACCTTTAATTGTTGGGGAAAATTAATAAATGTTTTAGCATGTTTGTATTGCTTTAATTATTTAAGCGGTGATAAAATATTAGATAGGACTTCAATAAATTAAATAAATTAAATGTGGAATAAGAGTGAACTATATAACCTAACAACACTTGTCAAAAATTAAATTGCATTAATTAGTATAACACATCAAAAAAAATCTCCATGATTTTAGTTTTTTTGGTTGAGTTTGGAAGTTCCGAATATGGTTCATTACCGAGCTGGTATCAGAGCATGGGTTACTCCACTAGACGCTCTAGGTAATTTTTAAAATTACATTAATAATGGTTATATTTATTAACGTAAACCACTTAAACCTTTTCTAATACCTTTTATAAACTTATAACCTACCCTTTTTTTCTTACAAAAGATACATGTACGTGGTAGGAGACTTTGTTTAGTTAAGGATTTGGGACATAATTCACCTACACCCGAGCGACATGCCCCTAATTTCAGACCTTGGATATTAGAGGTGCTACAGCAGATGATGAGGGTCTTGCAGCAGTGTCTCCCTCCATAGTAGGAGCCAGAAGAGGAAATGGATCATCAAGGATAGGATACACTACCAAATGAGGGTGCACACTTGGAGCCACATCAGCATGACACTTAGAGATGAGAGAGGTCTCATAGCCCTTTCGTTCACCATGAGAAAGTTTCCTCGCTTCATCATAGCCACTCTCAAAGCATTAAGTGACCATGTCAAGAGGGATGACCACATTCACCAGTTGAGAGAATGGTTAGACATCAGCGTCAGGATCATGACCCAGGTAGTGTGATTAGGGATCTCTTTTGTCTAAATTTGACTACTTACATTGTCACATTGGATGGATTTGGGATCAAGTCATGGCTCCTAAGCATTAAACATTTCTGTGGATTGTACTCATATGAGAGAAATGTCAAGGCTATGTTCATTATACACCTCCTCTGTGATGCAGCAGGCGTATGGTGGAGGAATGAGGAGCAAAAGATTCATTTGACTAGAGATACAGTGACTTGGGAGTTTTTTGAGGAGCACTTTAGATCTTAGAGAATTTTGTTCAAAAGAGGATCGATGAGTTCCATGATATTTGATAGGTTTCAAGAACAGTTACATAGTACGAGAGCTTATTTTTCTAGATTTGTTCCAGTATGTGGATTAATTGTAATACAAGAAATTACAAGTCAACAGGTTAATTCGGGGACTGAAATGCAGATATAGTTGGGGTTGTCAAGGTTATATATCCTCTAACACTTGAGAAGGCCGTAGAAAATTCCTACCTGGAAGAGGAGAACGGGAACATGGATGAAGCAAACAGAAACATGAATAGGGATAAGTTTTCGGGAGAAGATGCAGTCATTTCAGGATAATAGATCACGGGGTACGGCACCAGCCCTAGAGGAGGATTCAGACATCCATAGTCAGTCTCAAGGCCTTCACCGCACACATAACAAGAGTATTAGCACCAAGCACACCAGTAGCAAAGCACTTGGTAGACACAAAGTATGTAGAGAGGTGAATTTTGAGGAGGTTTGGGTGTGGATAGAGATAGGAGACAGGTTACTCAGTAGGTACAACTAGATCATACTCAACACTCGACTAGGGTTGGGCCAACAAGTTTGGTACATAAAAGTAGAGGAGGGACCCCTTCTCAGAGAGGTATAGTAGGATGCTTCATTTGTGGATTCCTTGATCAATATGTGTGTATGTTTCTACACAAACCCATAACCATTGATAGATAGAGAGCTCTTATCTTTGAGTAGCCAGTGGTAGACTTAGGATGCACCCATCACATCTACACATTAATAGATAACTGCCAAGATGAGCATCTCGCCATGGTTATCAAGATGATAGGTACTATTAGGGGTATTTTTGTCTTAGTTATTTTTAATTCAAGTACATCAAATTCATTTATATCATCTTCTATAGTGGACTAGTATGGGCTAGTGGGGGCTAGGCATCCAGATAGTTAGTAGGTTGAGTTAGCCTCTGCAAAAAAACTTGTAGTGGATACCTACATGGAGAGTTATATACTTGATTTGTGAGTATTCTCCATTACCTTAGAAATTCCAATGTTTCCCTTGGGTCCCTATTAGGTAGTTCTAGGTATGGATTAGCTTGAGTCTCATCGAGCCAAAGTAGACTGTAGAGGGAATATCACTGAGTGTCAAGATGACCGTGGGAACTCAGTTTCCATCTCTGGGATACAAAGGCCTATTTCCTTGCGTATGATCTTAGCTAAACAACTCAAGCAGAGCATGTACAAGGGATGTTAGTTTTTTGTGATCATGATCATTGATCGATCAACGAGTACTTCATAGCATTCACTTTTGGATGAGCATACAATATTGAGGGATTTTTCAGATTTTTATCTAAGAGAGCTTCTGGATTGTCACCGCATAGAGAGGTGGATTTCACCATAGAGTTAGTATCAGAAGTAGAAAATTCTTCTAGGGAACCTTATTGGATGACGACTCTAGAGCTTCATGAGCTCAAGATTTAGCTAGAGGACATATTGGAGAAGGATGTTATTCACCCTAGTGTGTTTTCATGGGGGTATCAGTTATTTTTGTGAAAAATAAGGATAGTTCTCTTAGGATTTGTGTTGATTTCAAGTATCTTAAGAAGGTCACAATTAGCAACCATTACCCACTTCCGATGATTGATGAATTTTTTACCAGATGAGGGGAGATAGTGTGTTATCCAATATTTTTCTCAAGTCAAGATATTATCAGTTTTGCATTATAGATGTAGATATTCACAAAATAAATTTATTCACTCGTTATGGGCATTATGAGCTCACTGTTGTACCTTTTGGTTTGACCAATGCCCCAGTTGTTTTCATGAGCCTCATGAATGGGGTTTTAGGACATTCTTGGAGCATATTGTCTTGGTTGTTCTGTATGATCTATTGATATATTATCATTCCAAGGATAAACATGAGGATCATTTGAGAGAGGCACTATAAGTTTTAAGAGATCGGAATATTTTTGGGAACCTAAAGAAGTGCAGTTTATTTTAGTTAGAAATTTAGTACTTGGGTCACATCATTTTAGTTGAGTGTATCTTGGTAGATCCCTCTAATATTTGAGTCATTATTGATTGGATAACACCCACATCAGTGATATAGGTGATGAATTTCATGGGATCAGTAAGGTATTACCACATATTTGCATAGGACTTTTCTAGGATTGTGCATCCTATTACTTTTATTCAATGAAAAGGAAATAATTTTGACTGGTCAGATAAGTTTGAGAAGGATATTCATTTAGTTAAGAATTAACTAACCACAACACCTACCTTAGTAGTTCCAAATTCGAGTAGAGAGTTTATGGTTTGCACCGATGCTTCAGTAAAGGGTCTGGGAGCAATTATTATGTAGGAGTGTCATGTTATTTCTTTTGAGTCGCGTAATCTCAAGGATTATGAGTTTAACTATCCTACCCATGAATTAGAGCTTGCAGTAATTGTTGACACTCTATACTATTGGCATCATTTCCATTTCGGTAGGCCTTTCATTTTGGGACTAATCATCGAAGCCTTCAACATATCTTCTCACAGCCAAAACTCAACGCTCTTCAAAAATTTTGGATGGAATTCTTATTTGAGTATGACATTGATGTTTAGTATATCCAAGGAAAAAAAATTCATTACATATTCCTTCAGTAGATGATGACATGTGATTTATTCTATGACTCTACAATTAGACCTTCGAGGCAATATTTTTCAACATCTTCTAGAGGACAGGTTTTATGAGGGTGCTAGGTAGTTGTTTGATTCATTGGGTTCCTTATAGGGAAGGTATGCAGGGTGTATTTTAGAGGTAGATGGTTTACTTCAGTTTCAAAGAAACATTTATGTGCCTAAGGAAAGTAAAATTTACAGCTTCATTCTTTCAGAGGGTCATCAAGCCCTATATGTAGCACATACAGGAGGGAATAAAATGCATGCAGATCTGAGAGATTTTTATTACTGACCTATTATTTGGCAAGATATAGCACAATTTTTAGCTAGTTGTCTTGATTGTCAGAGGGTTAAGGCCAAGAAATCTCATTCCGTAGGACTTTTATATCCTCATGACATTCCCAAGTGGAAGTGGGATGTCATCTCCATGGATTTCATTGTCGATCTCCTTATGTCTTCTTATCATCATGTTGTCACTATGGTCACTGTGGACAAGTTTACCAAGATTGCAATTTTTTTTCCAACCAATGTTACCTATAATGCACTCACCATTTCCAATGGTTTTATGGAGGATATTGTCATATTACACGGGATTTCGAAGACCATTATCAATGACAGGGACAACATATACACTTTAGACTTCTAGAATTCCTTTCAATCTGGATGGGTACACAGATTAATTTTGGTTTAACATATCACCTAGAGAAATATGGGTAAATAGATAGGGTTAATCATGTACTTAAGGATATGTTGTGTATGTATATGATGGATTAGTAGAAGAAGTAAGAGAATTATTTACACCTTGTTGAGTTTTCCTATAACAAAAATTATCACAGTTCCATCAGTATGGCACCCTACCAAGATTTATATGGACGACCTTACAAGACACCTTTGAGCTGGAATAGGTTAGATGACATGGTCTTACTTGGACCTACTTACCTCAAGGACTTAGAGCAGTAGGTTATTTTGATTAGGCAGTGTCTTGAGTAGGATAGACCACACCAATAGGTATATACAAACACAAAGAGGAATGATCATCACTTTACAAAGGGTTACAAAGTATTCTTGAGAGTTAGGCTGCAAAAGAGCTCAATCTGTTGTGGAAAGGGTTTTAATATTTCACCTCATTTTGTGGGGTAATTTGAGATATTAGAGGTCATAGGTCTAGTTACCTACTGCTTATACTTACCACCAATCCTATATCGGGCCCATGATGTGTTTCATGTATCAATTTTATGTAGATATTTACCTGATATTTCTCATGTATTGGATTGGTGAGCATTATAGGTGGAGGATGAAGGATAGTGGATACTGGATCATGTGTAGATCCTAGAACATCGAAGATTGGCCATTTGGGGGTGAGACTTGGACCAGGTTAGAATACATTGGTATATATATGATGAGACATTATCTACATGGGAGGATGTTACACCTTTGAGGGCTCGATATCCTGATATCTTCGAGTGACTTCCAGGAGGAAGTCTAATTTTAGGAGAGGGGGGATGTAGTTCCCACCTCTTTTTATAGGTGTTTTTTCGATGATTCATTGCTTTTATTAGATGGTGGGCATGGATTTTAGCATTATTTAGATATTATATGGTTTTATTATGGATCATTGATGAAACTTGTGATGACTAATGCACGTAGCACCAAGTTAGCATTATGGACCACTATCTTTGTTCTTACATTCTATGATTTTGGATATTAGCACGTTGTGTCACAGTTGATTTTATTTCATATATGATGGATAGACGTATGGTTTCATCATATACTTGGTGATTATTTGATTTGTAATGGTTAATTGAACGTCATCATGTAATTCTTAGATGGATAGTATAGCTTGAGTTAATATGGATGCACATGATTATCGCTAGCTATTTCATACTGACATTTTGTGTGGAAAAGATATCATGTTTATCCATTATTGATTTATTGAGATTATTTAATTAGTATATTTTATCTAGTAGGTATTTTTAATGTTTGCATTGAGTGTGCAGATTCCATGGCACATGAGAATGTGGGTTTTAGGGTAGATGCACCTCAAGGTTCACAAGAATCCAACTGGGCCACATCCTAGCAATGTATGATTGTTTGTATCCTTTTAATTTTGTGGCATGTTCATGTTTGAGACACGATGAGTGTTTCCTAATTGTAATTATGTTATTGTGAGTTGTTTAGTCTTATAATAAATTAACTTGGGTACCTAATGGTTTCCACATGTGTTAGAAGTGGATTAGGATTAATTAACTTTGTTATTAGGAGGTTGGGACTAAAAAATCACCCCTTAGGTGGGTCCCACTACCTCAACCCTTGTGCCATTTATCCCAATCTCGAATTTGGGCTAAATGTGGTAATTTTGAGGACCTCTTTTTACTTTGGGGGTTACCCTTTCATAAAAATTAGCCTTTAGACCCTTCATATGGGTATGGTGGGTCTATTTTGATGGTTAAATCAGATTTTCCCTCCCATTTTACCCCTCTCGTGTCACAATTCTTGTAAGAATGGTTGGTTTTGGTGTTTCTTAAAAATTGTGGGGTGTTAGATTTATTTCCATTTTGGGGAATTAAGGATATTCCTCCTAAAATGGTTTTGTTTTATCCTCTTTGTGAGGCTTGTAAATTTTTTATTCTATTATACTCCCTCATCGAGAGGGGTTTGGACTTTTTGGTCATTCTTGCATTTTGGAATTAGATATTTTGGAGAGAGCTTGTGGATCTTGGAGTTTTAGAGTGGGTTGGATTGATTTAAGTTTGGGATAGCTTGATTGAGGTAGACCTCCATGTATCTCTCTCATTTTTTCTTATGATAACTTAAAGTGATTTTGAAATACAAATTGTCTCAATATGTGTTTTTTCTTGTGTGTTTGTTATGAGAATGGTTGTGGATTTGGTATTCTTTTCATTTTATCCATCCATCATGATTTTTGATGGATTTTTGAGTTGTTGGGGAAGAGGGAGGAAGACCCTTCTTTAACACATTGCTTGATGTGTAAACCGTGTGGGTGTTCTTTATTCCTCCCCTCATATGGTTTGATGTGGAGAAGGATTTTCATATGGTTTGATCTTCCTTCTCCATCATTGGCAAGGAAATCATATAAGGTTTGAAAATCCTTCCAAGGAGAAGGTTTGGTGCTTGGGTTGGAGAGACAAAGATGGTACTTAGAGATTAATATTTTGTTCCTATGCTTGGTTCATACTTTGGCTTCATACGGGATTCTTGTCACTCTTCCCCTTTTGGGTAAAACATGGAGTTTTTCTCATGTGTTGGTTTTGTTTATTTGATTGTTGTGTGTGTTGTCAAATTATGCTTTTGTGTTTTTCACCCTTGTTCCCTCTAGTTTTGCATTCTTGAGGCTTATTACTATCTCTCCCATGGGATTCAAGAGAGGCTAGAATTTCCTCAATGTTTTTGAAGATGGCATGTAATGATGCCATATGTTTGGGAGGTAACCGGGCCCTTTCTTCTTGTGCTATGAAGACTACTTTTGGAGTGGAAACATAAAAATTTGGCTTGGAGTTTGGAGAGGAAAAGTTGGGAATTTTGAAATGTTGTTCCCCATTTTTGGGAGGCTTATCCTCTTGTATTTTATTATTCTTTTAATTTTCTTGTGATCTAGTTGAGTCTTCTCTTATCTTGGGATGAAGTTTGAACATCGATTGAAAATTGTTGACTCATGCTATCCTCTTTTGAGAAGGAACATTGGTCTATTGTAATATTGATACTTCCATGTTTTAATAAACATTTACCCTTACTTTGATTTCATTTTGTAAATATTGTTTTAAGGAAGATATGTGGGTATGTTTGTATTCATTCAAAGACATATTATATGGGTTGGGTATGAGATGGAAAGCTTGTATTATCATGTGTTGAAATGGAGATTTGAAGAAGGGAATGAATGTTAATAACCATAAAATGGTTATCCTTGTATTATTTACTTTGCTTATTGTGTTAAATAAAAAGACTGGTTCTCATATATTTCTCATTTTAATTATCAAAGGGTGCTCTACTTGTATGTATTATGGAAGGAAAGATTGCGGTTGTTATATTTCTTGGTAAATAATGCAAGGAGATAATGAAGTTTTAGTATTGTTTTTAGCTCTTTAAAGAATCCTTTAACTTTCAACCTTTGCCCTCATTATGTTGAGATTGAAAAAATTAATATAGTAGGCTTTCTTTATCCTCATGGGAAACTCATATTTATTTGTAATGTGATGCATATTGTAAAATGGTTTGTGGGAAGTTAGATTTCCCTTGCATTTTGAAATAGAAGTTGATTAACTAAGTTTGATTTATGTGGGGGTAGTTAATCTAATCTAGGAGGACATAAATGTTATAAATACATGTGATAAAGTAATATAGAATTTACAAAAGGATAAAAATAATAAAGTAAAACCATAATATGCAAGGAGATGAGGAAACAACTCACTTGATTGCAGATAATCAAAGGGTGTCGCAGAGATGAATGGAAAGAACAAAAATAGGAGAGAATTTTCCAAGGTATTGTCAAGACTAGATCTAGAATATCTAAGTGGAATGGGGTGCCTAAAATAGGAATGGGATACCCACACGCACTATGGTATGCAATATGAGTGCCCTAGTCTAAGAAAACACTCTAGAACTGGTTGTCACAGGGTCGAAAGTTAGTCT
The DNA here is from genome assembly GCA_019776745.2 of Taxus chinensis. Lineage (NCBI taxonomy): Eukaryota > Viridiplantae > Streptophyta > Pinopsida > Cupressales > Taxaceae > Taxus > Taxus chinensis. The sequence goes on from CM034156.1 coordinate 614,332,254, forward strand.
GAAACCCTCGTTATGAATCAAATCAGGTTTACTGCCCTATGCTATATGTCACCAATAATCCAAGCATATGTAGAGAATAATATGATTGTTGTATAGCGTGCCCTAGATTCTCTTGTGCCAATCACACTATGTGAAATAGTGAACAATAAATGAATGAAGAAAATGTAACAGTATGTGTGCATGGGTAGAATATATTCCTCCCCCTATGAAGTGGGATGAAGACTTCTTAGCTTGTGCCTTGATGATAGAGCTATGTAGATGCAAATTCAATAGAAGGATGCAACTCTAGATGAGTGATAGTAGTAGATGATTATAGTTCCATCATTATGGTCTCATAACTTTAAATATGTACAGTTCTCTTGATCTAATTTCATAATTAACCCCAACATCGCCGACAAGGAAAAATATAAAGATGAAAAATAGCTAGAAAGAACCTAAAAAGTGGATAAAAAGTATAAAAAGGATCAGTGCACCCTAGGTGGGGCTGGGGTGCCCATGGGTGCCCCAGTACTACCTTAGGTGCCCCAGCCGAGGCTGAAATGACAGGAAAGTGCTGAAACAAATTGAGCATATAGAAAAAAATGTGTGGGAATGAAGAAATTAAAGTAAAATAGAATGTCCAAAAGATGGGATTAATTAGTACTTGTTTCACTCAAGAACATTCTAAATAGTAGTACGAGACCAAGATAAATAAATGTCTAAAATGTATGATTTTGTGACTACATTTTTCCCCCACTTTATGTTGGTGAGCAGAAAGCTCAGTAACATAAAGTAGATAGAAGTTTGTACCTAACGTGCATGAAGAGTGTAATATAAATGAGTCGAAGGACTAGAAAGAAGTGTGGAATGGAAAATAAAGAAATATGGAGGAGAGTGGAAACTAAATATGAAATTGCATAAATAAAAAGTGATGAGAGTGAACCTAAGGTAGAACATGTGTGTAGTTTTTTTGGTGTACTTGCATGGTTAGTAAAGTATGTGTTATCACAGAATGTTGATGTTGTATTTTTTGCCCCCAATTTGACTACTTCTTTCTCATAAGATTGGACCTGCAAGGAGAAAATGATCAAGTGGTCAAATATGAATGTATGTAAAATAAATATTTGAAATAAGCATGTATATGTAAAGTAAGAAAATGTAAAATACGCAAAATGAAAAATTATAAATGGAACATGTGCACCTGATCCATGTTGTGAGAAATGGTGTATAAGGATATCTTGTACTGCAAGTTTTTTGGGTGATCTCACACCACCCTGGCTGAAAAAGTGTAGGGAGGAAATGTTTTGTGTCCTGAAAAATCTAACCACTTCTTTTGAAATGTGTGTGGAGAGATCTTTGTAGTGTCATAGTTTCTTGGGTGATCCGATACCACTGGCAGAAGTAGTGTAGAGAGGCACACCCACTATAACCTCTAAGCCTATAACTACTTCCCAGAAATTCTAAGGACACCATGTCCTATAAAATCCACTTTGTATGGGTTTTCTAGACTGGTATAAACTCACTCGCTTTAGAAAAATAAATCATGGTGGTGTAGAATCTCCTTGTTAGTATGTAAAAACCTCCAAATGATTTCCCCCCTCTTTGGGGGTGCTTGCGACATTGTTGATAGGAGACATGTAGCCCTAAAAGAGGACCAACCATATGTATGTTGGAACCCTAAAAAGTGTTTGGTATAAACCAAGGCACGCATAAACAAGAAGGCTAGCCAAAGACAAGTGTAAGCAAATAATGTATGCATATAGAAATCATGTGTAAGCTATGCAAACAATGAAGTAATGTAAACACACAAGAAGGAAAAATAAGCCACACAAAGTGGGTTACAAACATGGGACATCACTAACAATGTAGCAAGACACGTAATGTCATCATGGCCATAATCAACAAGCAAGTGTACACACAAACATAGGGCAAAGCTCACATACAATTGCGAACAATAACAGACAAGTAAAAAGAAACAAGGAGTCATGAAAACATAGAGTCCTACAAATCAAGTGTTGCACATGGAACACCCGTTAGCATGTTAGATAAATAACCAATATGTTAAAAGTGTGTATAATTAAGTAATGTAAGATGTTAAGTACAAAATGAAACAATTGCACCTAGATGAGATGCATTTGGATTCCCCTAGCGACCAGTATAGTAAGCATAGAAGACGAGCATCTATGCCACTTGTAGGATTCATATAACTATGATCACACTAAACAAAGGCATCACATATATCCTATAAATAAGTAGTGTATTATGTATGTTATGAAGGAAAATGGATAATGAAATATTTAGGAAAAGTAGTATAGGATGTGGGACAAGTAGATAATGATGTATGCCTAACGATGACTATCATAATGTAGGATGTGTGAATGTGTTAATTTTGAAATGTTGTAGTAGAGTGTAGGGTAAATTACACATAAGGTATGATGAAGTGCAATGTGTAATGTTGATGGTGTAGTGTGTGGGGTTCAATATAGTAGTAATCCCTCAACAGTCAAGTGTGAACCAAAGCACAAGAGTACATCATCGGGTATTTACGATGCTAAAATGCATAATCAAAGTGAAAAGATGCTAGATGTATAAACTTTATAATATTTGATGTCGGTTATTAGGTGTTATACCCCCCAAGTATATATATAATGAGTAAACTAACAAATTATAGTGAAGGACAAAGGTCCTTTACCTGATGTATGTGAGGATTAAAGCATAGAGCCATGTTCTAATAATGGTGATATGGTAGACAAATGCTCTATCGGTCAATGAAGTCTATGCACATGCAATGGATTAATAAAAGATGAATATCATGTTGTAGTAAAATGTGTTCGAGATGGAGATATCAATGACATCATGTGTGAAGGTGATGTTATCCAAAATTCACCCCCAAGGTAATTTTGATAACTTTAACAATTTCTTCAGGATTGAGCAATTAGAAATGATTCAAGGCCCAAAATTAGGTTTTGAGGGATCCCTTGGCTTTTCTCTAACTAAACCTATCAAAAGAAAAATCCAAGGAGTTAGTAAAAATTTGTAAAAATTTGAAATAATGAGTTCAAGGACCTATTTTAGTGTAAATCAGGTATGAGGGTTGCATATGGAACCAATGCAGATTGTACTAAGGTTTATCGTACCTAGTTCGGGCCCAAAATGCTAAGGATCTATAGAAATGTGGGTAGAGTGGATAAAAATGTCCTAAGAGGTCCATGAGACAGTAAAGATGCAAGTACGCATGTGCCCCAAAAATTTGAAATAGCCACAACAAGACAAATGTGGAAAAAGTGGAAGATTTTGTCCTGCGTAGTTTCTGGGAAAATTGGGACAAAAGTACACATGAGCCCCAAAAAGATGAAATATCCACAACCAGTGGAGTGCATAGATCATGGAGAAAAATTATTAGAACAACTGGAAAACACAGACTCAAAATAGCTAAAATTCCCATCGGTGAGTGGTGCAGAGAAGTTGGTGGTCAACAGCCAACCTCGCCTAGTCAATGGTAGACGCGCGGGGACAAAAAAATTCGATTCGGGTGAAGTGGAGAAAATCATCCCAAACTACATAGGCACACATGGGACAGCCATGTTGGTACCAAAATTTGTTCTCCTTTTCAAGCCAAGTAGCAACACTAATTCAACATGGAGCTTAGAGGCAACCAAATCATAAATATATGTTGTTTTGTATCCGGGGAGGAGGCATGACTGTCCCTTTGTTACTTGGATTTGTGGAGAGATGGGTAGCACCTTAAAAGGATATGATCTTATCCTAACTATTTTAGGTGGTGCCTTTCAACCAAGGTAAGAGAACCTATTTTGTAACCTCTATTATCAGAAAGGAGATACATGTACCCTTCTTTTGCATAAATTTTGTAGAGAAGACCTTGGGGAAAATATGATCAACATACCAGATCTAACTCTCATGAGTTGTCACTTCCAAATCATAGAGATACTTTCACAACGAGGCAAAGGTTACTAAAGACATTTGAGACCCTGATTTATCCTGCATACTTTGGCAAATGGATTTTGGTCTTGTGTGGGTATACTGAGCAAAACAGGGGTAATGTGGATGGGATTGGTTGTTGTTAAATGAATTTTTGTGGGAGGGAGATAGGATGGACTTGACTCACTAGATCTTTGAGAGCTTATGCAAAATGGAAAGATTCAATCAACAAAATGCCACAAAAAGTTCAATTATTTCCTCAACCAGAATATGTACTTCAATGGAGGCCCAAATTAGCAGTCTTTCACACAACCTGTGGGATTCTATCATGAAGGCTTGAGTTAGAGAACCCAATGAAGTACCAAGATTTAAACCAAGTCACACCTAAGGTACACCCAGAGGCTTACAGAGAATCTCTATCAACAAAATGAAAGAAAAGTGATTTTAAACCGTTTAATCCCACTCCCAAATGAAGGTTCTTCTGAGTAATGAAATAGAAGATGCCTCTAAACTATCACAAGGACTAAGACTTGTGTGATTGGACCCTATTTTGGTACAATATTGCAATAGAAACAAGAAAAACTACTCGTATGCATTTAGAGATGAAATAAATACACTTTACTCAAGATTATAACAGAATAACTCAAAGTTTCCAAAACAATATCAAAGCTTGTTAATGTCTGTACACTTTTAACCATCTTGACACGATCAAATTTGATACAAAGAGATATATACAGGCTTCTTTGGATGGCTTCTAAAAATGGATGGGCTTTGTTAAGCTTTTTCTACTGGAGAGAATAAGTCCTGATCTTTCCAAAAACTCCCAACCATTTACACAAAAAAATTGTGACATTTATAACATTTACAACTGAGCCCCTTCTCCCCAAAAGACAAAAACATTTAATGCACCAATGTTCGCCATGATCCTTTCATGATTCTCATAATCAAATCTGTAAGAATTATCTAGGTGCTCAAGGGGGCATATTTCATCGAATGCCTCCTGCATTCAACTCCTTTCTCTAGTAGATCACTCTTCCTTCAATTTGCCAACCACTTCCACCCCTGATCTTTCAAATCTAGCTCCTTGCATGCTCTAGAGAAGAAAAATAGAATATCTGATTGGGCACGAAAGTCATACCATTTTAATGGCAAAAGACACCTTCCAAATCTTCCCACCAAACTTCAAATATCAACATTAACTTTCTTCTCTACTTGGCGTGTAGTAAAAACCAAAGAATCATGAAAACTCGCACTTCTAGACATGTTGCAGAAAAATGGAGGGAAAATAAAATTTCGACTCTTGGCTACTGTTGATCTTTTCTTTAAATTTGGGTCGTCCACGTGGAAGATCCAAACTTAAAAATGGACCCAGGGGATTCCTCTAACTTCTTACAATTTTTGGGAAATTTTCATATTTTTCTCCGCATCTCCACTCTCAGAAAACAATCCTAACACATGTCCTAAGGTTGGCCCCAATGGGACCGTGGAAAAATTCTGACATTTCACTCCCCTTTTGGAAAAGGGAAAATTTTCCCAGTTTTCCCCGCAGCTCCATCCTTGAAAACATGGGCCTGACACGTGTCTAAATATGATTGCAGTGGAACATCGCTTCCCTTTTTACTTTTGGTGCCTTTTTCCCAAAAGGAAATTTTTCCAAATTTCCTCTAATAATCGACACCTCCACCATTGACTGGAGCAAGCTTTGACTTTTCCTTTATTGGGCTTGCAGGACATTTTGATGTTTTTAGCCATTTTCATGTTCAAGGGGCAAAAATCCAAATTGCCCCCGATGGTCCACCTCCCCACTCCTTTGACTTTTCAACCTACCATGTGTCATTATGGCACACCTTGAGATGGTCCCAAAAATTTGGTACCTTGAACGAGCATGGGCTCGCCACATGTCCTACTCCACCAAACTGTACCAACTGTATAAAAAAATTTCTAAGTCCTGGAAAAGTAGCGGAACATTCCACGTGTCCTCCTACGGGGTCAAAGAGAGACTTTTTCCCTACCCTTAAATTTGCTCCAATCAAACCCTCGCAGGGTCGTAGGGTGAGTTAAAACTTTTTACCAAAGTAGCCAAAAAAGAACAAGTTCAAAAACAGACCTACCGCACCCCATCCAATTGGAAGAAGCCACATAAACACCAAAAGAACCAATCAAATATAAGCTGGGCAACAGGACCAATTTTTCCTTTTCACCAAAAAGGCAAAAAGTGATAAGTTAAAGCATTCACCCGCCATCCCCTGACCAACCAAAAGAAGCCACATCCCCTATCAATGCAAGGATGCAAATTTGACCGGGGGAAAATGCCTGTCAAACCATAAAATACATAAAAACAATCATTCGAGCCAGAAAATGAAATTTTCTTCAAGGACAAAGAGTTTAGAACTGTTTACAAGGCTCAAATATGTTTTTTAAAGATACATCCAATCATTTTATTCAAGTATTTAGGGTAGAAACAACAAGGAAGACAAATCCCAACTATGGAGATCAAAAGGTATGATAAAACCAGAGTTTTTTTGGACTTTTCCAGAGAAACAAAGACACGAGGAGCAAACCATGGACCCATAAATGATCCACGACCCAGGAATAAATTAAAAATGGCAACAAATATTAACCAGGCACAACACAGGGAAAAGGAAAGTGACAAAGGTCATAAATCGATAGATTTTCAAAGGCAAACTAGGGCGAGACTATTTTGAGCACCGACATTGGCTCTGACTCGAGGATGGGCACTCCCTATGAGTGCCACAAGAACAAAGGTATACCAAGTGCCAAAAATATCCATTGGGCAAAGGGTTTATCATAAAAGTATGGAAACACAACCATCTTCAAAAAAAATGGAGAAACCTGGCAAAAATAGGTCATAGAAGACCAGAACAAGCCAAAAAATGCACAAAAGATAGAGAACAAACAACAAACTATACACTGTACATGAGATTTATTCCTTGATTTCAGGGGAATCAATCCAAGAAATTCTTCAAATTCCTACCATTAATACGTAACTCGATCAATTTTCCATCTAAGTCCTTGAGGAAGAAGGTATGCTCACCAATCCTTATATCTATGGAGTAAGAGCCCATCCATAATGAGTAAAATTTTCCATGCTTGCCCTTATCCTCATGTCTGTTATCCCATAACAGCATGAGATCTCCAACATTGAAAGTTCTGGGAGTGACCTTCTTGTCAAATAACTTCTTCAATTTCTCTCTAAACTTTACATGCCTCTGGTGGGATGCCCTTCTCTCTTCATCAAGCTCAACAATTTGATTAATGCAGGCATCATAAGGACCTATCTCTTGATCTTCCAGTTTTTGCATAAAATGATATGAAGATTATTACATATGCAGGGGCAGCAGGGCCTGAGTTCCATATACCAACTCAAATGGACTCTTTCCAGTGACCCTCTTGACAGTGATCATGTCTACCCAAATAGCAAACGTCAACTGTTCACCCCAATTTCTCTTGTTCTACTCCAGTGTTCTTCTGATGATCTTCAGCAAATTTTTGTTACTGGACTTAGCTTATCCATTTCCTTGAGTATTGTAATTAGAGGCATATGTCAGGTTGATCACATACTCCTTGCACATTTCCACCAAAGGTTTAGCTCTAAAGCTCATGGAATTGTCAGAAATAATCTTGACTGGCACCCCAAACGTATAGATGATGTTGTTTAGCACAAAATCCATGACAACTTGGTGTGTTACCTTCCTGGTGGGGATTTCTTCCACCCACTTAGTAAAATAATCAGTTTCCACAAGGATCCACTTATGGCCAACACTTGAAGGGTCTCAAATCTCACCAATGAAATCCATTCCCCATTGCTTGAATGGAGCTTCAATTGATACATGTTGCAAAGGAAGGGAGCCTGAAACTTTCAGTCTTCCAGAGGAGTGCTGACAACTTTCACATCTTCTAACCAACAAGGTTGTATCCTTGAAGAGAGCTATCCACCAATAACCAACCCTCAAGATCTTGTGTGATGTGACTCTTGCAGCAAAGTGCCCCCCACAAAATCCTCCATGGAGGTCAGCAATTATCTTGGGGGATTCTTCTTCAGTAATGCACCTTAATAAGACTCCCTTTGGGTTCTTCCAAGCTAACCCATAATTAGTGATGACATATTTTTGGGAGGCCAACTTAAGGGCTCTCTTCTATTTCTTACGTAAGTGCTCAGGGCAGTTCAAATGTCTAAGATAAAACATTACATCTTTATACCACTCAAAATTCATCAATGTTTGAAAAACATCTACCCTACCCTTCTACCTCTACCTCATTTACCTCAATAGTTTGCAAGTTACACCTCCCTTGCCATAAGCTTAGCAACAAGCCCAAACCTCTCACCAAATTTGTGGCCTTTAGGATGTCCATGTGATATTATTACAACTTCAGAACAGGTTCACCCACCTACACCTCTTTCTTGAGACTATCCATTTCTAATAAGATGATCCTTGACCATCGTGTTTATCCTTGAAACCATTTCTAATAATCATATCCAAGTGCAGCAGGTGATCACCTCTCTTTCTAGAAAATATAGTTACATCATCTTGATAAACTACAATAAACTTGTTGATGTAACCAGCAAAAGAAACATCCATTTCTCTTTGAAAGGTGGATCCAACATTCATCAAACCAAAGGGCATCCTGACATAGACATAGGTCCCCCAAGGAGTAGTAAAGGTTGTTTTGATCCTTTCTGATTCCTTCACCACAACTTGGTTGTAACCAAAGAAACAATCCAAGGTGGAAAGCAACTTAGAACCAGTCACTAACTGCAACATGTGTTCCATGTTAGGTAAAGGATAGTTATCCTTCATTGAATCTTTGTTCAGATTCCTAAAATCCACACATTACCTGATATCACCATTCTTATTTCTGACTGGTACTAGGTTCACAACCTAAGAGGAATACCTTGTGGGCTAGATAATCCCTCCATCTATTAGCTTCTTTAGTTCTTGTTACATCTTGAGGGATAAGAGTGGATTGAGGGGCCTTTGTTTCTACCTGAATGGATTTGCATTAGATTCCAAGGGAATATCATGTTGAAACAGGTCCTCTCTGTATGCTTTTAGCTCAGAATAGGTCTAAGCCATGCAATCTTGGTATCTTTTCAACAACTAGATGTATGACTACTTCTCCTCCTTACTGAGGTTGCTACCTAACCAAATATTTCTTGGCTTCTCCTTTGTACTAAGGGCATGCTCCTCAATATCCCTTGAGGCTATCATGCATCTATTAACAATGCGATCATCATTATCAAAATTGGACTCAAGAGCAACCAGTCCTCTAGGAATGGTGTTGGTTTTTAGCTTGATGATGCCCTTGCCAAAAAACATTTCCTTTCCATCTTTTGTACATACCATCGGCTCCAAATCAATGCATTGATCAGCAAACTCTCCCTTATTCTGCAGAAATCTTTTGATCTGAGCATCATCATCAAAAACCTGCCAATGCTTAATGTTGTTAGGGACAGAAGGTCTTGTCAATACCTCAACCTCGTACTCACAATATGGGGACATTATACAATTGTCAAACTGATACCCCAACACTACAATCTTTTCTTCCAAGTCATTGAATTTCCTGTCATGATGCACAATGTTGAATGAATCAAACATCTCAATGAAATCCCAAACTACATGTTTATACTGCTTCATTTGCTGATTCTTTATCGTATACAATATTCTGACTTGTTTTACAATTAGTTAGGAGTCTCCTTTGACAATGATGTCCTTGACACCATACTTCCAGGAAATTCTTAAACCCAACAACAATGCCTCATACTCAGGAATGTTGTTCGTGCACTCAAAGTTGAGTTTGAAGGAGAAAACAAATTTTTCGTAACCAGGAGACAGTAAAACAACACCACACCATTCCCAAACTTGGAGCAAGCTCCATCAAAAAAAAGATTCCAAGGAGAGCCTACCTATTCAAGAAACTTGCATTCTTCAATTTTGTGCTCCTTCCCATCATCAAATCCCACAAATTTATCCTCATCAACACTTGTGTACAATACCTCATAGGATGCATTGTTGGGATCCTCAATAAGATGCAACATTTTCTTTTCCCCACACAACCTGACAAGGCTACCCTCAATTTGGATGGTGGCATAAGACATGTCCATTTGGACACTCCCACTAACCCTTGTGGCCCATTTTTTTGACAACAACATACCCCACTTAGCTGGGCAATCAACTATGAAAACATCAAGTTTTAAATTTTTACCTAGGTAGGCTACAAGTTGTACCACTAGACCCTTCACACATCCCTCTACTGGCACCTCTCTGAAGCCCATAGTAGTACACTTCCCATAGGATTTTCTCACTTTGATTTCTATCTCATTCATGACTTCCAAAGGCATGACATTGCATGATGCCCCTAAGTTAAACATGTAGTTATGTAGCAGTCTGTCCTTGATGATCAAAGTGGTGAAGAATGGATCCACATTCATCTGAGAGTCTACCAAAGATGTCCCCAAGTAGACCTCAGGCAGTTCATCTAGATATTTTGATGCTGGGGGTACTTCTGGTTCTTCAATAATAGGTGGGATCTCCACAATGTTTATGTTTCTACCTGGGGTAGTATTCTCTTCTTTCAACCCCAAGTATTCAAATGCTCTCTTTTTGTGCTCAAGGATCCTGAGCAACTCAACAATTGGAACAGAGACTTTGATTTGACTTAAGACTTGGGAAATATCATATGGGGCATTTCTTGGCAAGGAAACACTGGAAGGGAAGCCAATAAACTCATTAGGTGGTGCAGGGTTTTTGACAACTTGGGCATGGGGAGGGATGTGATTTTTGTTTGGAACTACAGGGTTTTTAGCAGGTGCATCTTTCCTAGGAGCCTCAATAGGAATGTTTAAAAGTAAGGAAAATTTTGTCTTGGCTTGAGGCCTTGTCATTTTGACAGCCTTACTTCTTGTATTATATTCCTTCTCTTGAGCCATAACAACATTCATCAGTAACTGTCTATCTTCCTCATAGGGGATACCTCCATCATACTTCTTTATCATTAAAGCCCTTAAATATTCAAATTCATTATTGGGTAATTCAAAATCTTGTACAGTATCTACTTCTAAAGTATGAGAGGGAGGAAGAATGGGTACCCTATGAATGCAGTCCCAAAAGGTGGGAGCAATCCGGGCACTTATCACCTTAGTCAAAGTTGCCCCTTGTTGTGATCTTGTGAAGCAACCCATTATGTAGACATCATCATCATTATCATCAGCTTCTTATTCTTCTTACTGTTCTTCTTCACATGGAGCATGGGGCATGAAATATTTTTCACACTAGTCAATGACATTTGTCTTCTCCAACACAACAACTCTAGCAGCCAAAGGATTAGGTACCATTCTGTTATACCTAGCCTGAGACTATTTATTTCCAAATCCAATAGGTCCCTTGCCTCTATCATTAGATCTTTGGTGATTTGTGAACCTGTCTTGGCCTTGTTTCTTATGTTGAACTTGTGAGCTCTACCCAATTCCCTTCTTAGCTCGGGCTAGCTTGTAGGATATTTGTTTGACAGCCCCTGCCAAAGTCTTCACAACTTCTTCCAAATCAGTAGCCTTGCTTGTTTGGGGCTTTTCTGGGTTAACCAGCTTTACACCTTCTCTCTTTAGAGGCTTTCCAATTTCCTTGATATTATTTTCTATTTGCAAAGCCATGGTGAAGGCCTAACTCAAATTTGTGGAGTTTTTGTCTCTTAAATAATATGCAGCCTTTTTATCAAATGCATCAATATATTTGATTAAACATGACTCATCACAAGGCCTTATTCTAACAGGAAATCTTCTCAAGGTCTTATTAAATCTTGTGTTGAAATCATGTACTGACTCATTAGGGTTCTTTCTGATATTTTAAAATTCTATTAAAAGAAACCTAGGGTCAGTCCTATCACCATAATGCGGTCTGAATGCATTGCTCATCTCAGTCCATGAGTCAATAGAATTATCTAGCAATTCTTTATACCAGTCCCTAACATCCTCTTCCAAGGTATGGATAAATAGCTTGATATAAACATCCTCATGTTCAATCTCAAAATCCTCCATCATATTGATAAAAAGCTTTAGATGTTGATCACCAGTAATAACATTGTTTCCCTGGAACTTTGGCATTCTATTTTACATCTTGAGGCACTGCATTTGGGTAACCAGCCATTCCCACAAAATTTATAGGTCCAAAGGTGTTTACAACAAATGGAATCCTGGGTTGAGCCATATTGATTTGAGGAGGTGATCCTGGAGGGGTGACAAACTGATGGGGGCAGAAGGTTCTTAGAACACAGGAGTATAATTTTCAAAATGGATACCCCCAAAGGCCTTGCTTCTTGGTAAATCTCTATCAACCTCAGAAAACAAGGTGCAGAGTGTGAAGCAAACCTTTCAAAATCAAATGAAGGTCCCTCTCTAGCTAGAGAGTTCAACTCCACAAAGAGGCTTCCTGATTCAGATGCACTTGAGCTGCAATCTTCAATGATAGGCCGCTCACTTTCATCAATGGAGATCCCTCTTCTTGTCTGTTGATCTCCAACAGCTCTCCAGGATTTTCTTCCTTCTGATTTTTCTTTTCCTAACTCTGGAAATAATGTCCTAGTAGGATCCCTAGCAAAGAAATATCTTCTTCCCTCCAACTTTGCAAATATTAGTAACAGATCTGACTTTGACAGAGTTTTAAGACACTGGTACTTTTTAATAATTAGATCAAAAGGGATTCCACTAAGGATTTCCACCTTAGTTGTGCTTATGCACTAAATGATCTGTCAAAGGTCTGTCAATGCTAGAAACTAGAAATGGAAATATTTTAACCCTTCTTTACCCAGACTTATCAAATGAAAGCTAGTGCACTAGGTGTGGGAACTAAAAGAATTACACACAACACTTGGAGCATACAAGAAGTGTTTTACCAGGTTCTTGATTTTGGACTAAGAATCCCCAACAATGGTGCCACTAATGTTGGTGTTGTTGATGGGTCAAATAGATATGGCTTCAAATATGTATGCTCGTGGATTAAATTGAACTAAGTTCCTAACAACATAAATCAGATCCCCGGCAACGTCAAATAGATATGGCTTCAAACCACTAATGTTGGTACCCAAATTTGTTCTCCTTTTCAAGCCAAGCAACAACACTGATTCAACATGGAGCTTAGAGGCAGCCAGATCATAAATATATGTCATTTTGTAGCCGGGGAGGAGGTCTGACTGTCCCTTTGTTACTTGGATTTGTGGAGAGATGGGTAGCACCTTAAAAGGATATGATCTTATCCTAACTATTTTAGGTTGTGCCTTTCAACCAAGGTAAGAGAACCTATTTTGTAACCTCTGTTATCAGAAAGGAGATACATGTACCCTTCTTTTGCATAAATTTTGTAGAGAAGACCTTGGGGAAAATATGATCAACACACCAGATCTGACTCTCATGAGTTGTCACTTCCAGATCATGGAGATACTTTCACAATAAGGCAAAGGTTACTAAAGACATTTGAGACCCTGATCTATCCTGCATACTTTGGCAAATGGATTTTGGTCTTGTGTGGGTATACAGAGAAAAACAGGGGTAGTATGGATGGGATTGGATGTTTTTAAATGAATTTTGGTGGGAGGGGAGATACAAGATGAACTTGACTCACTAAATCCTTGAGAGCTTATGCAAAATGGAAAGATTTCAATCAACAAAATGCCACAAAAAGTTAAAATGTTTCTTCAACTAGAATATGTGCTTCAATGGAGGCCCAGATTAGCACTCTTTCACACAACCTATGGGATTCTATCATGAAGGCTCAAGTTAGAAAACCCAATAAAGCACCAAGATTCAAATCAAACCACGCTTGAGGTACACCCAGAGGCTTATAGATAATCTCTATCAACAAAATGAAAGAAAAGTGATTTTAAACCATTTATCTCACTCCCAGATGAAGGCTCTTCTGAGAAATGAAATTGCAGATGCCACTAAACTATCACAAGGACTGAGACCTGTGTGATTGGACCCTATTTTGGTACAAGATTGCAATAGAAACAAGAAAAACTACTTGTATGCATTCAGAGATGAAATAAATACACTTTACTCAAGATTAACACAGAATAACTCAAAGTTTGATCAAATTTATCAGCAAGGGAAAGTTTCCAGAACAATCTCAAATCTTGTCAATGGCTGTACACTTGTCCAACCACCTTGACATGATCAAATTTGATACAAAGAGAGATATACAGGCTTCTCTGGATGGACTTCTCAAAATGGATGGGCTCTGTCAAGATTTTTCTGCTGGAGAGAATTAGTCCTGATATTTCCAAAAACTCCCAACCATTTGCATGAAAAATTTGTTCCATTTATAACATTTACAACTGATCCCCTTTTCTCCCAAAAGACAAAAAACGTTTAATGCACTAGTGTTCGCCATGATTCTTTCGTGATTCTCAGAATCAAATCTGCAAGAAAGTCTCCAGGTGCTCGAGGGGGTAATTTCATTGAATGCCTCCCACATTCAACTCCTTGCTCTGGTAGATCACTCTTCCTTCAATTTTCCAACCACTTCCACCCCTGATCTGTCAAATCCTTGGCTCCTTGCGTGCTTGGGAGAAGAAAAATGGAAAATCTGATCGGGCACAAAAGTCAGACCATTTTAATGGTGAAAGACACCTTCCAGATCTTCCCACCAAACTTCAGATATCAACATTAACTTTCTTCTCTGCTTGGCGTGTAGAAAAAACCAAAGAATCATGAAAACTCACACTTCTATGTGTTGCAGAAAAATGGAGGGAAAATCAGATTTAGACTCTTAGCTTGTCATTGATCTTTTCTTTGAATTTGGGCCATCCACATGGAAGACTCCAAACTTAAAAATAGACCCGAGGGCTTCCTCTGAATTTTTACAAACTTTTGGAGAAAATTTCATATTTTAGCTCCGCATCTCTGCCCTCGGGAAAATGATCCTAACAAGTGTCCTAAGGTGGGCCCCAGTGGGACCACAGCCAAATTCTGACATTTCACTCCCCTTTTGGAAAAGGGAAAATTTTCCAAGTTTTCCCCGCAGCTTCCATCCTTTAAAAAATGGGCCTGACACGTGTCTAAATATGATTGCAGTGGAACAGTGCTTCCCTTTTTACTTTTGGCCCCTTTTTTCCAAAAGGAAATTTTTCCAAATTTCCCCGATAGTCTGCACCTCCGGCGTTGACTAGAGAAAGCTTTGACTTTTCCTTTATTGAGCTTGCGGGCCATTTTGATGTTTTTAGCCATTTACATGTTCAAGGGGAAAAAATCCAATGTTGCCTCCGATGGTCTGCTTCCCTCCCGCTCCTTTGACTTTTCAACCTGCCACATGTCACCATGGCACACCTTGAGATGGTCCCAAAAATTTGGTACCTTGAATGAGCATGGGCTCGCCACGTTTCCTGCTCCACCAAACTGTACCAACTACATAAAAATTTGTCTAAGTCCAGGCAAAGCAGCGGAACCTTCCACGTGTCCTCCTACGGGGTCAAAGCGAGACTTTTTCCCTACCCTTAAATTTGCTCCAATCAGAGCTACTGGTGGGGCTGCGGGGTGAGTTCAAACTTTTTCCAAAGTAGCCAAAAAATAACAAGTTCAAAAACAGACCCACCGCACCCCATCCAATTGGAAGAAGCCATGTAAGCACCAAAAGAACCAATCAGATACAAGCGGGGCCACGGGACCAATTTTTCCTTTTCACCAAAAAGGAAAAAAGTGATAAGTTAAAGCATTCACCCATCATCCCCTGACCAACCAAAAGAAGCCATGTCCCCTGTCAATGCAAGGATGTAAATTTGACTGGGAGAAAATGCCGTCAAACCGTAAAATACAGAAAAATGATCATTCGAGCCAGAAAATGAAAATTTCTTCAAGGATAAAGAGTTTAGAAACATTTACAAGGCTCAAATATGTTTTTCAAAGATACATCCACTCATTTTCTTCAAGTATTTAGGGCAGAAACGACAAGGAAGACAAATCCCGACTATGGAGACCGAAAGGTATGATAAAACCTAAGTTTTTTGGACTTTTCCAGAGGAACAAAGAAACAAGGAGAAAACCATGGACCCATAAATGATCCATGACCCAAGAACAAATTAAAAATGGAAACAAATATTAACCAGGCACAACACGGGGAAAAGGAAAGTGACAGAGGACGTAAATTGATAGATTTTCAAAGGCAAACTGGGGCGAGACTATTTTGAGCACCAACACACAAGAAGGAATCAGAAAAGGTGGAGAAATGGGGACCACATGTTCTAAGTGTTGTAGGGATTGAGTTCCTCGAAAACCCATAATACCCGCAACCAAAAGGAAAAGTGGACCGCCCAACCGCTGAACTTCAAACTACGATAACATTTGACCCAGAGCTCCGTTTTTCACAAAATTTGACTTTTCAGAAAGGGCACGACATCCTCCACACTAAAAAAACTAGATTTATTATCTTTAATGAGGGGGTAGGTGGTTAAGAATAAAAGAAACATATCCATCTCTAAAACTTTAAATGCTCAGTCTTGTAAAAGGTAAGACATCCCTGGCAAACTCAAAATAACTACCCACACTTAGAATGCCATATATTTTTCCTTTCTCAACGAAATCACACAAAATTGGTACCATTGGAATCATGGCTTTGCACCCAATGCAAAGAAATTGATAAATAAAAAATTTGATGAATACCTAATTGATATGTTTCTGAAAATGTGGCCAAGTTCATAATAGTGATTTTATTGGTGGTTGGGAGAACATTAAATGACCATGGGAAACCATTCTTTCACTGCTGCAAGTTATGGGACAGCATGGGGAACCTTTTGCAAGAAACATACCATAATTTCACTTCATTTATTACCTCTTGTAAGTGGTAGGAAGCAAAATTTTGGTATTTTCATTTCTCCCTCTCTCTCTTTCTCTCCTCTAAGAATTCTATAAATTAGAGTATTGGACTTATTCTAAAGGGGATGGTTTTGAGAAGAAAAACTCTGTCATTTTGATTTTTTGAAGCCAATATTTTGTAGGCCCTTCTAGTGGAATCCTTGTATGGTGATCTAGGCCTTTACTTTGTAATATATTGAACTGTGCATATCATGAAGCAATAGATGCAAGTTTTTGGATGTATGTTCCCTTGTTGTGTTTGTTTGCATTCTTCTTACCTCTTCAATCTTATTGTGTCTATTTTATGCTCTTACAGGGATTCATTATCATTGTGTGTGTATGAAATATTGTTGTGAATTCAGTTGATAGTTTTAGGTTAGTTAATTATGCAGTATATAATTAATTATTTAATTAATGTTATTAATTCAATAATGTTGTTATGCCATTTAGAGTGGCTTCCTAACCATGGTCACAAAGTCTTAAGGACAGCATATGCCTGTGGTTATATTGTTCTAACAATATGGATGGTAATTATTCATTGCATGATTCCTAGATGTAATTTGGAAGCTACTACATTCTGAATTGCATGTCCCACTGAAGTTGAAAAGTCTCCACATTTGTACATAATCCAGGCTATACAATATTTCATTCCTCCATTGTAGCTTATGCACTATTGTAAATGGTTGATTCAGATTAGTTTAGCTTACATGCTTCCATCCCTAAGTGCATTTGGCATCAGAGCTTGTTGTTCCAGCTCTTGGCAATCTTTGCAGAGAGGTTGCCCCAGGAATCACAATCGTGGAGAAGAAATATGCTACCCTGGAGAGCCAGTGTTTCCTCCTTGCAGTTTTTCTACATCTATTTCGCAGTACCACAGTAGAGACCTATTTGATGACTCCAGGTAAACGTAAACCCAATGGATTGCTTCCCTTAGTGCCCTCTTCACTAGGTAACTTTCATCCAGCAGGCTAGATGACCCCCCTGAGTTGCCAGGGATTGTTATCCAAAATAAGCACCTTGCTTATTTATTTCACTAACTCCCTTCATTCCTCCCTCTTGTGTGCCTCAGTCATGAACTTTTCACTTTTTAAAATCTTAGAATGTTCTAGAAATGGCACCATGTGGATAGAGCTCTTTCTCAGCTTTCCAGAAAGGTAAAAAAAATTTCCTAACTCCATGTATTTTTGAAAGTTATGGCTCGGTGCAGATTTTTTATGAGAAATTTTCCCTAGACAGGCCCACCGGCCAATCAGAAGCTGCCATGTCAGGCATCGGAGCAATCAGGAGGCGGGAGAAAAAAATTGGATTTTTACCAAGTGTTGGCACAATGGGAAATTTTTCCATTGAAAACCCAAGCCAATGGGAGGAGGCCACGTGTCCTCAGAATGACAAAGGCAGAGGTAAACTTGAAATTTTTACCAAGTGTTTGGTGGGGTTCAAAGAGGAAATTTTCGGCTTGAGGGCCCGCCGGTGAATTAGATGCGGCCACGTGTCTAGGCAGGGAGAAGTTGGGAAAAATTCCCAAGGGTTAGCACAAACAAATATTTCGACCCCAAGGCACGCATCCAATAGCATGGTGTTGCATGTCACTGGGGCGTCAGGGGTCAGAGGTGTGAGAGGAATTTTTCCTTTTCTCCCAAGTTTGGAAAATTTGAAAGGGAAATCCAGTCCCCCAAAACCCGAGCCAATAGAATTATGCCAAGTGTCCACGTGGCAGCAAAAAGCACAAGGCAAGCCCACAGAGAAAAGAGAGATGTTCAGCCTGCCACCAATAGGATCATGCCACGTGTCCAGTTCAGGGAAGGTGGTAAAAAGTGATGGAAAAGTTGAGAGAAAATGCCTGCGGTGAATCACAGCATGACACATGTCCTCGGGTCATCACGCCGGTGAGAGAATTTTTGGGAAATTTTCTAAAGGCCGAAACGATGGAAAATGAAGCAGGAAGAGCCCACAATGAATCAAATCATGCCATGTGGCACCAGAGTAGTGGGGCGTAGAGATTTTTGGGGAAATTTTCCCAAATGCAAAAGTCGGAAAATTTCAAATTTTCGGTCCTGCCAACCCATTTTGGCCCTGTTTTGCCGTAAATGTTCAGGGGGGCATAACTTTCGATCGAGAGCTCAGTTTGTTTGCGTTCTTTATATCAATGGAAAGCTAGTGAAATTATCTACATGATTATGGGATCAATTTTGTGTTTTGGTGGAGTTTAGAGGGATAAAATTGGAAAACATATATGGCACATGGAAATCAACAAAACTGACATTTCAACCATAATTTTTAATGAAGTATGGCACGCATTCTCTCCCAGCATGGTTAAAAACGTTGGGAAGTGGATTTTTAATGGATCCCATGATGTTTATTATGAATTTGGTTGGTGGTTGTAATTTTTTTCATGTTTTCCCACGTTTCTCTCTCCTGAGCTTGAATGGGCATTGTAAAAGCCAGAATGGGCTCATTTTTTAAACAATTAAACTTTTTTTTCTTGCTCTGCAACTTCTCTTTTCTTCCTCATCAGGCATATTTGTGGAATTTTTACCTTTTCATGCAAATACAACATCTCTTTTGCCTCTTAGTCATTATAATGCATTGTATTGGACCTAGAATGATAATGGATGCTCTGTGATTAAATTTTCTCAATCCTTTTCATATGTTTATCATTGTTTCCTGATCCCTCATTACATTATGGCAATTTGTGCATGTTTTGTACTATATTTTCTTGTGGATTGTGTATGTTTTGTAGTAGCAGGTGTCTACTACTCCTTTGGTGCATCACCTTAATTAGACTAGGTTTATTCTTTATATCTTCTCAACCCTATCTCCTTGGCAAAGTTTGATTAAAATATAGGTAAACCCTCTACATAATGTTATGCACACTTGAACAAAGGAGTTAAGGAACCAGCCTCTAATCTAGAGGATATTTTCCAGTCCCTGTAATCCCCACACTTCTGTGAAAAGGTTCAATGTTGTGCAATCACACTAGATGTAAGAATGTCAAATTATAAATCTGATAGAACATCTAGAGGGTGCTGTTGATTTTCACTAATAGTTTTGGCATGCCCGGTGGGACCTTAGAGGTCTTCATCTTCATTACAACAAAATAGATGTGCATTTGTTGCAATTTTCTTGCTTAAAAGAGCCCTAAATTGCACATCTGGTGACTCCAAGGAAGAAGAATCAATTGGTTTTAGCAGTCTAGACCTGAAAACTCATGAGAAGAATCACCACAACGTCAAAAGTTGGAGAAGAAGAGGTTTTGTTTGAGAATATGAAATTATCTCCAAGAAGAAGGCAAAGAGGGAGGAGAATTCAAGGGTATCCATCTCCACCAAACAAAACTCTATCAACTCATCCACCTCTAATAGACCTTTCATCTAATCAACAAGGGTTCTAAGGCCAATCAGAATGGCACAACACAACCCCTATGTCAATTTCACTGGCAGCAGTCCACTTGCTCTCAATGCACAAAATCCAATCTCAGTTGCAGCATTGAAGAACATTTCATATTTTACTAGAGAGAATCAGACCACCCCTAGTGATCATGTCAAGAATATTGTTAATATTTTTGCAATCCATGAGATTGATGAGATGTAAGTTACTGTCAAACTATTGGCATCTTCATTCAAAGGGAAAGCTTTGTAATGATTCAGGAGCCTTGCTTTAGGCTCTATCCAAAATTGGAACCAGTTATGTATAGCTCTCCATGATTAGTTTGGAGAAAAGGGAGATAAATTGTCCCTTTTGGAACAATTGACAACTATCAAGAGAGCTTCCAATGAGCAGCCGACTAACTTCAACTTCATATTTTAAAGGACTTGGGAGAGAATTTCAATGGCAATAAGGCCAACAGCAGAAGGTGATCTTTTCTATATTACCTTAAAGCTTTAAATTCTGATATTTCTATGTTGATTCAATCCATGGGAGGCATAACTATCCCTGTTGCTTATAGCATTGCCATTAGAGCTTAAAATTGTCTGATTCAAGATGGTAAGCTAGCTCCTAGGCCTCCAATGCCATTGTATCCAAATTTAGAGAGTTCAACCACTAGTCAAGCACCTATTTTAGCTCCTATTCCCACTCCTAAAAATCAGAATTCAAGTGAAGCTTCTACTTCATCTTCTAGTGCCTCAAATGAACTTCAAGAAGTCACGAAGCAATTGCAAAATTTAGGAAATGAGTTGGTTACACTCAAGAGGCAGCAAGCCCAAGGTTTTAGACCTTCTTATCAGCCTCAAGCTCAGCCTAATAGGTAGCCATATCAGCCTCAAATACCATCCAATCCATCTACAAATCAAAACCAAGCAAGGCCTCTTGCCAACATGACCATTCCAACTCATATAATCCCAATGTTGCATCTGCCTCTAAAGCACTAGTGCCAATACAAAACAAAATAGCTCAAGAGTATGACTGGTGTTTCCCATGCAATGAACCTCACAACCAGTCTATATGCTTCAATGGTGCCCTAAATCAAGCCTTAATGGTGACAAAAATTGGTGTGGAGAGTGAAGGGAGTCAAGGAAATAACCAGCAACAAGAAACATCCCAACAACAATCAGTTCCAAATGATACCACACTCGTAAACTGGTAGGCAGAAGACTTTTGTGGCATGAATCAAACCATCTCTCAAAGTGTTGCATCCAACACAAGGTCAAAAAGGATAAATTTTGGTGAAGGAAAGCCATTGGCTCCAAGTAATCCATGACCTTCCACCACTCCACAAACTATTAGCAAACAAAATGTATTTCCAAACATGCAAAGACTACCCAAACCAGCTCAAAGACCAACTCAGATGCTATTTGTTGTTGCCCATGTGTAAGGAATGAGTGTGCAGGCCAAAGGACAATAGCAGAAATATGCTTCATCTCCATTCAACATCATTGATCAGATGAAGAAGACAAATGTAAACATATCAATGTGGGAATCACTATCCATCTCAAGGCCAAAGAGATTTGCTACGAGCTGCCATGAAGGACTATTGCTCAACCTCAGATCAACAGGTCCAAATGCAAGAGAAGGTAGTCATAAATGCTCCCCATCCTAAAGGGAATCATGGAGGACAGCAAGGTAAAATGTTGAATCCCCCTCCATTCTATGTTTCATTGATCATTGGGGGCCAATTAGTACACAATTGCATGATTGATTCTGGGGCAAGTAGTTCAATAATGCCCAAGACAAATAGCTGATCAATTGGGGCTTCAATATGAATTCATATCCAAAGGGGTAGTGTAATTGGATGGGACAGCAGTGAAAATAGTAGGAGTTCTTAAAAACTTGAGTCTTACTTTGCATGCATGCCCCAACATTGTTGTTTTGCAAGATATCTTAGTGATAGACATTCCACCACTCTTTGCCCTATGTTTGTCAAGGGATTTCACAGCTAATATTGGAGGTTACTTATCTGCTGATTGGTCACACATGTTATTCAGAACAAGATATAGAACCAAGGCCACAATCAGATCTGAGCCTATTGCAAACTTTCACATTGAGCCTCACACTCCAAGCCAAATCAATACCAATTGTTCAGCGTTTGATCAAGAGGATTATCCAAGCACTGATGAAGATGACGCCAAGGTTAGAAGCATCCTAGATTTGAATCTTGATGAATAGGAAAGAAAGGTGCATGCTTTTGATCCTTATTAAGAAATAGAAGAATCTGAGCTAGGAGTCTACTACATGCATGAAGAAAATCATCCTATTCCTAGCATCACCAAGCCAGACCACAAGGATGACAATGAGGTATGGTAGTTGTTCTTCGATGGGTTAAGAAGTAGACAAGGCGTAGGAGGGGGAGCTATGCTTGTTTCACCTCAAGGAGTTAAGTACTATTCAGCTTTTAGATTTCAGTTTGCATGTTCTAATAACACTGCTAAATATGAAGCTTTGATACAAGGATTGCATTGGTCAACCAAGAGAGGAATAAAGAACTTGTAAGTCTTTGGTGATAGTGAGCTGATTGTCAACCAAGCTAAGGGGTAGCATGCTACCAAGAATGATCTACTCAAGTTCTACAAAAACAAGTTATGGGACCTCATTGAATATTTTGAGGGTTTTAGCATCAAATCCATCCCTATAAAAGAGAACCAAGCTACTGATAGGCTTGCACCAGTTGGAGCAGCCTTCGATGTTGTTGAAAACATAAAGAAAGACAAAGTAAAACCAAAAATTCATGTGATTGTAAGGCCTTCAGTTCCAGACAACAATGTAAGTTGGAAAGTGTTTGAAAATTATCAACAAATCATCCATTTCTTGTAAGAAGAGGCTGAGTTCTCAGCTAAAAATCAAGAAAATTTAGAATAGCAGTATGGTGATCAAGTGGTGATAACTGAGAGCCAACAAACTACCAAAGTGACTTGTCACTTTGGATTCCATTTTCAATCCTAATGATCAGTTCAAGAAGGAGAAAGTCAAACATCCAAGTCAAGGGAGAAGATTCAATGCCCATCTTGGTAGAAGAAGGTAAGTCACTCCAAATTGGTAAAGTGACAACTGAGTAAGAAAGGTATGAGTTCATATAGCTTTGTCGAGAATTCCCTGATGTGTTTATCTTGGAGCTATGAAGATTTAAAAGGATTCAATCCCAAGTTGGCCCAACACACTATTGAATTGGACCCAAGTGTTAAACCCATCAGGAAAAAAAAAAGGCCAGTCAATCCACACATGGAGCATCTCATGAGAAAATAATTGAATAAGTTGATAGAGGCAAGTATCATATTTCCTATCAAGCATTCTAGTTGGGTAGCAAACTTGGGTCCAGTTAGAAAGAAGAGTGGAGAAATCAGATTGTGTGTTAACTTTAGAGATCTAAATAGAGCATCTCTTAAGGATCATTACACACTTCCTTCTATGGAGCAAATTTTACAAGTTTTTGCTGGCTCTGAGAGGTTTTCATTACTTGATGGCTATTCAGGGTACAATTATATTATGGTGAAGGAAGAAGATCAGTTTAAGACATCCTTCACAACCAAATGGGGGACTTATGCATATAGAAAAATGCCATTTGGGTTGTCCAACACTGGAGCTACATTCCAAAGGGCAATGGACATGTTGTTCAAGTATTTGATTAACAAAATGGTGTTGATATATCTAGATGATATCATTGTTTTTTTCAATAAATGTAGCAGACCATATCTTTCATTTGAGACAAGTGTTCCAAAGGTGCAGAAGATTTGGGGTATCCTTGAATCCTAAAAAGTGTATTTTTCTAGCTCATGAAGGAAAGATCCTTGGCCAAATTATCTCCAAAGAAGGATTAGCAATTTTTCTAGAAAGAGTTGAAGCCATAAGAGCACTACCATTGCCAAGCCACAAGAAATCCCTTCAAAGTTTCTTGGGAAGGATAAATTTTGTTCGGAGGTTTGTCACAAATTTTGCAACCCTAATCAAGCCTATCACCAAGATGTTAAGGAAAAGTCATAGCTTTCAAATGGACAGCAGAAGGCAAGGAAAATTTTGATGCAATCAAAGAGGCTATCTCACAAGCTCCAACCCTCATTAACCCATATTTCTCCAAGGATTTCATCCTCTATGCATTTGGAGGTGATGATATTATTTCTGTAATTTTGGTACAGCAGAACAAAGACAATGATGAGCAGCCAGTTGCTTTCTTCAGCCAAATCCTAGAGGACTATGAGGTGATATATTCCTTCATTGAGAAGCATGTTCTTGAAGTGATTAGGAGCTTGAAGGAAGTTTAAGCATCTAGTTTCAAGCAACAAGGTTTAACTGCTGGTTTCTCATGTGGGAGTTAAAGACTTCCTCCTCAATAAAGACCTAAATGAAAAGAGAGCAGGGTGGATTACTCGCATGTCATGGAATATGACATTGAGATCAAAGTCACCAAGTTGGTCAGAGGAAAAGGATTGTGTGAGAAGCTGGTCTTGAACAAACAAACGAGAAGCATACAATGAGAAAGAGGTTGTTTTGGCATTACAAGACAACCATGAACAAGGAAGCACTCAAGAAGAAAATGATGGTGTCCCCACTCCTTGCTGGACCCAAGACATAATGCACTTCTTCAACACAGGCTTATGCCCTCCAGAGATGAATAAAACCAAAAGGAGACACTTCAAATTTCAAGCTATCTCAATATGCCCTTGTTGATGATGTTTTGTTCAAAAGGGATGTGAATGGAGTGCTGCTGAGATGAATTGGTACAAATCAGATTCACAGAGTGTTGGAAGAGTTCCATAGTGGATCAGCTGGTGGTAATTTTGCACCAAGAGTGATAGCTCTCAAGATCATGATGGCTGGCTATTATTGGCCCAAGATTTTCAGTGACTGTTATGCATGGATCAAGAGGTGCAAGAATTGTGCATTCTTCACAGGTAAGGAGAGACTAGTCTGCCCTTCCATTGCATCCAATTTTAGTTGACCAGCCATTCATGCAATGGGGTTTGGACTTCATTGGATTCATTAACCCAAATTCAAGCCAAGGACATAAGTGGATTCTAACAGCAACAGATTACTTCACCAAGTGGACTGAGGTGGTGGCACTCAAGCAAGCCAATGAATCTAGCATCCTAGACTTCTATGAAGGGATAGCAACCAGATTTGGCATACTTGCTACAATAATATCAGATAATACATTGGCATTCATTGGATCCAAGTTAACTGAATGGGCTGTCAAAAATGGGATCTACCTAAGTACTTTATCAAATTATTATCCTCAGGGTAATGGCCAACCTGAATCTACAAACAAGAACTTGTCAAGGATCATCAAGAGGACTCTTGATGAAAATCAGAGGTCTTGGCATACTAAATTGAAATCAGCCTTGTGGGCTAATAGGATAGCCCCTAAGAGATCTACAGGTAATTCTCCATTTAAGCTTGTTTATGGGAGAGAGGTAATTTTTCCCATGTCACTTGAGTTACCAACGTTAGAACTCACGAAACAGTTGGAGTTGTTGGAGTTTGAGCCAAAGGAGGTTAGGTATGCAAAATTGATAGAGCTCCAAGAAATCAGAAATTAGGCATCCCAAGTAATGGAGAAGGATCAAGCTTTGATCAAGAAGACCTTTGATAGAAATGCCAAGGATATATCTTTCCAAGTTGGGGATCTAGTGTTAAAATGGGATGCAAACAGAGCAAAACTAGGGAGGAATTCAAAATTTGATGCCATTTAGAGTGGCCCCTACATGGTCACAAAGTGTAAGGACAGCAATGCCTTCCAATTGTCTACATTGGATGGTAAAGAATTGCAGATTCCAGTCAATGGAATCCATCTGAAGCATTCCCACTGAAGGAAAAGTCTCCACCTTGTACATAATAGGTTACATTTTCATTCCTCCAAGTGCTTATGCACATTGTTTTGTTGTAGTTTAGCTTTGCTTTCCCTAAGTGCTTTGGCACAAGCTTGTTGTTCCAGAAATGCATCTTTGCAGGCCTTGCCCCAAATCAAATCGTGTTCTACCCTCCATCTTCCTCCTTGTGTTGTTCTAATTATTTGGGGTACCAAGTAGAGAATTTGATGACTCCATGCCCAATGGATTGCTTCAGGCAACTGGTAACTTCATCCAGCAGGCAGATGACCCCCCTGAGTTGCCAAAATTGTTATCCAAAATAAGCACCTTGCTTATTTATTTCACTAACTCCCTTCATTCCTCCCTCTTGTGTGCCTCAGTCATGAACTTTTCACTTTTTAAAATCTTAGAATGTTCTAGAAATGGCACCATGTGATAGAGCTCTTTCTCAGCTTTCCAGAAAGGTAAAGTTTTTTTCCTAACTCCATGTATTTTTGAAAGTTATGGCTGGGCAGATTTTTTATGGGAAATTTTCCCTAGACAGGCCCGCCGGCCAATCAGAAGCTGCCATGTTGGCATCGGAGCAATCAGGAGGCGGGAGAAAAAATTTGGATTTTTACCAAGTGTTGGCACAATGGGAAATTTTTCCATTGAAAACCCAAGCCAATGGGAGGAGGCCACGTGTCCTCAGAAGGGCGGAGGCAGAGGTAAACTTGAAATTTTTACCAAGTGTTTGGTGGGGTTCAAAGAGGAAATTTTCGGCCTGAGGGCCCACCGGTGAATTAGATACGGCCACATGTCTAGGCAGGGAGAAGTTGGGAAAAATTCCCAAGGGTTAGCACAAACAAATATTTCGACCCCAAGGCACGCATCCAATAGCATGGTGTTGCGTGTCACTGGGGCGTCGGGGGGTCAGAGGTGTGAGAGGAATTTTTCCTTTTCTCCCAAGTTTGGAAAATTTGAAAGGGAAATCCAGTCCCCCAAAACCCGAGCCAATAGAATTATGCCAAGTGTCCACGTGGCAGCAAAAAGCACAAGGCAAGCCCACAGAGAAAAGAGAGATGTTCAGCCTGCCACCAATAGGATCATGCCACGTGTCCAGTTCAGGGAAGGTGGTAAAAAGTGATGGAAAAGTTGAGAGAAAATGCCCGCGGTGAATCACAGCATGACACGTGTCCTCAGGTCATCACGCCGGTGAAGAATTTTTGGGAAATTTTCTAAAGGCCGAAACGATGGAAAATGAAGCAGGAAGAGCCCACAACCAATCAAATCATGCCATGTGGCACCAGAGTAGTGGGGCGTAGAGATTTTTGGGGAAATTTTCCCAAATGCAAAAGTGGGAAAATTTCAAATTTTCGGCACTGCCAACCCATTTTGGCCCTGTTTTGCCGTAAATGTTCAGGGGGGCATAACTTTCGATCCAGAGCTCAGTTTTTTGCGTTCTTTATATCAATGGAAAGCTAGTGAAATTATCTACATGATTATGGGATCAATTTTGTGTTTTGGTGGAGTTTAGAGGGAGAAAATTGGAAAACATCTATGGCACATGGAAATCAACAAAACTGACATTTCAACCATCATTTTTAATGAAGTATGGCACGCATTCTCTCCCAGCATGGTTAAAAACGTTGGGAAGTGGATTTTTAAGGGATCCCATGATGTTTATTATGAATTTGGTTGGTGGTTGTAAGTTTTTTCATGTTTTCCCGCGTTTCTCTCTCCTGAGCTTGAATGGGCATTGTAAAAGCCAGAATGGGCTCATTTTTTAAACAATTAGACTTTTTTTTCTTGCTCTGCAACTTCTCTTTTCTTCCTCATCAGGCATATTTGTGGAATTTTTACCTTTTCATGCAAATACAACATCTCTTTTTCCTCTTAGTCATTATAATGCATTGTATTGGACCTAGAATGATAATGTATGCTCTGTGATTAAATTTTCTCAATCCTTTTCATATGTTTATCATTGTTTTCTTGATCTCTCATTACATTCTGGAAATTTGTGCATGTTTTGTGCTATATTTTCTTGTGGATTGTGTATGTTTTGTAGTAGCAGGTGTCTACTACTCCTTTGGTGCATCACCTTAATTAGACTAGGTTTATTCTTTATATCTTCTCAACCCTGTCTCCTTGGCAAAGTTTGATTAAAATATAGGTAAACCCTCTACATAATGTTATGCACACTTGAACAAAGGAGTTAAGGAACCAGCCTCTAATCTAGAGGATATTTTCCAGTCCCTGTAATCCCCACACTTCTGTGAAAAGGTTCAATGTTGTGCAATCACACTAGATGTAAGAATGTCAAATTATAAATCTAATAGAACATCCAGAGGGTGCTGCTGATTTGCATTAACAGGGATTTTTAAAATATATATATATATATATATATATATATATATATATATATATATATATATATATATATATACATATATATTCCCCATATAGGGGTGTTACCTCTAATATTAGAGGTGTCTTTGGTCACTGCTAAAAATAGTAGACTGCTAGTTTTTGAGGACTTCCTACTATTACCTTGTCGCAAGTTATAAACCAAGTTCAATCTTGTATGAGACAAAGCTCTACATAGACCTGAACGAGCTGTGCATTGGGTTAGAGATACATTACATGGTTCATACGGGTGAGTTCTTAAACCGAATTATAGGAGGCATTGAAGCGGTCGTGTCATTCTTCATTGGCAAGTTGCAGCAAAGTCTTAAAGTTTTTCAGTCAACACTTTTGAACCAAGTTCCTCTCCAAATGTGTAGATCGACAATCCATACCAAGTGGTGGACACTCCATACAAAAACAACAACTATTTTGAGCTTTTGGCATACAAAAACCAACCAAAACAACATTCAAACTGTGTTATTGTTTGGAACGTCCTCCTCCCAACATCAACATGCCTGCACATTCAAATAATCAAAGCCATGGAAACATCCATGCAGATCTGCACACAAGCAAATAAAAAAAGGTGGATCAAGAAAATCAACAAAGCCAAGGAAATTTGCAAAATTGGCTAAAGCAAAAACAAATGGCAGTACCATATACGAAGGTGTGAGAAAAGAAATTTGATTTGTTTTTGGTGTTTAAACCCTAATCCACATGCAATTCATCCTCCACTCAGTTACAACCACTTGGAATCCATCCAAGCTAGCTCCACGTAAGCCTCCACTCTGCCAGGTCACATTTTACAAAGGTGAGTCGACTTTGGCTTTATCTAAATACCATTTTGTTCATTTTACATCACAAGTGCACAAGCGGCCAAGGCGGTTAGAGAGAAAGCCTTAGAGCAGGATGTTTGATGTTAAAATCCCACCCACTACATCAACTTTTGAATTTTGAAATTTGGCAGAAAATTTGGAGAAAATGCCATATTTGGAGGCATATTTGGTGGAAAAACCACCGCTAAACTGCTAGTTACAGTGAAACATGCCTCCAAATGTTTAGTCGGAAAATCCCTAATTTAGGGCCAAAAAAATCTCCCATTAAGCCTATTTTTTCATTCCGGACAATGTTTTCCAAAGGAGGGATTGCTAAAAATTGCATTTTCAGCTGGTTTTTTACAATTCTTTACATTTTGGGTCGTATTGGGCTCCGGAGGCCACCAAGGCCCGCAAAACAAATAAAATAACATGCCATTCAATTTTTCTATATTTTTTAATGTAAGTTGTATACTTTAGTATATTGTACTAATTTGCAGGCTTCTATAGTCAACTGCAAACTTTGTAACTACTTAGAAACTGGCAGATTATTGAAATAAAAAAGTCAAAAATTGGTTATGCAACACTCACGAGATCCTAAATCTCATTCGCAATATTTTGTATATACAGTTCCTCTGGGAAGCACTTACAGGTAAAGTTGTCATAACTAC
This sequence comes from Taxus chinensis, assembly GCA_019776745.2. Lineage (NCBI taxonomy): Eukaryota > Viridiplantae > Streptophyta > Pinopsida > Cupressales > Taxaceae > Taxus > Taxus chinensis. The sequence continues at coordinate 614,362,132 of CM034156.1, forward strand.
TACTACACTTAACACCTAATATAGCTGCAATAACATCGTCTAGTTATCGACCCTTTAAATCGACGGGGAGTAATAAGGTCATAGTGCACACACTATGATCCATCCAATCCATCTTTGAACGATTGCATGACATAAATCTGGACTAAGAATTTATCCAAGTATATAACAAAATTATGCGCACATATGAGGATATTTCGTTGAGCCGATGACAATAATCACATTGACCCCTTTCAGTACTATCTTGGTACCACGTATTGAATTATTTCACGTACCGTCGGGTATGTAGAAAGGGTGAGCTTATTCCATGTACAGCCAAGTATATTGGAAGGGAACATATATAGAAAGGTTTAGTATATTAGACTGACGGTATATAGATTTAGAGACCCTATACCTGGAGTGATAAGAGCCAAACCTTATCAGTGATTTCTACAAAATGCATAAAAATGCCCCTAAATTTTTTCTTTCAGATTCATAACTAATAAGAGGAAACAACTATGCTTCATGGAAGACAAAAATCAAGACACGGCTTGAGTTTGAATAAATTTGGCCTGTTGTGACTGGTACTCTAACTAGATAGAAAACTGATATAACACAACAGAGGCAGTTTGATAGAGCATATCAGAAATCCAAACTCATTATCTTGTTTGGAGTGTCTGATGATATGTAACCCCACATTCAAGATGCCAAAACAACTGAATAAGCATGGGATAAGTTGAGCACGGTGTACGAGGCTAAAAACAAGAATGTTATACTAAATTTGTAAAGTCAATTACACACATTGAAGTTCAAACAGAATGAGAAAATCAAATCTTTCTTAAGAAGAGTTACAGAGTTAAGGGCTTCACTTCTATCCCTTGGAGAAGCGGTCTCAGATGATGCTCTCGTTCTCATTATTCTGAGAGCACTACCCTCTTCTTACCACATTTTTGTTATAACACTAAACGTGTCAGATACGACCGTTAGTTTTGACAAATTGGTTAACTTACTATAACAAGAGGAAGCCATACATAATAAGGATGATGAAGAGGAGCAAGCACTTTCTTCACATCAAAAATGGAAAGGAAAAGGTAAAGGGAAAACTCATTCCTATCAAAAGTCTCAAAATCAAAATCAATGTCAAGGGGATAGACAACAAAAGAAGCAATGTCCAATCTACAAAAGAGGGCATGATTTAAAAGCTTGTTGGTATAATACTTATAAGAAAAGTTTGTCAAGAAACTCTGGACCTCAATAACAACAATCTTACAAGGGACATTCTAAAAAAAATCACAGGAAGAAAAAGGGGAAATGGAAAAGAAGACCCCATCAGCAAGGAAATATTATTGAGCAACACTAATAGTTAGATAATGAAGACTACTTGTTCACTGCTCACTCAAGTGAACCATCCACGTCATCTAGTGATGTTTGGTATGTTGATTCGGGGGCCACTCGACACATAGCCGGTCACAGAGACTGGTTTATTTCAATGAGGGACACGCCATCAAAAAATATTGTTTCATTGGGAGATAATTCTTCATATACAATTCAAGGGATTGAGAACATTTCTCTACCCCTTGGTTCACGCAACTGTAGACTATCTGATGTCTTATATGTTCTTGGGTTGATAAAGAATCTACTTTCAGTTATTCAACTCCTAGATCATAACTTGAAAATTGACTTTGATAGTCATTCCAACAAGAAAACATGTTTGATTAGAGACAAATCAAGAGGCTCAAAAATAGTTGCAAAAGCCTCCAATGTGGGAGGATGTTCCAACTTGATTTTTTTCACAGAGATGATCAATCACTTGTGGCTAAGAACTCCACCTCAGCAAAATTGTGGCATTGGAGACTTGGTCATTTAATTTTCAAGTATCTCGAGAAAATTCACCAATGTAATATGGTACATGGGCTGTCATGTCTTCAGAAGGATACAAAAAAGTGTCCTCACTACCTAACAGGAAAACAACACAGAGATTCATTTTAGAAGAGTACATTTCAAGCTCATGGAAAACTTGACCTGATTCATACCAATATTTTCAGTCCGATGCAACAAATTCATTCTAGGTTCCAATACTTCATGCTTTGTGTTGACGACTATTCAAGGAAAATGTGGAGTTTTTATCTTCGCAAGAAAAGTGAAGCTTTTGAAACATTCAAAAAGTTCAAAGTAGTAGTTGAGAACAAAACTGGTTGTCACATCAGAACTCTCTACTTAGATTGAGGGGGAAATTCACCAGTAATGATTTCAAATACTACCTACAAACTCATGGGATTCGTCAAAAAATTCCTCCTACACACACACCGCAATAGAATGGTGTTGTTGAGAGAAGAAATCGTACTATCATGTAAATGGTGTGATGCATGATCGATGATTGTGGACTTGCAAAGACATTATGGGCAGAAGCAGTAAAGACAACTGTGCATTTTTTGAACAAAGTGCCCATAGTTTCTCTTGAAGGAGTAACACCATAAGTAGCATGGTCAAAGCGGAAACCATATATTGCACACCTTAGAGTATTCAGGTGTAAAGCAAGCATGCACATACCCAAGCAGAATATAAATAAATTGGACATGAAGTCATAGAAACTCATCTTCATTGGGTACATTGAAGAGACTCTTGGGTACAAATTGATGGATCCTAAGACTAGAAAAGTCTACACCAGCAGAGATGTTGAGTTTTTTGAGAAGAAGGAAGTAGAGTCTCCTCCTCCAAACTCAAAAGATGTAGATTTTTCACCAGTTGTAAAAATTAAAGCTAATGTTCCCAAAGATGATGAAAGTGAAGATGGGGATGATGATGTTGATCAAGTAGAACCATGACCCATGGGAACAGTTCAACATATGCCCAAGTGGTGTACTATCACATTACGAGATGCAAGAATGGATGCTCCACCGGATACATCCACCCCTAGACCACGGACTCGTAGTAAAGCAAGAGAAGAAGTTAACTTTGCTCTAATGAGTAGAGTAATTGAATATGATGAGCCCTCTACAGTCTAGGAATCCCTACAATCAAAAGCTTGGAAAGATGCCATGGATTCTGAATATCAATCAGTGATGAAAAATGACACTTGTCAGCTTATCGATCTTCCACCAGGGAAGAGACCCATTAGATGCAGATGGATATTCATAACAAAGTACAAAGCATATGTGACAGTGGACAAATATAAAGCAAGACTAATAGTAAAGGGGTACGCACAAAAATAAAAAATTGACTAGGAGGAGACATTTTCTCCTATAGCTAAGATCAAAATGATCAGGATAATATTTTCTCTAGCTGCTCAGTTTGGTTGTAAAATCCATCAGATGGAGGTAAAAAGTGCCTTCTTGAATGGATATTTACAAGAAGAAGTCTATATGACTCAACCTGAGGGATATGTTGTACCTGGTTAAGAAGTAAAGGTATGCAGACTTAAGAAATCTCTATATGGTCTTAAACAGGTACCCCGAGCATGGTACATCAAGATTGATGAGCATCTCATACAACATGGATTTGTTAGAAATCCATATGATCCCAATCTTTACCTCAAAAAGAAAGGGGGGAGATTGTGATTGTTGTTGTCTATGTTGATGATCTAGTCATCATTGGCAGTTCAGTGAGGATGATCAATGAAATGAAGAAAGATCTTAATCGATCATTTGACATGACTGATCTCGGGCTGATGCATTATTATCTTGGATTGGAAGTATGGAAGAAAGAGAATCACATATTTTTTTCTTAGATGAAATGTACCAAGACAACACTCGAGAAATTCAGGATGATTTATTTCACCCCAATTGCTACACCTATGGAGAATAGATTGCATTTATCTCTTTCAAATCCATCTCTTGAGGTAAGTGCCACTCTCTACCGGCTTCTGATCGGGAGTCTCATTTACCTGACCTACACTAGACTAGATATCAGCTTTACAGTGAGCTATTTATCCAGGTTCATGCATGAACTCAAAGTTTGTCATTGGAAAGTAGCAAGGTGCATCTTACGATATCTCAAAGGATCGGTGGATCTTGGTCTAGAATACAAGAAGAACGACAACTTCTTCTTGACTGGATATTCAGATTTAGATCATGCAGGTAACATTGATGATAGAAAATCCACTTCTGGATTTGTATTCTTAATGGGATCCAGACCAATATCATGGGGAAGCAAGAAACAACACTTTGTTTCTCGATCTTCTATAGAAGCCGAGTATTGTTCTAAAGGAGAAGCTTTCTATGAAGCGATTTGGCTATGTCACATACTAAAAAGACTTGGAATACCATAGAACAAAATGATCACCACGTATGTTGACAATGAAGGTGTTCTCAAACTTGTTCACAATCTAGTGTTTCATGAAAGAACAAAGCACATTGAGGTACAAGTTCATTTTATACGTGAGCATGTATTGAAGCACAAAATCTAGCTTCAATTTTGTCCAATAGCAGAACAACAGGAAGATATCTTCATAAAGTCACTTGCATGTGACAAGTTCAAGTTGTTCAGAGAATTCCTCTCCTCATCCCTTGAGATAATGCACAATTAAGGGGGGGAATGTTAGGTCAATTAATTATGCATTATATAATTAATTATTTAATTAATGTTATTAATTAAATAATGTTTTTATATGGTTATATTTCTTCATAACCATCTAATTGTCTTTATGTCTGCATGCGGGGTGTGGTTATATTTTTTTAACAATATTATTGTAATTATTCATTTATGTTTCCTGGATGTAATTTGGAAGCTACTGCATTTTAAGTTGGTTGTTTCATGGTTGCAACTCCTCATTTTTTTGTATCCAGGCTATCCAATATGTATAAATATTGTAGCTTGCACTATTGTAAATGGTTGATTCAGATTAATATATCTTACAGGATTCCATCCCTGTTTACAGCTAGACTATGGAGAATTGTTATCACCCTCTCTAGTATGTACTTCACTTTGATTTTTCATACATTGGAAAGATATTCTCATTCCCTCCTTTTCTGGTGTATCACTGTTTTTAGCGTAGGATTTACTTTCATGCACTCTCTCTCCCTGGTCCTTAGAAAGTTAGATTAGGATAAGATAGTTTTTCTTGTATTAGAGTAGATTTTTGCAAGTAGTTTAGGAGTAAGAACCAACTTTCTCTGGAGGTCTATCTCAAGTAGCAAGTCCCACAACTTGGAGATAACACCCATGCTACCCAGTCACACCATGATCTCAAGCACACACACTTGGCAAATCTAAGGGTGATGTGATTTAGTGATAACAGGTGATGGGGCCAACGTAAGTTGATGCAGTGATGGTATTGACCTCTTGTGAATAGGAAATAGTGCGCTAATATGTATAGATAATTGACTTGATTATTTCATAGATGGTCAAATATAAATATATGGTGAGCTAATTGCAATAGGTTGTTGTTTAGGAGGTGGTTGAGTACCATTAGCATTATTCTCATGAGAGATGAGGACCCGATTGGATTTATCATTTGCATTAGAAGGTTGTGTATAAAATGAAAGAAGGCCTAAATGCTCAACATTTTTGATGATTTATGATAAATACAAAAAGAGTTATCATGATGTCCATTAATTTGATAATAATAGAAATATGGAAGACATCAATATTTCACTAGCCAATTAGGAGGATAGTAATAAGTAGGTGGTAAAGTGATCAACTAGTGGCTAAGGAGTTGAATAAGAATGTCATGTGGCATAGCATTGTGTTTAAATATGATAAGTTTAGGAAATGGCTTGCCTTGAGATACAACTAAATGGTAGGTAGTGGACATAGATTACATATGTGATGTATAGTGACCAAAAAACTGTGAATGGGAAGCATCCTTAAGTTTTTGAATATAAAATCTAATAGAAGTAATAATGTATTCCATAGTTTAAGATAAAGTATGCAGAGCATTAATTGCATCCAATAGAGGTGGATTATATGGATAATCATGAGGGCCAAAGTTTTCAACTGAACGTCTAAATGTAGGACTTATCTTGAGTGGTGGCTTATTTTCATTGATAAAGGGAGGCCATGGATAAGTAAAATCATCTAAAAGATCATCATTATCACTGTTGAAATCATATTGAACAACGTGGGAGATCTGATAAGCAATGGTATGTGGTTGGTCATCTAAATATCCCTATAGACACAAGATAAACATTTCCATGGCATATTGTTCATCAGTAAAGGGAGGCAATGGACACCCCTGAGCGTACCAAATAGTAAAATTAGGTGAATAATAGAGAAAGAAGCTATTGCAAATGTGCACAGTACCAAATGGGATGAGAAAAGCTAGATAAATGTTATCATGATCAAGTGTAGCTCAAAATATAATCTAACCAAGATTGGCCAAGAGTAAGTGGAGAGGAAGTATGATAATGCGCAAGGTGAAAAAAAATGGAAAAAACAAAGTCCATATGTACCAGCACGAGAATAATAGACTTATGATATAAATTTGGGTTGTATAAAGGAGAATAGAGATCTTCAACCGTAAAATAAATCTGAAAGTTACCATCGTGTGAAAATACAATGGCTTAGAAGGAAGTATTAAGTGGTATATTCTCCCAATAAGAATTCTTCATGAAGAGATTACAAGTAAATGGAGGGGGTACTAAAGGGGTTGGTGTTAATAAATATGTAGAGGATAGATCAACATCTATAGATTAGACATGCCTCTGATATGGAACAAAAGTATTAGCAATAGTAACACGTGGCATAGGAGGGAATGCATTTATCGTACATATGACACCAGAAAATGGTGATAAGTGAGGTGAGTCATCTATAAGTTGCATTGTTGAAGGGGCAGACCATGTTGGAGTAGACCACATATAAATTATCATAGTGTTCATGACATCAATATTTGTTAACAAAGAAAGAGTAACCGTATAAACAATGAAAATAGTAGTGTCAAAGTCATGTGGAGATTCAAGAGGTTGTGGTTCAATAGCAAAAGATGAAGAGGTAGGGACACATAGTGTATCAAGAGAACCACCTATGTATAATTTGTGATAATTAATGGGTAAATGTGAATTAAAATCATCTTGTGGTTTAGAAATGGTAGGAGCTGTAACTATGTGATCAGGTTGAGGATTTTTTTCCTCTTCTACGATTCATGTTAAAATAGTAGGATCAATAGTTCAAATATAAGTGACAACAATGTCATCTAGAGCTTTAGGATCTATATCAATAGATGGAAGTTGAATAAGTGAAGGAAAATGCTTATAGCCAACAGGATCAGTAGGAGTATCAACAAAAGCTTGGCCAAAGCTATTAAACTATAAAATGATTAGAGAGTTAGAAGGATTATTTTGGTCCATAATAAGATGTCGAATTCACCAAAATGATTAAGAAAAATTGATTTATGTGGGGTAGTTAATCTAATCTATAACGACATAAACGATGTAAATAAACGTGACAAAGTAATATAGAAATTAATAAACGATCAAACTAATAATGTAAAACCCTAATTTGTAAAAAGGAGGTGAGGAAAGAACTCAACTGATTGTAGATCTCTATCACAAGGTATCAAAAAGATAACTGTGGAGAACTAAAGTAGGAGCAAATATGTCGAGGTCTTGTAAATACTAGATTTGGAAGATCTACGTGGACTAGGGTGACTGGAATAGGACAGGGGCGCCCACAAGCACTCTAGAATGAAATTTGTGCACCTTGGTCTATGAAAAAACTTTGAAGCTAGTTCTTAAAGGGTCGGTAGGTGCTTTGAAACCCTCATTGTCTGTCACATCTAGTAAGCTTCCCTATGTTATATGTCACCAATAATCCAAGATGATATATAGACTAATATCAGAGTTGCACTACATTTTAGACTCAAATGTAATTCTAGTGTGTGTGTGTGTGTGTGCATGTCGTGAAAAAAGTTCTTTTGTATCAGTCGCACTATCTGAAATAGCGTGTAATAACTAAATGTAGAAAATGTAATAGCATGTGTGCATGGAATAGAATATAATCCTCCCTGTATGAAGTGTGATGTAAACTTCCTAACTTGTTACTTTATCTGATGGAGTTACATGGATAAAAATGCAATAGATGGATGAAACTCTAGATGAGTGATAGTACTAGATGATGTTAGGTCCCTCATTATGGTATCATAACTTTATATTTATATGGTTCTCTTGATCTAATTTCATAATTAACTCCAACATGGTCAACTAGGAAAAATATAAAGATGAAAACTGGCTAGAAAGAGCCCAAAAAGTGACGGGAAAGTAGAAAAAGGATTGGGGCACCCCAGGTGGAACCGAGGTACCCATGGGTGCCGCAGCACTACCCTAGAAGCCCCAACCAAGGGTAAAATGATGGGAAAGTGCAAAAATAGATTGGAAATATAGATTAAAATGTGTCAAGATGACAACATTAAATTAAAATAGGATGGCAAAAAGATGGGATTAATTAGTACTTTCTTCACTCAAGAACCTTCTAAATAGTAGTATGAGACCCGGATAAATAAATGTCCAAAGTGCATTTTTTTTACTACAAAAGTAAATAAAAGAAATGTATTGTATTATAAAAAGGAATGGATAATGCAGTTTGGGTTGGAAATGTATGTGCAATTTGTATCATCTCTAGGTGAAAGGAAATATTGAATACTTACAGTTTCAAGAACACATTTTGTTTATTGAATGGAAATTAATTTTTTGAGGGAAAAGTGAACTATTTATTGTGATTTCTAAATTGTATTTGGAAGGGAAAATAATAAAGGATTTTTCAATAAAATTTTATTTACATGGTGGTTCCTTCCTACTTATATCTGAAATATTTTCAAATGAGAAACTAATTTTTATCATTTTATATAAATGCATGTGTGTGTGTGTGTGTGCACGCGCGCGTGTGTGCGTGTATATGTATATGTATATGTATATGTATATGTATATGTATATTTTTTATATATGTATGGATATATATGTATATGTTTTATATGTATGTGTGTGTGTGTATGTCTATGTTTGTGTATGTGTCTATGTATATATATAAATATACACACACAAATATGTTATTATATCTCAAAAAACAAAAATGATAACTCATATAGCTTAAGAATTGGTCGTATGGTTTATATTATTGAAAACATATTATAAACAAAAAAAGAGAAGAAAATTTATATTTGGGGAGGGAGGGTATACCGCACCCCTTGCCATTGTTTATTTGCAGTGTGGCCACCATTTACCCCCTGCGCACCCAGAGTTACACAACCACCAGACTATTTTAAAACCTTTGATTTTTGACATTCCATCATGGCCGATATTTAAGGTTATATATATATATACCCACAAGTATAATATCTCATACAAATCCATACATATGAATAATGAGAGAATCTCAGGTTATTTCCAAAAAAAGGAACAAAAGAGGGTTTTGAAACCCTAGTAGAAGTAAAACTAGAAATTAAAAGGAGGATTCTTTATTTCCCTTGCAAAAGTAAATCAAAATGAAATGGATATAAAATGTAGAACTCAAAAACAAATCTACATAGCCACCCTTCCTCCTTCATCCTTCTCACTAGATTCAACCTACAAAAAGGGAGGCAAAATAAAACAAATCAATAATAATAAGGAAACTCAAAAGATGAGGATTAGGGTTTTCAAATTTACCTAAGATCTAGGGTGTGAACTAAAATAATCTAAGGGCCCAAAATAAACCCTACAACTTTAAGTTGTGGGATAGATGATTTACATGGGAGTAGGATAAATTTAATTAAATGGGGTGCCTAAAGTATTAATATATGGGTCATGGTAGGAAATAAATATAATTAATGTGAACTTTTTTGTTGGGGAGAATTAATAAATGTTATAGCATGTTTGGGTTACTTTAGACATTGAAGGGGATGATAAAACATTAGATGGGAATTCAATAAATTAAATGTGGACTAGGAGTGAACTATAACCTAACAACACTATGAAAAATAAAATCACATTAATTAATATAATACGTCAAAAAAAATTGTCATGATTTTAGTCATTTTGGTTGAGTTTAGGCATGCCAAATATGGGGAATTACAAAATGCACATAGACAAACACCACATTAAAGATCATTCCCATCATTAAAACTTTTTTTCTTATAGAAAAACACAGGAAGAGTCTCTATTACTTATTTTCCCAATCCTTTTCTAGTCTTTTTCCATGAGGAACTTTGCATCGCAGCATGCACTAGAGAACTAATGAATCTTAATAAATAACAAAATGAAATAAAGAAGATGAGTATTACAAAACACCAGCCTGTTGCAACGATAAGTTTCACAAAGGGTTTTTCTTCCTCCCCTATCTCATTCAGACTGATTAATAGTAATGAATTTTATTCATACATGCCTTGAACTTATAAAATTATATTTAGGAAAACTGAAATTTCCAACAAACTTGTATTCGAATATCTTATTATTTAACAATTATGAACCCTAGAATTTTGCATGTATCAATATTTATTTAATAAATATAGAGAATTCAAAACATCTATCCATTGTAAGAAACACTATATTTGATTCTCTCCCACTATATTTTAGCTGCATGGACTCCACATTCACTTGGAACTATTTGTTATTATTTCCTAATATAAATAGTGTTGAACTTTAAATATGGTTAGTAAATTGTTTATTTAAAAAGAAGAAATTATAATGATTATAAAATATTAAATAATATTAGTATCAAACTTATTTGGTATTTTATTATTGTATTGATTAAATTATTAAGATTAGTGAAAATTGAACAATTACATTATACTTGTTTTCTTGTTGAATATTGTTATATATTTTTAAAATATTAAAAATATAGTACAAGGTTAATCATTCAAAATAAAACAACTAAATATGCTAAATCAAATGACAATGAGATAGACCATCTCATTGGCCAGGTCAGTCACATAGAGTTCATATCCATAGAGATATTTCAATAAGAAAACAAGCAATGAACAAAGAACATGAAGAAATTAAGTGGAAGTTATAAACATGGTATTCGAAAAAGGAGTAAGAAGGAATTTTTGGCATGTTGCCCCACCAAAGAAACAACAGGATTCTCATTTGGGATGCTATCACAACCATCCTTAGCCTCGTTGTTGTCCTCCCTCATAAGGGAAATGGCTAGAGAAAGGTGACGGAATTTTTTACAATTGGTAGTGTGTTACGATCTTTGTGAGTGAATTTAGTAACACCTCAAGGTTTTGGTGTAAGTTTTTGTTACATTTGGTTTCAAAGAAACATATAGGGTTGGGTGTGGTCCCATTATACGAGTGTAAATATATCCTAGGGTCTGGGCTACAAAGCGTGGTGGCATATTATGATCTTAATTAGTTAATTCACTAATGCCTCGAGGTTTTGGTGTAATGGTCTATTATATAGTACTCCAGGTTTCACTTCTAAAACCACCACCACCATAACCACTAATGGGAGCATCCCATCCATCCTACCACCAATACCACAAACACTATATCTAGTCTCATTTCCACCAGAGTGGTTAAAACTATTATTGCTATTAATTTTGTAATAGGGAGCTCATGAACACATATAGAAATTCCTATGTATCTACTCCAGAGAGGCAATATTTAAGACTTTGTCTCAACCCTGATGAGAAGAGAATTTCTATAAGCTATCTAAGAATTCATGGCTAATTACAGAAAGTGCATTTCCCCAATGCTTGATGAACATCTAGAAATGCTACATCTCTAAGAAAATAATCTACATTCGGACAAAGATATAGATTAAAACACTTGCAATGATGAAAGATTTGTTAGAAATAAAAGATAATTTTTCCATATGCATATCATTACAAAATTCATATTTTCAAAATTTATAGATTTAAAAAATAATATCATCTATAAATAGTTACCAAAGCTAGTTATATTTATCCTTAAACATGGTTGAGTCCCTAAGTAGGATGATTTTCTAGGTAAATAGATCTAGAATAAAATGTTGAAATATGGAGTGAATCGATGGCCACAACGAGGAAACAAAATAGAAAAACCAAAACATGTTCTTAAAATTGTTAGGTTGGTGGCATCTAGGGAAAATAAGATTTGTCAATTCCAAATGCTATAGGCATTCAAAAATTAGGATGCCTTGATAAATAATTCACCATAGGATATGATATTTTTTAAGATTGATGAGAATTTTAAAAAACAATTCATAGATATCCTCGCTTAGACTTGATAGGACAATTTAAAATTCCACTCAAAAAATATAAACAATCATATATTTTTACAATAAATAAGAATTGGAAGTCGACCAATTCCATTCTTTCCACCAAGGAATTGGAGATGAAATCCTAATTTCATAGAGGTGTTCATCTTCGATTGATTTTTTATATTTTAGTGATTTGGATGGCTTCCTCGTTATTAAGAAAAAATATTTTCTTAATGATAACACAAGGTAGCCAACCTCTAGTTTATTTATAAATAAAATCATTCAATGTATGATCCTATTTTGAAAGAGCTAAAGGCCTACGAATCTAGAAATTAATCCAATAGGTTCATTTTATCATTAGATAAAAGATGACTACTAGAAAAAGTGAAAATTAATGGAGGGTCATTTCCTGAATGATTTTCCAACCAAAATTATAAATAGTTTGAGTAGTTCCCAAGATCTCCTTATATTATTTTCCATGAAGGTGGCTCTAATTTTAACAACCGCTTATGTGAGGAGAAGAGATCAAAAGTATAATCCTCTCCACACTTTCTTTCTAAGTGGAGTTCATTGATGGATGTAATTTCTTCCAATCCTCTAATGATCTACTTAACACTTAAGACATGACCTTGGATTTGAACTTCAATATCTTTCAGCAGCAATAGATTGACCTAAAAAACCTTATTTCTATATTACATTTCTCCTTCAAACACCATTACATATATATAGGAAAAATATATCCTATAAAATAGGAAACCACTCACAAATATTGACGACTTATTAAAATAACTCGTAATATTTTAATCCATATAAATACGTCGTTGTTCATATTAATAACCTTACTAAAAAATATAATGGGAGCACTAATGTGATAGTCCTACCATTCCCCACTTCGTGCAAACATGGGGAAAACATCTCTTTGTACTTACACTTGCTTTCATGATTTGGTGATTTTCACAGGACAATCATAAATATGACAGATGGTTTTATAACGGTTGACCAAAAACTGATACTGGTAGATTTCAAGTGGTTTACCACAAACCGCATCATGATATGCCAAGTACTATTTTTAGCCCTCATCAATATCTCACCGTAGGGAATAACATAGGAAACATAACTCGCCAAACTAAACAATATAACACTCACTAGAAAAAATTCACATTACATCCTATAGGAATCACAATGTTCTTAATTGTAGCCATTGTCTTCGATCGTTGCCACTCGATCTCGAACAACAAAGGAAACTTCCACTACCACTGGAAGTTTTCCTTGAATTTAGTCATTTTTGGCTCAAAATGGAAATGAAACATTGGTGTCATGTTCACCCTATAATATGAAATTTCCACATGCAAAAAATGAGAAGAAAACTATATCAAATTACATACTACTAAATGGATCTTGCTAGTTAGATCTTTTTACACATGGTCACCATTGCAAGTTAACATATTCACAAGAAGACCATCTTCCAATGAATTACAAAAGTAAGAGGATCACGTTAATCAGATGATCACCGACATTCACCTACTCTCCAACACAAATCTTTCCCAGTATCCACCAAATACAACACAAAGCAACAGGAACACAACAAACTAAAGTACACTAAAAAATTTGAAAACCACACTCAGAAGCATATACACATACTATATATATTCCACCACATCTTCTATACGGCCTCATCATTGGTGACTGACGAGAGGTCACTGAATGACATCCTACCTCTGTTGTCCTCTGTCCTCTAATATCATGCTACTAGCTTAGCTGGATTTTATCATGGAGCTCATTGTATAATTCATCGTCACAAGATGGATGTCACATGTAACACCCACATTTTCCCCCCACAAAACCCAAGATAAAACCCAATGATTGGTTAGGAAAATTTATGGAATAATTTTTTTTTGGTTTAAATGGGTTGCAACGGGATAACATTCCACTAGATTTAATTATTTCATGATTAATAAATCCTTCATTTTAATTAACAGCTAATTATTATTATTTTAATTTAACCATTGTTGGCTTAAATCCCTTCCTAGGGTTCCCATTAATTCTCATTAATTAATCCTTATGAACTGTTAGGTAAGATACCCCTGTTGTAAAATTATTTAATTCATCCTTATAATTCTAAAATCATTTAAATATTTAATACTTTAGGGCTAAATTCTAACCTTACCCTCCCATATAATTAAGTCCAATAAATTTTAAACTCTATAATAACACTATCTAGCTAAGCATTTATAAAATTAGTTTAATTAATTCCTAAGGTCAAATCCCTTGCAAAAGTCACTAAACTAAACAATAAGGGTCGCCACTTTAATCCTACATCCTAACACCCCTTTAGTGGCCCCAATCACAAGTTACACAGAAATTTAATTTAACAAAACACATTCCCACCAAAATATCCTCACCTAACTTTTGTAGGGTTGAATCACAACCATTAGATTAATTCATTTAGAGCCCTTGAATCCTAGATATTCAAACTAACCCTAATCATCTTTTTGATGTGCTCGTATTCCTTTCTTTGTCTTATTTTCTCATTTTCTTTTTGCAGGTTTGGGAGGAGAAGAAGAAGAAGGGAGGCCATGTAAAGTTTGTCCAATCTTATGGGTGGATATTCACAGTCTTTTGTTTCTTACTCCATTTATAACCCTCTCCTAGGGTTTGTTCATCTTGATATTTGCTATTCTGTATTTTCTTTCCATTTTCCATATTTGGGTATGGGAATTTTTTCCCATTTATAGATATGGTTTAAAATGGTATATATAGAACGTTTGGGTGTGTGTGTGTGTGTGTGTGTGTGTGTGTGTGTGTGTGTGTGTGTGTGTGTGTGTGTGTAACTAAGTGTTGGTTGCATACATAGTGTGCAAAGTTCAAATGAAAGCCATGGAGTTTAAAAAAATTACAACCCGTGTATTAAAATGGAGCAAGGTTTTAAGGATTTGGTGTGGCTCACCACCCCTCCCACCGACTCCGCTCACCCTCCTCCCCCACCCCACACTTATATATTATAAAAGGTGGGGTGCAGTTCACCCCTTGCCCACCCACCCCCATATTCTCTTTTTTTTAATTAAAATTTTTGCTTTATATACAAGCCAAACCCGTGGCCACTTCGGCCTTAGTAAAATTCTCTCTCTCTCTCTCTCTCTCTCTCTCTCTCTCTCTCTCTCTCTCTCTCTCTCTCTCTCTCTCTCTATATATATATATATATATATTATGTATGTATGTATGTATGTATCACAAATTATAATGTTTTTAATTGATATTTTTGTAATTATATATATACGATAAAATTTTATAAATATATATATCAACATCATTGGTATGTTTTCTTCTATTTTAGTTTAAGCAATTGCTCGATTTCAATTGTATAGTTAGATGCAACACAAGAAATATTAATTTGTTTTTTTATCTTAAATGATAAAGTTGAGTTAAATGGTATAGTGATATAAAAGGCAAGTAACTAAAATTTTCTATCTATACATGTGTGGGTAAAATCAAGAAACTAATAAAATTCCTTATTTTACCTAATACAATTGTAGACACCAAATTTGGGTCTTACGACTCATTGTACCCCGTATCTTGTCCCGCAACCTAACCCTACCTCATCACCTAAACCTTACACACCTAATGATTTATTAATTACCTTATAATTAATAAATCCACATCTCCAAACTCGCCACCTCACCGTGACCTAGCCCTAACCCTAAACCAACCCAATTAAGACCTATGACTTGGTCCATACCCATACCCATGACTCATCACCCCTCACCCTCACTAACACGAACCTAATAATGACTTGACCAAGCCCATAACTGACCCCTCGGTAGAAAAGGAGGGAAAGTTTCCTATTTTACTAAAAATAACCACTTTCACCTAACCCACAATGGTCCATACTCGACCGCGTCGGTTACGTAACTGCCATCAGTTCCCTGTAAATGACCAGCCCCCAACCAAAAGAAAGGAGGAGGAGGAAATTCATTTGGAAGATCCGGAATTCATTTGGTAGGAGAGAGAGAAGTGAAACAAGTAGAAGAGGTTGCAGAGAAGAGGATCAAGCCCAAGACTGTAACCGAGCAACTAGATCACTGTCAAACTCATCCAAGCATTGGGAGAGTCAGAGGATAGCTTCATCAGCTCACTTTCAAGGGTCAGATCATCCCACCTGAGCTTTTCCTTCGTCACCGCATTCCTTGGACCTGTATCCTCGTCAAAAAGAAGTAAGCAGTATCTTGTATTCTTCTAGGCTCCATTTCGTGAACTTTTGATTGATAGTAATTATAAGCTCACCCCTAGATCTAATACCCGGCAGCCCCCAACACTTACCCTTCATTCATACATCCTTATATTGCCCAGAAGATAGCTCTCTCACTCTTTGAATCTTCTCTATCACCCTACTACTCCCCTCAACCATCTACCAACCTTCCAAACCCCATAACCACCTTACACCAACCTCCATTTAAAATCCCTAAATCACTGCCCCTACCGATATCGGTTATCCCCTACCGGTACCAGTTTTGGTAACCGCGATCGGTTATCCTGTGACTACCATCGGTCAATTTGACTTATACCAAAGCCAGCCTTTTACCTATTCACCTCAAAACAACCTCAGATTCATTCTGGTCTATCCTTGTAACTTGATCTGAACGTATCAATAACTGATGACCAAACAAACATCATGACATTTTATTATTGGTAGTTTAGTCTCTATTGCTTTGTAACGAGATACCTAAATCGTGAGTTCATAATAGCTTCTTTATTATCACTTGCATCAATTTGTATTAAAAGGGAACTGGCCACCTTCGAAAGGAAGTCTAATATTTCCTGGGCCCAAGGCAGTTCCCTCCCTTATTGTCTAACTAAAATCTGGTGGTCTTGCATTCTTATTTACAGGTAGTCCTTCCCAGACAAAAATGATCTCTTCACAATCAATCTGATCTCTCTACAGTATGCGCACACCTTCCCAACACTCAACAGGTATTCCTCCTAGCCCTAACCCTTATCTGTTTCTCAAGAGAATGAAAGGATAGAAGCAACTCTATTCCGGAATGAAATTATGTGCGAAACATTTTGGCATGCCCGGTGGGACCCTTTTCAGGTTTCTTTCTTTCTTGCTTGATTTCATATAGGGAGAACACTTGTGGTTTCTTTCTTATAAATATTCATAAAATATTTTGTCATTTTGGTACAAGAATTTGTCTTTCTTTCACATCTTTACATTAGTGAAAGTCATCTTCTTTGCTTCATCGAATATCATTTTCGATTTGGGTTTAAAACACGTGCATCATATTATTGCTTGTTGTTTTTAATTCTAGTGAATGTAGATTAAGTAACAGGTTGTACGCGTGGGGGTGATATCCATGGTATTGATGAGAAATTAATCTTACTCTCACTGCACAACACATACCAAATCACATCATAATCAACACAACAGCTCAAACATCCCCCCTTTCCGTGGTATTCCTCCACCTGATTGAGGTAGCCTTATGAGCCAAAACAAACTTGACATCTCCCTTAGCTCTTTTGTTTAGGATTGACATCATCTGGCGTCTAAGGCATAAGCCCAAAGTGATTAAAACTAATCCTAGGGTTAGTCTCTTGATTTGCTTGTGCATCTTGCTTTTTTTTTTTAGTTAGTTCTGTTTCTCTGTCATACACTGTTTCCATGATTACTTCAAGACAGTTTGGTAGGTATATTAAGCATTGTTATCCCCAAACCAGCAGCTTCTTACATGCTCTCTTTGCTTTCACAGTGACTGACACCGGTCCTATACTACCGACATCGGTTAATTGACCGACGCCGGCTATATTCTGACCGGCATCGGTTATCTGACCGATATTGGTTGATAAACCAGCAACCTATCAATTCCAACATTTTGTTGTTGAGTCTGTTCCGGATTGATTAAATCCCTGCTGTGTCCTCTTTTCCATGGTTGTTATCACCTGGAAACAAGTTGTAGCCATGGTTTCCCATGCCTATTCCGTGTCTTTGCCTGATTCACCCCCTTCACATCCTATGGGGAATCCTACGGATACCAGTAATTTTCCCAATATCCCTGTAGGATATAAGGAATTTGCCAAATTTTTGGATGCTAATCCTAGCGCCGTACAATATTATTTGTCTCATACCCCTGACTGTACACCCAACGGTCAGCTCCTCGTTGGTATGCCTATTAGTATCGCCACTCACTTAGCCCCTTCCCCACCTAATAACTCCGCATCATCGTCTTCATCCTTAGCCCTGTCTCCCAGCTCAATGGATTTGGTGGTTCATACTGCACCAATTGGCTTTCCTTTCATTAATCTGGGGCCCCACATATCACTACTGTCCATTGACCCTACCTCATCTCTCTCGTAGACTGTCTCTTGTATAACTTTCTCTCTACCACCTATACACATGAGCTTTCCCTCACAAGCTCCCCCCACCTTTTCATTTCCACAAATTCATCTGATGGCCTCAACCTCTTATATAGGACACCCTTATTCGGCTGCCCCAACACATTCATCACCATTAAATTATCAACATGCAATCCCACCATTGTCTAGTAGCGGCTCTTGGACTAATCCTCCTCTATTTACAGCGACAACACCATCATCTAACCCAACCAATGATTTAATCAAACAGATGATGGACAAGATGTAAAATATTGAGGCTTCTGTTTCAGGAATTTGTAACACCCTGACATACGAGAAAGTTTGTCAAGAGCCTATTCATCCTTCTGTCCCCCTTCATACATATCCTCCTCAATGGGAATTACCGAAATTTACTTGCTTTAATAGTAAGGAGGACCCTCAACAACACTTACGATCATTCAGACATACCTGCTATCTGATTTCTCATGGCGATGCCTTACTACTCCGTACCTTTCCCATGTCCTTATCAGGACCTGCCTTGGAGTGGTACAGTGCTTTAGCCCAAAACTCAATCTTCTCCTTTAACCAGTTAGCCCAATCTTTCTTGGATCACTTCTCCATCAATATTGCCAAGAAAGTATCCATTACCGACATCTATGCCATCCGACAATTTGAAGACGATTCTATCGCAGATTTCATTAGACGATGGCGGGGCCTCATCAACCAACTTACTTACACCTTACCTCAGCCTGAGCTCATCGAACTCTTTACGCGGGCCTGCGCTAAACACATTTCTCCCACCCTCCAAATTCAAACTTTCTGCACCTTTGATGAGGCCTTTACTATGGCTCGGAAACTAGAGATTCGATCCTTAGAGGAGGAGAAATTGAGGTTACGCAACAAAATCTCAAATTTCCGGACCCAAGACTCTACCACCAAACCCAACACCACCAACTCTCACACATCGGCTACTTCGAAATCAAAGGGTTCCGTACACGCAGTGACGGTCAAATCTCAAGCACTGTCTAATACCCAGCCGAAAGCCAATAATAAGTATAATGCCGAGCCCATCAACTACACTCCCTTGGGAGAAAATTATGGTGTGATCTTAGACAAATTGCTTAAAGCAGGAGCTATCACCTTGCCTCCTGTTAAACCTCACTCCGGGTTTGATTCCACCTGCGTTATACCTTTTTGGTATAAAGAAAATGACTTCTGTAACTTCCATCGCGTGAAGGGACACAGTCACGAAAATTGCAAGATGTTGAAAAACATAGTGCAGGAAATGGTTGATGCCGGGGATATAAATCTTGATAATCCTAATGCCCCCACTAATTGAAATTTAAAAATCTTCAAAAAACCATTTCCAAACCATGCATCTAACAGTAACACAAACCAAGACACCTCAGCCGAGGAGAAGAGTGTGCATGAGATCCATGTGATTTTCAACTCCCAACCCAGGGCTTCCATCGAGGAAATTCTGAATCAAGCTTCCTTCACCAACGCAGGGATTCTCGCCCCCTTCTCCTTCATCAGGACAAGAGGACAGTCATGCTATTCCTTTACCCATAAAGGAATTAACCACCCAGAGTTCTCTTCTCAAAAATGAACCTTCTTACACCACATCCCTGCAAGATTGTGAGTGGATGTTATCTAAGTTATATATTTCCCAGACATCTCCTTCCACCACTCTTGCTACAAAAGAAGAAGGCTTGCCACTTTTTCTGTCATCCTTAGAGGAGAAACCCCTTGAGCCTACATCACCAAACTGCTTTGATCATGACAGATCCCCTCGAACATTCCCTCCTACCTATTAGTTCTTCATCACCTAAATCTTTCTAGCGACCGGATTGACCTCTTAACACCCATTGATATAGCGCCTCATTTACCCCCTATATCACACCCACAGTGGACCGGAATCACAACCCACCTCTCTTCCATACCAAATTTCCTGTTCACACATGAAGATTGTTATCCCTCAGAAGATAGATGATTCTTATGGGAGCGTTTGAGTACACCATGCTCTACTCAAATGCAGATGACTAATCTAGACACCTCTACCATATACCTGAGGTGTTTCCAAAATCTCAAAATGCCTATGTCCTCACCTTCACCCCCCTCATCTCTATCGAATCCCTCAGCCACCTCTATCAACCTAACCAAACCTTCCCTTACACTTGGGACTTCACCAATTCTCAGCCTGACACACCCACCTAAACGGATAGATTTATCCAAAAATAATTCCGTCAATCCATCTAGGAGACAGACCCAATCTCCTCGAGTTCAATCTATGCCTCTACCACAACTAAAACCCTCACCCCCGATCACACCGATACAGCAGGCATGGCTTCAGCCTTCACCATCACATCTACCTTCTATATTAGGGCCTCGCCCCTCCACCTTTCCTCAATACACCATGCCTCCCACATTTTCTTTAACACGACCTATACCTTTTACACCCCTTAAAGACACTCAAGGGCGTCTCAACACCGTCACCCCAAGTATCTCGCCTACCTGCCAACCCTAAGCAAACTTGATCATCGAAGGACTTCTTTGTTGTCACTCCTCTCTCCCTGTGGTTGCTTCCTACCACCACATCAGCTGGGGCCTCATCATCCCACCAGCTAAACATAACTTCTACGCAGAGGAAACAATGCCTAGTTAAAACCAATCATCAAAATCCTTTGCCTAAATCACCACCCATACGAACTACTCGTACCCAACCATTACCAAAACAATCAAAAGTCTCACCCACTCAATCACCAGCCTCAACTTCATCTGAATTTGACCCACTCAAAGGATCTTACTCCAAGATCCTTGATATGTTGGTAGGGGGTGTGACCATTTCCCTACCCCCGCTCAGACTCTATGATCCATATAAACCTCGACCTATAGGTTATGATGAATCTAAAATCTATGCTTACCATCACACACCAGGACACGATGTAGAAGGATGCAAAGCTTTGAAAGCCATCCTCCTCGCTAGTCACCTATCTTAGGATAGACAGCCTAAGAAAGACAATTTATGGAGAGAGAAGCCCTTAGCTTCGATCCCTTCTCCTATAGCACCTGTCCCCCGCCTCACCAAAATCTATCATCATTGCAACCCCACCTCTCGAGAACAATGACTTATCCCTGCCATCTTCCTCCTCTCGTATTCACGAGATCAACATGATTAACATTGCTACTCGAGGTCAGAAAAACAATGGAAAAGCTAAAGAAAGCACACCTGCAGCCTCTCTTTCTCCTTCTACCATCCCGATCGCACCACCACCTAAAGTGGTCATTCGTGGACATGCCTATCCCATCTCTGATGGAGTTTCCCATCACACCATGATCAAACAACTTCACCAATCTCCTGGTCAAAATGACACTCTATGATCTCATTCAAACATCTGAATGTGCATCGATAAGCTTTAATTGAGATCCTTCAAGGGATAGAGGTCCTACCTAACGAAACCTTTCCCGTCACCTCCATTTTAATACCCAACCATGTTGCTTCTCTCACCAAACAACCTACCTCTACAACCACTTCTGTCCCTGTACAGCAAGCCAGCTGCTGTCAGTTTTTCCAAAGAATAAATTGTCTTCTTTGGTGCAGAAGATCCTGATCCCACTCTTTTTATCTCAGCTTATGTCTAGGGACATCCGGGTACATCGTGTTATGATTGATGGGGGCACTAGCCTAAACATCATCTCTTCCAAAGCCTTCCAATAGATGAATATCCCTCCTAGCTACATGTGTGCCAACCCCACCATGTTGCGTTCATTCAACGATGTTATTACTTCTACCTTAGGCACCGTGATCCTTAACATTCATGTAGGGCCACGTACCTTACCCGAAATCTTCTATGTCCTTGAGGGAGAGTTCCAATACAACATGTTGTTAGGCCGCCCTTGGATCCGGGGCTATGGGATGTGTTCCCTCCACCTTACATAGATGCATCAAATTCGAGTATGAGGGGAAGTCATACACCGTCAAAGCTGATGCTTCCCCCTTCAAAACCTGCAATATGTTATATCGCCCCTAATGATGTGCTTGTACCAGTCAAGGCACCCATTGATCCAACCCAACCATCTACTTCAACCACGCCTCAACCATCCATCTTAACCACACCTCACACCTTCGACCAATGAACCCACCACCGCGAATACCACTTCCTTCCCCGCGGACAACATCCCAACTTCAGATCCCTTGGTAGATGTTTTTCAACGCCTTACGCTGGGGGAATACCACCTATACAATGTTAGCACCTTTCATACCCCACAGGAGTATGGACAGTTACATGTGCATCCTACCTACGACCGTCATGTGGGGGAGGTGATCTCCTACGGACCACCTAATTTCCACACCAACCTAACGTATGGGGGTGTCGACACATCCTCTGTCACCCCTGAACCTCCCCTTGGTGTGGTTCCCTTCCAATCTGATTTTCAATATCTAACCAACCGTCATTTCCCCCTCACCTTCCTGACGCGCTATGTGCTTGGAAGGGTTTTGGTTTCGGTCTTTATGAACAAGACCGACATACGATCATTCCTGTAACTACCCGCAAACACAAAGATCGTTCATGGTCTTGGATTTTTTGAACCACCTACACCGAAGAAACCTCATGTCAATTGTATCCAGGAAAACAATGAAGTCACCCCTTCCGAACCATCATCGCCCATTTTTCCATCTTCACCCACAGAGTCGATAGACCCGGAATCTATCCCTCCTAACTTTTTTTTTCGTGAATGCTATCTTCCTGGGTCCTCTCACTTATCAACACGATAGTGAAGACCCATCTTCTCTCCCCCTTTTGTATCCAGACATGATCGAAGAAGATTCACCTTCAATTAATGTTGTGGAGTGCCAGGATGATGACTCCATCCTCACCTACCTTGGTGTGGATGACTCTTATATTCAACGTGCCTTACCATCTGACACCCAAACTATGTTGAATGAATCGACTATAGAAATCAATATCCACATGGAGGACGATCCTCACATTTTAAAGATCAGACAATCTCTCGACGCATTAGAATAAGCCGCCTTCACTACCTTCCTCCGTGCCTACAATCAAGCTTTTGCTTGGTCCTACGCCGACATGCCAGGAATCGATCCTGACATTGCTGTCCATAACATCACTCTGAAACCAGACTCTAAACCAGTTAAACAGAAACTGAGAAAAATGCATCCACACATTGCCCTCTTGGTGAAAGAAGAGCTTCAACGCCTCCTTTCTGTTTCTTTCATCTTACCTATTGACTATCCGCAATGGATTTCTAATGTCGTACCTGTCACTAAAGTGACAATGGGGGGACTTTGGATATGCACGGATTTTCAGGACCTTAACCTCGCTTGCCCAAAGGATGACTTCCCCCTACCTAGCATTGATCAACTTTTTGATCTCACTGCGGGCCATGAGATGCTTTCTCTCATGGATGGCTTCTCGGGATACAATCAAATTTTGGTAGCCCCGGCCGATCAACATAAAACCACCTTCATTACCCCCTGGGAGACCTTCTGCTATCGTGTCATGCCATTCGGCCTTAAGAATGCTGGTGCGACCTATCAGTGGGCTATGACTTATATTTTTCATGACATTATGCACACTATCCTCGAGGATTATGTCGATGATCTTCTTGGAAAATCCAAACATCGCAGTGAACATCTCGATGTTTTAACCATTATTTTCGATCACCTGTTACAATACTGTGTTTGTCTTCAACCAAAGAAATGTGTCTTTGGCATCCTTTCAGGAAAACTCCTTGGCTTTATCATCTCTTTGCGTGGCATTGAGGTCGACCCAGCTAAAGTCAAAGCTATCCTAGAAATGCCCCCACCCACTAACCTAAAACAATTACGTAGTTTGCAGGGAAAACTCCAATCTATCCGGTGTTTCATTTCACAAATCTCAGATCGATGTCAACCTTTCCATCATCTCCTTAAAAAGGACATTGTCTTTCAATGGAGTGAGGAGTGCCACCAAGCCTTTGAGGCTCTTAAAGCTTATCTCTTGCAGCCACCCGTGCTTGTCCCACCTCAGGACGATCACCCTTTCTACCTTTACCTTTCTGCCACCGACCATGCTGTAGGAGCCATGCTCGCACATCGTGACTCTGAGCATCGAGAACAAGAAGTTTATTACATAAGCCGTACTCTTGTGGATTACGAGACTAGGTATACACACGTAGAAAATTTGTGCCTAGCCCTATCATTTGTGGCCACCAAACTCTGACATTACCTCCTGAATCACAAAACTTTTGTCCTCACCAACGCTGACCCCATACATTATATGTACACCAAACCTCATCTAAACCAACGCATCGCCCGATGGCTTATGCTCCTTGCCAACCTTGACCTTGAGTTTGTACACCAGAAATCAGTCAAAGGACAAACTATCGCAGACCAACTCGCAGAAGCCCCTTTACCTGGGGAACAATTTACCAATTTTACTTTCCCTGATGAACTCATCGCAACTCTTTCACTCAGTGATGTGTCCGTATCCAATGACCCTCTTCTTTGATGGATCTAAATTCCAGCACGGTGGAGGGGCAGGTTGTTTCTCATTCCTCTTGAAGGTGAACCTATGCCTCTTTCATTCAGGCTCGATTTCCCCTACACTAATAATACAGCAGAATATGAGGCCCTTGTTTTGGGTCTCCACGTTGCGTTACACTTAGGTGTGAAGTCTATTAATATTTTCGGTGACTCTCAATTGGTAGTAAATCAAGTTACTGGCATCTACCAATGTAAAAATGAGGAACTTCAAAAGTACAAACATTACGTGGATTCACTTTTGACCTTATTTTCTCATTATTCTATCCAAACCATTCCCCGCTCAACTAATAAATTTGTAGATACTATGGCTTTCTTGGCCTCACAAATTCCTACCTCACCAACTGACTCAGACATATTTGTCTTGGTCCAACAACTCTTTACCCCATCTTACTTAGTCCCGGATGTTTGTATGGTAAATAATGTATCTATCTGATTCACAGGATACCTGGTATCACCAATTTCACGACTACCTTACAACCTCTGTTCTACCACCTGACCTTACTAGTAATGGCAAACGTGCTTTTCTTAAAAGTTTTTCTCGTTATGTCGTCATGGGGGGACTCCTCTATAAACGTGGCTTTCATGGTATACTCCTTCGCTGTCTAACCGGTGCTGAAGTCGCTCACACCACCCAACAAATCCATGATGGACTTTGTGGTGGGCACTTTAGTGGCCTTGCCATGGCCAAGCGGATCCTTTGCCTAGGATATTATTGGCCTACTCTCAATAAATACTGCTGCGAATATGTTAAGCGTTGTGTTATGTGTCAACAACATGCCAACCTTCAACATACTCCTAGCCACCCGTTACAGGTCGCACGAGATCTTTGGCCTTTCTCACAATGGGGTTTAGACCTTATTGGTGAGATTCACCCACCTTCTTCACAGTATCACCATTGGATCATCATGGCAACTGAATATTACACTAAATGGGTGGAGGTTGTTCCACTCATTTCAACCAAAAAAGAGAAAATCGTTGAGTTCATCAATCATCACATTATCTGTCGTTTTGGTGTTCCTCATCGCCTGATAACAGATAATGGAAAATCTTTCAAAAATAAGTTGTTACAAGACCTTTGTGACAACTTTGGTATCAAACTTAGCTTCTCATCACCCTACTATCCACAAGACAAATGGACAAGCTGAATCTTCTAACAAGACCTTAACCAAAATTCTCATGAAATTCGTTAACAATTCTCGGGAAAAACTGGCATGATCACATCCCCTTTGCCCTTTGGGCTTATCGTACCAGCATTCGTACTTCCACTAATGCCACACCATTCTCTTTGGTGTATGGTACCGAGGCTGTCTTGCCTCTTGAAATACAAATCCCTTCTCTCAGAATATCTCTTTAGGATATTCTCACCAATGATGACTTCCGCCAAGAGCAGTTAGCCCAATTAGAGCTTCTTGATGAGCATCGTCTTACAGCTCTTGACCACCTTCAAATTTATCAAAAGTCGCATTAAGCGTGCTTATGATAAGCGAGTTCATGAGCTGTACCTTTAAGATTGGTGATCTTGTCCTCAAAGAGAATCAACATGTAACCAAACTAGAAAAGAGAAAACGTGGAAAATTTCCTCCTAATTGGATTGGGCCTTACATTATCACTCACACCTATGGATCAGGTACTTATCATTTAGCTTTACTTAATGGTAAACCTGAGCTTAAACCCCTTAATGCGTTGCATCTCTAACCATTATACTATTGAATTTAGTGTTACATCACTTCTTATCTACTTTGCAGTCGTCCCTTGAGCTCATTTACCACTTCATATAACTTATTTCATGCATCTCAAAGTATAATCAAACCCACGTGGTTTGATCATTACCCCCTCTTATAGATGCCATATCCCTTTTTTAGTCTGGTCCATGACTTAAGAAGTATCAAAATAACAAGTTCTCAATTATATGATTTTGGGATATTCTTGAGTCAAACTTCCTGCATAACTAGATGCTTCATGCCAAATGGACATCTAGACCTCCAAGCTCTAAGCTAAACTGCTCCCTCGAAGGAAAGCTATGTACAAAGCCATCTGCTGTTATAAACTAGAATGATCCCTTGAAGGACAGCTATGTGTAAAGCCGCATCTATTATTACAAACTAGACTAATCCCTCGAAGGACAAGCTATGTGCAAAGCCCGCATCATGATACTATAGGTAGAATGCTCCCTTGAAGGATAGCTATACAAAGTTAGCCTCTATCAGAAGCTTCTCACCTTGATCAGCTTCGTGAAGACCTCAAGAAACAACAAAATGCATATCCCATATAGACTTTCTGCATCGATCAATCTATATCCAGAAAAATAAAAGAATAAAAAAATAAAAGTAGTTTTCAAAAGCACTTTTGAGTCATGGACTTGTCTATTTTGGTTTGGATCTATTTTGATCAAACTAATCACCTTATAACAAGTTCTCTATGCCCTAGCTATACCATCTACCTCACCCCACCATTCTTCAAAACTACAAAACTCAAGGGACGTGATGTATAACTTATATATCATGATTATACAACTCTTTCCACCCATTTACTTCTCACCTATGCAAAGGTACATAGAGATTCAAGCTCATCCTATGATAATATGTGGTTTGTTTAGCTCTTTCCAACTATGGGACAATTTTACCTCTTTTACCCAAATCTAGGATTATGTGTTGACCTTAATTAAGACACGGTTCCCTAATGCTTGGGTAAGATAACCCTTGCTTCACCTATACCCACACCAACACCACCTATACCTTACCAACGCCACCAACCTTACCCTACCAATATCAAAACTTTTACCAACCAAGAAATTTCCTAACCACAACCAAATTGCTTGAATTCACCTCTCCCTGGTCCTAAGGGAGAACGACATCGGTTTGAGGCCCCTCCTTTCTTTGTGTAATGGACTATGTAGGTAGCACTTAGGAGACATGGGTTCTCCCAAGGTTAGCTTGACCATCCCCTACCATAACCTATCATGTGTTGTGTTTTCCTTAGAAGATATGAATATTTTCGCGTATTCTATACCGATATCACTCACCTTCGCTAACCGACCAATCAGCCCGACCCAAGGCCACAACTTATTTTAACCTAACCCGCTCCTGACCCAAGGCTACCACCAATCCATCGGCAAGTATCCATTTTTTTCACCACCTCGCCTACCAACCGACATTGGCTTGACCCATAGCCTTATTTTGCAACCAACCAATTGGCCCGAACCACGGCCGCAAGCAACCAATCGGCCCGACCCAAGGCCGCATAACAACCCAATTGGCCTGACCCAAGGCCGCAACCAACCAATCGGCCCAACCCAAGGCCGTAACCAACTAATCGGCCCAACCCACGACCACCATCAATCAATCAGCCCGACCTAATGCCGCAACCAACCCAATCGGCCCGACCCACAGCCACCACCAATCAATCAGTCTGATCTAAGGCTGCAATCACCCAATCGGCCCGACCCAAGGCTGCAACTAACCAATCGGCCCGACCTAAGGCCGCAACCAACCAATCAGCACGACCCACAGCTGCCGTAACCAACCTAATTGGCCCATCCCATGGCTGCAACAATTAAGTATCTCGACTGAATCCCGCAAATCAAAAATTCTACTCCACCCATCATGTAGCCGTTTGTTCAATTGAGCTCACATGTTCATGTTTTAGCATGACTAAGATACTTGACTTGTTTAGCTGATCAGCTTTTGCCTAGACCGAGACCGTGATGTTTATTTCAACCAAACCAACCACTTGGTACTTCCGAACATGCCTATTACGTTCTAGTACCTTACCCGTTATATCCCCTGGAGCTACTTCCTATGCCTTAGATACTAGGATTATATCAACCTTGTTTGGATAAACTATTGACCTTTGCCTATGAATTGCTTGTTTTCTCTTCAAACTCATGTACCCTGGTCACACTACTACATTTCAACATGCGTCTACTCCCTTGAAATTACCCTACCATCTTACCATCATCTCATCATCATTCACCCTTTATCAACCCTATCCCTAATTTCACATCACCTCAATCCGTGATAGATTTGAGGGTAATTACCTATACCCTTAACTAGGGTAACCACTTCTTATTATTGCCAGTGCAGCTTTACAAGACAAGCTACATGACAAGAAGGGGAAAATTTAGACACCAAATTTGTTTCCTACAACACCCTATGCCCTGCATGTCATCTCACAACATAACCATACCTCACCACATAAACCTTACACACTTAATTATTTATTAATTACGTTATAATTAATAAATCCACATCTCCGACCCTGCCACCTCACCTCGCCACCTCATCTATGACCTAGCCCTAACCCTAAACTAACCTAATTAAGACCTATGACTTGGTCCAGACTCACACCCATGACTCATCACCCCTCACCCTGCACCAAAATGAGCCTAATAATGACTTGACCAAGCCCACAATTGACCCCTCAGGAGAAAAGGAGGGAAAGTTGGCTATTTTACTAAAAATAGACACTTTGACCTAACCAACATCGGTTCCTACTCGACCGCCATCGGTTACGTAACCATCATTGGTTCCCTGTAAATGATATCCCCCATCCAAAAAGAAAGGATCCAGAGTTCATTGGCAGGACATTTGGTAGGAGAGAGAGAAGTGAAACAAGTAGAAGAGGTTGCAAAGAAGAGGATCGAGCCCAAGACTGTAATGAAGCAACTAGATCACTGTCACACTCATCTAAGCATTGGGAGAGTCAGAGGATAGCTTCAATAGCTCACTTTCGAGGGTCGGATCATCCCACTTGAGCTTTGCCTTCGTCACTGCATTCCTTGGACTTGTATCCTCGTCAGAAAGAAGTAAGTAGTATCTTGTATGCTTCTAGGCTCCATTTCGTGAACTTTTGATTGATAGTAATTATAAGCTCACCCCCAGATCTAATAGCCGGCAGCCCCCAGCACCTACCCTTCATTCATCCATCCTTATATTGCCCAGAAGATAGCTCTCTCACTCTCTGAATCTTCTCTATCACCCTACTACTCCCCTCAACCATCTACCAACCTTCCAAAACCCATAACTACCTTACACCAACCTCCATTTAAAATCCCTAAATCACTGCCCCTACCGATATCGGTTATCCCCTTCCGGTACCGGTTTTGGTAACCACAATCGGTTATCCTATGACTGCCATCAGTCATTGTGGCTTATACCAAAACCAGCCTTTTACCTATTCACCTCAAAACAACCTCAGATTCAGTCTGGTCTATCCCTGTAACTTGATCTGAATGTATCAATAACTGGTGACCAAACAAACATCATGACATTTTATTATTGGTAGTTTAGTCTCTATTGCTTTGTAACGAGATACCTAAATCGTGAGTTCTCAATAGCTTCTTTGTTATCATTTGCATCAATTTGTATTAAAAGGGAACTAGCCACCTTCAAAAGGAAGTCTAATATTTCCTGGGCCCAAGGCAGTTCCCTCCCTTGTTGTCTAACTAAAATCTGGTGGTCTTGCATTCTTATTTACAGGTAGTCCTTCCCAGACAAAAAGGAGCTTCTCACAATCGATTTGATCTCTCTATGGTATGCGCACACCTTCCCAACACTCAACAGGTATTCCTCCTAGCCCTAACCCTTATATGTTTCTCAAGAGAATGAAAGGATAGAAGAAACTCTATTCCAAAATGAAATTATGTGCGAAACAACAATAAGAGAAGAGGATCTATTCATTGTTTAAAACATTAATAACAAAATTCTATTATTATTATTATTTTAACTTTGTATAATAGTTGACTAAGATTTTCAACATTTCAAGTGCTATCACTAAAGGAAAACACAAGCAAGCATGCAATTTATTTTTAGTTTTTTAATAAATACATTTCCCATTTGAATACAACTTTCAAGTCTTTTTTTAACCATTACAATTTTACAACTATAACTAGATAAAAATACAATATTTTCTCAAGAACTTGGTTCCTTCTTTACAAGATAATAGTTGCTTTTCTTTTCAAAAAATATAAGAGAATAAATTACAAGCTCTCCACTTTCATTCTACAACAAAGGGCTAACATTAAAAATTTTGTAAATAAAATGTCCAAGAACTTCTCTTTTAAAATTCAAATTTACAAGCCTTCCACTTTAAGAGGAAACAACATGGAAACAATATTACAAAGGTAGGATCTCTCTTCATTCTCTTCAATTGAAACTCTGACCAAATATTCACTTGAGCTCCACCATCTTCTTCAACATCCAAACACAACAAAAACTAGGGGAGTAGGAAACACTCTCTACGAAACCAATAATCCAATGAGGAAAAGAAGCCTTCTCCCTCATTGGCCCCTGAGCCCCAACAATGAAGTAATGAGGGGTATAAAACAACCAAGGCAACTTTACAAGGCTTCCACAATCAACATTTAAACAAAACATTCAACATAATAAACACAATACAAAAATCATAATAAACATGCAAGTTCTAAAGGCTCAATGCTCAAGCCAAGAAAAAGAAAGGGAACATGGGGATCAACTCAATCACATACCCACAAGAATCTTATGCCTCCCTAAAAAATCTCTTATGCCCCCCTCAATAAAACATACAAGATAAGCACAAGTTTCACTCATTTGCAAGGTGGGATAACCCAACCCAACTCCCTCCAAAAATAAAATATAATACTATTATGCCTCCCTCAAAAATATCTGCATTTCTATTTTCTCCTACACAACATAAAGGCCATTCTATTTTCAAAAATCATATACATGCAACTATCATCCATTCACAATCATTTTCACAACAAAATAGCAAAACTAAAACATCGGTGAAGTCCCTACCTTGCCATTGCAAGAGTATCCAATCCAAAAGCACAAGCTCCAAGCCTTTCCAAGTCCAAAAAAATCACAAGCCCAACTCCAAAGGTGCAACAAGAACTCCAAAAGCAAGCTTCTCCCCAAAATGCAAGAGTCCAAAATAAAACAAGTAACCCCCACATCATCAAACAAACTTAAATAAATAGAAAAGAGAGGAGAGAGAGGTGGTGTGGATCCATGTAGGATGCCACATCAGTCATCCTCCACTCCACATCACATGGTCAAATCTAATCTCCAAAGCTCAATAAATTATTCGTTGAGGGAATGATATAATATTACACACACAAGCTCAAACCCACACCTCTAAAGGACAAAATTTAAAACTTTTGTAAAAAAATGCAATAAATAGCACCTTTTTCTCTTACAATCATATAATTGGGTCTATTTTTTGCCCCTTAACCCATAGGGGTATTTGGTAGGTGAAATTAAGAGGTGTGGGACAAGCTTAACTTGTCCCACAAGCCTCCAAAAATGGTCGTTAAGCCCAAATCCGAATTTAACATGCAAGTTTGAGTACACAACACTCAAAGGTAATAAAATCCTTTTAAATCCAACACAAAACAAGAGCCACCTACCCACATTAAATACCCCCCCTTTGGTCACATCTCAAATTACACTAATTAATCAAGTTTAATCATCTCAATTTGAGCACTTAAGAAAACAATAATAAAGGTGACTCACAATACTAAAATAATACAAATACTCACAAAATAAATAAAACAAGAAGGGAAAACAACATATTTACCCAAGCTCACATTTGAGGCCACCCCCCCCCCCCCCCCAACTGGGACCTCTTCACAATCTAACAACAATAAACAACATACAATTACACAAGTTACCAAGGTGACATGTAGTCAATACCCCAAATTCCTTCATTGTTGGTCTCTTATCCCCTTTTGTTTGTTGTGTTACAATTTCCTACAAAAATCAAAACAATACCTTTCTGGCCTAGTGGCCATATTAACGACATCAAGACAATAAAACACACATATACATATCAATTTACATCATCAAATATCATAACTAAATCATCACTAAAATCAAGTAATTCACCAATTGTTCACAATTGGTCCTCCGTTGATCTACATAATTACTCTATCTATCATGAGCCTCATTACTCATGAAAATTTGTTGCTCCATATCCTATAATAAATATGTCCTAAGAGATACCCTATCCTCCAACCTGTTTCAACTCAGCGGTGTCCTACACTCCCTATCATATAGTGCCTGAAATGGAGCCACACAAATCAAACTCTGTAAACTGTTGTTGTAGGTGAACTCCACCAAGTACAAATACTCCTTCCACCTCAACTAATGGTCCACCTAAAGCATGTCCTCTAATATCTGATTCACCCACTCTGAAACTAGATCTTAAAGGGTCAGATGGTGATCTGAATCCCTCGTTGTGTGTCGCATCAGGGTCATTGCCCCACGTTGTATGTCACCAATAATATAAGATGATTTAGAGACTAATCTAAGCATTCCACTACATTTCAGACCCAAATTTAGTTATGGTGTGTGTGTGCGTGTGCATGTCATGCCCTAGGTGTTTTTTGTCAGTCACACTATGTGAAATAGTGAATAATAACTAAATGTAGAAAATGTAATCACGTGTGTGAATGGAATAGAATAGGATCCTCCCCCTATGAAGTGTGAAACATACTTCCTAGCTTGTTACATTGCCAACTAGGGAAAATACTAGAAAGACCCCAAAAAGTGGTGGGAAAGTAGAAAAAGGATTGGGGCACCCCATGTGGGATAGGGGTAACCATAGGTGCCCCATTACTACCCTAGAAGACCCAAGAAAGGATAAAATGATGGGAAAGTACAGAAATAGATTGGGCAATAGATAAAAATGTGTGGGGATGACAACATAAAACTAAAATAGGATGGCCAAAAGATGGGATTATTTAGTACTTTCTTCACTCAAAAACCTTCCAAATAGTAGCATGAGACCTAGATAAATAAATGTCTAAATTGTATGATTTTGTGACTAAAAAAGTAAATAAATGAAATGTATTTTATTATAAAAAGGAATGGATAATGCAGTTGGGTTTGGAAATATGTGTGCAATTCATATCATCTCTAGGTGAAAGGAGATATTTAATACTTATAGTTTCAAGAATGCATTTTGTTTATTGAATGGAAAGTAATTTTATGAGGGAAAAGTGAACTATTTATTGAGATTTCTAAATTTTATTTGGAAGGGAAAATAATAAAGGAGTTTTCAATAAAAATTTCTTTACATGGTGCTTCCTTCCTCCTTATGTCTGCAATATGTATGTATGTACACACACACACACACACACACACATACATACATACTTACATGCATGCATGCATGCATACATACATACAAACATACATATACATATACATATATATGTATATGTGTATGTATGTATACATACATACATACATACATATATATACATATATATATATATATATATATATACATACATATATATACACACAAGTATGTTATTATATCTAAAAATGAGAACTTGTATAGCTTAAGAACCGACCGCGGGGTTTGTATTATTGAAAACATATTATAAGAAAAGAGAAGAAAAATTGTATTTGGGGGGGGGGGGGGGGCACAAAGTTGTGGCTGGAATTTACCCCCTGTACTCCCAGAGTTACACAGCCACCACACTATTTTAGAACCTACGATTTTTTACATTCCATCATGGACAATATTTAAGGTCACACACACACACACACACACACACACACACACACACACACACACACACACACACACACACACACACACACACACACACACACCCATACGTATAAGATCTCATACACATCCATACATATGAATAACCAGATAATCTTAGGTTATTTGTATAAAAAAGGGAAAAAAGAGGGTTTTGAAACCCCAGTAAAAGTACAACCAAAAATGAGAAGGAGGATTCTTAATTTACCTTGTAGATTTAAATAAAAATGAAATGGATATAAAGTGTAGAACTCAAAGAAAAAATCTCTCCATAGCCACCCTTCCTCCTCCATCCATCTCCCTAGATTCAACCTAAAAAATGGGAGGAAAAATAAAACAAATCAATAATAATAAGGAAACTCAAAAATGAGGATTAGGGTTTTCAATTGTACCTAAGATCTAGGGCGTGAATTAAAATGATCTAAGGGCTCAAAATAAACCCTAAAACTTAAAGTTGTGGGATATATGATTTAAGTGGGAGTCAGATAAATTTAATCAAATGGGGTTCCTAAAGTATTAATTTATGGGTCATGGTAAAAAATAAATCTAATTAATGTGACCTTTAATTTTTGGGGAAAATTAATAAATGTTATAGCATGTTTGGGTTGCTTTAATTATTTAAAGGGGTAATTAAACATTATATGTGACTCGTTTTGTAGCCGGGGAAGAAATGCAGTTTTCTCTTTGTCACTCAGATGTGGAGAAATGGGTACCGCCCTTAAGAGGATTTTATCTATCCTCACTACTTTATGGTTGTGCCTTTTTACCATGGTGAGAGGACCCTTTTTGTAGCCTATTGTTAATGGACGAGATGGAGATTTCCTTCGTTGCAAATTTATCGAAAAGACCCTGAAGAAAACATGATCAATACAGAAACAATCTGACTCTCACGAGTTGTCACCCTAGATAATGGAGATATTTTCTAAGCAAGGTTCATGCTACTAAAGACAATGAAAACATGATTGCTTTTATATGTTTTGGTAATAGGGATTATGCATTCATACACACACGAAACAAATAGGGGTAGTATGGGTAGGATTGGTTGTTTTTAAATGAATTTTTTTGGGAGGTGAGGCAGAGTGGATTTTGACTCACCATATCTTTGAGAGCTCTTATTAATTGAATACTTGACCAACATAATGCTTCAGGACAACTAGAATGTTCCTTTAACCAGAAAGTGTGCTTCAATGGAGGCCCAGATCAGCATGTTTTCACACAAACTTTAAGAATCCAAAATGAAGTCTCAAATTGTAAAAACTTAACTGAAAATTATCAACCTTTTTTAATCATGCCTAAGATACCCTCAAAGGATAATAAACAATCTTAATCATCATGCTAGGAGTAAATTGATTTTAAACTTGTTTATTTCACTATAAAATGAAAGCTCTTCTGATAAATGAAATTGCAAATGCCACCAAACTATCAAAAAGCTAAGATATTTTGTGATTCACAAATATTTAAATGTAAGATTGCAATGGGAACAAGAAAAACTATTTATAGACATTCAGAAATGAAGCAGACACAATTTTTCTCAAAATCAAACACAGATTTACTCAAATTTGATTAAATGCATCAGCAGGGGAAAGTTTTTAGAACAATCTCAGATCTTTTCAATGGCAGTACACCTGCAACCACCTTGACATGATCAAATTTAACACAAAAGAGATAAACAAGTTCCTCATATTATTCTCAGAAAAATAGGCTCTGTTAATCTTTTCTCTTAGGAATTAGTTTCTGACCTCTAACACTCCAACCATTTGCATGACAAATTCATCCAATTTATAAAATTTCATTTACAACAAATTTTTCCCCCCAAAACTAAACATTCAAAGCACCATTCCATGTTACAACTTTGATCGTGACTCCCAGAATTAGATTTATAAAAAAAATTCAGGTGCTCAGAGGGCAAATCTCTTCAAATATTTCCAACATTCAATTCTTCACTTGGTAATTCATTCTTCATCTTGTGCACCAACTACTTCCTCCTCTAATCTGTCAAATTTGGTCCTTTGTGTGCCAAGGAAGGAAAGACCAATTGAATCTGGTAGTCAAAATAGATCTTAATGGTAAAAGAAGTTTTCAAATCTTCCCCACTAAACCAGGATATCAACTTAATTCTCCTCTTCATTTGGCGTGTAGGATACACCAAGAAATGATTAAAAAAAACATAAAAATACGTATCCCCAGGATCTTTGGAGAAAAAATGGTAGAAAAGCATATACAGATGCACAGTTTTCGTTGATCTTTCTTTTGAATTTGGAGCGTCCACGTGGGAGATTCGAGTTAAGATGGGCCTGGGGGTTCCTTTTTACCTTTTACACCTTTTGGAAAAAATGCAAAATTTCTCAATTTTCTCCACCCCTCCACCTTTGAAAAATGGGCTTGACATGTGTCCCAATGTGGGTCCCAAAGGAATCGTGGCTCAATTCTACCATTTTACCTATTTTTGGAAAAAGGAAAATTTTCCAAATTTTCCCCTAGAGTCTGCCTCCCTGCCTTTTGAGTTTTTAATTTGCCACACATCTTAATGGCGCATCTTGAGATGGTCCCCAAAAGTAGAGACCCCAAACAAGCGTGGGCTCAACACGTGTCTCAGTCCGGAAGAGTTTTTTAAAAAGCTTGAGAGTTCAGCGGAAGGTGTCATGTGTCCAAGGTCTAAGAGAGTCTTCTTCAGCCATTGAAAAGTCCAAGCAAAAGGTAGAGTGAGCAGAAGCCTCCAAGTTTCCTCATGGCACTTCTTTAGAATAAAACTCAAAGGTCGGTCCCCAAACATGTGTGGTACCTCCACTTATCTTAGACCCTTTAGGAAATTACTTGATAGGTCTAAGTAAAGGAAGGCCCAACAGAATCCTTCAAGTGTCTTCATGGCGTAACTTCAAGATGGTCACCAAGAACGGAGACCCTGAATGAGCGTGGGCTTAGCACATGTCCCAGTACCTTAGAAAATTTATTTAAAAATTTTAAGTATAGAGTGGAGCCACTGGAAGCCTCCACCTATCCCTATGTTGCATTTGTTAAGGTGGGACCCTGAGGTAGATCTTCAAATGAGCGCCAGCCCACCATGTGTCCATGGCCCGCCAAAACTATACCAGCTACATGAAAAAAAATTCTAAGTCTGGTAAAAGCAATGAAATCCTCCACGTGTCCTCCCGACGCAACTCTAAGGCCAAAAAAAAGGTGAGTCTTCAAATGAGTGTCGTTCCTCCACATGGACAATTTTTTGGTAAAAATGATCCACAAAGTTTTAGAGTGCCCTGTCAAGCCGAATCCAACCAAAAAGGGCCACATTTCCACTAATGTAGAGATGTAAATTTGATGACTGAAACACACCCTTCAAACCGTA
The DNA here is from genome assembly GCA_019776745.2 of Taxus chinensis. Taxonomy (NCBI): domain Eukaryota; kingdom Viridiplantae; phylum Streptophyta; class Pinopsida; order Cupressales; family Taxaceae; genus Taxus; species Taxus chinensis. The sequence goes on from CM034156.1 coordinate 614,399,972, forward strand.
AAAAAGTAGGGAAACCACCGTTTGAGCCCAGAGATGAAATTTTCTTCAAGGACGGAGAATTTGAAAATGTTGTAAACTTCACACATGACCCTCTAAGATACATCCATTCACATTTCTTTAGTTATTTGGGACAAAAATGGTAGGGACAACAACACACGACTGTAGAAAATGGAAGGAAAGGAACAACCTGAGTTTTACACCTAATTTAAAGACACCTTTAGATGGACATAGAAATGAAAAACAAATTTTGGATTTTTAAGTGATCTACGACCAAGGAAAGGACTAATCATGGCGACCAAATGGAGGATAGATTATTGAAGCACCAACATGGGGAGATAAAAAACGTGACAGAGGCCGCAAATTGAGGGATTTTAATGGCAAACGGGGTGAGATTGATTTGAGCACCAACATCGGCTCCGACTCAGGGATGGGTACTCCCTGTGAGTGCCACAAGAACCAAATAACAAACCAAGTGCCAAAAAACATCAATTGGGCAAAGGATTCATCTTGTAGAGTAGAAAACCAGAACCATCTCCTAAAAATGAACCGAGGAACCAGCAAAACCAGGTCACCAAGGACCAGAACAAGCAAAAAACACAAAATATAGAAAGCAACCAACAAACTATACACTATACAAATGATTCTCACCTTGATTCTGGGGAAATAATCTAGGAAATGTTTCAAGTGCCTACCATTAACAGGAAATTCGAGTAATTCCCCATCCAAGTATTTTAAGAGGAAGGTATGTTCACCAATGCAAATGTCAATGGAGTAAGGGCCCATCCATAGTGCATCAAATTTATTATTCTTTCCCTTTTCTTCATGTCTGTTATCCCATAACAGCACGAGATCTCTAATGCTGGAAGCTATGGGTGTTACCTTTTTGTCAAATAGATTCTTCAACTTTTCTCTAAACTTCACATGCCTTTGGTGAGATGCCCTCCTTTCTTCATCAAATTCAAAAATCTAGTTAATGCGAGCATCATATGGACTAACTTCTTGATCTTCCAATTGTTGAATGAACTGATATGAGGACAATTGCATATGTAGGGGTAGTAGAGCTTGAGTTCCATATACCAATTCAAATGGACTTTTTCCAGTAGCTCTTTTAACAGTAATTCTATCATCCCAAACAAAAAACTTCAATTGCTCATCCCATTTCCTTTTTTTCAGATCCAATGTTCTCCTGATGATCTTTAACAAATTTTTATTGTTGGGCTCTGCTTGTCCATTTCCTTATGGGTTATATTTGGAGGCATATGTCAAATTAATCCCATATTCTTTACACATTTCCACCAAAGGTTTAGCTTTGGAGCTCATGGGATTGTCAGAAACAATTTTAACTGGCACTCCAAACCTACAGATGATATGGTTCAGCATGAAGTCCATGACAATTTGGTGTGTTTCTCTCTTGGTGGGGATTACCTCCACCCACTTAGTGAAGTAATTAGTGGCTACAAGAATCCACTTATGGCTAGCACTTGAAGGGTTTGAAATCTCACCAATGAAATCCTTTCCCCATTGCTTGAATGGGCTTCAATTGATACATGTTTCAAAGGAAGGGACCCTAAAGCTTTCATTCTTCCAAAAAAACGGTAGCAACTCTCACATCTTATAAGCAACAAAGTTGTATCCTTGAAAAGAGTTGGCCACCAATAACCAACCCTCGAGATCTTATGTGCTGTGACTTTTCCAGCAAAATTCCCCCCACAAACTCCTCCATGGAGATCAACAATTATCTTAGGGGCTTCATCTTTAGTGATGCACCTTAAGAGAACTCCCTCAGGGTTCTTCCAAGCTAACCCAAAATCAGTAATGCCATATTTTTGGGAAGCCAACTTAAGATATATTTTCTGATTTTTACTCAAATACTCAGGGTAGTATAGATGTCTGAGATAAAAAATTATATCTTTGTATCATTCAGAACTCACCAACTTTTCAAGGACATCAACCCTTCCTTCTTCTACTTCATTCACCTCAATAGTTTTCCGATTTCTCTCAACCATAAGTTTAGCTAAGCCCAAACCTCTTACCAATTTTTTGGTTTGGATATCCATGTCATACTCTAGTAACTTGTTCACCCATCTACATATTTTGCTTGAGACCTCCATCTCTGATAAGACATCTTTCACCATGGTGTGGGGAACATAAGCAACAACTTTAGAGCTTAAAATGTAATGTCTGAAAACCTTTGTTGCTTTTACTAAGGCAAATGTTTGCTTCTCCATAATGGTGTACTTCAACTCAGCCCCTTGCAATACCTTACTAAAATGGCAATTGGTCTCTTAGCCCCTTCATCATCCTTCTATAACAAGACAGATGCAATAGTGTTCTCTGAAGCAAAAGAAAACATTTAAAAAGGATTCTTATAATCTGGAGCTTCTAAAATAGGGGCATGCTTTAATGCTTCCTTGATCCCATTGAAATCATGAATGGCAACCTCTTCCCATCTGATAACTTCATCCTTTTTTAGCATGCAAGTAATTGGAATGGTCAATTCAGCAAAGTTTGATATGAATCTTCTGATGAAGTTTATTTTCCCAAAGAAGGGCTGAATTCCCTTCTTGGTTCTTGGAATTGAGACTTTGTTGATGGCCTCTACCCTCTCAGGATCAATCATGACACCATCCTTTAATACAATGGGACTAAGCAACTTGGCCTTTTGCACTCCGAAATGGCACTTTTATGGATTGAGTGAAATGCCATACTCTCTGCATCTCATCAGCATCTTTTCTAAATGTTGCAAGTGATCACTTCTTCTTCTGGAGAAAATTGTCACATCATCTTGATACACAGCAATGAATTCATTTATATACCCTAAGAATGCTACATACATTTCTCTCAGAAAATTAGCTCCAGCATACATCAGGCCAAACGACATCCTCACATACACATAGGTACCCCATGGAGTAGTGAAAGTAGTTTTGATTCTGTCTGATTGCTTCGCAACTACCTGGTTATACCTAGAGAAACCATCCAAAGTAGATAACAACTAAGAGCCAATAACAAATTGCAACATGTTATCCATGTTTGGTAAAGGATAATTATCCATCATTGATGCTCTGTTTAGATTTCTAAAATCCACACACAGTCTGATATCACCATTCCTTTTTCTAACTGGCACTAAGATTGCAACCCAAGAAGGATACCTTGTTGGCTGAATGATCCCTCCATCCCTCAGTTTCTTCAATTCTTCTTGCATCTTCATAGAAAGGAGTGGATTAATTTACCTCTTCTTTTGTCTGAATGGTTTTGCATTAGAATCCAAAGGAATCTCATGTTAAAACAGATCCTCTTTGTATGCCTTCAACTCAGAATAAGACCAAGCCAAGAAATGTTGATAATTATTCAACAATTGGACATAGGACTGTTTTTCCTCCTTGTTCAGATTTCTTCCTAACCAGATATTCCTTGGTTTCTCCTTTGTACCTAGGTCATGCTCTTCAACATCTGTTGAAGTTTTTATATGTTTGTTAATAATGTAATCGGCATTATAAAAGTTTGATTCATGAGCCACCAGTCCTCTAGGACTAGTATTAGTTTTCAGTTGGATGATCTCTTTGCCAAACAAATTTTCTTTACCCTCTGCTGTAATAACCATTTGATCCCAATCAATACATCAGAAAACACCCCTTTATTCTGCAGATATCTTTTGACCTAAGCATCATCATCAAAAAGTTGCTAATGTTTAATGTTGTCAAGGACAGATGGCCTTGTTAACACTTTTTGGGTTTCAAATTTGTGCTTGGGATGAAACCACAGTCAGGGAACAAACAAGTCCCTCCTCTTTGATGGGAAAGGTTCCCTTATGGAAATCCAAAAACAATATTATTTACAAATCCACAAATTTCATCAAATGTGGTCTTCTGACATATGAAAATGCTTTTTCTCCAAGGAAAACCACCAACACAAGAGAAAGCAGAAGAAGGAAATACATTTGGGAAAAAGAGGTTGCAGAGAGAACCCCTAATTACATTGGATAAATGAATTATAGAGAAGAATTATTCACATTTTTACTAGGTGCAATCACACAGACACAAAGTTCTCATAATTGCATTTTGAAGAACACAAAGTTTCTAAGATTCTATTTGATCAAATGATTCAAAAAACGAAGCAGAGGGAGAGAGGGAAACAGATGAAAAAGAAAAAGAAGCTCTTGTATTGATTTTTTGGTTCAAAATTATAGTCTCGACATATCAGAATTCCCCTCGACAATGCATTCCAGAGCCCACCCAATAGCTCATGAAAAGTGGTTACAACTTCCTCCAGGTGAGAAAATCGGTTTGTAAACGAATTCCATCTTTCATGCCTTTCCAAAATCATCCATTCACGAAGAAAAGCCATGGTGGAAAACCAATTTACGCGAATACACAAACATTTCATTTTATTTTCAAATTTTGATATGAACCGTTGATTTACTGCTAAAACGTTCAAATCAAGTCGTCCACATGGAAGGAGAAGATTAGAGCGGGTTTGGGGGAATCCCATTTCATTTTCATGATTTTTATGTGTTTTAGCACTTTGGAACAAATTTCCCCGCAACCCCGCTCTAATTTTTCTACTTGGACACATGGCAAGCTATGATTAGAAACGGGGTTGCAAGGCATTTCTGGACATTTTAAAATTTTTTGGAAAATGGCACAAACCTCATTTACCTCCATGGGCCCTCTGCTCCACTTCATTTGGACACGTGGCGTAATCTGGTTGGAAATGGGTGCGCGGCTCTCGTTGTAACATTTGGACCTTTTTGGGAAAAGGTAAAAAGGTTCATGTTCCGCCGACCCCCTGCTCCGCTTTGGCTCTTTGGACACGTGGCGCTCTTAGATTCATTGTGAGTTATGGGGGAAAATGGATTACCTTAACACTTTTTAACATTTTGGAAAAAGGTTCAAAACCTTGAATTTCTCCATCGCCCCATAGGTCTGATCCTCCCTTTGGACACGTGGCAACCTTTGATTGGTTGCGGTCCTTAGGAGATTTTTGTTTCAATTCTCCCCGCAAGCTCAGGGGCCAAATATCACAAACTTAGATTTTTGCAAAAAAAGATCAAAGTGCACAAATACCTTCGCATCTCCGCCAGTCTGCCAAGGGAAAATCTGACCACTTAGCTCCGCCAAGCCATAACTTTAAAATTATAAGGAGTTAGGAGAACTTCTTTACCTTTTTGGAAAGGGGAAGAAATTTCCCATCTGATGCAATGATTTTCATGAGTATAAAAGTCCTTAGAAAGTTATAATTTTCATAATACCTCTTTTAAGCATACTTTACGGCCACCAACTCAAAATTTTGAAGTTTTAGACTTGGAAAATGAAAGGAATTTTGGGGGGACAACAGCTGGCTCTTTCTTGGGATGACTTGGCTTGAAATAAAGGCACAAGGCAAGATCAAGAAAAATAGACCAACTCTGGGAAATGAATACCAGTGCCTTATCCATTGGGTGAAGAAGTCAAAGGCAAAAAAACCAATACAAGACACACACACAAGGAAGAAAAGGAAACAAAGAAAATACACAATGTACAAAGGGACTCCCTAATCACCTAGGACCTGAAAAAATTTAAGTATTTCCCACTATAAGGGAGTGGGAGAGAAGATCCATCCATGTAACTCAAATAAAAAGAGTTCTCACCAGCAAAATGTCTGATTTTGAAGGGTCCAAGCAAAAGTGAGTCAAACTTACCATGGCTTCCTCGAGGCTCATGTCTCTTATCCCATAGCAACACTGTGTCCCCCACCTAGAAAAATTTAGATTTGGCTTTCTTGTCAAACAAATCCTTCACTTTCAACTAATGGGATGTTATTTTATTAACCACCTACAATTTATCTTCATTCAACTTTTGGAGATACATGATTCTCTTGTCTAAAGCACTGCTGAAACTCGAATCTTCAATAGTTCTCATCAAATGAAGAGATGGCAATTCCACCATCACTGATAGTTGATATTCCACACCATACACTACTTGGAAAGGAGACATTCCAATGGCTCTCTTAGGTGTAATCCTATCAGCCCAAAGTGCATCATATAATTTCTTATGCCAATTTCTTTAAGAATCATTCACAAGTTTCTTGACAATGGTCACCAAATTCTAGTTTGTTGATTCAGCTTATCCATTCCCTTGAGGTTAATAATCAGAAGAGTGAGCAAATAGATATTCCATATCCATAACAAAAATCCATTATCTCAGTAGAGGAGAAGTTAGAAGCATTATCAGTCACCACTTTGTTTGAAATTCCAAATCTTATCAATATGTTTTCCTTTATGAAGTTGCATACTACTTCAGAAGTAGTACTCTTGACTGGGATGGCTTCCACCCACTTGCTTCACAATCAGCTCTGCATCACCACGAGCCAGAAGATTTTTTACACCTCGTTCTTTGGCCACTTACAGTCCAAGAATGAGAGCCTCATACTCTACTGTATTGTTAGTGTTTTCGAACTGCAACTTAAATGAAAAAGGGTGTAGGCAGCCTTCAGGTGACACTAGCAGGACACCAGCTCCAGAACCAGCCGAGGAACAACTTCCATCAAATTCTAAAATCCAAACCCCATTGGGATCTTTGGGTGATACTTTGGAGGGTTGGATTTCATCAGGGGATAGAATCATGTAATTACCATGACCTATGTCTTCATAGAGTATTTGTGCCTTAGGATCATCTGTTTTCTGCACAATATACTCAGACTGTTTCTCAGGGAGTAACTTCTTCATTTGTCCATTGACAGGTATGAGGGCGTGTGACCAATCCATTTGAATCTCCCCACCCACATCTTTACAGAAGTTCCTACTTAGCAACATTCCATAAGAAGGAGGAATGTCTGCTACTAGGATGGTGGCCAAGACTTTCTTTTCAGGTAAAGCAGCAAAAGCCACTTGTGCATCTTTAATCCTTCCAACCAAAGGTACTTCCTTACTTTCCATGGAGTAGCAAGATCCATAAGTACGAGTAAGGGTCAAGCCTAAAGCATGAGCTACCTTAGCAGGCATCACATTATCTGAGGCTCCAGAATCTATGACACAGTTACTGAGCCTATGGCCAGCTATAAGAAGTGTTACATAAAAAGGCTTGATTTTGTCACCAGGCGAGGTGACAGCAGCTACCAGACTAGGCTGTGGTATAGAAGGAGGAGTGGGCAAAAGGCCTTTAGAGGTGGTCTTGGAATGGGAATTAACAAATTGGATCATCTTGGCAAAAGCTTTGGGATGGGTTTGGTAGTATTCAGCTTCTGAAATTTGAACCTTGGTCCTTTTTAGGTGATCCACAATATCAAAGGATCCAGAGGTGGATGGGCCATCATCATTTGAAATTCTAGGCTTATCAACCTTAGGAGAAAAAGAAGAAGAAGCAACTTTGGTAGCAGGATTGACAGTACTTACCTTTGGTGCAGATGAGGTAGGGATAGGAGATCCTCTTCTGGCAATTACAGGAATAGTTGCTGGCTGCTCCTTAGATTTCTTCATGGGCTGTGTTACTTTCTCCTTCTGCCTCATCTGTTCTCGAGTCATGACAGCAAATGATTCACTGTTCATATCTGCTACCACTTCATCATAGTTATCTCCATCATCAGTGCCTTCGGTGGTAAAGAAATTAACCCGAGATCCTTCGAGTTCTTCCGCCTCATCATCAAATTCCTCCAGGAATTCCTCACGAGCTTCGTCGTCCACATCATCATCGGGCTCTTCAACTTCACAGGTTGCATTCACAGGAACTTTGACAGGAGGACCTTCAAGTGCTAGTCTTGTGTGAGGAGCAGGCAAACGATTTCTGGGCTGGAAATTTCTTCTTGGAACATCTGCATACGGGGCATGCTGGGCCAATTGTTTCTTTATAGCTACTAGATCATTTGCAAGTTTCTGGACTAATGGATCAGTATTGGGTCCAGAGGTGGAAGAGGAAGAAGCAGCAGATTTAGATTTGGGAGGATCTCTCTTCAACTTCCCTGACATGATCAGGTCATCCTCGACACTAACAGCCAGTTCTTGATCCAGAATTAACGTTCCAAGATTAGCCCTTCTTAGAGCATAACTGACTTTGGGCGTTTGAGCATTTAGAAAGAAACATTTTTGAATTTGATCAACCGGTCGAGTATTTACAGGAATTTTGTTGATCAGTCTATTGAACCGAGCCACAAATTCTCTCATGGGTTCTGATGGATCTTTCTTTATCTGAGAAATTTGGGCAAGCAGTGCATGCACATCTTCTGCCGGCTTGAAACGGCTTTCGAACTGAGTTCTCATTGTATTCCAGTCGGTGATGGCACCAGCCGGAAGGTGATAGAACCAGTCAGCAGCATTATCCTGTAACGTCTCAACGAACAGCCTTACTGAGACGTCTTCATGTTCAACTCCCAAGACTCCACATGCAACTATGAAGGCTGCAATGTGTTCATCAGGGTGTACTTTTCCATCTCCTCTAAACTTGGGGAAGTTCTTTCGGTTACCTCTAGGTAACTCATGCAAAGGCTGAGTAAGGGCCAGGGGCCCGACACGTTGACCCCATGGCAATTGTGCCGCCATTCTTGGAAATACGGCTTGGAGGGGAACTTTAACACCAGCAAGGATCAAAGCTCGTAGATTGGGACTAGCAGGCTCTGAAGGAATACCACCCGTAGGACTTCTATCTTGAACAGGTGGAGTGCTCGTCGAACGAGTTCTTCTATTTGAAGGGAAAGGAAAACCCTGTTGCTCCAAAAGCTGAAACTGAGAATCTTCGTCGTCAGATAGGACTTTTTAGAAGAGCAACAGTCAGGGGACAAGAAGTCCCTCCTCTTTAATGGGAGAGGTTCCCTTATTCAGAAACGAACTTATTTACAAATGTACAGAACATTGTTTTATGGTCAAACTTGGATTTTACGAAAGTGTTTTCCACAAGGATCATCAATTACACAAGGACTGAGGAAAGGGAATAAGAAGATGAGCAGAATAGCAACATTCAGAATTATAGATAGCAGAATAATTCCTCGTGTATGCGAAGCTTCAAAGAATTTAAGACAAGATCATTTGCGATGGCTGAATGAGATTAAATTTAAAGACACAAAGTTCCATAAATAACCTTCTTCAGATTTATTAATCAAGGACACAAAGTTCCTTCTTGGTTGTACAAGATCACTGTATTTGCAAAACTGAACAGTATGCAATCAGAGAGACTAACGAGTTAGGAACAAAATGATCTTCACAATATTAAAGGAAAACACAGAGATAACAAGAATTAGATAGACAAAGAATGAAAAGCCCTTTTGTATTGATTTCTTTAAGATCTATTTACACTTTCAGCAAATATTCCAAGTTCTTCCTCCCTTTCAAAATGGCGTGGAAAGGCCATTATATAGCTTACAAGTCAGTTACTCTTCGTAACCGTTTCTTTTAACTAAAGAATAGTTAAGGACCGCCGGTTACAATACCTTAACTGATTACAAAGAATACGAAAAGAAAGGGAAGAAGAGGAAAGAAAGGAGAAGGAGACAGGTGGCCGGTTACTGGGAGGGACCCACTGTCTTCAGAATCCGCTGCCTGAATTTCTTCAATGACTCAGCTATATCTCTGCCACGAGGGACTGACGTGTTGGCTGCAGACTGAGTCCAAAATCCCAGACATTTCTCCATCTCTTTATCAAACTCGACGTGAGTATGATAATCTTTGTTTGCTTCTTCAATGGCAGACTGAAGAGAACAAATTTCCTTCATCTTTTCCTTAGAGATGGAGCTTTCCTTGAATAGATGATCTTTGACAAAAGCTCTGAACTGAGCTTTGATTTCTTGCAAGGACAAGGAAGCACCAGAGTTTTCATCTTGAAGATGACAATGCATATCTTTGAAAGCAGCAGCTGCCAGTGTCTTGAAAGCTTCTCCCTTCTGCCAACTGTTCTTCATTTCTCCCACAGCTTCCTCCAGGACTTTGATTTTCCACTCTACGCTGTAGACCCAGGATTTTGATAGATTGTCTTTGGCATCATCGAAAATCTTATTCGCCAGTAAGACGTTCTCATCTGTCTGTCCCATGAGGCGAAGGTCTACAATGCAACTGCTCCAGAGTTTAAGTTCTTTATCCATAACCCCAATAGTAGAGGATAGCTTCTGTTGCAAATTGTCTACCTTTCCATGTAGTTTAAAAGCTTCATCGATGAAGTTTAGCCCAGCAACAAGCATGTCATCCACCATGGCTTCAATAGCTCTGCCATAGACAGAATACTTGTGCATATCTTTAATACTTTGCACTTCATCTTGGCTTAGAATTACAGGAGGCGGTAGAGCAGTCAAGGGGGTAGGGTCCAAAACTTTGTCCTTAGACAAGAGTGACTTGATAAAACTTGTGAGAACTTGGGCTTGTTCTTCCAGCTGTTCAATAGTCTGCTGCCCTTTCTCTACCCTTCCAATGACTCTTGTGACTGTTTCCTGGAGGTTGTGAATTTCACCTTCAGGAGTAGACTCTCCCATAGGGATCCTTGAAAGCTCTAAGTCAGATGTCAGCAAGTCTGATTCTGATTTGTCTACTGTAGGCTTAGCAATCTCCAAGAATTGCTGACCTTGGGCATCAGACACAATTCTGGAGGTGGTTCTGGCTTTCTTGGCACGAGAAGGAGTGGTGCCCAACAAGGCTGCTACAGCATCAAAATTTGGTCCCAAGCTTTGAGAGGAGGATTTCCTCTTCCTTTTGTCAACCAGAGGTTGCACCCAAGCAAAAGAGGAAGAAGAATCTGCAGGAGGGGCAAGGGGACCAAGAGACAGGGAGCTCATGACACTCAGGGTCTGCGCAGCTGTTGACTCAAGCTGAGACGTGAGTAGAGCACTGGAGGCAATGGCAGTAGAAGAATCAGTAGCACCTGGAAGTTCAGTGCTCTGGACCTCCTTGTCCTTATCTGCTGGATCTTCAGGAACATTTGCAGGAGTTGGCATCTCACTTTCTTCACTTTCACTGAGAACAATGATGTTCTCTGGCCCTATAGGCAACTCTACCTGTTTTCTTGGAGGATCATTCTCTGCAGGCTCCTTCTTTACCTCTTTGAGTTTCTTCTTGTATACCTGGGTAGATGGAGAAGGAGTAGATTCTACAGGTCCCTGAGCTGTTGAGGCAGGAGGGGTTTTCACTGGTGTTCCAGACTCTGGAACTGATGCCTCTCTTATGGGTGTCGAATCATCCTTGGAGCTAGATTCTCCTGAGTGCCTCTTGAATTCTCGGATCTTCTTACTGAACCAGACCCTAGTCCTGATTAAGACTGGAGCAAGAATCTCAGCCAGATCATCTCTCTCTTTCTTGTTCCAATCCAGGTCCTCCAGAGGGGTGTGCTTAATCACATTTTCATACTCATAAGAGTATAGCTCAGAATTGTCATCCTGGAGACCTTCAGGAACTTGGTACAGACTGAGTTCTTGGATCAATTGCAGGGAGAACCTGCCACAATGCCTTCTTCTGGCTTCAAAATCATCTGCACAGTCAGCCCAGTAGTCTTCTGTATCTGCCCTATGATGATAGACTATCTTGATGTTCTGTTCAATGAACTTCTTCAAGTCAAAACAGGTTCTTGGCTTGAAGAAATGAACAGTGATAGGGACCAGGGCTCTTTCTATGTTCTGAGCATCCAGAGCTGTTTTGCATGTGTAGTTTCCCAGAGAGATGGGAAAGTGCAAGCCAGAAATCTTCTTGTCTCTGCAAGTTCTGTGCAACTTGTCTAGTTGCCTGCATATTTCAATCAAAGCCATTTTATCATTACAGAACATGGGAAGCCGTAGAGGAGTGCTTTCATAGCCAGCAAGCCTGATATAGGAAAATTTCCTGAATTGAATGAAATAGGCTCCATACTGCGATATCAGGTTCATGGCTTCATCTGAAAACCTTCTTGCAGTATCACCTTCGAGCAATCTGACCACGTACATGGTGAAAGCATCATTGACCCTTCTGAAATTGCGGTTGCTGGTCTCCAAGGTGAACTGCGGGCAATAGGCATACACTGGATCATCTTTGTGTGCATCTATATAGGAGAAACCAAACCACTGCCTGGATGCTGCTAGGGTATACATCAGATATGAAGTCATATAGAACTTCTTTGTTTGCTGGACGTTGGATAGCTGCTCAGCCAAATTCATACTGATGATCTCTGCCCAGTTGATATTTTGTGTTCCCTGGCACACCATGCTGATGAGCGGGCACATCCAGAAATGAAACTCATTGGTGGAGGGCAAACCCATAACCCGAGCCAGCAGGATTATGAAGTCTGACAGTTCTTCGTTGAAATCTGCTCGGAAGAGGGTTTTGGTTAGGCGAGAAGCACCTTTCTTAGGGTTCTTCAACCAAGACTTCGCCACTCGCGCCTTGTATTTGTCACTGTCTTGGTCGAACATAGCCTGTGCTTGATCCCGGGAGACGACTATAGCATTGTCCATCTCCGGAATCCTCAGAGCAGCGCCAATGGCGGCAGCGTCCAGCTTGGCAATGAGTTCCCCATGTACATTTGTCAATTCGCTCGAATCGGGGTCGAAGTGAGCTCCACATGAAAGCACTGTATCAGCACACTGTACTGAGATTGGGAATCCTCCGGCAAAAGCTAAACCACTATCATTAATCATCTGTGCCATTGGTGTAGGGTTTGCATCTGTCATTCTTGCCCAAAAATCACCGAAGTCGAGATGACGAGCTTCGCTGTCCCCTATATTGCTAACGGCAGATTCAAGCGGAGAAATTTGCTCCTGTCCCTGGAACTTGATCTTCATGTTGATAGTCTCGGAGCTGCAACCTAGACTTCTGGAAGGAATTTGCAAATGGAGGGGGGATCGCGCAGGTTTTCAAATTGCAAGGGTTCGAGCAAAAGATAGCATGGAAGCAATGCGAAAAATGCAAAGGGGAATGCTCGTTATATAGCCGTTTGGAGAGAGAAATGACTTTAATGCGCATTGAATACACAACCACCAATTTGAAAAGCATCATACTTGGAGTGAGCGGGAAAAACTAAGTGTGAATGACACTAGGTACGCTTGGGACATGTGAGACGCGAATGCGCGAAACACGCGGCTCGGCCGGTTCGGGCGAAACAGGGAGAGGACGCACAAATGCATTTGGGACAAATGGGACGAAAATGTGCGAAGTACGCGATTCGGGTGTTTCGGCCGAAATTGGAACAAAGGGCCCGTTTGGACTTGGGACATTCGGGACAAAAAGTTCCGAAGTACGCGACTTGACCGGCTCGGCCGAAATTGGGAAAGCTCGCACTTTTTAAAATGGGGCAGTTGGGACAAAATTGCGCGAAGGACGCGGTTCGGGCAAATCGGCCGAAAATGGGAAAGCTCGCACTTTTTAACTTTGGGACATTTGGGACAGGAAAGTGCGAAGTACGCGGGAAGGATGATTCGGCCGAAATTGGAACAACACGCAAAATAAGTTTTGGGACACTTGGGACAAAATTTTCCGACGGGCCCGAAAATGGGACAGCTTCGGGGATTTCGGCCGATCGGGGAACAGAGTGCACTTTCGTACTTGGGACAGATGGGACAAAAAGTTCCGACAGGCCCGAAAATCACACAAAATGACCCAAAACACAGATTTTTTCAATTTCACGACTTAGGCATTTCAGAGAAAAACACTTAAACTCAAAATTTTGAAAATTTTACTCTTATCAGAGCGGGAAATTTTGAGTGGACAACAGCTGGCTCCTTCTGGGGATGACTTGGTATAAATTCATGGAATGAGACAAGGCAAGAACTTAGATAACTCGGTGAAGCAGACCAGTGCCTTATCCATTGGGCAAAGGAGTCAAAAACAAACCAACACAGAGGGCAACACACACAACAACAGAAGGGAAACACACCGAAAGCAGAAAAGCAAAAACACTGTACAGAATATACAAAGGGACTCCCTAGTCACCTAGGACTTGAACAACTTCAAATACTGCCCACTATAAGGAAGTGGGAGGGGGGAACCATCCATGTAATCAAGATAGAAAGAGTTCTTACCAGCAAAGTGTCTTATCTTGAATGGTCCGAGCCACAGTGAATCAAATTTTCCATGGCTGCCACGAGGTTCATGTCTTTTGTCCCATAACAGCACGGTATCTCCAACTTGGAACTCTCTGAACCTAGCTTTCTTGTCAAACAGAACCTTTACCTTCTGCTGGTGAGCAGATATCCTGTCAGCAACCTCCAATCTATCCTCGTTCAGTTTGTGCAGGTACATGATTCTTTTATCCAGAGCATCACTGAAACTAGTATCCTCAATGGCCTTCATCAGGTGCAAGGCTGGCAGTTCCACTGTCACTGGCAATTGAGCTTCCACTCCATACACCACTTGAAAAGGAGACATTCCAATGGCTCTTTTAGGTGTGATCCTGTCTGCCCAAAGAGCATCATAAAGCTTCTTATGCCAGTTTCGCTGAGACTCATTGACCAACTTCCTTATGATAGTCACCAGATTTTTGTTGGTGGATTCTGCTTGTCCATTTCCCTGGGGGTAATAATCTGAAGAATGAGCCAGAGAGATGCCATACCCGTAGCAGAAATCCATTATCTCAGTTGAGGAAAAGTTCGAAGCATTGTCTGTTACAATCTTGTTAGGTACACCATACCTTACCAAGATGTTCTCTTTGATGAAGTTGCATACAACTTCAGAAGTAGTGCTCTTGACTGGAATAGCTTCCACCCATTTGGTGAAGTAGTCAGTGGCAGTTAGCACATGCGTGTGACCAGCACTAGAAGCAGGGTTCAGTGCACCAATGAAGTCTAGACCCCACTGCTGAAATGGTTCCTCAATCACAACTGGCTTGAGAGGTAAAGATGCCAATTTAGGTCTTCCCACAAAGGTCTGACAAGCTTCACATTTATCCACCCACTTGGATGCATCTCTGAACAAAGAAGGCCAGTAATATCCTCCCCGGAGTATCTTGTGAGCTGTGACTGTTGATGAATAGTGCCCTCCACATGCCTGATCATGGAAAGCTGAGAGCAACTTTCTCTGCTGCTCCTTGTCCACACACTTCAGAAATCTCCCATCTAAACCACGCTTGAACAAGGCATTTTCCCATAGTACATATTGTGCTGATCTCAATTTAACAGTCCTCTTTTCCTTGGCAGTTAAATGAGAGGGGCATTCCCCATAGGTGAGAAAATGGGCAATGTCAGAATACCATTCATCGACTGAACTAAGGAATAGAACAGTAGGAATGTCAGCTTTCTCCTCCAGCAACTCATGTTTGGCTCCTTCAGCAATGAGCTCACAAAGACCCTTTCCACGAACCAGCTTGGTTGGTTTGATATCAATGTCATACTCCTGGACTTTAGCCACCCAGTTTCCTCTCTTGGACCCAAATTCTTGCTGTGTAAGAATTGACTTAACAGTCGTATCTGGAACCAGCACCATAGAGTGAGAGTTGAGGATATAGAAACGGAACTGCTTGACAGCTTTGACTACTGCAAAAGCATGCTTCTCCATCATGGTGTATTTCAGCTCATGATTCTTCAGGATATAGCTCATGAAGGCAATTGGTAGCTCATGTCCATCAGAGTCTTCTTGGGTTAAGACAGCAGCCAGGGTATTATCTGTAGCATAGCAATAGATGATGAAATCTTTGCTGAAGTCAGGACAGGCCAAAACTGGAGTTTTAGCAATAGCTTTCTTGATACCCTCAAAGGATTCCTTTCCTTCAGAAGACCAACCAAATGCTTGCTTCCCTTTCATCATCTGAGAAATATTCAAAGTTAATTCAGCAAAATCGGGGATGAATCTTCTTAAAAAATTGATCTTACCGAAAAAGGAATGCACGCCTTTTTTACTGGTTGGGAGAGGAATCTGCTGGATGGCTTGAACTCGTTCAGGATCAATCTTAATACCATCCTTGGAGACAATGTGCCCTAATAGTTTTCCTTCTGTAACACAGAAGACAGATTTTTTAGGATTTAAAGAAATCCCATGCTCTCGGCATCTCTGCAGAACTGTTTCCAGGTGGTCGAAGTGATCTGCTCTTGTCTTTGAAAACACTGTCAGGTCATCAAGGTATATGACGATACATTTCCCTTTCAAGCTTCCAAAAGCCAAATCCATAGCTCTCTGGAAAGTGGCACCAGCATTAATCAGCCCAAAAGGCATTCTCTTGTAGGCGAAGGTACCCCAAGGAGTGGTGAAGGCTGTCTTGTGTTGATCTGCAGTATCAACCTCTACCTGATTGTATCCCGAGAATCCATCAAGCATAGATAACATTTCAGATCCTGTTACTGCTTGCAATATTTGATCCATCATAGGCAGAGGGTAGTTATCTTTCAGAGAAGCCTGATTCAGGTTCCTGAAATCAACACAGATGCGGATCTCACCATTCTTCTTCCTAACAGGCACAATGTTTGCAATCCATGTTGAATGGTGAATGGGAAAAATGATTTTAGCCTTCAACAATTTCTGAATCTCCTGAAATATAGTGTCAGCTATTTTGGGATTATACTGCCTTTGTTTCTGCTTGAAAGGCTTGATTCCTGGTTTGAGAGGGATAGAGTGCTGCATGTCTTTTGGCTTGAAGGCTTTTAGATCCTCATAAGAATATGCAAGAACATCCTTATACTTCCTTAGAAGATCAATTGCTCTTCTCCTCTCATCGGTTGTGCAACATTTCCCAATATTTACCAGCTTGGGATCAGTAGAACTCCCTATATCAATCTTATCATACTCAGCTGATTGCTGAGGTCCAGTAGAAGCTTTAGATTTTACATATCTGTCATGTTTATCAAACAACTCCTCCAAACTCACCAAACCTTTGGGAATCTTGTTTCCTTTGAGTTTAATGCACCCTTCCTGATCTGTTTCTTCTCCTTGGGTGACAGCTTGGTCAGAGGACACACTCTCACGAGGCAGGTTGTCACTTCCCTCAAAATACAGTTGCTCGAAATTCCCCTTGAGTTCCAGGAAGGAAAGCAAATGCTGGTCATCGTTGAAAACTTGCCAGTTATTAGTATTGTCAGGAACACTAGGCCGGTGGACCATTTCAATAGTGAACTTATCCTGAGAGAATTCAGGATGGGGAATCAGTAATGACCCTGAGACAGCCAGTGAATCAGCCCTGCTGTTCTTTTCTCTGGGTATTGCTTCAATAGAGAAAGCGTCAAGGAATTCAATTGAATCCCAAACCTGATTCCGGTAATGCTTCAGCCTCCCATTTTTTACCTGAAAAAGGCTTCTGACTTGCTTCACAATCAGCTCTGCATCACCACGAGCCAGAAGATTTTTTACACCTCGTTCTTTGGCCACTTGCAGTCCAAGAATGAGAGCCTCATACTCTGCGGTGTTGTTAGTGTTCTCGAACTGCAACTTAAATGAAAAAGGGTGTAGGCAGCCTTCAGGTGACACTAGCAGGACACCAGCTCCAGAACCAGCCGAGGAACAACTTCCATCAAATTCTAAAATCCAAACACCATTGGGATCTTTGGGTGATACTTTGGAGGGTTGGATTTCATCAGGGGACAGAATCATGTAATTACCATGACCTATGTCTTCATAGAGTATTTGTGCCTTAGGATCATCTGTTTTCTGCACAATATACTCAGACTGTTTCTCAGGGAGTAACTTCTTCATTTGTCCATTGACAGGTATGAGGGCGTGTGACCAATCCATTTGAATCTCCCCACCCACATCTTTACAGAAGTTCCTACTTAGCAACATTCCATAAGAAGGAGGAATGTCTGCTACTAGGATGGTAGCCAAGACTTTCTTTTCAGGTAAAGCAGCAAAAGCCACTTGTGCATCTTTAATCCTTCCAACCAAAGGTACTTCCTTACTTTCCATGGAGTAGCAAGATCCATAAGTACGAGTAAGGGTCAAGCCTAAAGCATGAGCTACCTTAGCAGGCATCACATTATCTGAGGCTCCAGAATCTATGACACAGTTACTGAGCCTATGGCCAGCTATAAGAAGTGTTACATAAAAAGGCTTGATTTTGTCACCAGGCGAGGTGACAGCAGCTACCAGACTAGGCTGTGGTATAGAAGGAGGAGTGGGCAAAAGGCCTTTAGAGGTGGTCTTGGAATGGGAATTTACAAATTGGATCATCTTGGCAAAAGCTTTGGGATGGGTTTGGTAGTATTCAGCTTCTGAAATTTGAACCTTGGTCCTTTTTAGGTGATCCACAATATCAAAGGATCCAGAGGTGGATGGGCCATCATCATTTGAAATTCTAGGCTTATCAACCTTAGGAGAAAAAGAAGAAGAAGCAACTTTGGTAGCAGGATTGACAGTACTTACCTTTGGTGCAGATGAGGTAGGGATAGGAGATCCTCTTCTGGCAATTACAGGAATAGTTGCTGGCTGCTCCTTAGATTTCTTCATGGGCTGTGTTACTTTCTCCTTCTGCCTCGTCTGTTCTCGAGTCATGACAGCAAATGATTCACTGTTCATATCTGCTACCACTTCATCATAGTTATCTCCATCATCAGTGCCTTCGGTGGTAAAGAAATTAACCCGAGATCCTTCGAGTTCTTCCGCCTCATCATCAAATTCCTCCAGGAATTCCTCACGAGCTTCATCGTCCACATCATCATCGGGCTCTTCAACTTCACAGGTTGCATTCACAGGAACTTTGACAGGAGGACCTTCAAGTGCTAGTCTTGTGTGAGGAGCAGGCAAACGATTTCTGGGCTGGAAATTTCTTCTTGGAACATCTGCATACGGGGCATGCTGGGCCAATTGTTTCTTTATAGCTACTAGATCATTTGCAAGTTTCTGGACTAATGGATCAGTATTGGGTCCAGAGGTGGAAGAGGAAGAAGCAGCAGATTTAGATTTGGGAGGATCTCTCTTCAACTTCCCTGACATGATCAGGTCATCCTCGACACTAACAGCCAGTTCTTGATCCAGAATTAACGTTCCAAGATTAGCCCTTCTTAGAGCATAACTGACTTTGGGCGTTTGAGCATTTAGAAAGAAACATTTTTGAATTTGATCAACCGGTCGAGTATTTACAGGAATTTTGTTGATCAGTCTATTGAACCGAGCCACAAATTCTCTCATGGGTTCTGATGGATCTTTCTTTATCTGAGAAATTTGGGCAAGCAGGTGCATGCACATCTTCTGCCGGCTTGAAACGGCTTTCGAACTGAGTTCTCATTGTATTCCAGTCGGTGATGGCACCAGCCGGAAGGTGATAGAACCAGTCAGCAGCATTATCCTGTAACGTCTCAACGAACAGCCTTACTGAGACGTCTTCATGTTCAACTCCCAAGACTCCACATGCAACTATGAAGGCTGCAATGTGTTCATCAGGGTGTACTTTGCCATCTCCTCTAAACTTGGGGAAGTTCTTTCGGTTACCTCTAGGTAACTCATGCAAAGGCTGAGTAAGGGCCAGGGGCCCGACACGTTGACCCCATGGCAATTGTGCCGCCATTCTTGGAAATACGGCTTGGAGGGGAACTTTAACACCAGCAAGGATCAAAGCTCGTAGATTGGGACTAGCAGGCTCTGAAGGAATACCACCCGTAGGACTTCTATCTTGAACAGGTGGAGTGCTCGTCGAACGAGTTCTTCTATTTGAAGGGAAAGGAAAACCCTGTTGCTCCAAAAGCTGAAACTGAGAATCTTCGATACCAAGGGTCCTTCTCCCTCGAGTGAAACGCGGAGTCGCCAGATCAAAGGATGATCGAAAAATTGCAGTACTGGAATGCGATTTTCCCCAGCGGAGTCGCCAAAAACTGTTGGTCGTCAGATAGGACTTTTTAGAAGAGCAACAGTCAGGGGACAAGAAGTCCCTCCTCTTTAATGGGAGAGGTTCCCTTATTCAGAAACGAACTTATTTACAAATGTACAGAACATTGTTTTATGGTCAAACTTGGATTTTACGAAAGTGTTTTCCACAAGGATCATCAATCACACAAGGACTGAGGAAAGGGAATAAGAAGATGAGCAGAATAGCAACATTCAGAATTATAGATAGCAGAATAATTCCTCCTGTATGCGAAGCTTCAAAGAATTTAAGACAAGATCATTTGCGATGGCTGAATGAGATTAAATTTAAAGACACAAAGTTCCATAAATAACCTTCTTCAGATTTATTAATCAAGGACACAAAGTTCCTTCTTGGTTGTACAAGATCACTGTATTTGCAAAACTGAACAGTATGCAATCAGAGAGACTAACGAGTTAGGAACAAAATGATCTTCACAATATTAAAGGAAAACACAGAGATAACAAGAATTAGATAGACAAAGAATGAAAAGCCCTTTTGTATTGATTTCTTTAAGATCTATTTACACTTTCAGCAAATATTCCAAGTTCTTCCTCCCTCTTCAAAATGGCGTGGAAAGGCCATTATATAGCTTACAAGTCAGTTACTCTTCGTAACCGTTTCTTTTAACTAAAGAATAGTTAAGGACCGCCAGTTACAATACCTTAACTGATTACAAAGAATACGAAAAGAAAGGGAAGAAGAGGAAAGAAAGGAGAAGGAGACAGGTGGCCGGTTACTGGGAGGGACCCACTGTCTTCAGAATCCGCTGCCTGAATTTCTTCAATGACTCAGCTATATCTCTGCCACGAGGGACTGACGTGTTGGCTGCAGACTGAGTCCAAAATCCCAGACATTTCTCCATCTCTTTATCAAACTCGACGTGAGTATGATAATCTTTGTTTGCTTCTTCAATGGCAGACTGAAGAGAACAAATTTCCTTCATCTTTTCCTTAGAGATGGAGCTTTCCTTGAATAGATGATCTTTGACAAAAGCTCTGAACTGAGCTTTGATTTCTTGCAAGGACAAGGAAGCACCAGAGTTTTCATCTTGAAGATGACAATGTATATCTTTGAAAGCAGCAGCTGCCAGTGTCTTGAAAGCTTCTCCCTTCTGCCAGCTGTTCTTCATTTCTCCCACAGCTTCCTCCAGGACTTTGATTTTCCACTCTACGCTGTAGACCCAGGATTTTGATAGATTGTCTTTGGCATCATCGAAAATCTTATTCGCCAGTAAGATGTTCTCATCTGTCTGTCCCATGAGGCGAAGGTCTACAATGCAACTGCTCCAGAGTTTAAGTTCTTTATCCATAACCCCAATAGTAGAGGATAGCTTCTGTTGCAAATTGTCTACCTTTCCATGTAGTTTAAAAGCTTCATCGATGAAGTTTAGCCCAGCAACAAGCATGTCATCCACCATGGCTTCAATAGCTCTGCCATAGACAGAATACTTGTGCATATCTTTAATACTTTGCACTTCATCTTGGCTTAGAATTACAGGAGGCGGTAGAGCAGTCAAGGGGGTAGGGTCCAAAACTTTGTCCTTAGACAAGAGTGACTTGATAAAACTTGTGAGAACTTGGGCTTGTTCTTCCAGCTGTTCAATAGTCTGCTGCCCTTTCTCTACCCTTCCAATGACTCTTGTGACTGTTTCCTGGAGGTTGTGAATTTCACCTTCAGGAGTAGACTCTCCCATAGGGATCCTTGAAAGCTCTAAGTCAGATGTCAGCAAGTCTGATTCTGATTTGTCTACTGTAGGCTTAGCAATCTCCAAGAATTGCTGACCTTGGGCATCAGACACAATTCTGGAGGTGGTTCTGGCTTTCTTGGCACGAGAAGGAGTGGTGCCCAACAAGGCTGCTACAGCATCAAAATTTGGTCCCAAGCTTTGAGAGGAGGATTTCCTCTTCCTTTTGTCAACCAGAGGTTGCACCCAAGCAAAAGAGGAAGAAGAATCTGCAGGAGAAGCAAGGGGACCCAGAGACAGGGAGCTCATGACACTCAGGGTCTGCGCAGCTGTTGACTCAAGCTGAGACGTGAGTAGAGCACTGGAGGCAATGGCAGTAGAAGAATCAGTAGTACCTGGAAGTTCAGTGCTCTGGACCTCCTTGTCCTTATCTGCTGGATCTTCAGGAACATTTGCAGGAGTTGGCATCTCACTTTCTTCACTTTCACTGAGAACAACGATGTTCTCTGGCCCTATAGGCAACTCTACCTGTTTTCTTGGAGGATCATTCTCTGCAGGCTCCTTCTTTACCTCTTTGAGTTTCTTCTTGTATACCTGGGTAGATGGAGAAGGAGTAGATTCTACAGGTCCCTGAGCTGTTGAGGCAGGAGGGGTTTTCACTGGTGTTCCAGACTCTGGAACTGATGCCTCTCTTATGGGTGTCGAATCATCCTTGGAGCTAGATTCTCCTGAGTGCCTCTTGAATTCTCGGATCTTCTTACTGAACCAGACCCTAGTCCTGATTAAGACTGGAGCAAGAATCTCAGCCAGATCATCTCTCTCTTTCTTGTTCCAATCCAGGTCCTCCAGAGGGGTGTGCTTAATCACATTTTCATACTCATAAGAGTATAGCTCAGAATTGTCATCCTGGAGACCTTCAGGAACTTGGTACAGACTGAGTTCTTGGATCAATTGCAGGGAGAACCTGCCACAATGCCTTCTTCTGGCTTCAAAATCATCTGCACAGTCAGCCCAGTAGTCTTCTGTATCTGCCCTATGATGATAGACTATCTTGATGTTCTGTTCAATGAACTTCTTCAAGTCAAAACAGGTTCTTGGCTTGAAGAAATGAACAGTGATAGGGACCAGGGCTCTTTCTATGTTCTGAGCATCCAGAGCTGTTTTGCATGTGTAGTTTCCCAGAGAGATGGGAAAGTGCAAGCCAGAAATCTTCTTGTCTCTGCAAGTTCTGTGCAACTTGTCTAGTTGCCTGCATATTTCAATCAAAGCCATTTTATCATTACAGAACATGGGAAGCCGTAGAGGAGTGCTTTCATAGCCAGCAAGCCTGATATAGGAAAATTTCCTGAATTGAATGAAATAGGCTCCATACTGCGATATCAGGTTCATGGCTTCATCTGAAAACCTTCTTGCAGTATCACCTTCGAGCAATCTGACCACGTACATGGTGAAAGCATCATTGACCCTTCTGAAATTGTGGTTGCTGGTCTCCAAGGTGAACTGCGGGCAATAGGCATACACTGGATCATCTTTGTGTGCATCTATATAGGAGAAACCAAACCACTGCCTGGATGCTGCTAGGGTATACATCAGATATGAAGTCATATAGAACTTCTTTGTTTGCTGGACGTTGGATAGCTGCTCAGCCAAATTCATACTGATGATCTCTGCCCAGTTGATATTTTGTGTTCCCTCGCACACCATGCGGATGAGCGGGCACATCCAGAAATGAAACTCATTGGTGGAGGGCAAACCCATAACCCGAGCCAGCAGGATTATGAAGTCTGACAGTTCTTCGTTGAAATCTGCTCGGAAGAGGGTTTTGGTTAGGCGAGAAGCACCTTTCTTAGGGTTCTTCAACCAAGACTTCGCCACTCGCGCCTTGTATTTGTCACTGTCTTGGTCGAACATAGCCTGTGCTTGATCCCGGGAGACGACTATAGCATTGTCCATCTCCGGAATTCTCAGAGCAGCGCCAATGGCGGCAGCGTCCAGCTTGGCAATGAGTTCCCCATGTACATTTTTCAATTCGCTCGAATCGGGGTCGAAGTGAGCTCCACATGAAAGCACTGTATCAGCACACTGTACTGAGATTGGGAATCCTCCGGCAAAAGCTAAACCACTATCATTAATCATCTGTGCCATTGGTGTAGGGTTTGCATCTGTCATTCTTGCCCAAAAATTTCCGAAGTCGAGATGACGAGCTTCGCTGTCCCCTATATTGCTAACGGCAGATTCAAGCGGAGAAATTTGCTCCTGTCCCTGGAACTTGATCTTCATATTGATAGTCTCGGAGCTGCAACCTAGACTTCTGGAAGGAATTTGCAAATGGAGGGGGGATTGCGCAGGTTTTCAAATTGCAAGGGTTCGAGAAAAAGATAGCATGGAAGCAATGCGAAAAATGCAAAGGGGAATGCTCGTTATATAGCCGTTTGGAGAGAGAAATGACTTTAATGCGCATTGAATACACAACCACCAATTTGAAAAGCATCATACTTGGAGCGAGCGGGAAAAACTAAGTGTGAATGACACTAGGTACGCTTGGGACATTTGAGACGACGAATGCGTGAAACACGCGGCTCGGTCGGTTCGGGTGAAATAGGGAGAAGACGCACAAATGTATTTGGAACAAATGGGACAAAAATGTGCGAAGTACGCGATTTGGGTGTTTCAGCCGAAATTGGAATAAAGGGCCCGTTTGGACTTGGGACATTCGGGACAAAAAGTTCCGAAGTACGCGACTTGACCGGCTCGGCCGAAATTGGGAAAGCTCGCACTTTTTAAAATGGGGTAGTTGGGACAAAATTGCGCGAAGGACACGGTTCGGGCAAATCGGCCGAAAATGGGAAAGCTCGCACTTTTTAACTTTGGGACATTTGGACAGCTAAGTGCAAAGTACGCGTGAAGGATGATTCAGCTGAAATGGGAACAACATGCAAAATAAGTTTTGGGACACTTGGGACAAAACTCTCCGACGGGCCCGAAAATGGGACAGCTTCGGGGATTTCGGCCGATCAGGGTACAGAGTGCGCTTTCGTACTTGGGACAGATGGGACAAAAAGTTCCAACAGGCCCGAAAATCACACAAAATGACCCAAAACATAGATTTTTTCAACTTCATGACTTATGCATTTCAGAGAAAAACACTTAAAACTCAAAAATTTTGAAAATTTTACTCTTATCAGAGCCGGGGAATTTTGAGTGGACAACACTGTGTGAAACCTATCCTTGGGCCTATGATGCATCTGTCCATCCTTCCCATCGCTCACCTCTCCTTGTTCCATGGAAGTTTTGATAGATGTTTCAACATTTTCCTTCTCTGGTGTATCACCGTTTTAGTGTAGGCTCTATTTTTCCATTTTCCTCTCTCTCCCTGTCTCCTTGGCATGGTTAGATTAGGATTAGATTAGCTTGCCTGCACTGGAATAGCTTGTGGCAGGTAGTTTAGGAATAGGAACCAGCCTTCTCTGGAGATTCCTTTCTCATTTTTGCAAGTCCCACACTTGGAGAAAGGATTCCATGTTGTGCAATCACACTGGATGCTAGTATGATCAAACTAGAAATCTGATCAACATCCAGGGGTGCTGTGAATTCACACTAATACAAACATTTGGGATGCTTCACATTTACTTTCCCCACTTTGATGTATCTTGGAAAAGAGTGGGCCAATAATATCCAGCATGAAGGATTTTGTGAGCTATTACAGTAGAGGAGAAATGCCCCCTCTCAAGCTTGATCACGAAAATCAGAAAATAATTTCTTTTGCTGCTCTTTATCTACACATTTTTAAAACCTTCAATCTACACCTTGTTTCAAAAGAACATTTTCCCAAAGAACATATTGTGCAGATCTAAGTTTGATGGCTCTTTTTTATTTTACATTCTAGTGAGATGGGAATTCACCATAGGTCAGAAAATGAGCAATATCATCATATCAAACAATCTGTCGAGATGAGAAACAAAACCACAGGCAGCTTCACTTCATCTTTAGACAAGGTTTCATCAGCACCTTCAGCAATGAGCTCACACAGGCCCTTACCATGAACCAACTTGGTTGGCTTGATATCAAAATTGTATTCTTGCACTTTTTCCACCCAATTGCCTCTCTTAGTTTCAAATTCTTGTTGTGTGAGAATCGATTTGACACTTGTATCAGGGCACAAACACAACACTGTGAGAATTTAGAATATAAAATCTGAATTTTTTAACAACTTTTACAACAGCAAAAGCATGTTTCTCCATCATGGTGTATTTCAGTTCATGGGATTTCAAAATGTAGCTCATGAATCCTATGGGAAATTGATGATCTTCAGCATTCGTTTGAGTTAAAACAGTGGCCAAAGTGTTTTCAATGGCATAGCAATATATAAAAAAAATCTCTGTTGAAGTCTGGACACGCCAAAGTGGTAGTTTTTGCAATGGATTTTTCGATATCTTCAAAAGAAAGCTTTCCTTCAGAGGACCATCCAAAATTCTACTTCCCTTTCATCATGTGAGAAATGCTCATAGTAAGTTCGAAAAAATCGGGTATGAATCTCCTCAAGAAATTAATCTTACCAAAGAAGGAATGAACACCTTTCTTACTCATGGGAAGAGGAATTTGTTGTATTGCCTGAATTCTTTCCAGATCAATTTTGATTCCATCTTTTGAGACAATGTGTCATAAGAACTTACTTTTGGTTACACAAAAAATGGACTTCTTAGGATTCAAAGAAACTCCATGCTCTCTACATTTTTGTAGGACTTTTTCAAGGTGTTAAACATGATCTTCTCTGATTTTTGAAAAGACAGTCAAATCATCCAAGTTACCACAATGCATTTCCCTTTCAAACTACCAAAATTCAAATCCATAGCCCTCTGGAAAGTAGCACCAGTGTTGATGAGTCCAAAAGGCATTCTGTTGTAGGAAAACATGCCCCAAGGAGTGGTAAAGGGGTTCGTATGTTGATCTACATTTTTTACCTCTACTTGGTTGTACCCTGAGAATCCGTCCAACATTGATAACATCTCTAAGCCTCTGACATCTTGTAGCACTTGGTTCATCATGGGAAGAGGATAATTATCTTTCAAGGAATCCTGATTTAGATTTCTAAAGTCAACATAGATTCTAAAGTCATGGAAAGATGATCTGTGCTTTTAAAATTTTTTGTATTTATTGAAAAATAGTGTTAGAAATCTTCCAAATATACTGTCATTGCTTTTGTTTAAAAGGATTGATGTCAAGCTTAAGAGGGATGGAATGTTGCATTTCTTTTGGTTTGAAAGCTTTGAGATCTTCATACGAGTAAGCAAGCACATCAACATACCTCTTCAAAAGATTTATCACCTTCTCTCTTTCTTCTTGAGTGTAGTGTTTCCCGATGTTCACCATTTTAGGATCATCTATACTTCCTATATTTATTTTTTTAGTTTTAGCAGATTGTTGATTTCCTTGGGAAACTTTAAATTTTACATACCTATCATGCTTATCAAAAATATCCTCCAAACTCACAAAAAGCTTAGGAAATTCGTTTCCTTTCAGTCTGATACATCCATCATGATCCATCTCTTCTTTGACACTTTATTCATTTGAAGACACACATTCTCTACGGCAAGTTATCACTTCCTTCAAAATACAACTGATCAAAGTTATCTCTCAACTTCAAGAAAGAGAGTAGATGTTGGTCATCATTGAAGACATGCTAATGGCTGGCATTGTCAAGAACGCTAGGCTTGTGAATAATTTCGATGGAGAACTTATTTTGAGAGAAGTCGGGATGAGGAATTAACAGAGATCCCGAGACTTCCAGGGAATCAGCCCTAGTATTTTCTCTTCTTGGTACCTGCTGCAATGGAGAAAGCATCAAGGAATTCAATAGAATCCCAGACCAAATTCCTATAGTGTTTCAATCTTCTATTTTTTACTTGATAAAGGTCTCGAACATGTTTTACAATTAACTCAGCATCTCCACAAGAAAAAAGGTTCTTCACTCCGATCTCCTTTTCCATATTTAACCCAAGAATGAGGGCCTCATATTCAATAGTATTATTGGTATTCTCAAATAGAAACTTGAAGGCGAAAGGATGAAACTACCCTCAGGAGAGATCAGCACTATACCAGCTCCAGAGCCAGATGAGGAATAGCTGCCATCAAAATCCAATGTCCAAACATCATTAGGATCAAACAATACTCCTTTTGATGGACTTTCTTCATCTGGTGACATAATCATATAGTACCCATGCCCAATGTCTTCATACAAAATCTGTGCTTATGGATCATCTATTTTTTGCACAATATACTTAGTTTGCTTCTCATGCATCAACTTCTTCATCTTTCCATTAACTGGAATAATGGCATGTGACCAATCCATTTTTATTTCCCCTCCAACATCCTTGCAAAATTTCCTACTCAATAGCATGTCGTAGGAAGGAGGAATGTCAGCAACTAAGATGGTTGCCAAAACCTTTTTCTATGGCCATGTAGTGAAAGCTACTTGTGCATCCTTGATTCTCCCAACTAAAGGAACTTCTCTACTTTCCATAGAATAACAAGAACCCATATGTGTGGGTAAGAGTGAGGCCAAAGGCATGAGCTACTTTGGCAGGCATTACATTGTCAGATGCTCTAGAATCAATAACATAATTACTAATCTTGTGGCCTGCTATAAGGAGAGTCACATAGAAAGGTTTGATTTTCTCATTGGTTTATGTGACAGCATCTACAAGATTTGGTTAGGAAGGGGAAGGAGTTGGAAAAAGACATTTGGAAACATGGGATGGGATTTTAGATTTTGAGTTGAAAAAATCAACCATTTTGGCAAAGGCTTTGGGATGGGTTTGGTAAAACTCAGCCTCAGAAATTTGAACCTTAGTTCTCTTTACATGATCAATAATATCAAAGGATCCAGATGTCGATGGGGTATCATTACAAGGAATGGAAGAGACCTTAGACCTAATAGCTTTATCATTTGACATAGCATAAGCCTTAGAAGCAGAATAGGAGGGAGAAAAACCAGCAGAGCTTATCTTTTGTGGGGAGGTAGTGGGGGATATGAGAACCTCTCTTTGAAAGCACTAGAATGGTATTGGGAGACTCCTTTGATTTCTTTGCAGGTTGCACAACTTTCTCCTTTTTGCTGGTCTTTTCTTGAGTCATGACAGTATATGACTCACTGTTCATGTCAGCCACTATATCATTATATTCATCCTCATCTTCAACACCTTCAGTGGTGAGGAAGTTAAATCTAGAACCGCTAGACTAACTCCAACTCTTCATCAGCATATTTGTCTTGATCATCATATAATTCATTCTCTTCTTCATCCTCAGGTTCAAGGACTTCACATGTTGCATTGACATGAACTTTGAGAGGTGGACCTTCAATTACCAACTTGGTTTGAGAAGAAGGCAATATGTTCCTAGCCTGAAAATTCTTCCTTGGAACATCATGGTATGGGGCATGCTAAACCAATTGTTTTTTTATTGCAATGAGGTCATTGGGCCAACTTTTTTTACCAACTTATCTGAATTACCTCCAGGAGAAGAGGAAGAAGATGATGTCTTGGATTTCTAGGATTCTCGTTTTAGTTTTCTTGACATGATCAAGTCATCTTCCAAGCTGACTGTCAGCCTCTGATCATCATCCAAAGTTTGCTAGATTGGCTCTCCTCAGAGCATAGCTTACTTTAGGTAGTTGTGCATTCAAAAAGAAACACTTTTGGATTTGATCAATGGGTCTAGTATTTTTGGGAATTTTTACTAATCAGTTTATTTAATTTAGCTACAAATTCCCTCATGGGCTCTTGTGGTTCTTTCTTGATTTGAGAAATCTGAGCAAGCAAGGCATATACATCTTCAGTAGGCTTGAAATGGTTCTCAAACTTAGTTCTCATGGTTTTCCAATTTGTGATTGCTCCAGTAGGGAGATGGTAAAACCAATCTGCTGCATTGTCTTGCAAGGTTTCCACAAATAGCCTAACTGAGACATGTATCTTCATGCTCCGCACCAAGGACTCCACATGAAACAATGAAGGCTATAATGTGTTCATCAGGGTGCACTTTCCCATCACCCCCTGAATTTGGGAAAATTCTTTCTTTTACACCTAGGTAACTCATGCAAAGGTTGTGGAAGAGCCAATAGACCAACTCGGTGGCCCCAAGGTAATAGAATTTCCATCCTTTGAAAAACTGCTTCAAGAGGAACTAAAACACCAGCAGGAATCAAAGCACAGAGATTAGGCCTAAGTTACTCTTGAGGGATTCCACTCCCAAGGGTTCTATCTTCAACAGGGGGTGTGGTTGTAGAACGAGCTCTTCTATTTCTCCCTGTTGAAGGAAGAGGAAAACCTTGCTGATCTAGAAGTTGAAATTCAGAATCTTCAACTCCAAGAGATTTTCTATCATGTGTGTATCTCAGAGTTTCCAGATCAATGGAATGATCAAATTGTTGTTCTTCTTAGAAGGGAATCTATTGAAAGCATTCCCCAGTGAAGTCACCAAAAACTGTTGGGTTTCAAATTTGTGCTTTGGATGAAACCACATTCAGGGGACAAACAAGTCCCTCCTCTTTTATGGGAGAGGTTCCCTTATTGAAAGCAAGAAACAAGATTATTTACAAATCTATAACTTTCATTAAATGTGGTCTTCTAACATATGAAAATGTGTTTTCTCCAAGGAAAAACACTAGCACAAGAGAATGGAAGAATCAAGGGGAAAGAGAAGGCAGAAGAAGGCAATACTTTTGGGGAAAAGAGGTTACAGAGAGAACCCCTAATTGCATTGGATAAATGAATTACAGACAAGAATCATTCACATTTTTTACCAGGTGCAATCACACAGACACAAAGTTCTCATAATTGCATTTTAAAGAACACAAAGTTTCTTAGCTTCTATTTGATCAAATGATTCACAAAACAGAGCAGAGGGAGAGAGAGAGAAATAGAGGGGGAAAAAAAGCTCTTCTATTGATTTTTTGGTTCAAAATTACAGTCTCGACATATCAGAATTCCCCTCGACAATAGCTTCTAGAGCCCATCAAATAGCTCGTGAAAAGTGCTTTCAACTTCCTCCAGGTGAGCAAAACAGTTTGCAAATGAATTCTATATTTCGTGCCTTTCCAAAATCATCCATTCATGAAGAAAAACCATGGCGGAAAACCAATTTACGTGAATACACAGACATTTCATTTCATTTTCCAGTTTTGATATGAACCATCGATTTACTGCTAAAATGTTCAAATCGAGCCGTCCACATGGAAGGAGAAGATTAGAGTAGGTGTGGGGGAAGCCACTTTCATTTTCATGAATTTTTTGTGTTTTGGTACTTTGGAACAAATTGCCCCGCAGCCCCGCTCTACTTTTTTGACTTGGACATGTAGCAAGTTGTGATTAAAAATGGGGGTCGCAAGGCATTTCTAGACATTTTAACCTTTTCTGCAAAATGGCACAAAATCTCATTTACCTCCATGGGCCCACTACTCCACTTCATCTAGACACGTGGCACAATTTGATTGGAAACGGGTGTGTGGCTCTCCTTGTAACATTTTGACCTTTTTGGGAAAAGGCAAAAATGTTCATTTTCCTCCGTCGGCCCACTGCTCCGCTTTGGCTCTTTAGACACGTGGCACTCTTAGATTCATTGTAGGTTATGGGGAAAATGGCTTACCCTAAAAAAATTTAACCTTTTGGAAAAATATTCAAAAACTTGAATTTCTCCATCACCCCGCAGGTCCGATCCTCCCTTTGGACACGTGGCAACCTTTGATTGGTTGTGATCCTTAGAATATTTTTGTTTCAATTCTCCCCACGGGCTCACGGGCCAAATCTCACCAACTTAGCTTTTTTGCAAAAAAAAAGATCAAAGTGCACAAATGCCTCCGCATCTCTGCTAGTCTACCAAGGTAAAATCTGACCACTTAGCTCCGCCAAGCCATAACTTTAAAATTATAAGGAGTTAGGAGATTTCTTTACCTTTTTGGAAAGGGGAAGAAATTTCCCATCTGATGCAATGATTTTCATGAGTCTGAATGTCCTTTGAAAGTTCCAATTTTCAAAATACCTCTTTCAAGCATACTTTACAGGCACCAACTCAAAATTTTGAAGTTTTAGACTTGGAAAATGAGAGGAATTTTGGGGGGACAACGACACTTCAACATCATATTCACAATATGGTGACATTACACAATTATCAAACCTAGATCCCAATATTACAATCCTTTCTACCATAACATTGAACCTCCTATCATGATGCACAATGTTAAATGAATCGAACATCTCAATCAAGTCCCAGACTGCATGCTTGTAATGTTTCATTCTTTGATTTTTTTTGTAGCATACAGTTTTCTTATTTGTTTAACAATTAGTTCTGAATCTCCCTTAACAATGATGTCTTTAACATAGTATTTCCAAGCAATTCTCGAACCTAACAACAATGCTTCATACTTAGCTATGTTGTTAGTACACTCAAAGTTAAGTTTGAAAGAAAAAATAAACTTTTCCAAGCTTGGAGAAATCAGAACTACACTGGCACCATTTCCAAATTTGGAGTGAGCTCCATCAAACAATAAATTCCGTAGAGAGCATACTTGTTCAAGACTCTTACATTGATTCATTTTTCTCTCTTTCCCATCAGAAAATCTAATAAAGTTATCAACATCAACACTTGTGTACAACACTTCATACGATGCATTGTTGGGGTCTTTAATTAGGTGCAACATCTTCTTTTCTCCATACAACTTGACAAGGCTGCCCTCAATTGGGATGGTGGCATAAGACATATCCATTTGAACACTCCCACCAACACTTGTAGCCCATTTTCTAGACAACACCATACCCCACTTGGCTGGGTAATCAACAATAACAACATCAAGTTTTAAGTTCCTACCTGGATAAGATGCAAGTTGTACCACCAAACCTTTCACACATCCCACCACTGGCATATCTCTGGAATCCATGGGAGTACACTTCCCATATGTTGTTGTTACTTTGATATCCAATTCATTCATGACTTCCAGAGACATAACATTGCATGATGTTCCCAAATCAAACATACAGTTGTGCAACAATCTATCCTTAATGATCAGAGTGCTGAAGAATAGATCTACATTTAGCTGAGACTCTACCAAGGATGTTCCCAAATAAACCTAAATTGGTTCACCTAGTTCTTTCAATAATGGTGGTGTTTCTATCTCTTCAATGATTGGAGGAGTCTCCACAATGTTTACATTTCTTGCCTAGGGTACTCTTCTCTTATTTCAATCCCAAGTACTCAAATGCCCTCTTCTTGTGCACAAGAATCCTAAGCAGCTCAATATTTGGAACACTAACTTTGATTTGACTCAAAAATTTGGAAATGACATATGGAACACACTTTAGCAAGGCAACATTGGAAGGGAGATTGACAAACTCATCAGATAGCACAGAATTTTTGACAGTTTGGGCATGAGGAGAAGTATGAATCTTGTTTGGGACAACAAGGCCTTTGGAAGGTGTATATTTATTAGGAACCTCTTTAGGAATACTAGTAAGCAATGGAGTTTTAGGTTTTACTTGAGGCCCTGATCCTTTAACAACTCTACTCCTAGTATTATAATCCTTTTCTTGAGCAACAACAACGTTCATCAATAACTGCATATCCTCCTCAGATAGGATTCCTCCATCATACTTCTTTATCGTCAAAGCTCTTAAATATTCAAAGTCATTATTGGGCAATTCAAAATATTGTACAGTATCTATTTCTAAAGTATGAGAGGGAGGAAGAAGTGGTACCCGGTGAAAGCAATCCCAAAAATCAACAGCAGTTTTAGCACTTATCACCTCAGTTGAAGTTATTCCTTGTTGTGAGCTTGTAGAGCACTCCATCATGCATACATCATCATTTGTGTTATCATCATCATTCTTCTTCTACTTGCTGATCTACTTCACATGGAGCATGGGGCATGAAACATCTGTCACACTAATCAATAACATATTTTTCTTCAATAACAGTAACTCTGGTGGCCAAAGGATCAGGCACCATTCTATTTTCCCTACATTGGGGATGTCTATTTGTAGATCCCATGCGTCCTTTGCATCTGTCATTAGATCTCTGCTCATTTCTACGATGATTTGAAAAAATTTCTTGGCCTTGTGAACTCTGCCCAATTCCTTTCTCTTTCCGGGCTAATTTGTATGAGTTTTCTTTGACATCCCCTGCCAAAGTTTTCACAACTTCCTCCAAATCAGCAGCCTTACTGGCTTGAGGTATTTCTAGGTTAACCAGTTTCACACCTTCCCTCTTAGGAGGTTTTCTAATTGCTTTGATGTTATTCTCAATTTGCAAAGCCATGGTAAAGGCCTGCCTCAAATTGGTAGGATTTTTTATCCTCAAGTAGTAAGAAGCTTTCTTATCAAATGCATCTAAATACTTTATAAGACAAGATTCATCACATGGCCTTAAATTTATAGGAAATCTCCTCAATGTCTTATTAAATCTAGTGTTGAAGTCATGCACTGACTCATTGGGATTATTTTTAATATTCTCAAATTCTGGCAAAAGAAACATAGAATCTGTTTTGTCACCATACTGCAATCTAAATGTATTATTCATTTCATTCCAAGAATCAATGGAATTATCTGAAAAATCTTTACACCAGTCCCTTGCATCTTCTTCCAAAGTATGGATAAACAATTGATATATACATCTTCAAATTCAATGTCAAAGTCTTCCATCATGTTGATAAAAATCTTTAAGTGCTGATCACCAATTATAGCATTATTTCCTTGGAACTTTGGTAGTCTATTTCTTACATCTTTGGGAACTGCATTTGGATAACCAACCATCCCTCTAAAACTTATAGGACCAAAGGTATTTACAACAAATGGAGGTCTAGGTGGGGGATGAGCCATGTTTTTTTGAGGAGGTGACCTTGGAGGAGAATCAAATTGATAAGGTACAAGGGGTCTTTGAGAAACATAGGAGTATAACTTTCAAAATGGATATCCCCTAAAGGCTCTGTTTCTTGGAAAACCCTATCAACTTTGAAAAACACTGGGGTAGAATGAGAAGTAAACTCTTCAAATTCAAATGAAGGCCCCTCTCTAGATGGAGAATTTAATTCCACAAAAAGACTACTTGATTTCGAAGAACTTGAATGAAAATCTTAAATGATAGGCTGATCACTTTCATCAATGGAGATCTCTTTTCTTGACTGTTGATCTCCAACAACTCTCTAGGATCTTCTTCCTTCTGAATTTGTTTTTTCTAGCTCTAGCAATAATGTCCTAGTAGGATCCTTAGCGAAGAAATATCTTCTTTCTTCCAGCTTTGGAAAGATTAGTAACAAATCTCACTTGATAAAGGTTAAGACACTGGTATTTATCAAAAATCATATTAACATGGAGTTGCCACTAAGGAATTCCACCTTACTTGTGCAAATTCACTAAAAATATGATCTATCAAATGTCTGTCAACACTAGAAACTTGAAATGGAAAGATCTGACCTTCATTTACCCAGATTTATCAATAAAACGTAGTGCAATAACCATAGAAACTGGAAATATTACACACGGAACTTGTAACTTTGAACACTTATTAAAGGCTCGAACACAGGTTGATGTTGAAACAATGTACTAGCACTTAGAGCATATAAGAAATATTTACCAGGGCCTGAGTATGAACTGTAATCACAATGTCCCCGGCAATGGCGCCAGAACGGTGTTGACGGGCCAAATGGATACAAACTGGCAATAAATCAAAAATGAATCTCAAAAAGTACAAATCAGTTCCCAGCAATGCAAATTAGTTTCCTGCAACACAAATCAGTTCCCTAGCAATGGAAATTAGGTCCCAGACAACGGAAATTAGATCCATGGCAACGGTGCTAGAACGGTGTTGACAGGTCAAATGGATACGAAATGGAAACAAATAAAAAAATCAGTCTCGGCAGCACAAATTAGTTCCCAACAATGCAAATAGTTCCCAACAACTGAAATCAATTCCCAGCAATGCAAATCAGGTCACTGGCAACGGAAATTAGGTCCCTAAAAATGGTGCCAGAATGATATTGGTACCCAAATTGATTCTCCCTCAGAAGCTGAGCAGCATCACAGTTTTGATAAGAAGCTTAGAGATAAGAAGAGCATGTTGTGTGTCATTTTGTAGCTGAGGAAGAAATGCAGCTTGCTCTTTGTCAGTCATATGTGGAGAAATGGGTAGCACCCTTAAGAGGATTTGATATATTCTCACTACTTTATGGTTGTTCCTTTAAACCAGGGTGAGAGGACCCTTTTTGTAGCCTGCTCTTAGTGGAGGAGATGGATATTTCCTTTGTTGTTAAAGTTATTGAGAAGACCTTAAAGAAAACATGATCAATACAGAAAAAATCTAACTCTCACGAGTTGTCACCCTAGATAATGGAGATATTTTCTAAGCAAGGTTTAGGCTACTAAAGACAATGAAAACCTGATTGCATCTATATGTTTTGGTAACAGGGATTATGCATTTGTACACACACGACACAAACAGGGGTAGTATGGGTAGGATTGGTTGTTTTTAAATGAATTTTGGTGGGATGTGAGGCAGAGTGGATTTTGACTCGCCAGATCTTTGAGATCTTTTACAAAATGGAAGGCTTGACCAACAAAATGCATCAGCACATCTAGAATGTTCCTTTAACCAAAAGGTGGTCTTCAATGGAGGCCCAGATCATCACGTTTTCACACAAACTTTAAGAATCCAAAATGAAGGCTCAAATTGGAAAAACTTAACTGAACATTATCAAACTTTGTTTTATCACACCTAAGATATCGTCAAAGCCTAATAAACAATCTTAATCATCATGCTAGGAGTAAAGTGTTTTTAAACTTGTTTATTTCACTATCAAATGAAAGCTCTTCCGATAAATGAAATTACGAATGCCACCAAACCATCACAAAGCTAAGATCTTGTGTGATTCACAAAGATTTCAATGTAAGATTGTAATGGGAACAAGAAAAACTATTTGCAGACATTCAGAAATGAAGCAGACACAATTTTTCTCAAAATCAAACACAGATTTACTCAAATTTGATTAAATGCATCAACAGGGGAAAGTTTCTAGAACAATCTCAAATCTTGTTAATGGTTTTACACTCTGTAACCACCTTGACATGATCAAATTTAACACAAAAGAGATAAACAAGTTCCTCAGATTATTCTCAGAAAAATGGGCTATGTCAAGCTTTTCTCTTAGGAATTAGTTTCTGACCTCTAACACTCCAACCATTTGCATGAAAAATTCATAACATTTCATTTACAACAGATTTTCCCCCCCAAAACCAAAAAAATTCAAATCACCATTGCGTGTTAAAAATTTGATCGTGACTCCCAGAATCAGATTTGCAAAACGTTGTTAGGTGCTTAGAGGGAAAATCTCTTCAAATATTTCCAGCATTCAATTCTTCACCTAGTAATTCATTCTTCATCTCGTGCACTAACTACTTCCTCCTCTAATTTTTCGAATCTGGTCCTTTGTGTGCCAAGGAAGGAAAGATTGGAAAATCATATTGAATCTAATAGTCAGATAACATCTTAATGGTAAAAGACGTTTTCATATTTTTCCCACCAAACCAAGATATCAACTGGTTTCTTGCGTGCCAAGGAAATAAAGATTAGATTGAATCTGATAGTCAGATTACATCTTAATGGTAAAAGACATTTTCAGATATTCCCCACCAAACCAGGATATTAAATTAATTCTCCTCTTCATTTGGTGTGTAGGATACACTAAGAAATGATAAAAAAACCATAAAAATACGCATCCCCAGGAGCTTTGGAGAAAAAATGGCAGAAAATCACATACAGATGCACAGTTGCCGTTGATCTCTCTTTTGAATTTGGACCGTCCATCTGGGAGATCCGAGTTAAGATGAGGCCTGGGGGTTCCTTTTTGCTTTTTACACCTTTTGGAAAAAATGCAAAATTTCTCAATTTTCTCCACCCCTCTACCTTTGAAAAATGGGCTTGACACGTGTCCCAATGTGGGTCCCAAAGAAACCGCAGCTCAATTCTACCATTTTACCTTTTTTTGGAAAAAGGAAAATTTTTCCAAATTTTCCTCTAGAGTCTGCCTATTTGCCTTTTGAATTTTCAAATTGCCGCGCATCTCGATGGTGCATCTTGAGATGGTCCCCAAAAGTAGAGTCCCCAAACAAGCGCAGGATCAACACGTATCTCAATCCGGCAAAGTCTGTTAAAAATATTGAGAGTTAAGAAGAAGGTGACACGTGTCCAAGGTTCGAGATAGTCTTCTTCAGCCGTTGAAAAGTCCAAGCAAAAAGGTAGAGTGAGCAGAAGCCTCCAAGTGTCCTCATGGCACTTCTTAAAAATAAAACTCAAAGTCCGGTCCCCAAACATGTGCGGTCCCTCCACGTGTCTTAGGCCCTTTAGGAAATTGATTGAAAGGTCTAAGTAAAGGAAGACCTGGTGGAAAACTCCACATGTCTTCATGGCACAACTTCAAGATGGTCCCCAAGAGTGGAGACCCTGAATGAGCGTGGGCTTACCACGTGTCCCAGTACCTTAGAAAATTTCTCTTAAAATTTTAAGTACATAGAAAAGCTGGCGGAAGCCTCCTCCTGTCCCTCTATCACATTTTTTAAGGTGGGACCCGAAGACAGATCTTCAAATGAGCATTAGCCCACCATGTGTCCACGGCCCGCCAAAACTATACTAGCTACATGAAAAAATTGTCTAAGTCTGGGAAAAGTAGCGGAATCCTCCACGTGTCCTCCCGGCATAACTCCGAGGCCAAACAAAAAGGTGAGTATTCAAACAAGCGTCGTTCCTCCACGTGGACAAGTTTTGGGTAAAAACGATCCACAAAGTTTTAGAGTGCCCTGTAAAGCAGCATCTAACCAAAAAGGGCCATGTTTCCACTGATGTAGAGATGTAAATTTGACAGGAGAAACACACCCTTCAAACCGTAAAAATGTAGGGAAACCACTGTTTGAGCCCGGAGATGAAATTGTCTTCAAATACAGAGAATTTGGAAATATTGTAAGGTTCACACATGACCCTCCGAGCTACATCCATTCACATTTCTTTAGGTATTTGGGACAAAAATGGTAGGGACACCAACAAACGACTGCGGAAAATGAAAGGAAAGGAATAGCCTGAGTTTTATGCCCAATTTACAGACACCTTCAGATGGACATAGAATCGAAAAAAAAATTTATGGACTTTTAAGTGATGTGCGACCAAGGAAAGGACTAATCATGGAAACCAAATGGAGGATAGACTCTTCAAGCACCAACACGGGGAGATCAAAAACATGACAGAGGCTGCAAACTAAGGTATTTTAATGGCAAACGGGGCGAGACAAATTTGAGCACCAACAACTTCAATAAATTAAATGTGGACTAGGAGTGAACTATAACCTGACAACACTTGTGAAAAATAAAATCACATTAATTAATATAACACATCAAAAAAATTACCAAGATTTTAGCAGTTTTGTTTGAGTTTGGACGTGCCAAATATAAGACATTAAAAACTTAATATAACACCACATTAAATATTCTTCCCATCATTAAAACTTTCTTTCTTATACACAAACACAGGAAGAGCCTCTATTACTTTTTTTTCCAATCCTTTGTTGGTTTTTTTCCCTGAGGAACTTTGCATCGCAGCATGCGTTATATAACTAATGAATCTTACTAAACAACAACATGAAATAAAGAAGATGAGTATTACAAAACACCATCCTATTGCATCGAAAAATTGATCAAAGGGTTTTTATTCCTCCCCTGTCTCATTCAAACTACTTAACAACAATGAATTTCATTCATCCATGCCTTGAACTTATAAAGTTATATTTAGGAAAACTAAAATTTCCAACAAACTTTTATTCGAATATCTTATTATTCAATTATTATGAACCCTAGAAGTTTAAGTTTATCAATATTTATTTAATAAAATATAGAGATTTCAAAATGGCCATCCATTGTAAGAAACCATATATTTGATTCTCTCCCACTATATTTAGTTGCATGGACTCCAAATTCACTTGAAACTATTTGTTATTATTTCTTAATATAAATAGTGTTGAATTTTAAATATGGTTGGTAAAATATGTATTTAAAAAGAAGAAATTATAATGCTTATAAAATATTAAATAATATTAGTATCAAAATGATTTAGTATTTTATTATTGTATTGATTAAATTATTAAGCGTAGTGAAAATTTAAATATTACATCATACTTGCTTGCTTGTATAATATTAGTATATATTTGTAAAATATTAAAAATATAGTACAAGGATAATCATTCAAAAGTAAACAACTAAATATGTTAAATCAAATGACAATGAGATAGATCATCTGGTGGGCCAACTCAGTCACACAGAGTTCATATCCATAGATATATTTCAATAAAAAACAAGCAATGAACAAAGAGCATGAAGAAATTAAGTGGAAGTTACAAACATGGTAGTTGACAAAGGAGTAGGAGGAATTTTGGGCATGCCACCCCACCAAAAAAACAACAGGCTTCTCATTTGAAATTCCATCCCAACCATCCTTAGTCTCTTTTTTTTCCTCCCTCATGAGGGAAATAGATCGAGAAAGGTGACGGAATTTTTTACAATGGGTAGTGTGTTATGATCTTTGTGTGTGAATTCACTAATGCCCCAAGGTTTTGGTGTAAAGTTTTGTTACATTTGGTATCCGAACAACATATAGGGTTGGATGTGGTACCATTATACGAGTATAAATATATCTGAAAAGAATCAATATGATAAACTAATAAACAAAAAGTTATACTGAACAGAATATTCAAGATAATCAAAGAAAACAAATGAAAAAACACAAGATTTAACCTGGGAAACCCTTTCAGGAAAAAAACCCAAGATAGTAACTTCTCTCTCTCTTATTGCATTAACTTAACCGTTTACAATACAATAATGTACTTCCAAGTTCTGCTTTACCCAACTACATCTGCAGCTATTTGTAAGCAAAACTATAAGAAACCGTCAAAGCAGTTTTACAATACAATGGGCACCAAAACCATGGGCTAATAAACACCCATAACGGTTCCCCATAATTCATGGATTATGACACCACTCATATAAACGTTTAGATAAAAATAGCATATCTATACCCCTCGGACCCCTGCTAACACTCGTGGAAGAGGTGTACACTACTCCTAGGTATATAGTATACAAAATATACAACACATTCTAACAATATCCTAGGGTTTGGGCTACAAATCATGGTTGGATATTATGATCTTAGTGTGTGAATTCACTAACGACTCAAGTTTTTGGTGTAATGGTCTATTACATAGTACTCCAAGTGTCACTTCTAGAACCACCACACCATCACCGCTAAGGGGAGCATCCCATCCATCCTACCACTAATATAACAAACACTATCACTTGTCTCATTTCCACTAGAGTGGTTAAAACTCTTACTCCTATTACTTCTGCAAAAGGGAGCTCATGAACACAGATAGAAATTCCTATGTATCTACTCCATGAGTGGCAATATTGAAGACTTTGTCTCAACCTCGAGGAGAAGAGAATTGTTACAAGCTATCTAGGAATTCATGGCTAATTACAGAAAGTGCATTTCCCCAATGCTTGATGAACATCTAGAAATGCTACATCTCTAAGAAAATAATCTACATTTGGACACGGATGTAGAGTAAAACACTCGCAATGATGACAAATTTGTTAGAAATAAAAGATCATTTTTCCATATGCATATGACTAGAAAAAGCATATTTTCTAAATTTACAGATTTAAAAAAGAATATAATCTCTAAATATTTTTCAAAGCTATTTATATTTATCCTGAAACATGGTTGAGTCCCTAAGTAGGATGATTTTATAGGTAAAGAGATCTAGAATAAAATGTTGAAATTTGGAGTGTATCGAGGGCCACAAAGAGGGAAAAAATGGAAAATCCAAAACATGTTCTTAAAATTATTAGGCTAGTGGCATCTAGGGAAAATAGGTTTTGTCAATTCCAAATGCTATAGGCATTCCATAACTAGGATGCCTTGATAAAGAATGCACCATATGAATCAATATTTCTTATGCTTGATGAGAATTTTCCAAAACATTCATAGATATCCTCGCCTAGACTTGATAGGACAATTTAAAATTCCACTCGTTATTGAATAAATCCACAAAAAATTCATGAGCCATAGGAAAAATATAAACAATCATATGTTTTTACAAGAAATACGGACTGACAATCAACCAATTCCATTCTTTCCACCAAGGAATTGGAGATGAAATCATAATTTTATGGAGGTGTTCATCTTGGATAGCTTTTTTATATTTTAGTGATTTGGATGGCTTCCTCATTATTAAGAAAAGTTATTTTCTTAATGATAACACAAGGTAACCAGCCTCTATTTTATTTGTAAATAAAATCATTCAATGTAAAATCCTATTTTGAAAGAGCTAAAGGCCTATGAATCTAGCAATTAATCCAATAGGTTCATTTTATCATTAGATAAAAGATGACTACTAGAAAAAGTGAGAATTAATGGAGGGTCATTTCCTGAATTATTTGCCAACCAAGATTATAAATGGTTTGAGTAGTTCCCAAGATCTCTGTATGTTTTTTTCCAAGAAGGTGCCTCCAATTTTAACAACCACCTGTGTGAGGAGAAGAGATCAAAAGTCTAATCCTCTCCACACTTTCTTTCTAAGTGGAGTTCATTGAAGGATGTAATTTCTTGATAGAATTTTCCAAGATTATGAATCCTCCAATCCTTCAATGATAGAATTAAGACATAGGACATGACCTTTGATTTGAACTTCAATATATTTGAGCAACAATTGATTGACACAAAAAACTTGATTTCTATATTGCATTTCTCCTTCGAACACCATTACATATTTATAGGAAATATATATCCTATAAAATAGGAAACCACTCACAAATATTGACATGTTGTTAAAACAACTCATAACATATTAGTCCATATAAATACGCGGTTATTAATATTAACAACCTTACTGACAAATATAGTTTGAGCGTTAATGTGATATTCCTGGCATTCCCCCCTTAGTGCGAACATAGGGAAAACATCTCTTTGTAATTGCACCTGCTTTCATGATTAGGTGATTTTCAGAGACAATCACAAACCTGACAGATGGTTTTATAATGGTTGACCACAAACCGATAGTGGTGGTTTTCAAGTGGTTTACCACAAACCACATCATGATGTGCCAAGTACTATTTTTAGCCCTCATCAATATCTCACTTCAAGGAATAACATAGGAAACACAACTCACCAAACTGGACAATATAACAATCACTAGAAAAAATTCACATTACATCCTATAGGAATCACAATGTTCTTAATTGTAGTCACTGTCGTCCATCATTGCCACTCGATCTCGAACAACAAAGGAAACTACCACTACCACTAGAAGTTTCCCTTGACTTTATTCATTTTAGGCTCAAAATGGAAATGAAACATTGGTGTCATGTTCACCCCAAAATGTGAAATTTCCACACGTAAACAATGAGAAGAAAATTATATCAAAGTACATACTACTAAATGGATCTAGCTAGTTAGATTTTGCTACACATGGTCACCATTACAAGTGAACATATTCACAAGTGGACCATCTTCCAATAAAGTACAGCAGTAAGAGGATCACGTCAATCAGATGATCACTGAAAGTCACCTACGCTCCAACACAACTCTCTTCCAGTATCCATCAAATACCACACAAAGTAATAGGAACACAACAAACTGAAGTACACTGAAAAAAATTAAAAACACTCAAAAGCGCGCGCGCGCGCACACACACACACACACACACACACACACACACACACACACACACACACACACACACACACACACACATATGCCACCACATCTTCTATGCGGCCTCGTCGTTGGTGACTGACGACAGGTCATTGAATAACATCCTTCATCTGTTGTACTTCATCCTCTAATATCATGTTGCTAGCTTAGCTAGATTTGATCATGGAGCTCATTGTACAATTTATCGTCACAAGATGGATATCTCATACAAGTGAAAATGCATCCAATTATTGAAATGTGAGGAATTTTTTTTATTTTAACAATTTTTTTGGTTTGACTTTCAAAATGACTTGACTTTAAACTCTTTTCACGAAATTAGCAATAAATTTTGAAAAAAAAAAATGATAGTTATGTTTTGAAGACATGCAAAATGTAATATTTAAACAATAAACATTGCTAGACACACTAAACTATTATAAGGACAATTAAAAATGACCTCACTTAAGGTAGGAATTAATTTTGACGACAAAAAGAATAAAAAATGACTTCAAACTTTATAGACTCGAAACAAACTCCACAAAGTATTAGTTTCACTCTATCAAACTATTTTAGGAATAATCAAAGACTTTTAAAATTCACATACAACAACTACTAACTTATTATACTATACAACACGATTTTAATTTTCTATGGGCATTAGACAACAACAACTAAGCATTAAAACTCTAAGACCAAGAACTAAGAAATGAAGTCAGAACTCGTTTCTCTGATAAAGTCGGCGAAGACTTCGCAACCGAGCTTTTTGTTGGGCTATTTGGTAGAGATGGGTTCGAGCTGGCATATTTTGAAAGGTGTCCAATAGTGCACACAGACCAGATTACCTTGAAGAAGATCAAATCCTTATGCAACAACAAACAACTATCCGCTGCTGGTTGCGCTTTCTCCTGGAAGGAATGCGGAATAACAGGTTGAATACAATGTGATGTGCAGGGATAACGTGTTGATGGGTGTGATTGATATCATTGAGCCATTACATGCATATCCATCCAAATGGTAACTATTATTGATGCTGAATTTGTTATCTTCTTCCCAAACGCAAATATCTAGAAGACTATATTGAACAGCTACTTCTTTCGCCAGAATAGTGTTGCAAGACCTGATACAATTGGCCCAAACAAAATAGAAATCAATCCAAAGCTTGATACACGTCTGTGCAAAATTGAGAGATGGCAGATCCGAATATATTGGCTGATTAGATTGTATGGCGAGTTTGTATAGAATATCTCGGATGTGTGGAGCCTGCAAATTATCAAATACACCTAAAACAACACAAACCTATTCTAATATTGCAAGAATTTTTAATAGAAATCTATTTCACAAAGTAATGAATTTCATATACGGGCAACTGAGATGAATACTAGAGTCACCCAATTCAATCCTCATATTCCCATATGGCTCTGATACCAAATTTTTGAGCACCAATAGATTGACACAGAAAACTCGTAACATATTAGTCTATATAAATACGTGGTTATTCATATTAACAACTTTACCAGCAAATATAATGTGAGCGCTAATGTGATATTCTATACACAAAAAGCCAAATACCCTATTTCTTTGGGTCTGCAAAAGATATCAAAAGAAACTCTGTGGAATCATTAAATTCCTTCTAATCTATCTCATAGTTCAAATATTGTAAGATATTATCAGTCTTTCCATAGGAATCTTTGGAGGGAGGACAATAAGAGGAGTAATACACAGGAGTGGCAGACATAAATTTTTGGGCATATATGGAATTTTCCTACCAATTAAAGGGGTTTAGTGATCAAGAATGAGATCATCTCCTCTACTTTATGAACCACACATGACCACATCTCAACCAAGG
This sequence comes from Taxus chinensis, assembly GCA_019776745.2. Lineage (NCBI taxonomy): Eukaryota > Viridiplantae > Streptophyta > Pinopsida > Cupressales > Taxaceae > Taxus > Taxus chinensis. Next base: position 614,444,940 of record CM034156.1, read on the forward strand.
ATTCTTGAAATGAAAAGGGAATGTCACGGAACTGAAATTATACTCAAGATTGGATCCATTTCCCTTAGTATATCTCCAGCCATAACGACACATAAGACATTTTCTCTCATTAGCATTGTCTTTTTGGCTAATACATAGAGAATCCAGAGGTTAGATTGAATGACTAAATTTTTTGTAGCATTGCTCATAGTTTTCTCTTTTTAAATCAAAGAAAAGGATTCATCCATAAAGTGCACATTGGTCAGTTGTTTGTTACTTTGAGGGAGAGATATACCTTTGACTAGAACCTTGGTGTAAACACCAAAATTAGGTCACACTCCTTTTTGGTCCCTTGACAAATAAACAGCTTGAACACATCCACCTAGTTATGGCCCCCTTCACCTCACTATAATATTAATTTAATTATTTAAATTAAATTAATTCATTATCCTCACCATATTTATTATTTAAATCTCCTAATTGGGATAATGCCCACATATCCACCTCACCTAGACACCTCATCAAGCCACCTCACCCTAAGACCTATTCTTAGTAAGTTTGCCACAACTAACTAAGACTTACCCAAACCCTAAAAATCAATGCCTACATTCCCTCTAACCACATTCCCGCATGCTTAAAGGAAGCTTCCAATCTAATCCACGAGTTAATGACACGAGATCCCAGAAAATCAAGGGGATCTACCTAGTTTAGTAAACCTAGAAAATCCCGCCCTAACTGACGCCAGTTACCCTTAACCACCTGTTGGTTAAGTTAGAACCACTGTCGGTCACCTTTTAACCCCCAAAACAACCTTATTTTTGAGGTTGGTAAAATGTTGGTGGTTTTTCCAAAGAGATATCACATCTTTTGAGAACAAGCTTCAGCGAGAACACGCATGCAAGGAAGGAGATCAAGCATTTTCTCTTGCACAGACATCCAACATTCATCCAGCAACCACCCAGTACATATTTGATCCAATCAGGCAGGAAGGAGAGCACATGCATCCCATGCAAGAGCTCCCCAACATTTGGTGATCCTCTGCAGCATTCAACCTCTTATCAACACCTTCATTCCTCACTCACAGACATCCAGAACTAGGTTCCAAGTAAGTGAAACATTTTACTCCTCTGGTTCATTCATTTAATCATTGTATCTTCATCATTTGTTCTCCTAGCCACCCATTGACCTCCTTCAATACTCACCCCTCCCTATCCCCATTAAAACCTCACCAAATCCCATCCAAACGACTTAATACCTCATTTCAACCAGCCTAGTCCTTTGTGCAATCATAAGGGAGATCCAAAGCTCATTCTGTGACATTTCCAGTATTCCACAGTAACTGGCATTGGTTCTCCCCAACCGGCATCGGTCACCCTTAACTGGCATCAGTCTCTATATTTACCAATACAACCCAGAACAGTAACCTACCCACCTATTCTCACATCACCCTTAATCACCTGTGACCTACCTAAGACCTCTGTCAGACCTACAGAGACCCAAAACTAGTTACTTGACCTTCGGATCTTATTTTAACCTATCCTGTTAGATTAGATATTTCTTATTGTGTTTTAAATGAGATACCTAAATCATTTTAACTACAATAGGATTTACTTCATTACCAGCATTAAATTGTTTTAAACAATGGACTGACAGTCATCTAGGAAGTATCACACTTCCCAGATCTAGCACACGCTAGGAAGTTCACTGCATATACTGTTTAACTCTTTTTGGTGGTCTTGTGTTCCATTTCAGGTAGTTCCTCCTAGCCAAAAGGAAGCTCTCATGATCAGTTGTGGATTCTGAGGTCATACACGTGCAACAACCTATCAACCAACATTCCAACAGGTATTCCTCCTACGCCTGTTACCCTATCTGTTTCGTCACTTTCAAAGAAACATCTAAGAATCAGGTGAAACATTTTGGCACGCCCGGTGGGACCCATCCGGGGTTCCTTGCATTTTTATTCATTCTTAGGAAAATGTTGTGTGTTTTTTTCCCTTCTGAAAAGCATACACATTAATTTTCTTCCTTGGTAACCTTCTTTTTCTTTCTATTTTCTCTAAAAGAAACCTTTCTTTTGGTGTACTTAAAAAGAACCATTTCTTCTTGTTTTCTGCATTTTAGTGAAAGAGCATCCCTCTTCCTCTTCATCTATTTGTGTCATCGAACTTCATATTTCAATTTGGGCTTAAAAATCATTGCATTTCATTCTGATTTATCGCATTAGCTCACATTAATTGAGGGCAACCTATACGCTGGAAGTCATTCCCAGCTGATGGTTGACAAATGAATCATAGAAAGCACATCTCTCTCTCTCTGAGTCTTGCCAAATTGCACAAATTCAAAACAATTACATATTCTTAAACAACATCTTTCCTGGGAATGCCTGTCAATGATCGCACTGATATGAGGATTGGTAAGTACTCCCCAGCTTGCTGCTCTATTGAGTCATACTTCAGAGTGAAGCCCACCCCTGCCATAACATACCTGAAACCTCACCTTTTAGATCTCCTTCTTTGTAGGAAGCCATCCTCACCAAAAAAATCTATTTCAGTTCATGAGTCAGTCCTTAAATAGCATAAGCTAAACAAACATAATAGAAAAGGCACTCTTAGGATCACATTTTTCTTAGTGTTTCTGCTTGGCTTGCGTTTTGAGGTGAGAGGTCACGTTCTTCATTTTTCTTGTTTCTCCTTGCATGCTCCTCATCATAGTTGGTGTATTCTGGCTTCATCTGAGTGTTCCTGGACCATATTCTCATCATTCTCAGAATTTTGGGTCTGATTCCACATCAAATTTTAACTTACAACCACTTTTCTTTCATCACTATTTCAATTTCACAGTGACCGGTGTCTAGTCTAGCGACCATCGTTGGTTACCCTCTGACCGTCATCAGTTATACCCAACCAGTGTCGGTTCCGGTCCTTTTGGTTAATCTACCCAAAAAGACCCCTATTCACTTTCTTTAACTATTCAAAATCCCTGTCACTTTTATTACATACATTGACCTTGTAAATCACATCAGTATTTGGCATACCTGTCAAATTTGGCCTTACACCTTGTTTTTGACTCACTATCCACTTTCCACAGTGACCGAGTAGTGGTTACCCCTGACCGGCATCGGTTTTACCCTAACCGGCATTGGTTATCCTATTTCACTTTCTAACTAACATTTTAGCCCTAATTCACTTATTACCGCTGCCTAATCTATCCTATTCACTGTTGTATTTTCTGTGTCATTTACAGAAAGGTAGTCCAACCCGATCTAGTACCTGTTCACATGGTACTGATGCATCGACAAGCTAGTGCCCTCGTATTCCATGCCAGTTGTCAACCACTCCCACCTAGCCCTTCACCACCTTCCATTTTATCACCCACCATGGATCCTATCCAACCTATCACTATCGCTACCAGAGATGAGGAGTTCACACGACTCCTTGACCAAAACCCTACCACCTTGCAGTTTTACCTTTCCCACTCATCCACTCGAGATGCCTGGGTCAGTTGATATATGGCATGCCCATATCTATCCCCCCGACTCTCGCTCCTACTCCTGCTGTCAGCCCCATCTGGCCCCGTGTTTGCCTGCATCTACCTTACCCCTAATCGTTTCGCAGCTAGGTCCTATACCCACTTATGACTGCCATGTCTGCTACATCCATTGCACCCGCCACATCCACCATACCTTTGACAACCACCAAAACACAACTTCATCCACCCCTATTGTCTCGCATATACCTGTAGCTACACAACCACCTCCCGTGTCGGTGACCCCTACCCCCTTTCAAAACGTGGTCCTTTCTATTCCACAATCATTAGCCCCCATTGCCACTAGGGTCACCACGACCCTTCCACCTCCATATACGTATTATCAGCAGCCTCTTGTTTCATCTATTATTCATTCTGGGTACGTACCCCCTATTTCACTACCTCCTTCTCAATCTACCTACATGGCACCACCATATACTGGAATGCCACCCTTGTCATATGCCCAACATCAACCCTCTTATGCTACAGGAGGCACCCAACCATCGCAACCTACCAATGACCTAATCAAATTAATGATGGACAAGATGCAGACATTGGAGGCATTGGTTTCTGGCTCCCGCAACACTCTCACCTATGATGAAATTTGTAATGAGCCTATCCACCCATCCATTCCTATCTGTCCATACCCCATGCATTGGGAAATGCCTAAATTCAACCATTTCAATAGCAAGGAAGACCCGCAACAACATTTGTGGTCTTTCAAACATGGGTGCTACCTAATCACCCACGATGATGCTTTGCTCTTAAGGACCTTTCCCATGTCTCTGACTGGACCTGCGTTAGATTGGTATAGTGGGTTACCTAGACACTCTATATTTTCATTTAATCAGGTAGCCCAAGCCTTCTTGGATCACTTCTCCATCAATATCATCAAGAAGGTTACCATGACTGACCTATACTCCACGCGTCAGTATGATGATGAATCTATCACAGATTTTGTCACTCGCTGGCGTAGCCTGATCAATCAGCTCACCTTCCAACTACCATAAAATAGAACTCATTGAGCTCTTCACGTGGGCTTGTGCTAGACATATCTCACCAACCCTGCAGGTCCAAACTTTCTGAACATTCGACGAAGCATTCACCATGGCATGAAAGCTAGAGATTCAGGCCATTGAAGAGAAGAAAATCCAATTACACAATAAGAATTCGGCATTCAAGTCGAATGATACCTCTTCTTCTTCCAAACCACAGAATAATTATTCAAAGGCCAAGGGCACCGCTAATGTAGTGGTACTCAAGGCCGGCCCAGCTCATCCGTCAAATCAAGCTAGCCCCTCATCTAATCTCTCACCCATTCAGACTTTTCAATTCAGATGAGAACAATGGAAATACACCCCAATTAGGGAGCCTTACTCTTCTGTCTTAGAAAAGCTCATCAAAGCTGGGGCCATCACCCTTCCACCTATAAAACCACACACTAGTTTTGACCCTGCTCACCCCACACCTGCATGGTATAAAGAGCACGAATTCTGTAACTATCATCGAGTAAAGGGTCATAGTGACGGAAATTGCATCACTTTCAAAAACATTGTCCAAGAAATGCTCAAGAAAGGTGAGTTAACTATGGATAATCCTAATGCACCTGCCAATCAAAACCTACACATCTTCAAGAAACCCTTTCCCAATCATGCCCCTTCATCTGATCAAACCGGTGAGACCTCAACTCACGATAGCCATACCCACGAGGTCCACGCTATTTTCAGCGATGCACCTGTTGCTTCCCAATTACCTCATATTCCTTCCATAGAGGAAATTCTAGCTCAAAATCCTCCTTCTGCATTGGAACCTACCTCACCTATTCCTCCACCCATAGAGGAACACCTTTCACCTCCTTCCTCACCTATGGAGGAGCCCTTCCACTAATATTCGAGACCATTTCACCTTTGGCTTCTCCACCTAGGGAACCGTCACCCATAGTACTTCTTCAGTCCATGGAGGATACTTGAGAGGAGCACCCATCATCTCCTCCACCCATAGAGGAGCACCCATCATCTCCTCCACCTATAGAGGAACTCCCATTTTCTCCTCCACCTATCACGGATCCAGTAGAGATACCTTTGCCTCTAGGTGAACATTCTCCATCAGCTACCCAAGATCATGCAGACCTACTTTCAGCTCTCTTACCCACGGAAGCTGAAGCTAACAAATTCCCCATCTCTAAGACACATTTTATGGGAATTTCCATTAGGTCCTCATCAACTTCACCTACAGACATGTCATTCTCACATTTGGCCGATCGCCTAGATTATGTGGACAGAGCCTTATTGTGGGGGCGTCTTCTTGCTTCCTATTTCAACACAGATGCAGATGTCACTTGCTGATACTTCCACTATCTACCCAAAAATATTTTGACCAATCGAACCGAACACAATCACCTTTACCACAACTTCTTCCATGACACCCATCATAGCTCAACACACACCCTTACCCATAACCCAACATACATCTAAATCCAAACCCACACCTACAACATCTTCCTCGACTAAACCTATTACTACCTTAGGGGTCACCCCAACCACTAGCCTTACTCATCCACCTATCAAACTAGATTTAGCTACATTTTCCAAAGTCAATACCCAACCTACTTCAGCACCCAAACAGAAGAACCAAACCCATAGAACTCATACCCCAATTACGCCAATCATACCTGCATCACCTTCACCCTTTCCGTCTGTTTTAGGGCCTCAACCTCCCAACACGGCCAAGAAACTTCCACCCATCAATAAACCAAAAACACAACAGCCCACTCCTTCCTCACAAACCTCTAACATACCCAAGCACCCGACACGACTTACACATACACCTGTAACATCTTTACCACCCATACCTCCAATACCCTCAGCAACTTCTTCACTACCCACTACACTTCAGTCTCTGTCCCTCACACCCCCTGCACATGACCCGCATCATCTACCTTCACAGCACCTCCGTTATCCCCATGGGTAACTCGCCCTCTTCCCCCATCCACTTTTCCCTCTAGATCTCATACACCCATATCACCTTTACCCAAGAAGGTGCAACCCAAAAACAAAAAATTGCTACCCTCCAATAAGGTAGTCAAAACAACCATACACCCTCCTGCCCGTTCATCTACCATACCCCTACCCAAACAAACATGACCAACACCCAAGACCACTCCAGCACCCAAAACCATGGCTCGACCCACTCCCCCTCCTACAAGGACCATTCCTCAACAATCAGACGCACCTACACCCAAACCCACTTTCACTTCCCATTGTGATCCACTAGCAGGGTCCTATGCCAAAATCTTAACCAACCTCCTTGAGACTTCTGTCATCACATTACCACCACTCAGACCTTATGACCCCCTCAAACCCAAGCCAAAAGGGTTTGATGACACTAAAATTTGTGCCTACCATCATGTGCCAGGGCATGATGTGGAGAACTGCAAGGCTTTGAAAACCATCCTTATCCAGTTGTGTCCTCCTGAAGCCAACTTTGATGATGATGACCTTCTTGATGAGGACCCTCCTTCACCAACACCCATTCCCATAGTCCTTCCCTCACTGCCTACTCAACAACCATGACCTCCACCCCCACAGCTCCTAGAGCCACCTCCAAGATTTGAAATTAACATGGTTCACATCAGAGAACTTGCCACACCATTACCTAAATGTCGTTGCACCCAGCTCACCTCACAAGGTTTTTCTCCTCCGGTAGGTTTTTTCCCCTGTCATGTCATTATACCACTCACCCTACACCTTCTCCATTTACCAACTCCCCTCAAATCAACATGATCCACATTGTCACTACCCGTGCTCAGAAGGACAAAGGCAAGGAAAAGGCAACTGACCCACCAACCAATCCTATACCCAACATACCATCTGCACCCACACCTAAAATCACTATCTGTGGCCCCACATACCCTATTTCTAATGGGGTCACACATCGCACCATGCTCAAACAATTACACCAATCTCCCCTCAAAATGTCCCTATATGACCTCATCCAAACCTCAGAATCCCATCGTCAAGCTCTCATGGAGGTTCTTCAATCTATTGAGGTTTTACCCAATGACCCTACACCCTGTAGCCTCCATTATCACACCCCATCATGTAGCCTCTCTCACCAAATTGCCACCTTTATCCACACCTCACCCTACTCACCAAATAGCCTCCCTTAGCTTCTCAGAGGAAGAGATCGCACCGCACCAAACTGATGACCCAGACCCAGCCCTCTTCATCTCTATCCACATCGATGATATATGTGTACGATGTGTAATGATTGATGGGGGTGCTAGCATTAATATCATTTCATCCCATGCATTCACTCAAATGTGCATACCTAACAATTACATGCATAAACATCCTATCATGTTGCGTTCATTCAATGACGCTATCACCTCTACACTAGGCACCGTCATCCTCCATGTTCGCGTGGGCCCCCACACTATTCCAGAGCTATTTTACATCTTGGAGGGGGAATTTCAATATAACCTGTTGCTTGGCAGACCCTGGATTCGTGTCATGGGTTACGTTCCTTCCACTTTGCATCGTTGTGTAAAGTTTGAACATGAAGGACACACCTATACTATTCCAGCTGATCCATCACCTTTTAAAACATGCAACATGCTTTACCGACCCAATGATGTGCTCATACCCATTAAGGCATCTACCTCCACAACCACTACCACTTCACCTACACCTCCACTTACCAGTACAGTCACTACCTCAACCACACATGCCTCCTCCATTCCTACCGCTGCCACAACCTCCACGGCTGACCCATCAGCCTCCCAATCCATTAGCTCCACCTCCGCATTGACCTCCGACACATCATCTATTCCAGCTACCCACATACCAACCACTGATCCCTTGGAAGGCATTTTTCAACGCCTCACTCTGGGAGAATATCGCCATATATAGTGTCAACACATTCCTTACTCCACAAGAGTATGGAAGTCTTCACCAACATCCTCACTATGATCACCACATAGGAGAATGCCTCCTTTATGGTCCTCCTCATCTCTATCGTACCAGTCTCACCTATGGGGGACTTGATACTACCACTTACACACCCGAACCACCGTCACAAACCCACCCATTTTCCACTGACTTCCAGTCTCTCACCAATCACCGTTTCACCCACACCTTCCTGCACCGATGTGCATGGAAGGGTTTTGGTTTTGGATTTTATGAGCAAGGCCACCATACTATTATTCCATGTACCACCCACAAACATAATGACCGTAGTGGTATCGGCTTTCCTGAACCACCTACTAATTAGGCCCGCATTGAACTCATCAAGGACATCAACCCTTCTCCACCTTCTTCACCCGCTCCACCTTCATCACCACCTTCACCGACGGAGTCGATGGATCCTGAATCTATCCCTCCTAACTTTTTTTTTCATAAACACCATTTCCTTGGGGCCTTTGACTTATCAACATGATGGTGAGGCCCCTTCCTCTCTTCCCTTCCTGTACCCTGAAATGATCAATGATGATACACCTTCTATTAACGTCATTCAATGTCAGGATGATGAATCTATACTCACCTACCTTGGTGCAGAAGACTCATATATTCATCGGTCATTACCCTCTGAGACGCAAACCATGTTGAATGAATCGACTATCGAGATCAACATTCATACTCAGGATGACCCGCACATCCTAAAGATCGGTCAATCTTTAGATGCTGCTGAACAGGAAGCCATCACTTCTTTTCTCAAAGATCATAACCACGCTTTCACTTGGTCTTATGCAGACATGCCTGGTATTGACCCCACCATAGTGGTCCACAATATCGTAACCGTTCTGATGCCAAACCCATCAAACAAAAGCTAAGGAAAATGCACCCTCGCATTGCCCTTCTCGTCAAAGAAGAACTTCAGTGCCTTCTTTCTGTTTCCTTCATATTACCCATTGATTATCCTTGTTGGATTTCTAACATTGTCCCTATCACTAAGGCGACAGGGGGACTCCACATTTGCATGGACTTCCATGACCTCAACCTCGCCTGCCCAAAAGATGACTTCCCTCTACCTGGTATTGACCAACTGGTTGACCTTACCACTGGTCACGAGATGCTATCACTCATGGATGGCTTCTCGGGTTATAACCAAATCTTGCTTGCCCCAGAGGATCAACACAAAACCACGTTCATCACCCCTTGGGGGACCTTCTACTACCGAGTCATGCCTTTTGGCCTTAAAAATGCTGGTGCCACATATCAGTGGGCTATGACTTATATCTTCCATGATATCATGCATCATATATTGGAAGATTACGTGGATGACCTCCTCGCCAAATCTAAATGCCGCTCCTGAGCACCTTGTTGTCCTCAAAACCATTTTTGACCGTCTCATTAAATATTGCATTCACCTTCAGCCCAAGAAGTGTGTCTTCACAGTTCTCTCAGGAAAGCTCTGGGATTTATCATTTCCCTATGTGGTATAGAAGTTGACCCTACTAAAGTCAAGGCCATTCTGGAAATGCCTCCGCCCACTAACCTTAGACAACTTTGTAGCCTGCAAGGTAAGTTGCAGTCTATTCACCATTTCATTTCACAATTATCTGATCGGTGTCAACCATTTCATCATCTACTCAAGAAGGATGTCTCCTTTAAATGGGATGATGACTACCACAAAGATTTTGAGGCCTTAAAACAATACCTTCTCCAACCACCCGTACTCATTCCACCTAAAGACGATCAACCTTTCTACCTATACATCTCAGCTACCGATCATTCCTTGGGAGCCATGCTCGCTCATCATGATGAACAACACAGGGAGTAGGTGGTTTATTACATAAGTAGTACTCTTTTGGACTATGAAACTGATACACCCATCCCGAAAAACTTTTCTTAGCCTTAGTTTTTGTTGCCACAAAACTCCACCATTACCTACTTAACCACAAAACCTATGTTGTAACCAACACTGACCCCCTACACTTCATGTATGCCAAACCTTATCAAAATCAGCGTGCCGCATGATGGCTTATGCTTTTAGCTGACCTCGACCTCGAATTCATTCATCAAAAGTCCATCAAGGGCCAAGCTATCGCCGACCAATTGGTCGACGCACCTATTTCTAGGGATCAACCCTCTAATTTTGACTTTCCAGATGAGTCAATTGCTACCCTTTCCTTGGATGAACCCCTTACCAAATGACACTCTTCTTTGATGGTTCCAAGTGTCAGCGTGGAGGTGGGGCTGGTGTTATCCTCATTCCTCTTGATGGTGAACCCATGCCTTTGTCTTTCAAACTAGATTTTGATTGTACAAACAATATTGTTGAATACGAAGCACTCGTATTAGGTCTCCAAGCCACCTACGCCCTAGATGTCAAATCAATCAACATCTTTGGTGATTCTCAATTGGTTATAAACCAAGTCAATGGTATATACCAATGTTGTAATGAGATACTTCAAAAGTATAAACATCATGTGGACATACTTTTGACCACTTTTGACCATTATGACCTTCAGACCGTCCCTCGTTCAACCAATAAATTTACAGATACCATGGCCTGCTTGGCCTCTCAAATACCCGCTTCACCCACAGATTCTAAAATCTTTGTCACCATACAATGACTCCAATCACCTTCTTATTTACCTCGTGAAGTTTACTCCATCAGAACCACTACCCCTGACCCGAGTGACCTTTGGTATAAACAATACTCTAACTACCTTTCTCTCTCCATCTTACCTCCTGATCTCACCCGTAATGGACAATGCGCCTTCCTTAAAAAGGTCTCTCGTTACGTCATCATGGGAGGCCTCCTCTATAAGTGTGGCTTTGATGGTATTCTCTTACGATGCCTCACGAGTTCTGAAATTCCTTATACCATTAAGGAGGTTCATGATGGCATATGTGGAGGTCACTTCAGTGGCCTTGCTGTTGCTAAGCGTATTCTTCACCTAGGCTATTATTGGCCGACCCTCAACCATGATTGTTGTGACTATGTCAAACATTGTGTAAAATGTCCAACAACACACCAACCTTCATCATACACCTAGTCACGCCTTTACAGGTTTCCCGTGACCTTTGGCCCTTCTCTCAATGGGGTTTGGATCTTGTCAGAGAGATCAACCCCCATTCTTCCCAACGACATCAATGGATCATTACCGCTACTGAATACTACACAAAATGGGTAGAGGCCATACCACTCATCTCCACAAAATCTGAGAAAATATGTGAGTTCATCAATCACCACATCATTTGTCACTTTGGTGTTCCTCATCGCCTCATCACTGACAATGGAAAACAATTCAAAAACAAAACATTACAAAAACTTTGCGACGCCTTCGGCATTCAGCTAAGTTTCTCATCACCTTATTACCCACAGACCAATGGCCAAGCTGAATCCACTAACAAAACCTTAAACAAAATTCTCATGAAAGTGGTTAACGATACTGGGAAGGATTGGCATACACACATTCCTTTTTCCTTATGGGCATACCACACTAGTATCTGTACTTCCACTACTGCTACACCATTTTCTCTGGTCTATGGTATAAAGGTTGTTCTACCTCTCGAAGTCCAGATCCCCTCACTCCACATTTCTCTCCATGACATGCTCAATGATGATGACTTTTGTCAGGACCATTTAGCACAACTTGAGTTATTAGATGAACATCGTCTTAATGCTCTTGATCACCTTCAAGTTTACCAAAAATGTATCAAACGTGCCTACGACAAACGTGTCCATGAATGAACCTTCCAAGTCAGTGACCTTGTCCTGAAAGAAAATCAACATGTAACCAAAGTAGAAAAAAGTAAACGGGGAAAATTTGCTCCTAATTGGCTTGGACCATACATCATGACCCATACTTATGGATCAGGTGCTTATCATTTATCTTCACTCGATGGTAAACCTGAACCTGAGCCCCTTAATGCCTTGCATCTTCGACCATTCTACTGTTGACTTTTAGTCCTACATCACTTTTTGTCTCCTTCCATGCTCGTCCCTTGAGCACTCTCCACTTCTTACACCTCACCAATGATTAAACAAGAATCATGTGCATCCCGTCACTTGTTATCTTCTCTTGAATATGTGTACCACGGCACTGCACATAGCATGATTCTCATGGATACTTTTCGTCTACCTTTAGATGAGATCCCATGGTCGTTTCACCCTGCTTTCTGAACAAGAATCCTATTCTTCACCTTGGTCTTGTCCATGACTTCAAAGCCCTCACATGGGACCCAACTCCTTGAGTCAAACTTCTAATAAAAATATGACTCCCTCAAAAGGACATCTTCCTCTCTGCAATCACTGCTATAAATAGACTGCTCCCTCGAAGGACAGCTATGTAAAGCTCTTTCAAAAAAAAAATGAGAGAAACTGAAGCTTCCCGCATCGATCAGCTTCATGAAGACCTCAAGGAGTTAATTTAATCATCCCATATAGACTTCCCGCATCGATCAGTCTATCTCAAATACAAGTCAAAATAGAAAACTTTTAGTCATGGACTTGCCCATTGTGACCTCGGATCTCTTGCCCACAGCATGCTACCTCATATCATATAAAATTACCCACCTTTCACCCTCTCACCATTTGCACCCCCATTTTCCTACTGCCTCAAGGGACCTCTTGGAACCAAGACATTTGGTGATCATGTGACTACTTTTCACCCTTAGAACACTCAATCATGTAATGTCTTTAGGGTCTTACGTTCATCACCTTCTCCAAGGTATGACCTACTTAGTCTAATCCTAACCAATCAGGTGGCTTTATTGCCCCCTCTTATCTTTTAAACCATCTTTATTTACGTTTTGATTACCTTATACAGGACTTGGTCCTCGACGCGTACCTTTAGGGTAATTTTATTCTTTTACCACAATCGACATCACCTATACCATTTTTCCTATAACCCACTCACACCTAACATACCTAAACCCATCATGCCTAAAACCTACCAACTCATTTTCATACCTCCTCATATTCTTCCCTAGCTTATGGGAGAACTACATCAGCCTAAGGTCCCTTTTTGTTGGGACTATGTAGGCAGCACTCCGAGGGCATGGGGCCCTTGGAGGTTAGCTTGGCCACTCTCTACCCTAACCAATTCACTTTCATCTTCGTCAAATCATGAACCCTACCCTTTTTATATTTGGAAATCAACAAGTTGTTTAACTCATCATCACAACATCGGTTATGACTTCCATTTCTCTACCATCATCATGCATATATTATAAAACATCTTCACCCATATCATCATTCTTACAAATTTGAATCACCTTCAACTAATTTAAACACAACCATGCCTAACCCTAACTCAACCATCACTCCTTTTGACTTCCATGCCTAACCAACCCTTTACCCTGATCATTTACCCAACCCCTCCTTTACCCAAAACCATTTACCTCACCCTCATGACCTCATTATTACCTCACCCTTTGACCTCATAATTTACTACCATCATCTCCTTTGGGGACTCATTATTTTACCCATACCTTGGCCCTACCTCATGGCATGACCTAGATTCTTGGACCTGGAACATCGCTAGTGACCTTTAACCTCATGTGTTCACTATAACTTGCAGCTCTGTTACCTGTGTTGATTGACCTAATGACCTTACCTTGCCTCTTGTCATGACCATTTATCCTGACCCTACCTTTGGTGTACCGGAACACACCTAAACGTTCCTGCACCTGACCTATGTTGTGTTTCCTGACCATATCCTATACCTTGGATACCGTAATCACTTCAACCTTGTTTGGATAAACCTATCAACCTTAGACAATGTAGAGTTTACCTGCTCTTCAACCTGGTAGCGTGCTATAGTTTATACGTGTGCGTGCATTTGACTGTTACTACCTTTGACCCTGACCCATTACCTAGATTACCTGAGTAGACCTTACTCCTTTTTCCCCTGTTACCCACCTTCCTTTTCATCACATTTACCTTTTATCAAACCACTCACCGATTTTTCCTTCTGCCTCATCAGTTCCTGGTTTGAGGGGGATCACCTCCATCCACACATGGGGCAAGCCACATCTTATTTTTGTCAGCGTCGCTTACCAATACAAGCTACGCAACAAAAAGGGGAAAAATGTAGACACCAAAATTAGGTCACACTCCCCTTTGGTCCCTCGACAAATAAACACCTTGAACACATCCACCTAGCCATGGCCCCCTTCACCTCACTATAATATTAATTTAATTATTTAAATTAAATTAATTCATTATCCTTGCCATATTTATTATTTAAATCTCCTAATTAGGATAATGCCCACATATCCACCTCACCCTAAGACCTATTCTTAGTAAGTTGCCATAACTAACTAAGACTTACCCAAACCCTAAAAATCAATGCCTACATTCCCTCTAACCACATTCCTGCATGCTTAAAGGAAGCTTCCAGTCTAATCCGTGAGTTAATGACACGAGATCCCAGAAAATCAAGGGGATCTACCTAGTTTAGTAAACCTAGAAATCCTACCCTAACCGACGCCGGTTACCCTTAAATGCCGTGGGTTAAGCCTGGAACCACCGTTGGTCACCTTTTAACCCCCAAAATAACCTTATTTTTGAGGTTGGCAAAAGGTTGGAAATTTTTCCAGAGAAATATCACATCTTTTGAGAACAAGCTTCAGTGAGAACATGCATGCAAGGAAGGAGATCAAGCATTTTCTCTTGCACAGACATCTAACATTCATCCAACAACTACATAGCATAGATTTGATCCAATCAAGCGGAAAGGAGAGCACATGCAGCCCATGCAAGAGCTCCCCAATGTTTGGTGATCCTCTACAACATTCAACCTCTTATCAACACCTTCATTCCTCACTCACAGACATCCAGAACCAGGTTCCAAGTAAGTGAAATATTTTACTCCTTGGTTCATTCATTTAATCATTATATCTTCATCCTTTGTTCTCCTAGCCACCCATTGACCTCCTTCAATACTCACCCTCCATATCCCCATTAAAACCTCACCAAATCCCATCCAAACTACTTAATACCTCATTTCAACTATCCTAGTCCTTTGTGCAATCATAAGGGAGATCTAAAGCTCATTCTGTGACATTCCCAGTATTCCACAATAACCGGCACCAGTTCTCCCCAACCGGCGTCGGTCACCCTTAACCGGCATCAGTCTCTGTATTTACCAATACAACCCAGAACAATAACCTACCCACCTATTCTCACATCACCCTTAATCACCTGTGACCTACCTAAGACCTCTGTCAGACCTATAGAGACCCAGAACCAGTTACTTGACCTTCGGATCTTATTTTAACCTAGCTTGTTAGATTAGATCTTTCTTATTGTGTTTTAAATGAGATGCCTAAATCATTTTAACTACAATTGGGATTTACTTCATTACCAGCATTAAATTGTTTTAAACAGTGGACTGACAGTCGTCTAGGAAGTATCACACTTCCCGGATCTAGCACATGCTAGGCAGTTCACTGCATATATTGTTTAACTTTTATTTGGTGGTCTTGTGTTCCATTTCAGGTAGTTCCTCCTAGCCAAAAGGAAGCTCTCACGATCAGCTGTGGATGCTGAGGTCATATGCGCACAACAACCTATCAACCAGCATTCCAATAAGTATTCCTTCTACGCCAATTACCCTATCTGTTTCGTCACTTTCAAAGAAATGTCTAATAATTAGGTGAAACACTTGGAGGATAAATTTATAAGGAGGTAGCCAAAGCACTCAAAAACTAACATATATAGAGAGGGGATAAAGCTCTAAATCCTTGTCTAATAGACCTGAAAATGAAAAATCTATGAGATTGGGCTCCATTAATGGTGATATTATCCCTATTATGTTAAATTATCATATCGATATTGTGAACAAACATGGGACCAAAGCCAAGGTCTTGCAACATGTGTAGTAGAAAATTTCATTCAATTCTAACAAAATAATTTTCAAAATCAATTTTAACGAAGTGATTTCTAGTAAGATTATCTAGCCCATTCCATATCTTCCTAAACTACGATGAAATTATCAATGATAAATCTATGTTAGATGAATTCAATCTAATCACTTCTTAAAATGAAGGGAAGAAGATCCCTCAGCTTAAGATTCAAATATTTGGAAATGATTTTGTAGAAGACATTAAGAAATGTAATAGTTCTCTGATTGGTGATTTGTTCATTTTCTCCATCTTTATGGATGAATTCGATATTCCCTTAGTTGATAAGTTCACCCAAAGTGTTGGCTTAAAGGTGTGTGATACCCAGTGCCTATATTCATGCTATATCATCATATCCCCCAAAGTGTTGGATAGACCTTGCAAAATTTTAGCACAATAACATCCCAATGTGTATGATAGAATTCTCAAGGAAAACTTTCGATATTGATGGATTTATTATTGCACATTTTCATAACAACTTCTTTTAGATCATTGACGGAAAGGAGTCTATCAAAAGAAGATTATTAGGATTTTAAACATTTCCAAGGGAGAACTTAGAGAAATTTTGTAAGAGAATTATCTTGAGATAGGGAGGGAAATTGAGTAGTATAAAATCCATTTTTGTGGTGGAGAAAGGTTCACAAGATATCAATTAATTGAATAATTGTTTCATTAAAACCCTTAATAACCTTGGTTATGTTAGTACTTTTTCTTGATATAAGCAACAAAAATACTATGTCCTCCGCTTTTAGTGAATGCATACAAGCCTAAATCTGATTTGTGTGAGTTGTATAGCTTCTCCACCTTAATATTATTTCTCTATAGTACTTGATTTTTAAGATTGGAACTAAATGGTGAGATATCAAGAGCTTATACGACATCTTAAAATTCATAATAGGTCACTTCATCACCACATTATTTGTACATTACTACTTATTTTACATAAGATATAACAAATATTATCATTCAATACATAGCATTCACCCAACAATCAATCAATCCTAAGTCACCATGGATATGAGTGACCAGGTTCCAAACCCAATGACATGGAAAACCATCTTATCACCCTTAAGATGTATAGTGTTATTATAAAATTGAGAATAAGGATGCTCGGGATGAATGTTTGACCATTCAATACAAAAATTGATATAATAAAGTTGAGAAAGAGTAACCCCATCAATCACATATAAGTGAAGACCAATATCATGAGAAAAATAGGAGATATCTTGTTATGCTAAAAGTTTTTGATCTATTCATTTAACAACTCTATCCCATACCTCCCTAATATTATATTTGTGAACAAGGAGGAAGTAGGAGACTAGTATTGATGATAGTTGGGATCCAGATTCACAATCTTAATACACATATAGAAATAAAGTTACTTATCTCCAGTACACCGGTGCACTGGAAGTTGGCCTTATTTACCTTCAAGTAATTCTATCATGTTAAATTCTCCATCGAGAACCCAATGATCATCTGACATAGATTTTACAATCCATCTCCACAATTGAGCTCACTCCACCACATCATTAGAGGCATAAAATTTGATAATTCTAAGGATACATCCATCAAAATCAAAAAGGGCCCACATGACCCAATGGGTAGTGCCAGAATCCTAAGATCTTGGTCTATTCATTTAACAAATCTATCATATCCCTTGCTGAAATTATATTAGGTGAACAAGGAGGAAGTAGGGGACTATTTTTAATGATAGTTGGGGTCGAAATTCCCAATCTTATTATTCATATAGAAACAAGGTTCCCTATCACTGGCGCACCAACGCATTGGAAGATGTCCCTATTTATTTTCAAATAAGTATATGGTGTTAACTTCTCCATAGAGAACGCAATGATCATCAGGCATATATTTTACAATCCATCTCCACAATTGAGCTCATTTAACCACATCACTAGAGGCATAAAATTTGGTGAGCCTGAGGATATGTCCATCAAAGTCAAAAAGGGTCAACACAACCCAATGGGTATGCTAAAAAACCTAAGAAATATATTTGGAGAAATATTAGGTGAAGTAGAGTGAAAAAACCTCATTTGTTAAGGTCAAAACAGAACATCTGGGAATGGCGCCATCCCGATAGTGCAAGCAATATAATGAAGTAAGAAACCCATAATTTTAACTTCTTGAAGATAGATGATTTGCATTTTTCTAAAACCCTATAAATTGTAACATGATCATGTATCTACAAATCAGCACGGAAAGGCCTCAAACATTCTAAGAGTGTACAATCATCAGATACTATCATGGAGCATATCGTATCCCTCATCGATCTCTTTAAGGTCTATAAGTCTCTTGGAAAAAACATTATTTCTGAACATGAAATTACCAAGTTGGATAGAGCATTTCTTCCCTTCAACATACTCCTCTTCTCCATATGATGAAGCATTGTAGGACCATTGAAGGATGGTTTTGTGGTCTAGGAATAACGAATCTTCAAAGGAATCTCAAGGGGAAGGGTAGTATTTAAGTTATAATGATTGTAGGTTAAGTGTCAAGTCTTATGAGTGAATAATAATAAATATGGAAAGTGGGGTATGAGAAATGGTGGTTGTAAGGGTTGTGTGGCAAGTTTACTAGTGTCATTTGAGGCCATTTTTCTAGGCCTAGTTGTGGGTCGGTAAATGAAAATCCCCGAGAGGTTTCCAAGATTTTTTTCTTAGATACCATAGTCAAACCATCACCAGAGTAGCCGATGAGTCGGGTTTCTATAGCAAATTTCTCTTACTTCCCAGCATGCATGCTTTCCTTCGAGAAACTTTCCTTAATCATGTGCATTGAGGATTGGCACCTAAAACAAGTATTCGATAGGTTAGATTTGGTTTGATGATTTCTTAAAATAATTTTCATTAAATATTTGATAATAATTCAACACATCCAAGAACAAGTATACATTTATCTTCAACATTCATTAAATACATATTTCTAGATCATGCTCAAGATCCATCATTCATGTCTACATCTAATAATTAGAAGCTTTCAAAAGAAAGTGTCAAAATTATATTACATTTATTGTTAGAAATAATTACTTGGTTGGATTTTTTAATAAAATTTAGTATAATTTTGTTATATGACGATAAAATTTGAAATTAATTATATTTCAAATTTTATTGATTAAATGATAAACCTCTTAATTATTATTTTTTGATTAGGTAAAAAGATTGGTTTTAAGTGGACCAAAAACTCACATTACATCTCCATGCAGAAAGAGCAAGGGCAAACAACACAGCGCAAAAAAGAGCAAGGGCGGACGCGAGCAAAGGCACTTGGCCAAGATAGTGGCCCATAGAGAAACTAGGTTAAAACCGCCATCAATACAATTTTTTTGAAAAAGAGTGTCAATCAGCCCAAGGTGTGAGATCTAAGAAACATTTTAGATGGGGCTGCAAATAACTTAGAAGAGTTTCTTTTTTTTGTTCTCGACCATAGTCCATTCATCCTTGTTGGAGTCTTAATTATAATTGTATAACCTCAAATATCAAGACCTTTCCACTTACATTTAATTCGAGAAGTTATTACTTATCACATTGTTGCTAATTTATTATATTTTTATTATATAATATTAACATTTATTATCAACAAAATTAGTTTTATTTTATTAAGTGATAATTTTTTTATTTCGGGACAATAATTGTGCGGATTGAAGGGTATTTATTCCAAAAACCCACTAACAATAATTAATCCTTAACATGCATAACTTCACCGATAAATTAACGGCCTTTTTAAATGAATAGAATTATTTAAATCGACTAAAATTGTGAAAACATATTTCATTTTCCGAAAATTTAGAAGAGTCGGCCGAAAATAGGAAAATCAATGAGATGATATCCAGTTAAGCGTGGTTTAAGGGAGAACTAAAGGCATGCAAAGGGAAAAAGAATATACAAACTTTGTTTTTTTAAGCATGGGGAGAATATTTACGTAACGGATTGCATGATTACATGCAATTGAATAAGTTAATGCATGATTGCTAGTGAGTGGGTTATTAAGTGGTGTGAATCCTGCTTCAAAATTTATAAATTATTTTGAAGGCAAATAGTCACAAAACTCATCATGCATTTGCATTCGTACAATGATAGTTTTTATTAAATTTGGGGATAATAGATGTGCTGGTTATAATTTTAAAAATTAGAATACAAAGTATTTAATAGTTATTAAAAAATATCAGTGTGTTTTTTTCATTAATATGGAGAGATCAATGAATACTTTAAGACCCAGAGTTTTAAAGAGCTATATTCTAATATAAAGAATTAAACTCTAACATAAAGTGAGCACCACTAATCAACCTCATATAGAATAGCATATACCAAGATCTAAAGTATGGTGTAGGTAGACCAAGACCTAAAGCATGGTGTTCTTCAATCGTGAGATTTGAACCCATGACATAAACCAACTAAAACTGTGATTGAAGTGTCAGTTTTTTTTTTTGTTTTATAACAATATGGACAGCTGGATGAATATTTAGGTACCCAAGAATTTTGAAGAGCTAGACTCTAACATAAAAAACTAAAATCAACCTCATATAGAACAACATATACCAAACCCTAAAGCATGGTATATGTCAATCGTGAGATTTAAACCTATAACATAAACCAACTAAAATAGTGATTGAGGTGAAAAATAACAATATTATCTTTACAATTTTTGAATAAACATGTGTATATTCCTTCATACCTTTTCCTTCCGAACAGTTGGTTACGATATTTTTATACCAATTAAAATTCTCATTTTATCAAAAATTACTCATTAAAACATCTTAAATTAAGATAAACATTTATGTGCCTATGCATTTATATACAACTCAAACATGTTATTATTGTATTATCCATCCATTCAGCTATGCATGGTCCAAAAAGAAAGAAGAAAGCAGAGATAATCATGCCATCAAAAGATTTTCGCCCTTTACACCAAAATGGATGGTCTTTTTAGTGAATTTATGGTCTTTTAACATTTGAAGCACTTATTCCTCCTCCCACTATCATCTATTCCAGTTTCACATACATTCTACAAAGAGGGCAACAGAAATGAGAAGCAAGCCACGTGTCAATACACTCTCCATGAAACATGTGGTTGCATTCAGGAAACAGTTTCCCTTGTTCATTCTCTGTAAATTCAGACAGACAAACTCCACATTGAATCTCCTGCTCATCTGTAAAGTTTTCTTTCTTATACACAAACACAGGAAAAGCCTCTACAACTTCTTTTTCCAAGCCTGTGATTATTTGCTTGGTCGGATGCTCCTGGGAAGAACCCTCACTAATTGAGGAATTCTCGCTGATAGAAGATCTCTGACTGCTTGAGGAACCCTCAGGCTCAGGCTCTGTACTACTGTGTCTTATTTTCAAAAAGCACAACCTTAATAATGCTACGATAAAGCAGAGTGCAATAAGCATGCTGAGTATTAGAATTGTGAAGCATGCTCCCACCACAATCCGTTCACCAACGTTCAGATCGGCCCACAGACTTCCACCTAACGAGGTATCCCATTGCTCTTCCATTCATCAACTTGTAAAATTCTACTAAACTAACCGAGGGGAAGAAGGTTTATTATTCTTAAGCCAATACTCTTCAATCCTTGGAAAAATAAACCGATTAATTATCATCTACAATATTAATGAATACAGTCTTTATTTATTTATTTCTTTTTCTTTTTTAAGGATCCAGCTATTTCCTAGCTTCATCCGAAACTAAAATAACTATTATTCAATTAAAATAACTTAACTGTAGCAAAAATAATTTAAATTAATTATTGAGACCTGTCGGTTATGAAGAAAACCAAGGTCTATTATTAAGAAAGGCTATATTTGTTAGCCGCTCGTATTCAATGTTCATCCACTCCTCTTTATTTTCGCTTCAAGCTATTTGTTATGATTTTACGGAAATAACTATATTTCTCAAATACTATTGGAACTGCCCAATATATTAATAATATAAGAAAGTTACATTAGTATGCGGGAAAGTTCATAGTCTCACAAAAACACCATGTAGGCAGCAAAAAATATCCAAAGGGCTACCAGAAAGCACGAGAGCTATAAAAGAAAAGAGACCAGAAGGCACAAGTCGCCGCTCCAAGAGGAGGGGGAAGATCATTCCAAGGAGGGACATACACTCCACTAGATGGCTCAGCCGAAGGAGGGTCCAACTACCAACCATCCGGGCATTTGCAATTGTAAAGGAACAATAATCCCCCAACCATGGGCCAAAGAGCCAGTCAAAGTCTGAATGCCAAGCGAAGGAGAAGCCCATCATAGAGAGCTAGCCACGCCCTTCCCTCTCAAAGGTGGGCTCCAGCCCAGACCAGAAGAGGATGGAGCTGAAGGGCAACCTCAAGGAGAGGAAGATCGATGACTACGAGATCGGCTCCTGCAACACGGTCCTAGGGGACGTGGCCACTGACGCGGAGATGGTCGAGGTGGTGGAGGTAGAGGGTCCGAAGGAACCTGACTTACCATGCATGGTGGACTCCCCCAGTGTGTAAGGAGCTCTTGCAAATGGGAAAATTCAAGGGCAACCTTCTTCGCTTGAGCCTAATCTTGTTACGCACAGTAGAAAAGATAAACACTTTGTCATTAGTGGAAAACAAAGCAACAAAATGATCATTCTGGAATATCATAGAATTTCACGCTTTCCAAATATGAAATAAAATGCAGACTCTAAATAGTTGCCATAGAGTATCAATATAATGAGGCCAAGGGCTGAAATCTCCAAACAAAGTTAGATGACAATGGAAGAATTCGGGGTGGAAGGGTTTGAAATAAAGAATGTATCCAAGACCAAAATAAATGCTTAAAAGATTTAGGTTTGGAACAAAAAGGGAATTTAGGATTGGGGATGCCAATGTGACTCAATCTTTCGCTGACGGGAAGACCTTGATAAATAAGACACCATATAAAATGATTAACTTTGGGTTCCAACAAAGAGTTCCAAGCATGAGAAAGTATGCAAAACTAGGTAGAATGAGAAGAATGCAAATCTTAGCGATTGTTAAGTTTCGAAATGATAGGCAAGAGAGGGCTCAGAAGCTGGTAAATGGTGTGGGCATCATATCGGAGAAAGGAAATCTCTTGATTCCATCTCCATTCCCGCCACCATGCATCTGGAGGTTTAAGCCCAAGTTTTTGGAGCATAGCATCAGACATCAATTCTTGAATTTTGCAGATAGATGAGAGGTCCAAATTGGTAATATTCAATTTCATCTTGAGTTCGGGTCATGGCATCCAGTCTCTACAGGAGATCAAATCCTGAATGGTGTGAATTCCTTTGTGAGAGAGCTAGAGAGATTTGATTCCAAGATTTTCCACAAGAGGAAGACTATCATCGGTGATGATGGGAGACCACCATATGTTTTGAGAATTGAATGAGAGCCCAATAGGAAAGCCTTCGCTAATCCAACGTTGTAGAAGTTTCACCAATTTGAAAGCTTTCCATATGCTTTTGGCCATGAAAGCTCCGAAAATCTTGACTGGGACACTAGTGATAATCAAGGTGTGCAACCTGATATTGTTCCAACATCTTTTTCCAGTAGGGCACACCAGAAGCATTATAATGTCAAAGTAGGAATTTCCAGAGCTTGATTGCCCAAGAGAAATCTCACGGCCCATTCAGAATATAGAGCCACGCTTTTACTGATATAACATGGATAATTCCCATGACACAATGGTTTTTGGGGAAGACAACAAACATCTAAAGACACAAGATGAAATACTAGCTTGAACCAAAAATTTTACACAAAAGGTATTTCCCTAAAGAATCTTGGAGAAGGAGGCGCGGGAAGGAAACCAACAAGAAGAGTAATACACATGGGTGAAAGTCAAAATATGTGGTACACACCTAAAATTTTCCCAAAAGAGAGAGTGGTTTAGAAGATAACCGAGAAAATTTCTATTCAACTTTATCAATAACATACTACTAAAGTGTGGCATAGAGTCACTATCAAAGGAAAAAGGAATGCCAAAGAATTTAAATTGTTTTTCTCTTCCAATCCAATTCCACGGGTAAGTGTTTAACCAGTCTAGCATTGGCAAGCAAGTTCTTTCTATACCCCAACGTCTTATCCATCTAAATGTTGGAGCCTAAAGTAAGGTATAAAATATCCTAGGAAGTCAAACATAGTTGCCACATTTTGTTCAGACTTAGCTAGAGTTAGGAAATAATCTTTCATGAAATGACCATTAATAATTTGTGTCATGTGATTTGGGAGGAAAATCCCCTAAATTTTTCCTTGATCAACATGTCGATCAATAAGATATCCTTAGGTATTAGTGGTAAGAAAAAACAAGGATTACGTAAGAGGTCAACCCTGTCTAATAGAGAAAAAGAGGCCAATCACAACCAACTTATAACCATTTATGAGATAGGTAAGAAGATGCATTAGAAAGTAGAGTTTGCACCACCGAAGTGAAGAATTTATCTAAACCTAATTCTATGAGTATAGCCAAAATGAATGGCCACTAGATGCATTCATGAGCATTTTAAAACTAAATTTTGTGAAACAACGAACACTGCAGAGAAAGTTGAGCCCACTCAATTCCCTCCCAAACTGCTATAATATTATCTAGAATGTATTGGCCTTTGATAAAAGTGGTCTACTCAGGGGAGAATTTCTTTTGGCAATATATCAGCAATACGAAGGGTCAAAGTCTTAACAATAATTGTGTGGGAGACAGTTAACAAGGTGTTAGGCCTCCAACAAGTAATATGCTCTAGATTGACATCTTTGGGAATGAGTTTGATGTTTCCTTGATTGATGAAACTCCCAAGAGAATTGGATTGAAGAACTTCATTGTAGACATGAAGCAGATTAAGGCCAATAAACTACCAAGTTGCTTTGTAAGATTCATAGGTAAAACCAGCCAATCTTCAAGATTTATCATCATACAAGTACAACAGGGTAACATAGAAGCTTGCACAAAGGAGGGTTATTACAATGGTCTAAATATTTAGGAGAAATATTTATTAGAACAACCACGATACATAATTATAAGGTGGTAGTTTGATCTATTGTAACATCTTGAGCTTGGAAAACTAACCAATAATGCTCAATAAAGGCAGTGTAAATCTCAAGAAACTCCATGAGCCACTGATGTGAATAATGGATTTCTTTGATTTTTTGACAGGCATGTTTGGCTCAAAGTGATTTTGAACAAGTGTTTTTGATACTTAGTCTCCCACCTTAAGTTAGTGTAGCCTCGACCATATTTGAGCACCATAGACCACGTGAAATTCAATAAGCTTGATCTTAAGCCGAAGTTCAGTAGCTTGAATCTGAAGGGGAATCTTGAAAGGGTTGGCCTCAAGAAAATTATAAATCCTTCAGAATCCTTTGTATAGAGACGAGTCCACCCATTTATGATTTCATGTGACCTACTTATCAAAATGGTAGAGGAAATGGGTGGTGTGCTAAATCTCCACTTCCCACAACTCATTCCATCTAGCATGAAATTACATATTGTGGCATCATGTTCCAAACTTTAGCTATTAAAGTGACCACACTCAAATGACTCATCAAAGAGATATTAAGAAGGAATTGATTAGAAGGGACTTTAAAATTGGGGCACATGATAATTAACCTTAAATGATATTGGATGATGATCTGACAAAATAACATCTAGCCACACCATGACAGGAGAGGAGCCTTGCATGTCAAAATCAAAAATAGCCTACTATGAAATAAATACACGATCAATCCTTTTAAAAACCTAATCATATCCTTCTTGAAGGTTTGGTCCAAGTATACCAAACTTAGGCCTTAAATTTCCTGCCGCCAACTAAGCAATGGATCCTAAAATCCCCAACGAAATTTAACTAAATATCAAGTTGTATGCTTGTTGACATCACCATTGCATAGCAAGGGCACTGAATTTATCATCTTGATGATCTATCATATTAAAGTCACCAAACACAAACCAATAAGCTAAAATTAAGTTATTACCTATCCATTTTCTTAAATTCGTTCTTTCATACCCATTATTAGAAGAATAAACATTAAGAATACCAAAAGAAAAATCATTAATCGCCATAATCACCCACACTTCCCGATTTAAAGGCTATTTTCCCAAAGAGGTGATTAAGAATGAAAATTTTGGTGCCATGGAAATTATTTCTCCACCTTTTCCATTAATGTGTTGAGAGTGAAAATGCAAAAAAAATGTAGTAATACAAGTTAACGTATTCTGAACTAAAAAAAATGAAATCTTAATTTTAGTAAACAAATAATATCAATTTCATCTAAACATTGGCAATCTAAACAAACAAATTATTTGTGACAAGGGACATATAGGACCCCGGCACATTCAATGAGATGAAATTCACAAAAAAAATAGACAAATCAAACTCCCCCTACCCATCTGTAATACCATCCTCTGAGCCAAGAATGGAAAACTTGTTAGCAAGCAGGATCTGATCTGAATTGGAAACCTCAACTTAAATGGAGCATCATTTGGCCCTATTATCTCCTTGGACACTATGGCACTTCTCTCTAGGTGGAATCTAACAGCTTCACAAAGGAAGAGAGTTTGAAGTGAAATTCCTAGTATTCTATGAACTTGAAGGAATAACCCAACTCTACGAAGGTTTGGAAGGAATGGAAACCAATTAGAGGGGAAGCTCTGAGTTTGAATCATCCTTAGACTTTGGTAGAAGATAGGGGGTAGATGAAACTGTGAGAATGAGTTTAGTAACTTATCCCTTCTTATTCCCCATTATGGTCCATCCATTAGTTGGGGGGGGTCAGCTTTTGGCTTGGACACCGTGAGTGGCGTCACAACTGGCTTGGAATGAGCAAGTAGAGGACAATTACGAATGTGGTGATCCAGAGCTTGGTAGTGAAAACACATTGTTTGTGAGGTTAAAATATACAACCTTTTGAGAGATCCATAACGAACCAACTCAAATATCAAGGTGGTCCCAAATATATTTTACAAGGTCAACTTTGACACAGACTCGCTTGTTTGGCCGCAACATAGAAAAAAATGCTCTTGTTCGTAACATATCACCATGGCAATGGGTTTTACTATCTCTAGAAGGAAAGACTAGAGATGAATTGAAATACCAAAGAGTTCAATCCAAACATAGATTTTCAGCAAAACGTGGCCAGTGGGACTAAAGTCAAGATTCCATTGAGAAAACACTAACATGATATTTTCCACATACCAACAAGCCATCTTAAGGAGGAGTGCTTTAAGCTAAGAAGGCCCATGAAAGGAAAAGAGATAAAATGCTTTGGTGAGGGCTATAAATACCTGAAACCAGGATACCGTTAGACTCAAAATGGTTCTTTATCAAGTTCTGAAGGTATGCTTCTAAGGGAATGTGGCCACAAAAATAAGAAATAAGGAAATTATTATGATACCACTTAACCAAAGGGTCTAAACATTCATCATAAATAAAAAAAATTGGGGGAGGATTCAAAATCCATACCTCATTGTATATTTTTGGAAAAAATTCCGCATGTGCTTAGGAGCCATTTTCACCACCAGTTACAACATTTTTTGTAATGGAATGAGAGTTGGCTATTTATAGGAAAATCACTGCCTTAGCGGTGGGGAAATAGTCAGGTTTCACTATGATATGACCAAAAGGAAAACCCTAGAAAAATAAGATGGCACAAAGAATGCAGTGGTGTAACATAAGTAAAAGCATACCAAAAAAACCTAGCAGAGTCGAGTCCCTTATGGTTTTCGGTATGAAGTCATAAATATTTAACTATATTTCATTTATTGTATTAAAATCTAGGATTACTTTGGTTGTTTCTTATGGTGTAAGTCTAGGTCGAGAGGTATTATGTTGTAGGTTATATTATTAATTTTATTTTATGTGATAACTTATGTAATGAAGGAGGCAAAATGTTCCAAAATTAATATGAGTCAAAAAATTTGCATATGGTGATATAACATTCTATGAGAGTAACACATTTATTTCTGAAAAGTAGTGTTTTGAATAAAAAATTAGTTAATCAAATACAATACATTTATATAGATTAAATTTTTAATATTTCTTTTTTATTATAAAGATGTAAGATTTCCAATTATTCTATCTAAAAATGGAAAAAAAGAGCACAAATGATCGTGATAATAATTTCAGAATTAGTAACTATGCGTAGACAATTAAAAGTGAACCACAAAAGCAATTTGAATAATTTTCAATGGTAGTGAGAGAACCTAATATTGAGATTCAAATTGAATGCATAAAAGTAAACATAAAATTTGAATGAGTTCATCTTATGATGGAATATACATGATTTATTGTTAAGTATAAATTTTAAAAGTCTTACAAACTACCACTCACCTATCATTTTTGTCTTGGCATATAGGTTTAGTTGTCATTGTACAAGATAAATAATGTTTGATGAACTTCAGAAGTAAAGAACAATATGATAAGAATGATGAATTTAAATAGTTTATCAAATAAATACATGTGGAATGAATAAAAGATTCAAATTCAATAGTATGGGGAAGGGAAAATGCAAAAACTTAAAGGGGTAGAGAAGAAAAGAAGAGAAACAAAATACAAAAAAATTTCGTATACTAATATTTATTTAAGGGCCCTATTCGAATATACATGATTTAATATAAATTGGATTAAATCTAATTTTAGAGTAACCATTGTAATGAATGATATAAAAATGATAATATACAATAAATGGAGAAGTAAAAATCAAGCAATGATATGAAACCCTAAGAAAATAAGAGAGATAGGTGACTTAGCTAGTTTCTTAGTGATCAGAAAGTGTTCTGACTGAGAACTGTAGAAATAGAATATGAAGAGTGTTTCCAAGTCTCTATGAATTGGAACTCATAACTGTGCAAAAAAAGAGCACCCACAAGAGGATGGGAGTACTTGGCAACTAATGACTAGATCTGGGTGCTAGTCTCCAGCCAAATGTTCAAGTTTTGATATTTTTTTGGTAGGAAGAGCATCGCTATTGATCTTTTTTTTCACTCTAGTCTTGCTTCATTTTCATTTATTGTTCTTCTAACTTGTGAAACAAATTTATAACTTCACATACCCACGAACCACATCAAATGTTATAAATAAAGATGTGGTAGGGTTAGTCGAACAGACATCAGCGGTCACCTGAAGAGTGAACTTTGTACCGAGTGTTGTACAACATTCCAGAATCCATGTAGTTCTATATGAATGTGTGTGTAACAATTCCCTAGGATGACCTTATACGAGTTGCACAGTGATAGTGGGATGGATAAATAATTTATAAAATGTATAGAATTGTGAGATGAAATAGAATAAAATTCCCCTCCTATGATGTGTATGCAGAAGAATGCAGCTCTTGTCTCTTGAGTGAATGTGCTAGATGGACACTGTGTTATGCTCTTGTGCCTTTAGGTAAAATTTTAGGTGATAATATGTAATGCTTAGTGTTTGGTCCTTAATTTGGGAATTATAACTATGTGTGTGTCTGTGTGTGTATATATATATGATTCCCTTGTTTGAATTTCATAACTGACAACTAAAAGGCTGAACCAAAGTTGTAAAAGATGACCAAAAAGAGTAAAAATAAAGAAAAGAGGTCAATAGTTATCAGAAGGGACATGAGTTCCAGGGTGCTTCTTTCCTAAAATGGGAGCTAGTATCCAAGGCCATAAAATATAAATCATTTAACTATCGAGAGGTATGTAGGATGTGCAAAATCAATAAAAATTAAAAGACAAAACAAAAGGCCGAAAAGACATTGTTAATTACTAGTTTTCTTGATTAGGAATCATGTATATAATAGTATGCTCTATGACCTAGAAATGTACCCAAGTGCATGTATTTTATGTCTACATTTTCCCCCCAGTTTATGTTATTGAGTGAATACTTGATATCATAAATTAGATAGAATATTCATGCCTTATGATTCTATAAAAAAGAGTGTACTCGATAGCATGCCGAGTGGACAAGTGAAGCGTGAAATGATTGCAATGTGAAATATGGAAACTAGGAAAGGGAATTGGACCCTATTGTTAGAATCTCTGTAGATGATGGATTTCACTTTATAGAAATTTCCTTGGGTTAAAACTTCTCCAATGCTCATTTCTATGTAGAAACCCTAGTTACTAAAATATCCTTACAAGCATGTAGAAATTTTATCACAAAATACAAGAGATTGGAAGTTTTATAGGGGTTAAAACCATTAAAATATTTTTAAGACTCTCTAAAGGTTCCACCTTATAAATTTTAGGTTTCAATTCACAGTAGAAGTCTTGTAGAATTGAATTATGTTAAACCCTAATGAGGGTTTCGCAGTGGACCCAGATAAGGAAATTTTTATAAGAATTTCTTTTTACTTATTTTTAAGGATCTAAACCAACTTCAACAAATATATCCTCTCCCTTCAATACTTACTACTTTGACAGTGATCCTGCAATGGCACTTTTGCCTCAACAAAGTTCTTGATAACAAATTGTGTTCTTACTTAGGACAAGGGAATTCAAACTTTCATTAGAGTTGTTAACAAATAATGTCTCCTTTACTGGTAAGGGTCACTAATATTATTTAGAGCTTTTAATTTATAATTTCATGACTCAAAAATAAAAAATTCCAATCCTTCTCTCCAAAAACTCATGGTTTCTAACCTATATAGGTTTGTGGAAAAGTCTAGCACTTTATTCACAATTCGTTTATTCTTCTAATATTAAATCAAACAATTATCCATCTGAGACTCTTCATAAACATGTTCTCTAAGGAATTATAACCACCTCTAGGAAAAAATATATACAATCTTGTTAGTTAGAGTGAATCTTTCTGGAGTGGTCATAAACACACACAGTTATTTCTTAGTAGAAAACTAAGTATTAACTTGAACCTTTATTCCCATGTTCTTTTGTACACTCACACAATAAATTTTTGCTTCAAGAATTCATCTTAGATTCTGATAAACATGAATTACTTCCAACCAATAAATACTTAAGATCAACTATATACAAAACGCATAACACATATCAATAACATTTACCAAAATGTTTGCAAATTAAACTCTTCTCGGATCTCCTCCTTTTCCTTCATCTTGACCATTCGAATGATGAATTAAAATTATTTAAAAAAGGATATATAAGTTCTTCCCCACCTTTAACCAATGTTTAGAGTCTTTTAAAAACTTTTCAAAGAAAGGTTTACATAACTACATTATTAAAAGACTTGTTATCCAAGACCCCTTAAGATCAAGCTCTAACCATGTTGTCATGACTCCTAATATTGGAGAGGACCTAATAAAACATTTTTATGTCATATTTCATCCTTTAAAAAATATATTTACCCCAAGATCACATTCATACACAAAATACAAGCCAAAATGCCCTTAAATTTAAAATTTTGCACTTTTAGAGGGAAAGTGCATAATTCAAATTTTGAAAAGGATATATAAAAAAAGAACACCTAAATGAGTTTAAAAGACATCTTACTCTTAAAAACAAGTATTTGAAGATTAAAACCCATATTTACATGTTTGGAGTGATGTTCTTGCATCAACATCACTCTACACACACATCATAGGAGGGGTAGTTTATTCTATTTCATCTCTCACATTCTATACATTTGTTGCATTATAGATCTCACCTACTATCATTGTCTAACTTTCACAAGGGCATCTTAGGGAATCATTACACACACATTCACATAAAACTACATGGAGTCTGAAATTTAGTTCAATGCTCGACACTGTGTTTACTTTTTGTTTGACCTTCAGGGTCAATTCATCTCCACATACTACATCTTTATTTTTAGGATTTGATGTGGTTTTTGGGTATGTGCAGCTAGACATTTATTTTACATGTTACATGAAAAATTTGAAAAATTAAAGAGAGGCTAGAGTGACAAACATGGATAAACAATGAATCTCCTATTGCACATTAAAGATCAAAACCTGAACATCTAGGTGGACACTAGCGCCCAAATTTAGTCACTAGCACCCAAGCACTCCTGTCCTCCCATGGGAACTTATTTCTTACATAGTTTTGGGTCTCATAACCTCCAGTGAGCCTTGACAAAGTTTGTTCTAGCTTGTTTGAGTTATTCACCTTCCCAGACCATCTCCTCTCCCTCTCTTGCCTAGGTTTCTTTATTATCACTTTCTTGGTGCTTATGCATTTACTGTATTTTATTCCTTGTATATCATACACTGTAGTAATTACTCTGAAATTAAGATTTAATTCATTTTTATATTAAATCATTTACTGAACCTAGCCGATCAAACCTTACCTTCTAAACATGCATCAGATTCTCTCTCCTTGTTCTAAATTCATGGAACATTATACTTACCCATCATATGTACCAACTAAGGTTTTTTGCATGGATACCACCGCTTTTGATTTATGAAAGTCCACACCCAACGTTCTCCTGGATTAAATACTCTAACTCTTGAACTAACTATTACTGTAGTTACCACTCATTGCACCTATAGCTCCACCTATATCTATCCCACCAACTATTACCTCTACAATTTATACCACCACTTTCAAAGGATATGAATTCATTGAGCAACTCAAGAATTCACTGACCAAAGTATCTCTTTATAATATTTTATGCAGTACACCATATTTTCGTCATACCTTATAGGTTTCTCTATGTTCCATACATATTGAAAATGATAATGCCTCTATTTCCATCACCCATCTTATTTAATCTCTCAAAAACCTACCATATGTTATATCCCTCAATGATGAGGAGATCCCACCTAGTACCACTGGTGATCTCCTTGCACCTTTTCTTATCATAGCCACTATCGGTTCCATCTATATCAAGTATTTACTGATTTGTAATGGCTTCTCCATAAATCTATATTCTCTTTAACTACTCAAGTAATTGAAAAATCCTAATAACTTTATCACTAGATCCTCTATCCTCGTCTATGGCTATGATTATGTTACTCGCACATTCATTAGTTTCATCATATTTGTTGGCTCAAAAATCTATCGCCTGGGCAGATTTATGGATAGACGAGTCAACAGTGTGCAGGGCATAGCCCCTCTTTGAGTCAGCAAAGCGAAACTGGTTTATTGCTATTCTACCAGCAGGAATCTGTGCAAGTCTCACAATATTCTGCCTTCGGGGGTTTGGGATCTCATCCCAGTAGGGTTGTTTCCAACTGCGGAAAGAAAGGAATGAAAGAGAGGATGAAGAAAGAGCAGGTCCGAAGGAAGAAAAGAAATGAATTCCAAAGCAGAAAGGTCAGAAGGTTTATGTTTTGGGATTGGTAGTAAACAGAGCCAAACCTACTTGCATAAACGAGCAAAGCAATACTGATGAATAAATGACAATAAAATAGAAGCAAATCCAACAGAATGAACACACAGATTTGACGTAAGAAAGATCTAATGCATATAACACATGTATTCAACACAAAGTCTAAATATTGTATTATTGATTTCTTTCTGTTACAAAAAGCTCTAAGTCTTTTCTTCTCACTTCTATTTTTCATCTGAAAGATATCCACTCTCCAAATACAACAAGTATTTGAGTATTTATAGAAGAAGGAGAGAGAAAGAAGGCAAAAAGGAACCAACCACTTATTTACAAAATATACAAAATATCTACAAAAATATCTCAAAGTCATGTTGACTTTTGACAACTTGATGGATGACATCATCCCATGGTGCAACATGGATGATGTCATCATTTGTGCCAACATACTCTAGATATTTTACAAAAAGAACGTCGAAGGAGAGAGAGAAGAAGAAGAGAGAAACTATTTATCGTCGTCATCCTGCGGCCGAAATGGGGATATCCTGCTTCTGCTGCTGCTCAGGTGACGAGATGTGGAATTGGGCACGGTATTCCATGAACTTGCCGATCATGGGCTCTAGTTGATCCTGGGAAGGATCCTTGTGTCACTCGCTGATCACCTTGCAAGTCTCCCTACTCATCTATGAGCTTCTCCGCGAGTTTGGAATATTCTTTCTCTGCTTCTATTAGGAATCCAATGAAGTCCCGACAAGCCAGCAGGTTATTGATGGAATCTGCGTCAAAAGTGACCTCTGGCCCCAACCCTTGCGAAACAATCTCTTTGAAGATCTGGATGGTTTCATCAACTTTCCTTAAGGTGAAAGAAGGAGTAAGCAACCCTGGAGACATGTTGAGAACAATTTGTTCCATTTGGTGCATCGCGTCCAGGGCTTCTTCCTTTACCTTATCGATCTTTTCAAGGAGGAATTCTAGTTGATCCATCCGGTAATCGAGAGTGGAAAGGATTTTATTGAGGGCCTCTGGGATGACCAAAAATGCCGAACTTGACCAGATCTTTGACTGAACAGTCGAACATTTGTTGAAAGGTCTCCCGTTGCAGCCTAGCATGGTCTAGCTCTTCTAATATGGGTCCTACTAACGCCTGGAGCTCTTTGTTTGCCTTGTTGATGTTCAGGTACAAATTTGTGAACTTGGTGATCACTTTTTCACTGTCTTTGAGGATTTGGCTCCTCCAGGCGGAAACTTCCATGCCTTGCTTGCCTATCTTTGCATATTCATTAATTTTATCCTGGCTCAGAGGCTCAGGAGTCTCGGCGGGCAGTTGTGGGAGGTGCACTGCCCATCTTCTGTAAGGCTTGGAGCAGATGTTTATTTTTCTCTTTCAGTAGCCTTTTCTCTTCTTTTGCTTCTTGAAGCTTCTTGTAGAGGGCGTCAACTGCAGATAGGGCCTCTCCCTGAAGGCTTTCAGAAGACATACCCATTGTGACTTGAGTCACTGTATAATCTATCGGAGACAGATCCTTTTTATCCTTCAGAGGATTGGGGTACGCGATCTCCATTACCCTCTCTCCCGAAGCACTCTGAGAGAAGCGTGTGACGGGCTTCTGCTTCTTTGCCCCTTTTGACAGGATCACGGAGAAGTCCATCGGAGCGATGGGAACTTTCCTTTTCTGTTGACTTAAGTGCTGGGAGATCCAGGCTGGACTTATGGGAGAAGGACCAGAAACAGAGAAGGGGGCAGCTGCAGTAGTAGAAGGGAAAAACGTGGAGACACTTGGAGGCGGCATCGAGAGGGAGGCCGAGGAAGCGCTCACGGGAGGAAGAGATACTGCAGGAGAGGAAGACATAGGAAGGGAAGGGAGCTCAGAGATGAGGGAAGAAATGGAGGGGGACAGATCCGCGAGAGAAGAGAAGATGGACGAAGAAGCGGGAGGAACAGTAGAAGAAGGGGGAGAGGACACGACCAAAGGAATGGTCGCTTGAGTCACTCGAGGAGGGGAAGGAGGAGAAGAAGAAGGGATAGAAGGGACCTCAATTGTTGCAGCAGTGGTGACATCCTGAGTGGATGGGCCTATTGGAACATCTTCTTCCGCTTCTTTCTCTAGAGAAGCCAGAGTTACAACTTGTTCGGGTGCAGCGGAAGGAGGACTTTCAGGAGCTTCCTCTTGAGTGGTGCTGGATTCACCCTCTTTGCTTTTACCCTTGCCTTTTGGCTGTTGTTTTGATCGAGGAGGTGCGTTACCCAACGGAGAGGTTGTGAAATTGACTCCGAGGTAGATGAGCCCGTTCATTCGGCACCAATGTTCTGTTCTAGCGCAGAGTTTCCTTGACTCTCTCCTCAATTGTCTGAGGGGCTTTAGTTCTATCAATTATCGCGAAAGGCCAATCGTCCCCACCTGTGTCAAGATACACTTGATCCACTTCCTCCTCAGTAGTTTGGTAGCCTTTGGGGATGATGGCCACCCTGTACTGGATGATTTCTGCTAAGGCCAAACGAGAATGGTCCTTCCTCCTGAGCTCAACCTCGTGATATAGGTCAATGTAGATATCCTCGATCTGAGGGATATGGATCGGATCGAGCTTGGCCCTAGGCAGACAATTCCTCGGGTCGAAGGTGGGCCTTGCTGGGAAGTCATGTTTCAGATTCAGCAGCTCCAGCTCTGCAAACATGTCTTTCACCTTGTGGTGAGTGAGACATGTATATCTACCCACTGTGAGGGGGAAAGGAGTTCCACCCTTCTTTCTCTTGAGGCACTTTCTCATGGTAGGTAACAAGCTGCCTCGACAGCTCTAACAGGATCAACTTGGGTCCGGCATACCTTGGCAGTCTAGTCGGTTCCCCCAAGAAATTAACTGCCCTCAGATAGGTGAATGTGGGGAATTGAGTGAATAGGGCCCCCCATTTCTCTGTAACTGTAACTATGCTCTTGGTCGTGCGACCGTGAGTCATATTCGACCTCAACAGGCAGATGTTGAAGTAGAAGAATGCATCGTTGATCTTTGTGAATTGGGGGATGCTATTTTCCAGCTTCAGCTCTGGATAGTATTCATAAATTTTGACTTGGGGCCAAACCCCACACCGCATCAGAGCTGGGTAGTCCCTTTCTGAAGCTGCAGCATAAACCACGTAGGAGTTCATATAGAACCTCCCCGTTGTGTTGAGTTGTTGTAGCTGCTCAGAGATTGTGCTGCTTATAATTTCTGCCCATTCAAAGCGTTGATCGGGCACATTTTTGTTCATTGTCTCAAGGTACCGCAGCATCCACTTGTGAAAATAATGGGCATCAGGAAGCCCAAAGACTCTGCTCAGGAACATAATTGTGTCACTGAGCTCCTTTGAAAAATCACTGCGGTGAATGATTTGTGGCCAACGGGTCACTACTTTTTTGTTTTTCAGATAAACTTCATTCATCAGCTGCATGCACTGATCTTCATTGTCGTCCCAGGCCTTGATGCAATCTTCTTGGCTGACAGCCACAAAGTGCCGGTGATGAGGAATGCCGAGCATCATTTCAAAGTGGCGGGCAGTGAGGTTAATTATAACCTCGCCCTTCTCACCATGAACACATCTTGTGTCCTTGTTATAGCATCGGGCTACCACCATCATAAACTCATTATTCACGGCACTGACTGGGATCCCACCAGCAAAGTGCAGGGCACTGCCTATCAGCTTGTCCATCCATGGACTTCTCGTGACCCTCTAGGTTCTGGCCCAGAAATCTTCCATGTCAATATGACCCAGTTCTGAGTCTCTGATGTCTAGGTCACACTCTACTTGGGACTCGGGCATTCTGACCCTCTGATACTTATACTTCATTTCTTCTTCTGTGAGCTTGGCCTTGCCTTTAGATTTGATAGGTTTCCTGCTTGATGTTGACATATGTTCTTCTGAACTCAGTTGCTGATCTGCAAGAATAAGAAGTGAAACCCAATTGAAGAAAGCCATGTCAGCTGTCTGATTTTCCATTGAAATATTGACAGAAGAAAGAGTTAGCAATTTAAAGGCCTCAGGGTGCAGGGTGCATGAATACTGCAGGCTACAGGGCTAAATAGGTAAGGCGCACAGGAAAGGGATGCTGCAAGGGGTAAATCAGTGCCAAAGGGCACATGGCACGTGGATACTGCATGTTGCATTTTGTTGCTGTAAGGACAAGTGCGCCTGCGCCATGTGGATTTATTTTATAAAGGGCGCATGGATTATTTTCATGTTACACGGGAACAGGATGCGCCTGTGGCGCATATATTTTTCATGTTGCATGGAACTTCGGTGCGCCAAAGGCGCACATAAGGTTTGTGTAACATATGCTTTTTGTGCGCTCAAGGGAACTTGGCGCGGTGCATGGAAGGAATGCATAACATGATGTTGTTGCAATGATGGATGTGCCTGCGCCGTTTAAAGCTTTGCACTTGGCGCATAGGATAATTTCTATGTTGCACATGGATGCTGGGTGCGCCACAGGGCGCAGGAATTTGTAATGTTGCAAATCAAGTTTGGTGCGCCATGAGGGGGCGCGAGGAAAGTGTTTGTAACAAGTGGGGGAAGTGCGCCTTGAGGGCGCAACTTTTCATTGATGTAACATGGGCAGGACAGATGCGCCAATGGCGCAACTGTTCTTTGTGTTGCAGGATGCGTCCAATGCGCCAAAGGAGAAGGAAAATATAGTTTCCTTTTAAAGCCATGATCTTTCTCTGAGGGGTTTGCATATGGTTAAGCTCTTCTTTTGCAGGGTTCATTTGGGTGATGAAGAGGCTTAATACAAAGGGGTATTCTTGAGTAATCATTTTCAGGACAGAGTCCCCTTCCCAGCAGATCTGGAAAGAGGGGAGGAGAACATGAGGAAGAACGGAAAAGAGAGCAGCAAGGGGGGGGAAAAAACATGATTTCTCATTTTTCCAATCCAAACTGAACCAGTCTAGCATCCAAAAACCTCAAATACAAAACGCACAAAAGAAAGAAGGCCACTTACCCGGATTTAAACAATGAAAAAGCGTGAAAACGGGTCCACGATCGTGATCGAAAGCGATAGGGCAGGTGCACTGACAGGCTCAGAGAAAATAACATTAAAAATAATCACGTGATAGCTCTGGTGATAATGACAGTGCAGATGCGCCTATTTATAGGCGAGGTAGCAATAAATGCGCCACCAACTTTTCAAGTGGCGCACCAAAAGAGCTGTCGACACAAGAAAACATGCACCCTTATGGCACACCAAAAGGCTTGTCAACACGAAGATATGTGCGCCCTTGGCGCACCGAAAGTGGTGTTGACAGAGGAATATGTGCGCCCTTGGCGCACCAAAAAGTGGCGCAACAAATGATCTGTTGACATGAAGGCGCATGCGCCTTGGCGCATGCAAGGAAGTCTCAACATAGTGAGGCACACCGAAAATACTGTTGACACAAGAAAACATGCGCCAAAGGATTTAAAGGGGGCGCATCAAAAGTTTATGTTGCATAGTCATTATATGCGCCCGGCCAAAAAGACCAAAAATGACTAAGTTCGGAAAACTGGATTTCCCGGGAAGGGATTTTACAACGCTCCAAACGCAAGGAATCCCCAACGAGGGATCGGAAGAAAATTTCGGTATGGTTATCTAGTAAAATTTCCCTTGCCAATTTTATAGGATAACAATATTACCTTCACAAGTTGGACCTAAAACCCTTCCTAATCTTTTCTACATCATTCACACATAATTTCAATTTGATTTCTTACTTGGTAGACCATGGATTCATGTCATGCACAATGTTCCTTACACAGTTCATCGTTCTGTTAATTTTTTACATGATGGTTATGAGGACACTATTTCTATTGATCTCAATCCAATCAATTTATGTCACATAGATCCAATCACTTCTATGCTTACACCTCTACTACATCTTATTCCATACCATAAAATCGATACATATGATATCGGTCAATCTAGTGCTACCACTATTTCTTCTACTTTCACACCCTCCCTTCCATCCCTACACATACCACCAATCATATTGCTACGCCCTTAATCATATATCTTATATTCGATGTATATAACCGACTTGTGGCTATCATAACTTCTTATCATTATGTATATCTTTCATATATGTTACATTTTCATTAGTGAGT
Organism: Taxus chinensis; assembly: GCA_019776745.2. Taxonomy (NCBI): domain Eukaryota; kingdom Viridiplantae; phylum Streptophyta; class Pinopsida; order Cupressales; family Taxaceae; genus Taxus; species Taxus chinensis. The sequence continues at coordinate 614,484,597 of CM034156.1, forward strand.
TGGCCTTGGTGTTGGCCATAGCATAGGAATATTATATATAGGGGTTAGTACGTAGTAGTTGATCATCATATTCAACATTTGAGTCTTATTATTTGGTTTGGAGGTTGCCCCCTCAAAGTGGCCAAGCTATTCTACTTGCACATTGAGATCATTTATCTGAAATATTGTTTTCATTGGTGTTATATTGCTGCTAATAATAAGATTTATACAAGTAATTCCATTGCAAGTGGTATCAGAGCTTGAACTCGGCCAACACTACGTCAAACCCTAATTGTGAAGGTTCGTCTAAATCTGAAAATTGGTAGCTAATTTTTCTGCAAATTTTGTTTTGGTTTGGAGAAATTAGTCAAGTAACATTCCTTACAAATTTTATGAATTATTAACTTGGATTGAAAAAGTTATATCGGTTTTATGTTGTTTCATAATTCAGCTACCTAGGGTACAATTTGTGGAATTTTTCAAAGTTATTTACATTTCCAAAAATAGGATTAAAAATTAGTTTGAGTTTGTTCTTTTAGTTTTATAAAAAAAAATCTAAATTCCTATTGAAATCCCAAACCCTAAATTTTGACATTGATCCTTAAATCTTACCATTTTGGGGCATCGTGGTTGCGCCTTCGACAAGAGGCAAAAAGAATCCCATAACTCCCGGTAAAATCCCTGATACGGATGATGTAATAGTTGGGAAGTTAGATTCTGAAGGGGTATCTACAAAGTCCTTAGGGTTAGGGTTTACTTCAATGAACCATAAGGTCAGCTATCTTGAGTTAGAGTTGTGAAACCTCGAGGGTAGAGTGGCCAGTAAAGAATATGTAGACAAGATTGGACAACGATTGGAGGATTTCATTGACAAATTTCGTTACAAAATCATGGGTCATCATATCCTTCCTAATCACCCACAACTCAATCATACTCATATTAACCAAGGTGGATCTTTAGGTCAAAGTAATAGACAAACTAGCCAGGGTGGATCTGCAAACATGACCAATCCAAATACAAACACTCTGCAAGCCCATAACATGATTCCAAAAGTGGAAATGCATAAGTTTGATGGAAAGTATCCAGTAAATTGGATTAACCAGATGGAGAGTTTCTTTAATCTTCAGCAGATTCCATCGGGACAAAAGGTTACCATGGCATCGTTATATCTTGAACCTGACAAATTCATTTGGTATCAATGGTTATGTGCTCAAAGGAAAAAGAGTGGCCTCAATGTTACATAGATAGTCTTCACTGAAGAGTTGAAATTTCACTATGTTTCTAGTGTGTCAGATAATTATTTCAGTCAATTAGCAAAGCTAAGACAAACAGGAACAGTCAAAGATTACATCCATCAATTCCAAAACATTTCCTTATGGGTGGAAAATATTCGTGAAGATAATTTTAATGACTTATTTCTTGGGGGTGTTAAAAATCAAATTAATACTGAGGCGAGTATGTTTAATCCTCATAAGGTTTTAGACTCTATGATAAGGGCACATAGGGCAGAGGAAAAATTTCTTTCTAGTAGGAAACAAACTGTCAGTGATATCAGAGATCGTAGCACCTTTCCACCATCATTCCCTCGGCTAGTTAGACTAACACCTCAACAAATTGAAGAAAAGAGAGCCAAAGGGTTATGTTTTAATTGTGACAAAAAATTTGGACCAAGACATAAGTGTTCTAAAAATAATTTTTTCTACATTGAGGGGCCTACTAAAGAAGAAGAAAAAAATGAAGAAAACGGAGAGGTAGAGCCGGAGGAGGAATTAGGAAATCCCCAAACAATAATATCATGCCATGTAATTTCCAGTATTAGCACTCCCCAAACTCTCAAAGTAGTTGGATTCTTAAAAAAAATAGAGGGTAACATTGTTGATTGATTTGGGAAGTACTCACAACTTCATCAATCATAAGTTGGTGGTACGCTTGAACTGTTTTGTTTATCCAGCTCCAGAATGTTAAGTCATCATCGTTGATGGGAAAATTGTTAGTTGTTCAGGAAGATTCCATAACATTAATCTCACCATGGGAGATTACTTTCTAACTAGCAATATGTATGTCATTTCCATTGGAGGAGAAGACATTGTGTTAGGAGTTCAGTGACTTACCACCTTGGGAACCATTGAAATGAATTTCCAAGAGTTATTCATACAATTTCATTCAGAAGGGAGGAATTTTAAACTAAAAATATTAATAGAAAAGTCCCCACATATGGTGAGTTCTCATCAGATGCAATAAAATCTTAGAAAAGGTGCAGAGGGGTTTGTGGCACAGCTATTTTCATTGGAAGCACATCATTCTAATACATTTATACCTGTAGATATGCAAGCAGTTATAGATGAGCACTTAGTAGTGTTTGGAGAAATGCCCAAGGGTTTGCCTCTAAAAAGAGACCATGACCATACCATCCAGCTAGTACCAAGGAGTCAACCACCCAACATCAGACCTTATAGGTACCCCTATATGCAAAAGAGTGAGTTTGAAAAGATAGTTCAAGAGAAGTTAGATGCAGGACTTATTCGTCATATACATAGTGCTTACTCTTCTCCTATAGTGATGATACGGAAAAAAGATAACAATTGGCACATGTCTAGATTACAAGGAACTCAATAAGTACACAGTTAAAGATAAATTTCCTATTCTTATAATTGATGATTTTCTAGATGAGTTACATGGTGTTGTTTACTTTACAAAACTTGATCTTCATTTTGGATATCATCATATTAGAATCAAGGATGAATATATTCATAAAACAGCTTTCAGGACACATGAAGGACACTATGAGTTCTTGGTAATGCATTTTGGACTAACAAATGCACCCTCTACATTTCAAATCTTGATGAATTCCATCTTTAAGCCATTTTTTTTGAAATTTTGTTTTAGTGTTCTTTAATGATATATTAATCTATAGTAAAACATGGGAGGAACACCTGCATCATGTAAATAAGGTGTTGGAAACTCTTGAACAACATCAAATTTATGCAAAGCCTTCTAAGTGTTTTTTTGGTGTCATGGAGGTTGAATATCTGGGTCATATTATCTCTTATGAAGGTGTTAAAGTGGATCCTAACAAGATAAAATCCATGCTTGAAAGGAAGGTTCCCAAAACCCTAAAAAATCTGAGGATTTTTGGGGCTTATAATTTATTATCGTAAATTTGTAAGGAATTATGGCAGCATCACAGCACCACTCATAGCTTTATTGAAGGAATCTTTCCATTAGAATGAGAAATATACTACGACATTTGAGGAGTTGAAGGAGTCCATGTGCACCACTCCAGTTCTAGCCACCCCATATTTTTCCAAAACATTCATTGTTGAATGTGATGCTTCAGGGTATGGTATGGGGGAAATAATCATGCAAAAAATTCTACCCATTTCCTTTAAGAGCCACCAATTCAAAGGTAAGAATATATCTAAACCATTTTATGAGAAATAAATGTTAGCAATACTTCATGCAGTGAAGCAATGGAGACCATAACTAATGGGAAGACATATCAAAGTAAATATAGATCATGATAGTTTGAAATACTTCTTAGAGCAACGTTTATCATCAGAAAAACAAAAAAAATGGTTCTCAAAAATGTTGGGGTATGATTTTGAGATAATATACAAGAAAGGGAAAGAGAATGTAGTTGCTGATGCTTTATCTCAAAGGATGAATCAGCCGAGGCATTGTTGTGTGCCATATTTGTATTACAGGAGGATTAGATAGAGGATGCAAAGTTTGAATGGAAAAATGACCCAGGTACAGAAAATATCATTCAGAATATCCAAAAACATCCAAGCGTGTCAGAAAAAAAATTATGGAAAGGATATTCTTTATGGTATAACGATAGATTATATCTATGTAAGAATTCAATCCTTAAAACTAGGGTTTTTTCTGAGCTCCATGCTTCTCTAGTAGGGGGGCATTTTGGCTTCTTGAAGACTTGTCATCAAATCAAGAAATATTTTTTTCTGGGAAGGGCTAAAAGGGTATGTCCAAAATTTTGTGGCAGAATGCCTGGTTTGTCAGCAAAATAAGGGTGAAACAATTAAGTCCCCAGGTCTTTTATAACCTTTTATCTATTCCTAGCCATAGGTGGGAAGAGGTGTCCATGGACTTCATCACAAAATTGCCTAAATTAGAAGGTAAAAATGTAATCATGGTGGTGGATGATAGACTCACCAAATATGCCCATTTTTGTGCTTTATCACATCCATTTGTTACAATTACAGTAGAAACAACCTTCAGGGATACAATTCAGAAGCTACATGGGACACCAAAGATTATAGTAAGTGATCAAGACCCTATCTTTACTAGTAATTTTTGGACTAACTTGTTCTCATGCTTGGGCACACAAATAGCTTGTAGTTAATCTTATCATCCCCATTTTGATGGTAAAACAAAGGTGGTAAAAAATTGATTGGAGGGATATCTTCATTGTTTTACGTCAAATAAGAAAGCGAGATGGGTCCAATGGTTACCACTGATAGAATGGTGGTATAACACCTCATTTCATACTTCATCTAAAATGTCTCCTTTCTTGGAATTATATGGGTACCATACACCATCTATCACTTCATCTTTGAGATTCCATCCAAGGGTTCGAGCAGTTGAAGAACATATTCAACACCAACAAGAGGTGCTTTCTAGTCTCAGGGAGAATTGTTCCATGTCACAAAATTGCATGAAGCAGCAGGCAGACCAACATCGCAGTGAAATGCATTTTGAAGTCAGTGATTGGGTTTTTGTGCATTTACAACCATATAATCAAATTTCCTTAAAACAACATAAAAATGATAACAAGCTTTCACCTAAGTATTATGGCTCTTATCAAGTGTTACACAAGATTGGAAATGTGGCATACAAACTGGAAATTCCTCCGGTTACTTGAATTCATCTAGTCTTCCATGTATCTTGCCTAAAGAAGGTAATTAGAAAGACAGTATCAACCAAGACAGTGTTACTCAAGATTGATGAAGAGGGGAGAATCATCCTAGAACCAGAATGCATCCTTCATACATGCACTAAGTGATTGAGGACAAGGTTCATCACTGAGTATTTGATCAAGTGGAAAAATCTAGACAATGAAGATGCAACTTGGGAGGATGCAAACTTCCTAAAGCACCATTCAAATATTCTCAACATTGTGGAAATTGTCACTTTGAAGGGCAGGGTCATGCTATGCCCTTAATCATATATCTTATATTAGATGTATATAGCTGACTTGTGGCTATCATAACTTCTTATCATTATGTATCTCTTTCATATATGTTATATTTTCATTAGTGAGTCAGCCTTGGTGTTGGCCATAGCATAAGAATAGTATATATAGGGGTTAGTAGGTAGTAGTTGATCATCATATTCAGCATTTGAGTCTTATTGTTTGGTTTAGAGGTTGCCCCCCAGAAGTGGCTAAGCTATCCTACTTGCACATTGAGATCATTTATCTGAAATATTGTGTTCATTAGTGTTATAGTGCTGTTAATAATAAGATTTATAGAAGTAATTCCATTACACATATATCACCCACCACATTTCACACTAGAACCAAAAATACCCCACTTATCACTACTCATCTGAACCCTGCATCTAGCTCCACTCCTCCTAATATCTTTGATACTTCTATTCAACAAGATAATGTCAGAACTAATGATTCTACTGATGAAGTTGATGTCATCGATCTTACTGATAAAAAATTACACAATATCAAGTTTACTCTTATTTAAATAGATGAATCCTACTTCCAAGATACATTTTTTGCTACTAGCCTAGGTGAATATCAATTCAAATGATATCCTCCTACTACATCAATGATCCTTTTCAAGGATGTTATACATACACTAGATCTCATGCCGTCTCCTTCGGTCACATCTGCCCCACCACTCAATCCATTTACATGTACCTTAATCATAAATGATTATTATTGGCATCATATTCCATTTTATCCTAATTTCCTTGATATTTTTTTACACGTATGAAGGTTTAGCCCGCTTAGAATTTACATTTGATGATCTCTTTCTAGCTTGCACCATGGATATGTATTCATTAATGTTGTTTATGGCCTATGTTTCTTCCACTTTACCATCTTCCTTTCCATATCACCATGTTCCTCTCCCCTCACCCTCAAACAATTGTGGCTTGATTATATTGGTGGCAACTCTTGATCCCAATCATAATCATATCACATTTCCTATGACATTTTGTTGTGTCCTCTATATGTAATAATTCATTCCTTCGTTATACACAAAATATTACTTGTTGGTATGCACATGATTATCCATAACCTCCATTTACTAATGAGGAATACACTATCGGTGTGTATAATTTATGTTTCACTGGATGTCTCTATGATTAACCTCCTATTATCACCTACTATGTCTCTAACCCAAATCATATCAGTTACGACCCTGACACTAATGATCTCCTTGATTAATTTACTCTATTCTTCACCCCTCACACACTTTGGGGAAATCACACTATCCCCCCTCTTCTATCACTATCATTTGTCTATAGGTTCTACTGCTAACTTCATTCTCTGCGCTTCATGTCTAATATTTCTTAATACTCCTACACCTTTGTTATGCACATTCTAGTATCATTACCCGATGACACACTCACGTGCTATGGTTCACACTTGATTGTTGAGGGAATACATAATAAATGAACCTCACATCATTTATGGTTCACACTCATTGCTTCACATTACATATTTTTAGAATCTACTCTCATGTGTAATACAATCATTTCATATATATGCACTCTTGTTCTATGGTTCATTCTTGAATGTTGAGGGAGCATTTATAAATGAACCTCATCTCATGCACATCCATTGTGGGTAAAATCTTCTCCTATCATTGTCACACCTTGCATATCACACCATCACACTCATGCAAAATTTTCGTACCTTAGTTTCATTTACTCTTTTTCACTTAAATTCTATTTACATGTTGCTTTTTGCTTACTATGCTTGTCAGATTCTTAGTATGTCATTATATTTTTATATATACACATGCATGTTCACTTAGTAACTTTAAGTGAATTCAAGACCTATCACAAATTAATACATGATGTAGGATGTTGGATGTAACTCTTTACCAGTCCCACCGAGGCTCATGGGGGGCATCTACCTTTACTACTCTTATACTTAATACATCACAGGTTCTATTGTCACATTATTTACTACTTATCATTATAGTCACTTTACTTTTTGTTGATCTATACACGCTTTGAAATACTATTTATATTTCTAACATGCTAACCTTTTTTATGTGTAACATTTGTCTTGCAGGATCTCTAAAACCATGGTTATCTGTCACTCTTTGGTTGTTCTTAGTTTCTATTATTTGTGAGCTATGTCCTTATGTCTTATTTTGATCATTGTACGCTTTTGGTTGGTTCTGCCCTAATTTTTTTTGTGACATTTTGAGTGATTTCCCATGATTGAAACCTATTTTTTATGGTCCACCATGTCTTTCTACTTTCTTATTACATTTTCCTATACTACTTACTAGCTTATTTTTCCTAACACTTTTTACTAGCCTACATTTTTTCCATGTGCCTTAGTTTCTACGTTGTATATCCCCTACCCCCTACAGGTATCCACTTAATATTAGTGTCATGTCCTTTCCAATGGACCACATTATCCTACAATCATCACATATACCCCAAATGAGGGTGGATATCAATCAAGTGAAAAAATCACCCCTAAAACATCTTAGAGATTGAGTACAACATAGTGTAATACAAAATCAGTACAAGGACGCAGTTACATATAGGATAAGAATCATACTTAGTCCCAAAATATAGAGTAGATACTATTGCCCGGACCTTTACACTAGCAGTGGGCACCAGTGTCCCCAAAATATGCTTGTGTCCTCAAGGAAAAAATAGTCAAATTCTCAGTTTAACATAGTTCACAAACAATTTTTGAATCAATTCTCCAGTAACAGGAACTTCCCTCTGCTTACAAAATTTAGTCTATCAGTTACATTTTAGTTACAAATTGGAACAATCATAATAAATTAGGGAGATACCATCTATAGTGGTATTTATTTAGAAAGCGTCATTGATGCAAAGAAAATCTAGTCCTCTCCCTTTAAAACTCTTCTCTTTTTGTGAGATCGGCCAAAAAAACTCGTTCTTGGTGTGAGATCACGAAAATAACTTGCTCTTAGCATGAGATCACCCAAAAAAATCACTCTCAGTGTGGGATCTCCCAAAAACCGCACCATTCAAAAATAAATTGAGAAACTCCAACAAAATAAAGATAATTCTCTACCTCTTACACTCTTATACATTAGGTGCACACTTTCTTTTTACATACTTTCACACTTTTACTTACTTATACACATGCTACTTTGATTTCTAATAGAAATAACTTTGAATAATTTCTTTGTCTTCTTTTGCAAGTTTGTCATTAATATGTAACACGAACAATTTGACATCAACAAGCACAACAACATTCTACTACGCATACAATTTACCCCTAGGGTTTAATTCCTTTTATTAGTCTCCATGATTCACATTATGATCACTTCATGCTTCACTTGTCCACTCGACATGCTATCGGATACACACTTCTCTATAGGATCATAAGGTATGCATATTCTATCTAATCTATGCTATTGAGTATTCACTCAACCGCATAAAGAAGGGGAAAATGTACACAAAATATATGCACTTGGGTACATTTCTAGGTCCTAGAGCATACTAATATATACATAATTCCTACGAAAGAAAATTAGTAATTAACAATGTCTTTCGGGCCTTTTGCTTTGTTTTCTATACTTTTATTGACTTTACACACCCTACATCCCTATCGTTATTTTATTGATATAGCTTTTGTGGCCTTAAAAACTAGTGCCTAGGCATTCCTATCCCTCTTGGGTGTTCCTAACCCTTTATCCTCTTTTCCTCACTTTTTTGGGTCTCTTTTACTTCTTGGGAATCTTTTATACTTATGGCTCAGCCTTTGAATTGTCAATTATGAAATTCAAACAAAGGAATCATATATATACATAGTTATAGCTCTCGAATAAGGGGTCGAGCACTAGCATTATCTACTATCACATAAGTTTTCATCCAAAGGCACATGAACATCTCAAAGCATCCATCTATCACATTCACTCAAGGGACAAGAGTTGCATCACTATGCATACACATCATAGGAGGGGAAGTTTATTCTATTTCATCTCACACATTATATACATTTGTTACATTCTAGATCTATCTCATAATGATTTTGCGACTTACACAATGGCATCCTAGGGCATCATTACAAACACTTTCACACAACACTACATGGATTTTGAAATGTAGTGTAGTTCTCAATACTAAACTTTCACTCTCTAGGTTACCATTGGGGTTAGTCTAACTCCACATACTGCATATTTATTTTTAGGATTTAATGTGCTTTATGGATAATTGTAGTTAGACATTTAAATGTTATAGGATAAATCAGTGACATTAAAGAGAGATCAGAGAGAAAAACAAGGATCAATAGAGAATCTCTTCCTCCACATAAAATATTAGAACCCTAAGTATCTAGGTAGACACTAGTGCCTAGATCTAGTCACAAGCGCCTAAGAACTCTAGTCCTTCTGTGGGTGCTTCTATCCTAGATAGTTCTCAGTTTCAGAACCTCTAGTGATCCTTGATGATGTTGCTTCCAATCTATTTCAACTATATACCTTCCTAGACCGTCTCGAGATTGCGTGAAATCCACTAAGTCATATCGTCTCCCTCTCTTGCATAGGGTTTCATATTATTTATTACTTGTTTCTTATCCATTTATTGTATTATATATCATACACTACAATAGTTACTCTAGAATCAAGATTTAATCTATTTTATATTAAATATGAACTATTCAAGACCATACATCAAGGAAAAAACTAGTCAAGGACATATATAAAGCAAAGAGTTATACCTAACAAATAGATGATATCCTCATAATAATATCTAAATAGGATAAAATAAATATCCACACATAACTGGATGAGGATAACTAAAGATATAAGGTAAATGCAATGCTTGTGTGAAAATTATCTAAGGTAAACAACCTACTTTAACATATAAAGGGTTGGATTTTCAATCCATGTAGGGAAAAAAATAGTGGTTGTTCTTCACTAATTCATGAATATTTAGATTTTTGAAATTTGTTCTTGGTGATTTTGAGGAGTCGTCTAGAGCACCATTTCATCTAATTTTTTTGGGATCAAGTTAGTTTAGCAGGTTGGCTTGCCTAGTGTTTATAATGAATTTCATATAAATACATATATTCGCCCCAATGTACTAGTTACATACACTAACATATACATATCGAGCATAGAGATTTGTTTTTCGACAACATAATAGACTAAAAACATGACCTAATAGTAAATTCTAGACACTCAGTTGTTTTCTCCAGAAACCTGAATACTCCAGATGTGGGGTTGCTTATTGCAAATGCCTAGACGTAGTAGACACCTAGAGTCCCAAATAAATTATGCAGACGCTCTGGTGAAATTTTTAGATGCTCGATTACATTTTTGTAGCTTCCATGTTGCATTTTATAGATGCCTGACTACTTCCTCTTGTCTCCTGAATAACTTTTGCAGACACTTGGTTGCATTTTTCATACCCACCCCGCTTGATTTACAAATGCCCTACTATTTTTTATATCACCTGGTTTCTTTTTTCGAATGCCTGGCTAGTGGCGTAAAAGAAGTCACTCAACTACACTCAAAAATTCGGCATAATATTCTAGATGCCAAACCCCTCTTTCTTTATTTCATATTGTACACTTCAGATGCATGATAATGCCTTGTCAGGGATCCTCCACTGCTCACAATGTGGAAGGCCAATCAGAAAAAGGGAATATTTTATCATATTTTAGCCAACCACAAAAATGAATCAGGAAAGAATCAGATACACATTCAACCCCCATACACACCAAATATAGGTAATGTATGGATTAAATAATCAAGCCTTATTTAATTTCAAATTACAAATTCCAATAATATACTTATAAATTACAAATTTTTATTTCAACTTAATGGATTTTGTTATGCAACCACCTGGTTGCACATGTAGCCAAGCGTCTACATTACACATACTACAACTAGTCGACTACATTACATGTGTTGCAACCAGGTGTCTGTATGGTTTCATGAATTTTTCCTATTTTTTGTTGTGAATCCATTTTTTGGGATATTCGCCATTGTTTTAAAGCCCATTTCAGAGATTCACCATTCATTCTATAATAATATTTTGGATGGGATCTTAAAGAGAACCCCAAATCCATGTAATCCACTCCTATTTCATTCAAAATTGGAGGAAATTTTGTGATTAAAAGTATCTGAAATTATTAGGGTCTTCTCAAATCTCATCTCATCTAGGTGGGAAATGGATTCAAGAATTATTTTTCTGTCAACTCCCATTCCATATGGTGGTCTCCCCTTATGCAATTTAGTGGAACTTCTCATACACTTTCTCCTAGAATCAAATGGTTGGGGATCTTTAAGAAATCAATTCACCAAATCACATTTATTTTTGGTCAAAAAACCAAGTGTAGACACTAATTTTTGGTATCGCTTCCCTTCACCCCGCATTCACTCTATGTTTCGAATTATCCATTTTCCCTCCTAAATTCAATTTATCCCAAATAGCATCATTTTCCCACCTTTAATCCCATCTCATCCATACCATATCATTATTTTTGTATCTTTAATTAATCATCCATTAAATTTTCATAATCATACATAATTAATTATAATCCTTAATTAATTTATTTCCTATCTCTAGATTCTTCTATTTTATCCTTTCTATGCTTTTAACCATCCCCACTTATTAATTTCATCCACCCCTTGCCTTTATTTACTACATTTCACCCCTTACCTACCTATTTCACTTACCTATGCAACCCTAACCTATATACCCATCATAAAACCATAATCCCACTCCTAATGGGCTAATTGTCTCGAGCTCACCACCTTCCCATCACCCAAATGGATGGATCCCCACAGTCGGCGGTGACCCATCAGGTTCTTCATCGACCCTATAAGGTCGCCTTTACCCCTTCCTTTCTCAAAGATGTAATTTTTGAAATCTTAGAGATTTCTTTTGATATTTCCTTCATTATTGAGTTCCTTTGTAGTTTCCACAACTATTTTGGAGTCCTCTTGGAAATATTTTGATTCAACTTTGGAATTTGAGGGAGATCTCTTCCACCTTTGCATGATTTGTTTCATTTTTGTTATTTTTATCATCCATATCATTCAATAACATCTTGTCCAGGTTTAACTGTCATCAGGGATTCATCCTCAGTCTTGTCAGTCATTTGTTTCCATCTACAGGTCTTTGTTTTAGTCTATCCACCTTCTTCAAAGTCTATATCATCCCCACTCGCCATCGACCCATCTTCCATTGCATCAAATTCTCTATCATTTACATCCCCATCCATCCATTGTCTATTTTTTCATCCATCTAGCCTCAGATATCATCATCTCAGGTCCATTCTGCAAGCCCCCAGTCATCGCGACCCTGCCCAGTCATCATCAACCCATCCATTTTCTCATGCACTGAACCTTAGATCTCTAATTTTATTTAATCCTTTTTGTTTCATCTTATTCTATATATTTTACAGGTACCAGGTTCTTATCTAGCATCTCAGTACATCATCAGCTCTAGATCTACCTCCAAATCCTTTGGGTTTACATTTTACATCATCGTTTCAATGCATTTTTTTCAGTCATCTTTGACCCACTGAGATTTGATTTATTTTACATGTATTTATATCAGATCTGCATTTTTTATCTTCATTTATTTTCAATTTGTTTTGGTTCATATTTTGCTACATCCAATTTATCAATATCTAGTTTTTATCATATCTTTATCAAAATGAGGGTTAACATCCATCCTAGGAAGTTTTTACTTCTTGTTAGGAATTTATAAATATTATTGTGAACATTAGAGTTGTGAGAGTTATATTTATATTAGATTAATATAATGGGAGAGATTTAGGGAATAACAACTCACATATATGTGATTGTTTGTAAGAGAAATAATAGGGATTATAAGAGAGGATCATGGAGAGATAAGATGATTTGTTAATAGGATTTGCATCCACCATTGTAGGGAGAAAATCCTTATAAATAGTTTTAATCTCTCACTTATAATAAATATTTAATTAATTCAAGTTGATGTATTATTATTATTCGATGTTTTATGTAATTCTGTAGTGTTTAACAGTGGTACCAGAGCAGGTTAGAATAATGGAGGCTTGATTTTTTATGGGAAAATATCTTGTGATTTTCCTAAAACATGAGAAAATATAATGTCTTTCTCTATTGTGAATTTATGTGCATTGTTCTACAGTAATAAAGCTTTCTATGTTCGTGCTCCACTCAGCAAAGACTCTAAATCGTTAGAGTACGAAATTGGTATTTGCTTTGGTGAGGTGATACAACCTGCACATTCTTCATTCTCTCACTTGCGTGGAGAGGTAAAAAACCTGAGTATTTGAGCATTCTACCCACAAATTGAATCCTTCTACCTACACATTCTATTGAGCATCCTATGTATTGCATCACCAATCTGGTAACTTTGATCGCCCTGTGTATCATATCGCCATTTTGGTAACTTTGCATGTTTTATTTTATTTTTTGCCATTTTTGGACATACTAAAAAAAATGCAGGTAGAAAAAATAAATTTACCATTTTTGGAAAGGGTCCAGAAAGAAGTTGAATTTAGAACTTGTAAGCACGATAAATTTCAGCTGATAACACGGATTGAGGTATCATTTTTTTTAATCTATATTTTTTCAAGTTATACACATTTATCCTATTCTTTTTTCTGCTGGATAAAAAAAATCCTTGTTTTGGAAAATTAAAAATAATAATAATAAATTCTGCTCACTTTTTTTTGGACACACTTTCACTAGTACGCAACGTCCATAGTGAGGGGGTGCATTATCAGTTGAAACCGACACCCGAGAGAATTATCATATGAGCCTAAAAGATATATTTGTTAACTAAGTAGCAAACTGATGGAGGTTGGAGGCAACGGAGTAAGGAGGTTGATAAGCAACATCTCGTCAGGCACCATCGACAAGGCCATTGTACTGATTTGGTGGCCAAGTATTTTCAGTTGTGTGCTTTTTTTAGCTGTGTGGTAGATAATAAAAACATATGATACATTCCTGTTATTGTAATGTGTGAGAAATTCCTATATGTAACCTCCTAGAAGAAAACATTGTAGAGTATGTCTACTAAGTTTATTGTAACACTCATAGATTTGGAAAGGGTTGGTGGTAGATCCAGAAAACCACATATGTAAAAAGGTAGATAAAATTTTACTGAGGTAACAGTCCTCTGACTGCCTTCCTTCTTTATGAAGATGATCCGCTAGTGGAATGTCGAGTGCATTCTTTTCATGGAGTAATGCGGGATGCATTCCTTTGCATATTTGTGGTCATGTGTAACAAGATAGTCAGCCAATTGGAAGTTTACATGCCTTTCTTTGATCTAGATTATGAGGCAAGCCCATGCAACACGTTGTAGAAAAAGAAGTTATGTTATACCATGTCAACATTAGGGCAGTGTATATTGGGAATTAATAATGTTCACACTAAGGGGGTGAATGTTAGGAATTTATAAATATTATTGTGAACATTAGAGTTGTGAGAGTTATATTTATATTAGATAAATATAATGGGAGACATTTAGGGAATAACAACTCACGTATATGTGATTGTTTGTAAGAGAAAAAATAGGGATTATAAGAGAGGATCGTGGAGAGATAAGATGATTTGTTCATAGGATTTGACTCCTACCATTGTAGGGAGAAAATCCTTATAAATAATTGTAATCTCTCACTTTCAATAAATCCCGAATTAATTCAAGTTTTTGTATTATTATTAGTCGTTGTTTTATGTAATTCTACAGTGTTTAACACTTCTTGGGATTGACCTCATGAGGAAACCCTCCCATCTATCTACTAATTTATCCTTTCTCTGATTTTTCTTGATTTGCAGGTCACTTAGCTCATTTTGGAGGAGGATATTTCATTTGTTCCTTTCCACATCGTCATCCCATCTCAAAGTACCATAAACCCTTGCATATTTAGAGTTACTCATTTTCTTTAGTACTAGTTTATTAATCTGAGTAGGAACGAGGAAACTTGGTCAAAATTTTAGCATGCCTGATGGGAGCCACCATTTCTAGGTGAGTCTTGTTATTTTTTTTCATTTCCAGCTTATTTTTTTCCATTCTCTACTAACCTTCCATGAAGGAACGTGCACTAGATCATGCTTTCTTTCTTGTGTATGTTGGATCATGTGTTTGGATTGGATTTTGCTTGTTCGCTTAAAAAACTAAAAAATTAGATAAAAAGGAAATGTGTTATCCATGTATTCCTTTTTTTTATTCCCCATCTCTTTCTTTTATCACATTACATCACTTTTTTGTTTCCCTCATCAAATCTACACATTTTGTTTTGGATATAAAAAATAACCTCTCATTCTTTCTTGGAAATATAGTTTAACTAGGGGGTTCAATACATTGCATACACTTCATCACACACATCCTAAAACACACAAACCAATTTACACATATAAACATCACCTATAAGGTGGAACTGTTGGGATTTCATCACCCAATAGAAAATATGCCATGATGTTTTGGTCGTGTTAAAAAAAATTGTATAGTAGTATATTGGCTAAGAACTCGACTCTCTTATCGTTGCAAGACCGTGAAGTGAGGGGTTAGGCCCTAATCCCAAGCTCTGTACCAATATGAATCATATATTATTACCTCACATACCTTCAATTATATTGAGGACTCCATCCCAAACCACCTGAAACCATCCATAGATTTTCATTTCGTAGGTACCCTTCAAGCCCATTTTTTCATTTCTTTTCACATTTAAAATAATCAATATAATCAAAAAAAAATTGTGTGATTTGTGTGCTTTAATTATAAATCATCATAGTTGTTTTTATTGTTGTTTGTTTCATGTCAGTTATTACAATATATCAAGCCAAAAAAATGGAACAAAATATGACTTCAAACAATACCTCAATTCCCACTACCACTTCTATCCAACAAGCTTCTACACTCTCCATTCTTACCTCTACCTCTTTTCTCATCCCTTCCTTAGTTACTCATCCCATTGTCTTCATCCATCCTCTTCAAGAGACTTAATTGAATAAACCAAACACTAATCTCAAATCCAACCCCTTCCTTTAATATCAATCCAATCCATCTAGACCAACCACACATCTTTCTTCCACCTCCATCGATGCTTATGGGTCTCCTCTCGTCCCTCGTGGGTCTATGGATTTTCAAGAGATGCTTGATGCAAATATGGTTTCCCTTCATGACTATCTCCTTCAGCAAAACCATGAACCTCCCCATTGATGGACCACCTTTCTAAAAAATTTACACCCACCATTCAAATCTAGATTCTACCCAAGTCCTAACTTCCCAACTTTCCATATTTTTTTCTAGAGCCATGAGTGATCTTGTTAGAGACCAACATGTACTTGATCTTAATAAAAGATATTCCTTCATTCGTCATAATCACTAAACTACCCAATTAGTGGTCCCTTAACTTGCCTCATGTCAATACCACTATCACCACTTCCATTCCCATCACTTCATCATCCACTACAATGACTTTTATCCCTATTCAATCATCGCAAAAATATCACTTGCTTCCTCCCATATCCGAACAACATAACACAACTTTAACCCTCATCTCTACTTCACATGTCCATGCCATTGTAATCACCTCACAACCTCATCCATCTGAATCGATTAAAACTTATCAACCTCATCCTCAAGGTGTTTATCACTACATACTCCCCACTCAACCAACTCAAGTGTCCCAACCACCCATTAATTACATCCCAACTCACCACATAGAAAATCAATCAAATTTTCCCATTTATCAACAACCAACTCAATATACCCAATCATACCACATGCCCATGTCTCAACATCAAGCTTTATCTCAAAAAATTCAATTGCAACCCCTCAACTATATTCCTCCTTATCAACCACTTCCACCAACACCAACACATCCTCAAACATATCAAACTTAACAACAACCTAACACATCCACCTCATATGCATCACAATCCCACCCTTCAACATCTCAACCATATAATGATCCCTTAAAATGGTTATTGAGTAGAATGACTAACCTTGAATCCATTACCTTGGCATCTAAGGTTACATTTTCAATTGAACAAATTTTCATAGAACCCATCAATCCATCTGCACCCGTAAAGCCTTATCCTCCTCATTGGTAATTTCCAAAATTTTCCAAGTTCTATAGCAAGGAGGATCCCCAAAAACACCTTCACACTTTTAGACATGCATGTTACCATATCAACCATTATTAGGACCTCATGTTCCACACATTCTCTTTGTCGTTAGTCAGCACCACATTGGACTGGGATAATGGAATCCCACAACACTTATTATTTTCCTTCACTCAACATGCATAATTATTCCTTGAACACTTCTCAATCAAAATTATGTGTAACATTTTCATCACAAACCTCTATGCCATTCGACAATATGATGATGAATCTATTTTAGATTTCATCACGCAGTTGGCATGACATCATTAGCCAACTATCATTCTCCCTTCCACAGAATGTACTTATTGAACTTTTTTCATGGTCTTGTGCGAAGCACATCTCCTCAACTCTTCAAATTAAATATTTTCAAACATTTGAATAGGAATTCACCATGGCATTCAAACTTGAACTTTTCACCCTTGAGTAAGGTCACATTAATCTTCGATCAAACAAAGGAAAAATGCAGCAAGTTGGGAGGCCAAAAAGGGGTCATAAGTGGACATCATATTGCAAAAACAATAAAATATCATCTTGTAGGGATTATTAGCAATGTGTGCACTCAAAATTAGAAAATGTTATATAAATATGAATTGTAGCATCCGGAATCTAGTTTCTAAACTATTACTTTTTTTTTAAAACATAGACAAGTTTAGATATATTAAACACTCAAAATTCAATGACTTGGTTTTTTTTTGAAAACCCTATAAGATTGTAGTCCGTTTTGCCCACAATTTGGATGACCAAAACTTGATTTGTTTCCTTTGGTAAAATGTTAAATGTCATTGTCTATCTTGGGATAGATTTTATTTTGTATTTATTTGAGCAATATTTTTTTATGATTTTTTCCATGAGAGTGGTCTGAAAACATAAAGAAAATGGAGCACTTTCCATTTTCCTACCATAACTTCATCAAAAAATATCAAAATCAAAGTATTTTTTTAACGTGTATATAATTTTTCCACAGTTGGGATGGTATAGGTTTTATCACATTCTTATAAGTGAAATAAAAGTTACAGTGTTCAACGTAAACATGAACATTCACAGGAAAAAGTGTTTTAAAAACATACTAATAGTAAAAAATTATAAAATTATATTTATCATATTCTATTCACTTTAAAATCAATATTTATATGAAGCTAATAGTCTCCCCTACACGATGGTACCATTTTTATGACATGTTTTTTATTTTTCAACATGGTTCAAGTCCACAGAAGAGAAAATTTGATGTTTTTGGCCTTTCACATGCCATAATGACCTCCTAAAGCTCAGGTTTTGGAAAAAAAGAGATTTCATGAGCCTTGAGGGTTGGATTTTATGATACAGTTACGACCTCGATCACAATTCTAAATTTATGTATCCGTGAAATAATCGTGTGGTTAGTTTTTGGGTATCAGAGGACCGCGGTCGCAGTTTAGAACCATGATCGTAATTTAAAACCATTATCATGGTTTATAAACCAGAATCGTTGTTCGTCAAATTTAGGATTTGATGTCCACTTTTTAGTCCCCCAACTTGTTGTACTTACCCCAAATCTAATACCGAGTTCACTAAATCCTCCACCCATGGTGAAAAATCCAAGAATGTTGTCAATACCATCATGGTTAAATCTTCATCCAAAGATACTTCTCACATAGAGCCTCCACAACATGCTCCTAGACTGAACCCTAACTATACCTCTCTTGGGGAATCTTGTAGTTGAATCTTTGATATATTAATTTTGGTCAATCTCATTTGAATCCCTCCTATCCAACCTTATGATGAAACGTGAGTAAAACCAGCATGGTACCATGAGGAACATTACTACAAATATCACCAAGTCCGTAGTCATGACATTGAGAAGTGTCACACATTCAAATACCTTGTCCAAAATATTATAGACTCTGGTGACCTCCAAGTGGACAATCCTAATGCACCACCCAATCAACCCTTGGATGTTTTCAAAATACCTAATCATACACTCAACAATTACCTCAACCTTCCACATTTAGGAACCTAATGCCCATAATATTAACACTATAGATAACATATTCCAACATCCACCCACATTTCAAAATCTTCTCCCACGATCACAACTTCATCAATATCAACTATGACCACATCCAAAACTCTCCCATCAAAATTAACCATACCTACTCCTCCATCTATATCATCTACATCCTCAACTATTGTATCTCCTCCTTCACCTATAGCTACCTCAACATATATTTCAACATCTACACTCACTTCCATTGTAAACACATCTACTACCATGTGACCACACCCACATCAACATCTGAATTGACATCCACATCTATACCACCTCTTGAAACATCCACTATACAAAAACCTAGGATCGATACACCTACAAATGACACTGCTGCCATATCTATAACTCCAATTACACCTACACTAATAGATCATAAACCTACATGATCTACCACCCCTCTATATCTTATCAAACATTGTAAAAACATCTTTCATCTTCAATATCACACCCCTCATTACCTAGTTCCACCACCACATATTCTTTAGCTAAATATGCCACTATTTCTGAAAAGGTTAAACCCACACAAACAAATATTAAAAACATTGATGTGCCTGTCCAAAATTCTCTCACACATCCACATAAAAATATAGCAGGTTCCTTTTCCCAAGGCTAACCCTTCTAAGTAGCTTAATGTCACATCATCATCCTTAAAAGCATCTTCTTCTATCATGGGGCTACCCCCTTCATCTAAGAACCCCATTATCAACAAGTCCATACAACATAAACCTTCTTCCAAATCAAATATCCCTTTCAACCCATCTACCTCTTCCACTTTTAAATATGAAACCAAACCACCCAAATCTGAAACACAACCATCTTCATATTCTTCCAAGCCTAAGATGAACTCAAAGGCTCCTATGAAACCATATCTAAACAAACCATCCTTACTTTAATCCACCATTCTTAAGACTACCTCATCACCAACCTCATATGCATTCTTTCCCATAGAATATTACACAACAATATTTCATCAATTACTTCAAGCTTCAACAATAGCCCTTCCATCCATCAAACCTTTCAATCTAAATGCCCCAAGACCTTCATGGTTCAACTCTATTCTCATTTGTGCATATCATCTTGCACCTGTACATGATACCAAACATTTTAGAGCCCTTCAAACTATCATCCATAACTTTATCAATGAGGATGACCTTATCATTGAATAATATCAACCTCTCCCACCAACCTAATCAAATTATTCATCCCAACCCTCATCAACCAAGATATCCAAATCTCCTCATTCATCTAAGACTTATGTATCCATTCCATCTCCAAATCTAACTTCTCCCAAAGGATTTAATCCACTCTTTATTAATGTTGTTCGGGTTATAACTCATTCTCACCCCTATGAATTACCACCATCGACTAAATCAAAATATGAAGTTGTTTTCATTGTTCTTTCCTAAGAATCTACCCAACCATCTACTCAACCAAAATCTAAAGTGGTTATTTCCTCTCCATCCAAAGGGTCTACTCAACTGCCTTCTTCATAAAAACCCAAGGTGTCTATGTTAGTTACTCCTTGGCTTCGTGTTATTGAATAAATCATCACGAAACAAATCTAACATGCCCCAATTAAGATGTCACTTTATGAGCTCATCCAAAGCTCTCCCAACCACAAACAAGACCTCATTGAATCTCTTAAGCATATTCCTACTCCTAATAATGAGGTTCAACCCTTTGCATCTCTTTTTGGAATTTTTTCCACTTCTACTTCCATGTCCTTTAACAACATTTAAATTCCTAACATCACACATAAAGAACATGGCCTTCCACTTTTCATCACCATATGCATCAATGACACCTTCATTCATTGTTCTATGATTGAAAATGGAGCTAGCATAAACATCATCTCATTTCACAACTTTTATCAACTTAAGCTCCGTAATTCTATTATCCCAATCACCCATGGTCCTTCATGCATTCAATGATGATTTTTCTCCCACTTTGGGCACATTTATTCTTCCCATCTATGTTGGTGAAAAACTCCTCCATGAATTATTCTATATCGTAAAAGGGGAGTTTCAATATAATGTCCTCCTTAGATGGCCATGGATTCATGCCATGTGGTGTGTTGCTTCCACCCTTCATCTATGAATCAAATATGAGCATGATGGGAAAATTTTAACCCTCCCCACATACATCCCTTAAAATTATATCAAATGACTAATCGCACTAATGATGTGTTCATTCCCATGCAAAGATCTTATTAAGCGTCCACAAGCTCATTTTTCTCTACCTCCAAAATTCCCAATGATGAATCCTTAAACAAAGTGATGGATCATCTCACGCTAGGGGAGTATCGCATCCTCATACTTAATTCTCTTCCGACACCTCATAGACTTGGTAGACCCAACAAAGCACTAATGTATAAACCTAATGTTAGGGATATCATTCCATTTCGTCCACCTCATCTTTGTACTGACCTCATCTATGGTGACATTGATCACCCTTTCTGATACATTGATGATCAACTACACATAAAACCATATACCAACAATTTTAATTTTTTTACAAGAAGCCATTTTCCTATACCTATATTTATCGTTGCATCTAGAAAGGATTTGGAATGGGGAATTACGAGCAAGGCATGCATGATCCTTTCATCGATCAATCTCGAAAACCCCATGAAAAAATTATTTTGGTCTACCAAGAACAATCTACAGACCCTCTTCCACCATCTTTATCTTTCACAGACATCTACCCTCCATCTTCTCCATCCCATGAGGTTATAGATACAGATGATATTGTTTCTATCACCTCTAGATTTTTTTTAATTTCCACCATTTCCTTGGGACTAGTCACTTATCAATGTGACAGAAAATTTAGGTCCCTCCCTCTCTAAAATCCAGCAAATGTAGAGGAATATACCCCTACCATTGATATTCTTCAATGTACCGACAATGATTCCATAATTTTTTACATGGCGATAGAATATTCCTATCTCTATAAGTCCTTAATACTAGACATATCCACCCTTATAAATGAACCCACCATTGAATTCAATATTCCAACTCCGTAAGAGCCCCACATCCTCAAAGTGGATCAATTGCTTGATCTGCACAAGCTTGAATCTTTCACCACCTTCCTTCCTCCACATGTCCAAGCCTTCACATAGTTGTACATTGACATTCTTGGTCTCAATCCTTCCATTATTGTCATAACATTGCTACCTTTACCAATGCTAATATGATTAAGAATAAGCTTTTTCGCATGCACCCTTGAGTTTCCCTCCTTATTAAATTGGAATTACAACGCCTCCTTTCTACCAATTTCATCATTCTCATTTAATATCCATAGTGGTTTTCCAATACCGTACCCATTGTCAAATCTTATGGAAATCTTCGCATCTGCACTGAATTTATTAATATGAATCTCACTTGCCCTAAATATGATTTCCCACTTCCTAACATTGATCAACTCATAGACCTTACCATAGGCCATGAGATGCCTTCTCTTATGTATGGTTTTTCTAGATGTAATTAGATTCTCATCACATTATAATAACAACATAATACTTCTTTCATCATTTCTTGGGGGAATTTTTTCTATCGCATCCTTCCCTTCAGGTTGAAAAACACTGGAGCCACCTATCAGTAAACCATGACTTACAAATTTCATGATCTTATCCATAAGACTCTAGAGGACTATGTTGATGACCTCCTAGGTAAATCCAAGCATCACCTTGATCACCTCACCATCTTTGAAATCCTTTTTTAGTGCCTTATCCGCTTCTTCCTCTACCTCAATCTAGCCAAGTGTGTGTTCAAAGTGCTTACTAGTAAACTCCTGAGATTCATTGTTTCCATCAAGGGTATTGAAGTTGACCCCAGAAAAATCAGGCCATTCTCTAGATGCCTCCTCCTTCTAATATAAATTAGTTTCATACTCTTCAAGGCTTACTTTAATCAGTTAGTATTTTCATCTCATAACTTTTTGACCTTTTCCAACCCTTTCATCACCTTCTTCATAAATATGTTGAGTTCCGATAGGATGATAGCTTCCAAAAATTCCTTTTATGATCTGAAGTAGTATATCCTATCCCCACCTGTGTTTACACCTCCACGCAAAGGGGAGACCTTTTATCTTTATGTCTCTACCTCTGATCATGCTCTTGACACCATGTTGGCACATCATGATGAGAAAGGCATTGAGAAGGATGTATGCTACATCAACTACACCCTTCATGATTATGGGACTCATAACACTGAAGCTGAAAATATGTGTTCCTCCCTTTTCTTTGCCACTTCAAATATTTTCCATTATATCCTCAATAATAAGACTTATGTCATCACTAGCTTTCATCTTCTCAAAACTATGCATTATTTTTTGTATCATAGTGATTGTATCACTCGATGGCTCATGCTCATGATAAATTTTGACGTAGATTTCATCTCATAGAAATCAATCTAGGTCCAAGCTATCACAAATCAATTATCTGACACCCCTCGTCCTCAAACTCATCTTCCTCTTGAATAATTTCTAAATGAATCTATCAGCAAATTTTAACATGAATTTTCTCCTCCCAAAATGATACTTTTATTTGACATCTCTAAGTTTCGTCAAGGGGGAAGCATTGACATTATTATCATTCCTCCTTAGGAAACTCTTATTCCTCTCACTTATAGTTTTAATTTTATGTACACCAACAATATGGTTGAGTATGAGGCTATTATCCTAGGCCTTCAAACCATTTTCTTACTTGGCATAGAAATCCTTGATATCTACGGGGATTCCTAACTCATCGTTAATCAATAAAAATGCATCTGTCAATGTACAAATGATATCCTTAAAAAGTAAAAGGACGTTGTTGACTTCCTTATAGGAGCATTTGACTTCTACACCATTCAAACCATCCCTTGATCTTCTAACCACTTCGCAGACACTATGTATTATCTCCCATTGCTAATCCCTTGGTCTACAAAAGAGTCTAATCTCTCCTATAATTCATTGTATTGAAAAACCATGTCATCTTAGTCATTTACCTAGCATCAAATTCATCGATTCTAATCCTCGTGACCTTTAGTATTCTCAAATCTTCGATTATCTTTCTCAATCCATCATCCCCTTTGACCTATCTAAGAATAGTAGGAGATAATTTCTTCAACACTCTAACTGATTTGTCATCCTTGGCAACATCCTTTACAAGTATGGCTTTGATGGCATCTTGCTTTGTTTCCTTAAATCTCATGAATACACTTGTGTTATCCAAGAAGACCACATTGGTATCAGTGGTGGCCACTTTAGTGGTTTTTTGTCACAAAGTGCGTGCTTTGCATGGGTTATTATTAGCCCTCTCTTAATCAATACTACTATGAATATGTTAATAAATGCGTCAAATTCTAGTATCATTCTATTCTCGTCTGCATTCCTAGTCAAGCCTTACAACCACCTCAGAACCTTTTTCCTTTATCACAATGGGCACTAGACCTTATTGGCTTCATTAATCTATGTTCTTCCCAATTCCATCACTCTATCATCACTGCTACTGAGTAATTCAGCAAGTGGGTGGAATCAATTCCACTTACATCAACCAAAGCTAACCAAATCATTAACTTCATCTATCAGCACATCATTTTCCACTTGTAGAAAGTCCTTTAAAAACAAATATCTCAAGAAGATTTTTTATTCATTCAATATTTAGCTTAGCTTCTCTTCTACATACTACCCTCAAGCTAACATCCAAGCCAAACCCACTAACAAAACTCTTCACAACATCCTTTCTAATAATATTGATAAATTTGGTCACAATTGGCATATTCATATCCCCTTCGCTTGTTGGGCTTATCAGACTAGCATCTGCGCCTCTACAAATGCTACTCCTTTCTCTCTCATCTATGGTTTTGTTGGGACTCAAAATATTGACTGAGTACAAGAAGGCATGTGGGTGTGCAAGGTAAAGGCACACAAAACATGGTTTTAGAAGGGTTTAGTAGAATCCAAGGTGCATGTGCAAGGCAAAGAAAAGGGTTTTAGAAATTAGCCATATTTAGCATCCTAGGAAGCACATGAGAAAAGTGTAACCTAACTAAGCATGCAGAGTTGATAAGGTGTCAACCTAGCAACTCGATGGTCAAGGAAGGAATATTCTATGTGATGGAAGGATCCAGAAAGACATCATTGTAGAAAGTTGAGAGATCAGATGGGAAGAAGCATGCTCCATTGAAGGACCACATGGACACTTGGAAACCAATCTGTTACTTTAGGAAGGCATGGTGGTGGATGTTGAAGCTATATATAGATATGTTTGGGTAAAGGAGAGAACAACTCTTAGAAACAAGGGCGGTCAAGAGAGATGTCTAGAGAGGTAGAGAAGAAGAAGAGGAGAGGTGAAGCTCTACAGAAATAGTGATGGGTTCTAGGGATTCTCATTAGGAAGGCTATAAGAGAGATGACATATCTAGAGGGATGGGTTTGTGAACATTTTTTGTAATATGGGAAGCATGGTTATGAATTTTGATGCATGATCCTTATCGTCATTGATACATTGGTTTGTTATGGCCTTAAGGAATGTAATGTGGTTATTGAACTAAGATTAATGAGGAATATATGGTTCTATTCTAGATATACATTGTTCATGGGTGTAAACCCTAGTGCATGATCTTTATTTAATGTATCACATCCGTTATATGTTTGATATTTCTCTTGTTGTCTGAATGAATGCATGTTTCTTTACTATTTTCTAAGTTTATATTATTAATCAATGTATTCTCACAAGACTCACATAAAGGAGGGCCTTGACACCCATGTGTGCCTTGAATGATCGCCCATCACCCACTGGGTGATAGGTCGGCGTGCATGGGATTAGACCGTTATTTATAAGGACATTAAAATGACTACATCTTGGTTTCATTATCAGGACCTCTTTTCAAAGTTGTTGTGAGAAATGGCATACATCTTGGTTCCTGTGATGCGTGATGATAGAACATCTGACCTTGAAGAGTGTTGAAGCATGGTTCAAGAGCACGGATGATGTGTTTTCTCAAAGATTCAACACTGGACCTGAGTTTGATGCATGTAGATGGGTAGAAGAGAACATGTACCATGACTTGTACAAGACGTTCTTCTATTATTTTACAGTAGAACTATATGAATAGATTTCAGCATATGCATCCAGATCAGGTTGGTACTATAGATCACGCATATGGACCCAATATGATTACTAGAGGTTGTAGGATGCGTGTTTTAGATCACACATGGAAAGGAGTGTTAACCAATTATACTCTAGAATACACCATTTCTATGTAATCATGCTCTAAGGTTGCTGAGTTCAAATTTTTGAGGGAACCCAAAGGATCATTTTTTCATGTTATCCCTTTGGCTATGAAGATCTTTGTCATTACCCTAAGTTTAGAGGAATTTCCTATGGCCGGCTAAGCTTCTCTTAGCGATGGGCGAGTAAGATAGGGTAGAGGGAGATGGCGGACATTGTGGCTGAAAAGGAAAGGGAAGAGAGACAACTTAAGTATAGTGAAGCTTGTGAAAGGGAGATGGCTAGACAACGTGAGGTTGCATGTGTGATTGATCTATGGAGGTAGACATTGCGGGAAGGAGTTGAGGTTTACATAGAGGACGTGGAACTTGATCAGTCTATGCTACCCCATCTTGGCAAGCATGGTAGAAAATTCCCTTCAGCTTCTAATGATAGTTCATCACATCGAGAAAGGAGAGTCGTTAGTGCGCATCTGAACCCACCTAGTGACCAACCCCTAACACTTGGTTTTTTCATATCAAGAAATAAGTATTTTAATCTGATTGGTATCGATGGTAGTAACCGATATACGCCTAGGAGATATAATTTCTCATTTGGGACATCCATAGCTGCGTAAACCATTCCCATATTTGGAGGAATTTTTCGACAAGGTGTAAATACATGAGGTTTAGGTATTACATCTGGAAGTGGTGTGGGACACACAAATGGTAGCGGGATAATATCACAAACCATCGGTGCACAGTTCAGTGGGATGTTGGCGACACTAGGCATGACCACTTCAAGCCATTAGTCAGCTACAAGAGGTGGATTTCATGGTATAGGAGTTGGAGGACCTAGTGGACCTAGCAGATCTAGAGGATCCATTGGGTTAGGAGGCACATGGCCATGTGGATCTAGTGGATCTAGTTGAGGAAACATCAGAGGGAACCAAGGCTCTAAATTAAGAAGAAAAGGGCCGCATCCACCTCCACAATTATTCTTTGAGATGTCTTTTCACTTACCAGACTACATAGGCATTGAGGATTCCACAAAAAATGTGCATGAATGTGAATTAGTGTGGTGTGCAAAGGGAATCACTACCCCGGAGTGAAAAGTAAGTTAGTTGACAAGAATTTTGTAAGGGTGCGTACACAGCTAGTATAGGAAGCATGACCCACATCATATGGTGGTGGATTACACCATGTTGAAGAATTCCTTCCTAGTAGAGTTTCATATCCCTAAGTTCAAGAAGAAGAGCATCAATGCTCTGAAGGATATCCAACAACGAATGGAAGATAGTGTGCAGGAGTACTGACAAATGATTCAAAACTCTCTTATAAAAACTATCCTATAACATTCACCCTTCTCAGCATTCTCAATGGTTTGTTGGAGGATTGATAACACTCATTTAGAAGGGCACGGTCACACAAGACTTTCACAAACCCGTGTAAGGCCTTGGAAGATTTTCTATGCACTGAGGTTGTTGGGAGCATTGATACTGGTGTTAGTCCTTTTTTGGAGGCTCAAATTACTGCAATCACAAAGCAGTTGGTGAAGTTGTCTACAAATTCAGTGGAGGAGGTTCATAGTGGGATTTCATGCACAAACTATGAAGTAGAAGGGCATGCAAAGGATAGTTTCCCTCGGAATTTGGTACGATCTATGGCAATAGATAGTGAGATTTTCCATGGGGACCATGATGTAAATAGATTTCCTCTACTACAATGTGCAATCCACAAGAATTTTTATTACTATTATAATATTTGTACCTCTATGACCCATGATACCAAGGATTACATGTTGATTGACTAGATTCATGATGTTATTGATCTTGGTGTGCACCAGACTAGCCTTACAAGTAGTTCTAAGGATGATGATCGTCCCTATGAATGTCATGCAGATGGAGGAGCACATGCAAGAGCCTTTTGTGGAGTATTTCATGGTTGCAATAACCTTAGTCGAGGAAGAGGTGAGTTCCCATGAGGAACCTATGATAACCATGGCTTTATAGAGCATTATAAGCATGAGTGTCCTAATCTATTGCAGTGCTCACAGTGCAGAATGAAATATAAGTATGAGGAGTGCCTTGAGTTGTTTGATTACATAAGCCATCAACACCAGAAAGAAAAAGGCACTAGGATGGTAAGTATAAAGAAGTTCAACCCTCAGTGGATGCCAAGAGTGGTGTGCGAGTCAAGATTATAACTTTTACTGGTGACAACATGAGAAGAGTTTGTGCGTGCAAGGGAGATGCCAAGGAAGAATTTGGTTGTTAGGGAAGAAGTGGTTCATGGGAAGTATCTGAACCCTGCTCATCAGAAGGAAGTGTACCAATAGACTATGGAGGTGATTTGGGGATTAGAAGGAGAGATCCAGTGTCTGAAGGAGAAGTAAAGGTAGTTAGAGAAAAGGAAGAATGTTGAGGCTCCGTAGAAGGATCTGGATGAGGCCAAGGAAGTGTGAAAAATGTTAAGGTAGGATAATATCATTCCCTTGCTAGGAGAATGGTTATGGGATAAGGTACTATGCACCAGGAGAGATTGTAAAAGGTAGGTTCTACATGCCAACCTTCCTCCTCACAGCCTTGACTATGATAAAGAGATTACATTGAATTCAATTGTTGATGGGTGGCTTCTAAAAAATATCCTCATCAACACAGGAGTGGAGGTAAATATTCTCACCTTGGATGCATGACATCAAATGGGAAGGCCCACATTACAGCCATCTTTGAATGTGTTACATATGGTGAACAAGAAAAAGGTAATTCCCAATGGAGTCTTGAAAGATGCAGTTATCACTATTCAAGGGGCCAAGTTCACTCAGAACTTTGAATTCTTGGCGCTCTCCGAGGCAGATAATTTCCTAGCATTACTTGGGCACCCCTGGTGTTACAAAATCAATGCTAACCTAGGGCTTAACAAGGGGTATATAAGTTTTGAGAAAAAGGAGGAACAGGTCATCATTCCCTTGGCAAATGGAAAATCAGCGCCCTATACTAAGCCCTTAAGATAATAAGTCCTTGATAGAATCTATGTGCACTCCATTAGAGATCCTGAGGTAATTCATCCTACAGAAGGAGTCATCCAATTTGAAGATGCTCAATCAATAAGTGATACAAATAGCACATCATGTGAAAATTGGGCACACAGGACTTATGAGTTGATTGGGAGACAATTGAGAGGATCTTTAATAAGGGTGATGAAGGCACGCTCATTCAAGTGCCTGGGAAGAAAGAAACTACCATGTTATTCCAGAGGAGCAAGCCCTGATGATTTCTTACAAGAAATGGGGGCTCAGTGGAAAAATGAGGACAAAAGGAGAAGTATGCTTAGTTATAACTTTCTTAGGACTGCAGTATGTTGGTGGGCAACACATCGTGAGAGTCTCCTAGAGTGGCACAAGGTAAGAGTCACATTCTTTATAAGATTCTACAGAAGAAACACACCCACTATTA
The DNA here is from genome assembly GCA_019776745.2 of Taxus chinensis. Taxonomy (NCBI): domain Eukaryota; kingdom Viridiplantae; phylum Streptophyta; class Pinopsida; order Cupressales; family Taxaceae; genus Taxus; species Taxus chinensis. The sequence continues at coordinate 614,514,587 of CM034156.1, forward strand.
TCCAAGACTACCGTGGAAAAAAACCCACCTCTTCCCATATCCAAGTATGTGAGAAGGCTTGGGTGGAGGGCACAGAAGCTTTACCACCTTCGTTATGGGTGCATAAGTTATATTCCACCTTACAGGGATGTGTATGTGCATGGTATATTCACTCTGAGACACGCCATCAGATAAGGAATTGGAAAGAGTTAACGGCTGATCTCATTCAAGCGTTTGATTATCAAAGTACCAAGCCATTAGTGGATAAGGTGTTGCAAGTTGTAGGCATTGTAATTTGGAAAATCCACAGAGAGAGAAGTAGCAGACATCATCAAAAAATTAGTGGAACAAGAAGTATAGCACAACGCAAATGAGGTAATGAAGGAGAATGAGGAAGAAAGCAGTGGAAAGGAGTATGGAAGCATGGGTGGAGATCCCAATCTGGCTATGAGCTTTCCAAATGCTATGCGCAAAGGTGGGAAGAGCTTAGTGGCAGCACAAGGGAAAGGAATGGGTTATATTAATGATCCAAGAAAGGTGCTACACATGCGTTTCCAAAGCACCATGCTAGTAGAACAACTCCTAGCCATTCCCTCATTTGATGTAGAAGGTGCATACCCACAAACCATAAAAATGTTATCCTGGGCATTTGAGTCCCACATCAATGAGCTGAGTTTGGGTTAAGCCAAGGGGTGTTGATGAAGGTTCCAGAGACGAAACGATTAAATCCCTTGGTGAATGCTCAACAATTATCAGATGAGAAATTATGTAATGCACTCAATAAATTTTCAGTTGAGATTGAGGCCAAAATTTTTGGGAGGAATAATAGGGTCAGTTACCTAGAGGTGAAGTTGGAGAAGAAAGCGGAGGAGCTTATCTAGAAAATGAAAGACCTTAAACAAGAAGAACTTATCAGTGTGCAGTTAAGGCGTGAACTGAAAGAGGAGAAGGTAAGGGTGCATGGATTACAAAAGAAAATCAAGATGATTACAGATGTTATTGTCTTAAAGCATCCCAACCTAGCACCACTTGAGAAAAAATATGAATCAACCTTGCAGTGCCTAGAGGATTTAACTCACATCATCATTATGGAGAGGTGGCCACTCACCTTAGATTCCGTAGAATAAGTGCTAGCACGCCAAGAGAGAGAAGACAAGTTGAAATTCATAGGGATTGTTTCTTACTATACCAAAATCCTTGTCGATGTTAAGGCTACCGCAAAAGTTGTTGAAGCTGCCTATGATAATTGTGCTGATAGAGATAGAGTAGTAAGCATCTTGGTCACTACACATGAGACATAACTCAAGGATTTCTAGGGGAAGAATAAGGGGAACATATTAGAGTGAGATAGGATCCTGACCAAGGTGGAGAAGAAATCAAAGGCTATCAAAACCTTACAGGGATTGATCAAAAACCGGCTGAAGGAATTATACCCCCAGATCACCTGTAGGATGGACGCCCTCGAGGATTTCAGAAAAAAATTGTAAGGAACTGTTGAAATGACGAGTGCCAAGGGGGAATGGTTAAGCTTTGAGGAGGTAAGCACCCTAGTAGGTAACCTCTGTCAGCAAGCGCAGAGTGAGGTTAAAGCCTGGGAGAAGCTAGAGGAATATATAGGGAAGGATTTCCCTCTCCTCCTTCAACAATGAACATGTTGTCTTTCATATCCCCATTCTTTTATTCTTTCTCCCAATTATTCATTCCTTCATTATTTTTCCAACTATTCAAATCCCACCATTCTTTATTCATTGAAGAGAAGTGTTTCCAAGGACGGAGAACAAGCGTAGTGTGGGTTGATGTTGGGCCTCAGAATATTGGCTACGTATAAGAGGGTGCATGGGCGCATGGGGCCTATATAAAGAAGGGAACGCAAGGTAAATGCGTGCAAGACATGGTTTTATAAGGGTTTAGTAGAACCCAAGGCACTCGCGCAAGGCAAAAGAAATTGTTTCAGGACTTAGCCATATTTAGCATCCCAGGAAGCACACAAGAAAAGCATGACCCGACTGAGCATGCGGAGTGGATAAGGTGCTAGTCTGGAAAATTGATGGTCAAGGAAGGAATATTCCATGCGATGGAAGGATCAAGAATTATAACATTGCAGAAATTGGATAGCTCGGATGGAAAGAAGAATGCTCCATTGAAGAACCAGATGGACACTTGGAAACTGATCTATTACTTCATGAAGGCATGGCAGTGGATGTTGAAGCTATATATAGAGATACTCAGGTAAAAGAGAGAATGACTCTTGGGAAAAAGGGTGGTCAAGAGAGATATCAAGAGAGGTAGAGAAGAAGAAGAGGAGAGGTGAAGCTCTATGAAAATAGTGATGGGTTCTAGGGATTCTCATTAGGAAGGCTATAGGAGAGATTACATATCTAGATGGATGGGTATGTGATCATATTTTGTAATATGAGAATCATGGTTTGGAATTCTAATGCATGAGTCTTATTAGCATTGGTACATTGGTATTTTATGGCCTTAAGGAATGTAATGTGGTTACTAAACTAAGATTAATGAGGAATATATGGTTCTTTTCTAGATATACATTGTTCATGGGTGTAAACCCCAGTGCATCTTCTTTATATAATGTATCACATCCATTATCTGTTTGATATTTCTCTTGTTGTCTGAATGAATGCATGTTTCTTTACTCTTTTCTAATTTTATATCATTAATCAATGTATTCTCACAAGAATCACATAAAGGAGGGGCTCAGTGCCTGCGCATGCCTCAGGTCAGCACCCAGCTCCCACTGAGTGATAGGACGGCGCGCATGGGATTAGACTGTTGTTTCTAAGGACATAAAAATGACTACAGGTTTTGAGGCTGTTATTCCTCTTGAATTCCAAACTCTATGTCTACCTATTTCTCTCAGTGACTTCATATTCAATGAATACTATCGCCAAAAGCATATAGCACAACTTGAGTTGCTAATGAACATCACCTTCTCGGTTTTGAACATCATCATGTCTATCCGGAGTGCATCAAATGTTCTTATAAAAAACATCTCAAGGAACGTGACTTTAACATCAATGACATTGTCCTTGAATAAAATCAAAACATCACTACTCTAGAAAGGATTCAACGTGGAAATTTTTCTCCCAAATGGATTGGACCTGGTGTCCCCAGATTTCATCCTAAAATCTGTGACTACCCTATCCGAAAAATTTTCATACTTTTAAAATAGTGGGTCGTTTTTTGTTTTTATTGCCTGAAAGTTCTTGTATTGCATCAGATATACGCAAAGAGCCATAGTAGCCTTTTCACCAAATACCCAGATGCCCAAAATTGTTATATTCTATCGTCAGGATTTGTCTACGGGAAATTTGTATTTAATTATTTTGAGCCCCATTTGAGGTAATTTGTGCTACATTTTAACCCTGTTGTGATCGAACATATCATTATTCCTATATACCAAAAGGGTTTTAACTAGGAATAAGTTTTAGTCTTTATTTGTGACTTTTGGCAATTTTTCGTGTTTTTGTGTTTTCCCGTTTCGTTTTCTGTGAAATTTCTCTATATCAATTCCTTTATCGGTTTGGCCTAATTCTTGGCCTGAAGTAATTGGGGATCATATACTAACGTTACGCCTGGAGGAAGTCACCATCGGAGGTCTGGTTCACTGGGAAAAAGTGAAGTCGTGCACTAAAAAAACCCATGCGGGGTTGGGTGCATTCTTGGAAAGCAAAGAGTTAGAAGTTGCAATGGGAAAATTATAAGCAGTAGGCAGGTGGGAATTTTTTGCCTGCCTCGCAGGGTACTTTTTCCCATGATAGAAAATTCACTTAAACTGCAGTGGGAAAGTTAGAGGCAACAGGCAGGCGGGAATTTATTGTCTGCCTTGCAGGGTAAAAATTCCCATGGTGGAATAAAAGAAAAGTGACTTAAGTGAAATCATGGGATTTTATTGCCTGCCTTACAGGGTAAATAATCCCATTGTCAAAGTCAAATCACTTAAGTGGATCAAGGGATTTCCGAGGCTTCCTTGCAAGGTAAAGAATCCCATTGTCATAAATTCTTAAAAAGAGAATTCTATTATGCAAAAAAAGTGTGCCCCTTTTGGGAAAGATGTAATGCTTTTTAAAGAATTAAATGATTAAATTAAATTCTATTTTCAATGGCTATGGTCAACGCACACTGTGAAGCTTAAGTGAAGTGAAGAGTGGATGATTTAAATGAATTAATTTAATTTATTGGATGGATGTCCTTAAACATGTTATTTTTAAAGTTAGAGGCATGATTTTTAATTAATTAATTGCCAATAATAGGAAGGGAAATTATTAATTAGAGAATTATGAGGGTTATATAAGCATGGGCGGCCATAAGGGTGAATTAATTAATTCACAAGTAAAGAATTGCAGCCAGGAGGAAAAGTGCGCCCCATTTGAAGAGGAATTTTGCTCAAAAGAAGATCAAAACAAGGCTAAAAGCTTCCAATTTTGGTGCATGCTTTGAAGAAGGTTGATTTTTGTTTGCATAGTTGTTTACATAAGTGATACAGGTGCTCAGGTGAAGTTTGAAAAATCCATGCTCACTTTGTGTGCAAATAAAACATCAATTTTTGGGGCAGTAGGCTTGAAAAGTGTAGATTTTTATAATTAAAATTCACTATTCATGCTGCCGGTGGCCATCTTTGTCCGAATCAATTGCAGGAACTTATTACAGGTGTTTTACAAAAGAAAGGGATCTTTAGTCGATGTCTAAAGCATTGAATATATCCTCTGAATCTAAAGAATTATCCAGATCTGCACCAGTATTGAAGAATTCTGGCTGAATTAGAAGAAAAAGAATTATTCAAACAAAGATAGACAAAGTTAAGGCGAAGAAAGATGAAAAAGAAAGCACAACAGAGTCATGCATTACTTCTAAATTTGTATATATTGGAGACACAGATCTAGGCTTGGAACCTCTTGCTGAATTGATAGAAAAATCCAGAGAACGAAAGACTTCACTCATGCGTACAGATTAAAAATAGGGGAATTATTCGAGCTGCAGATTTTCTATCCATAGCCCAGTTGCCAGAGTTTGTTATGCAAGTGCAGATCCATATACAGATGCAAATCCATATGCAAATCCAGATCCAGATCTCATAGTTGCAAAATCTTCCGGCACAAAGGCTTCATCCTCTTGTTTCGAATGCAGCCCGTGAAAAATTCAGTGCGTGGAAAATTCCTTCCAAGATCTTGTGCAAATGCTCCCATCTTCCAGCTGAAGCCTTCGTTGAATTTTCATTCATCCGGAGTGCTTTCCAAAATTTTTAATTGCTCATATGTAATTAAAAATTGAGATGAGTTATCTACGGAAAAAATTGCACTGATGCATGTACTGGAGAAGAACTACAAAAGCTTCAAGGATAAAAGAGAAGACAAGGCGAAGGCATAATTCCAGCCGCTTCCAATTCCAGCTTGCTTCTAGATCTAGCTACTCCCAAATCTGGTTTGGTGAGAATCAAAGGCAAAAGAATCAGCTGCATGCAAACATGAAAAAGGATAAGACTGCATTTTTCCTCTTCTTTCTTCTTTCCTCCAACAAAGTAATTGAGCGATCAATTAAATTATACAACTTAAGTGATTAGTTTAAAAGCCATTACTTGAAGAAGTCAACTACTTGGAGATAAGTGGCAGACGTGCAAAATAGAAAGTTCTATTTTCAGCTGCAAATCATACATGTCATGCAAAGAGGAATTCTAGGAGGGAGATTGCCAGTTGTTTCTTTCCTCCAACTTCCACATGTGCCAGTTCAACTAAAATCTTCCAACTTGTAATTGCCCCTCTACATTCTATAAGTAGAGGAAGAACCTTCGGGTTGATGATCAGAATTTGTAAGTAGCAACCTTGTGTTCCAGACTTTGTGCTGAAACCCTTGAGAGCCACTTGAAGCAAAGGAATATACAGGAGCATATTTCCAAAGAACTTTTTGTCACGGTGTATTGTGTTTCTTGCCCCCCTTTTTATCTTAGATCTTTTAATAGACTTTGTGTTATTTCAGATCTAGATCTAGAGTGACCTTTGTTTATAATTCTGTGTTTATATCTATTGGTTTCTTCTATGTGTGTACAATCAACTCTGCTATCTATTGATTGGGATGTACATCTTCCCCATTTCTTCTCTTTGTTTATATAATTCCCTTTCCCTTCTTCTATAAATATTTCCTTTCTTTAAACAGTTGCTTACTTGCTGCAGAAATGTTCAGTTATGGTTCATGAACTGAGTAGTTAAAGTAAAACTCCATTTAGATATTAGCATACTTTAATTGACAAATCTGACACGGGAGCCTCACCGATAAATGAGGGAGATTTATCTCATGACTACCTAGGTTTTGTGCTATGCAGAAAATCTAGCCAATAGGACCTTATGTATAACACATAAGTACAGGTCTAGAGCATATCATTTGGCTTCTATTTATGGTAAACAAGAAATGGAACCTCTTAACACATTACACTTGTGGCCTTTTTACTGTTAACATACCTACCAATATGAACTTAGTCATATCAATGGTCATCCATCCATCATTAACCTCTTCCATATTTCATCGTAATTATTTGGAATTATATGGTCTACCGTCACTTTCCTATCTATTACCTTAAATATGGGCACCACTTCTCTTCTCATAGCATATTCCTTATAGATAGGTTATTCCTTCTTGGTGATAACTTTGCGATCATTACATCCATCACCCTCCTATTTACCTAGTGTAACCAAACTAAGGCTCCATAGGTGTCACTTGTACATTCATTATCCATGTTTTACTGAATTGTTGTGCGACATAACTAATAAGGTAAAAGGTGAAGGAGGAATACATGTGACTATTTTGGTTAAAGGTTGAATGCGCATGTTACTAAATTTAATACAATTTAATTGTAGAGAACTATTTTTTTCTTGGAAGGACTACCTGTAGATACAAACCAACACCACCAAATGATATTAAATAGCAAGAGTTAAAGGACTGCCTACCAAGGCTAGATCTGGGAAGTGTTAGGCTTCCTTGAATGGCGGTCAATCCTTTATTTTTATCCAATTAATGAAAGTAAATACAATAAATAAAATTCCTATTGTTAACACTTTGATTTAGGTATCTCAAAATGTTATCAACAAACTAGATTAAACAAAGTATTAAAATATAAACTAATCTAGCCTCGGGCAAGGTATGTTTTTGGTTGGGATAGGTCACAAGGGTGTAAGGTAAGGTCACAAAGGTATCTGGTAGGGTCTGGGTGGAATTTAGTTAATGTTAGAGGTAGTTTGGTGAAGGTTATTAGAAAACATAGTGATCGATATCGGTCTTTTGACCGATGCCGATAGAGAAGGGAAACCGATGATGGTTAAAGTGACCAACTTCAATAGGGAAAATTTGATAGAAAATTATTAAACGAAATATTCTAGGCTCTATGTGATTGCACAGAGAGTGAGGGTAGTATGGTTTAGGTTGTAATATGGCTTATAAGACTCGGGGATACTAAGAAGGAGGTTTAGAATAGTGAAAAGGCTTGGGATGGTATAATAGTTGGTTGGTGGGAGGAAGGTGATGTACAGGAAATAGAGGAAATAAACTACTGAAAGAAACCAGAGATCTATAAAGGGAATAAGAAAAATGATTAGGATCACAATACTTACTTGATGTCTTGCAGATCTTGGGAGTTGGTATGGTTGATGGTTGATCAGAGAAGAAATTCTTGAGTCCAGTGCCACAAAAATATGTCCTTTTTTCTCCTGTGAGTTTTCCAATGCTTTGGAAAGATGGACTAGATGTGTGTCTTGCATTGTGGTTGTGTGTGTTCGTCGTTTCGATGCAAGAGGGCTTGAGGATTCACACTTGAATGAAATGAGACTCCAATAACTAAATGACCAACCTAGGTAAAGAATTTTGAAAGTATATATAAGGTAACCAATGATGGTTAAGGTGACCGGCATCGGTTGAGGGATAACCGATGTCGGTTAGGGTGGGAAATTCTATGTTTACCAAAAGTAGGAAGATATTTACTATTTTTGGCATGATTCTGATTGATTTTTCTTAGGGAAGTGGATTTCACATGAGAGAAGGTAGGTAGGTCATAGAAGAAGTCCAATTAGGTTTTAGGAAGAGTTCTTAGTAAGTTAGTTCAAGTGGTGACTTAGCACCGGGAGTTGGTCCTCACTGCTGAGAGTGATGATTTGGTCACTATGAGTTAAATGCCCTTGGAATAGGTCTAGGGTGAGGTGTCTAGGTGATGTGTAAATTAAATTAATTAATAATGTGAGGATGAACATTAATTCAATTATAAGTAATTAAATTAATACAAATACAGGGTAAAGGGGTCATGGTTAGGTGAACACATTACGTTAATTGATTGAAAGGTACTAAGGGGAGTGTGACCTAAATTTGGTGTCTACATTTTCCCCCTTTTTTCGTGTATCTTGTATTGATAAGTGATGCTGAAAAAAAATAGGAATTCAATCTCCCATGTATAAGTAGAGGTTACGTTGCCCCAAGTATCACTGAAGGTGATCCCCCTTAAACTACGAACCAATGAAGTTGTCAAATTAGTCGGGGTGTGGTTTTATAAATAGGTGATTAATGAAAGTGAGGGTCAGTAGGTAAGGGTATGGGAATTATGGGTAGTGGGTAACGGTGATATTGGGCAATGGGTAATGGGTAATGGGTAATGTGTAATGGAAATCAAACGCATGCACACGTATATATTGTGATGCATTACTAGGTAGAAGAGCATGCAAACTCTACATTGTCAAAAGGGTGATAGGTTTATTCAAATGAGGTTGAAGTGATTTAGGTATCCAAGGTATAGGATATGGTCATGAAGCACAACAAGTTCATTTTTGTTCCATGACACCAAAGGTATGGTCGGGATAAACATCACGACATTAGGAAAGGTAAGTTCATTAGGATAAACAACATGGGTAACAGCATCACAAGATATAGCGAGTACACAAATTCCAATGTCATAACATGTGGTTCAGGTTAGGGTATGTAGGTCAGAGCACAAGTAAGGTTGAGGTATAGGTAAATAACATGTTTGTAAACACAGTTAAGGAAATGTATAGGTAATGTAGGCTTACGGGTAGGGTGTAATAGGCGTTGGGAAGGAGAAAAGTGGTTTGATTAATAATGGTTTTAGGAAGAATGGTATAGCATGGGGTGGGTCAAATGGTTACATTGGGTGACTGATGTCAGTTAAATCTTAACCGATGTTGGTTGGATAGGGCATGACATGACTGACGTCGGTCATGTCAATTTGGGGTTAAAAAACAAATATTTCACTTTTTATGGATTCATTTTGACATTTCCATTTTTAGAAAATGACAGAGGAGAAGTAGATGGATTGGGTGGTGAGTCAACTATAGAAATTGTGGCGGTAGTGGGAATAGAGCAGTTATTTGTGGAAGAGGTAGTGACCACATTGGTGGATTGGGCCATGGGTGAATGGGAAGTGATAGCGGTGGTAGATGCCTTAACTAGTATAAGGAAATCATTGGGTCGATACAACATGTTGCAGGTATTGAATGGGGAAGGGTCGGAGGGGATGGTATAGTTGTGTCCTTCATGTTCAAATTTTAAATAGCAATGTAAGGTTGAAAGAACAAAACCCATGGTGCAAATCCAAGGTCACTCAAATGGCATGTTGTACTAGAATCCCCCCCTCTAAGAAAAAATAATTCCAGAATGGTATGGGGGGCCACACGAATATGGAGAATGATGGTCCCAAGAGTGGATGTCATGGCATTGTTGAATGAACGCAGCATAACTAGGTTATTATGCATGCAATTGGTAGGGATGCGCATTTGGTTATACGCATAGGAATAAATGATGTTGATATTGGCATAGTCATCCATCATAACACATTGAACGTGTATATTATCAATGTAGACAAAAATGAATAGGGCAGGATCAAGATCATCTGATTAGAGAGGTACAATCTCATCGTCAGAGAAATTGAGAATGGCTACTTGATGAGTGGTAGCGGGTGAAGAGGAAGGGGATCAAGTGGGAAGAGAGGCCACATGGTGAGGAGTGATAATGGATGTCACAGGAGTAGGGTCATTAGGTAAAACCTCAATACATTGTAGAACCTCAATGAGGGTCTGTCAATGACACTCACACATTTGGACCAGGTCGTACAAAGACATTTTGAAAGGATACTGGTGCAATTTTCTAATCATTATACGATGATCCGCCCCATCAGAAATAGAGTATGTGGGTCCAAGGATGGTGATTTTTGGTGTAGGTGTAGATGGGATATTGGGTAAAAGAGTGGCAGATGGGCTGGTTATTTTCTCCTTTCCTTTGTCTTTCTAGGTGCGAGTGGAAATGTTAACCATATTAATATGTGGTAAAGGAGAAAGTGAGTCATGATAGGTGTAGCGATAGGATGGGAAAACATATGGTGAGGGCATAAACTAGTTTTGTGAAAAGAATGCAATGCATTGGCGTTTTGGCAAAGGTATAACTAGCTCTCTTATGCGGACCATATTGATCTCAAATGTTGGAGGAGGATAGAAGGGTTGTGGAGGGGGAGATGAAGTTCACTAGAGAGGTAAGGGATGAGGGTGTGTGGTGACAGGTGAAGGTGAAATAGGGTCCTCATCTAAAATATCATCATCATCAAAATTTTCTTTGGGAGGACATAGTTGGATAAAAATAGTCTTAAGAGACTTAAATGTTTCCACATAATGCCCTTACACACGATGGTAAGAAAAAATTTGTGTATCGTCAAACCCTTCTAGTTCAGGTTTGAGTGGGAGTTGTAAGGTCTAAGTGGTGGCAATGTGATGACAGAGGTTTCCAAAAGGTTAGCTAAGATGTTGGTGTAAGACCCTGCCAATGGATCATAATGCAAAGTAAGTGTGGGTCTAGATGAGAGTGTGATTGAGTTTTGTGGGAGAGGCACCATGGGAGGTGGAATCGGAGGTTGAGTTAGTTTGACCACATGTTTAGTAGATAGTGTGGTTTTAGGTTTGGATTGCACCTTCTTGGGTAAATATGTGGAAGATGGACTGGTGGTTAAATGTGGTGTAGGTTTAACTACCTCTTTGGAGGGAAGGGGATTTTGGGATTTGGTTGCACCTTCTTGGGTAAAGGTGAAGAAGAAGTGTGTGATGTATAAGGGAAGGTAGATGGTGAAAGGGGATGGGTTAGCCAAGGTGATAATGGTAGTGCGGTGAAGGTTATGGGGAGAGACAAGGTGGAAGGTACTAGTTGAAGAGAAGGAAATATCATAGGTAATGATGAGGATACTATAAGTGGTGTAGGGATGGGTGGTAGAAAGGATGTAGATTACAGTGAAGGCGTAAGCTATGTAGGTAATTTGGGTGTAACAGAGGATCGTGATAAGGAGGTGGGCTGCTGTGTTTTTGGTTTACCTTGGGTAGGAGGCTGTGTGGCGAATGTTGATGGGCGGGGACATAGGATAGATGAAAGTGGTGAAGGTGATAAAGGAGTAGTAGGCGATGCTAGTGTATGCAGGTTATGAGAGGTTGGTTTCTCTTCTTAGGTGGGGGAGTGGTTTCGGCGATGGCTTGGGAAGTGGTTGTTAGATCAATTTTAACAGGGGGATGGACTAGACTTGGTGTGGGAAGGAATCCTAAGGTATAGGTAGCCTTGGATACAGGTGAAGGAGTAAGTGGTTTAGGTGTAGGTGGTTATGGAAGTAATGGTAGAGGTGTAGGTGTGGGTCAAGGTGATGTGGAAAATGTTGTCACGACTACCTTAGTTGTGACATATTTCGTTTGCTTCAAACACTTTGGGGTAAATAGTAGAAGTATCAATGGATTACATCTACATTTGAGTTGAAACAAGCATTCGAAGGTGCCCCCAAAGCATGGAATGACCAACATAGTCTAAGTAGTCTGCCAAACATGAGAATGGTGTGGCAGTAGAAGGAACCAATGTTGATTTCGTGGTGACTCCCATAAATAAATTTGGTGCCTGTGAAATAGGGAAGTGATTAGATTCCATCTCTATGGGTAAAATAGACAAGAGAAAATCAATTGGATCCTTGAAATCCAGTGGAAAATTATCTTCAATCGAAAGGGACACTATCAATGGGTCACCCACATGTTGGGTGGGTAAGATAATGTCTTCTTTTGATGAAGGAGAAAGCAAAAAAAACTCTCATTCGTAAGTAGGATAATGAGTATTGTGGGTTTCTCATCAATTCAAGGAGTAGATGGGACAATTATTCTAATGTGTATAATAGTCTCCTCCTTGGGTAGAGGAGAAAATTATGGGGACTCCTCCATGGATGAAGGAGTTCATGCAAGAATTTCCTCAATAGATGAAGTAGGAGGAAATTGTGCAGAAGGAACTAGTAAGATGTCAAAAACAACATGAACCTCACAGATATTACTATCATTGGCCGAGGAATCACCAATTTGGTTAGATGAGGGGGTGTGATTTGGGAATGTCTTCCACAAAATATGAAGGTTTTGGTTAGCCAATGCATTAGGATTATCCAAGACAAGATCCCCTTTATCTAACATTTCTTGGACAATGTTTTTGAAAGTGATATAATTACCATTGTCATGTGACCCTGAATGTGATGGTAATTGTAGTAATCATGTTTTCATTATACCATGCAAGAATAGGGCGCGAAGGGTCAAAACTAGTATGTGGTTTTGACGGGTGGAAGGGTAATGGCTCAATATTTTAAGATTTTTTTCCTAAAATGGAAGATTAGGGCTCTCCTATGGGGGTATACTTTCATTGCTCCCTTCTAAACTAAAAGGTTTTGATGGGGGAAAGGTTGGACAAGGAGGTTTTGATTGGTTGGATGGATGAGACAGGACGGATTTCAAAATGACCACATTGGCAGGCCCCTTGGTTTTAGAATAGGTATTTTGGGGTTTGGAAGAAGAAGAAGTATCATTTTATTTGAATGCAGTGTTTTTGTTAAGCAATTCGTATCTTCTTTTCTTCAAGGGAACATGGATTTCCAACTTCTAGGACATAGTAAATGCCTCGTCAAAGGTGCAGAAGGTTAGGAACCTGGAGAGTTGGTGATATATGTCTAGCACAAGCCTTGGTAAAAATTCTATTAACTTTGTTTAAGGTAATTAGAATGTGAGTTAGTTTAATCAAGCTGCATGCCATCAAGTGAAAAAATATACGATAGATCCATCTTCATACTGGTGTGTGGCATATAAGTAAGTCATGGTGACTTTCTTGACAATATTGATAGAAAAGTGGTTAATAAAATATTGAGCAACCTGGTTAAATAAGAGGATATAATGTCTAGGTAATGAACTATACCAATCCAAAGTGGGTCTTGTTAATGACATTGGAAATGTACACAGGAGCAACGCATCATGGTGAGTGATCAGGTAATAGAAATATTTAAAATACCACAAGTGTTGTTGCGGATCTTCTTTTCTATTGAATCGATTGAAATTTGGCATTTACCAATGCATAGGGTAGGGGTGAATAGGAATGGATGGGTGAATGGGCTCATTGCAAATATCGTCATATGTTAGAGAGTCACGCGAACTTGATACAGATGCTTCCAATGTTTTCATATTTTCCATCATCATTTTTATTAGGTAATTAGTGGGTTGTGATGATGGAGTACCTCCTAAGGTATGAGGGGGTAAATAGTTTGCTATAATGTAGACAGCATCCCAGTGTGTGGTGGTGCCGCGTATGAAAATTGATATGAAGGGATATGAGAGGGAATGGGGGTCGAGGGGAAGTACCCAAAGTAAGTAAAGGAAATAGGTGGTTTTTGGTAATAGGTATACATAGATGGGGTGGATATAAAGACCCTAGTAGTGATTAGTGGAAGATATTGGGGGATAGAGAGTGAGGTTTTGGAAGGAAGTGTGAGTTTCCGACACCAAAGGTGGCTGGGATGCGATAGGTATATAGGAAGTGGAAGACATGGGTGACCTTTTACTGAGGGTGGTGGATGTAGGCATGGTGGATTTCTTAGGGACAAAAAATGTCATGGGTGTAATAAATGTCGTAGGTACATCAAATATCGATGAGGCAGGGTCAAACTAAGAAACAATATGTGGTAAGGTGGAAGTAGTTAGGGAAATGCTGGTAGTGGCAGAGGTAGAAGTAGGTGTAAGTGTAGGTGGGATGGATACGGTCATGTTGTAGATTATTTTCCCAGCTGAGTCATGAGTGGATGAATGGGTTAATTAATATTGTAAAGTGGCGGGGTTCTGATCAAAGAGTTTTGAAAACTCCTCTTCACCAGCGTTAATGGTGATAGTATTACTGGGATCCATAGGTGATAGAATGGAATGTGGCGATGGGATAGGCGGGAGTGGTTAAAGGCTAGCTTGGAATACGAGGGTGTTGGCTTGGCTATAATTCAAAACCATGTGAATTATAGTATACCTTGTAATCTGATCTCTGTAGATGACACAAAAACACAGAAGGAATGGAGAAAACAATTTTGGAAGGTGAAAATTGGTCTTTGTTTTAATTGCGTTAAAACTCATAGACCGATGGCAGTTGGTTAGCTAGTGTTAGAGACAGAGGGTAACCGATGATGGTCAAAGGACCGCTACCAATTACTGTGGAAAATTTAAAAAATTGGTAAATGTGGCAATAAATGATGAAAATGAAGCAAATACGGACTTTGACAGTGACTTCAAAGACACAAAGATATGGTGAACTAACTGAGGAACCCCAGAAAGAACATAAATGTGATGAGTGCTACTTTAGTTAAAATGACCAAAATAGTAGGAAACTGACAACGAACAAGTAAACCGATGACAGTGAGATGAGTAAACTGATGGCAGTCGTTGGATCGATGTCGGTCACTATGAAATTTTTGAAAAGATGGAAAAAATTGAATTTGGTAATTTAGATCAAATAAAGGACTACCCTAGAAACCTAAGTATGGCTATGAGTGACCCTAACACACTCAAAAAGAGTCAGAATACACCAACTATGATTATGGAGTGTGAAAGGAAAGGAGAATGGAGAATAAGATCTCACACCTCAAAACACAGATCAAGCAAAAACTAGCAAACACAAAATCCTACGTGGTGTATTTTATGTTCTGGTTTATGCCATTTAGGACTGACTTGTGAATAGAGCATAGTTTTTTGTTTTATAAAGGTGTCCTATGAAAAGCCAACAACTAAGGATGGTTTCAGGTAAAGTTTTGGCGTGGGAGGTCCTTTCTCTGAGATAATGAATGAATAGAGAAACTAGTTTGGATCCCACTGTCAATCCTCTGATCATGTGATCTTTGACAGCTTCTTTTGGGTATGATGTTGTTTAAGAAAATGAGTACTTTATTTTAGTGATTTGGTGCAGAGAAGAGATTTTGCACTACAATCCAATTTTGTCAACTATCAGCTGGGCATGACTTCCAGCATATAGGTTGCCCACAATTTTAAATGAGCTACAGATGCAACACACAGATATGATATGCAAATATTTTAAACCCAAATCCATAATGGCATTCAATGAAAGAAATAATGAATAGGCCAAATTATGTCTTTCACTAATGCAATACAAAAATGAAAAGAATGGTTATTTTTAGTCCAAAATATGAGTGTCAATGAGATAAGTAGAAGAGAGATAATGTTCTAGAGGAGGAAATTTAATGTGAACTACTTTCAAAATTAAATAGACACACAATCTTTCACCTAGGAATGAACAATGCAAAAGAATCCCTGAAGGGTCCCACCAAGCGTGCCAAAATGTTTCACCAAATTTTTGTGCGACAAAATAGATAAGGTACAAGTTCAAAGAGGAATACCTATGATTATATTGGTCAAAGTTTGAATGCACGAGTTACTGACTTTATCCAAGCTGATTGTAGAGAACTCTTTTTTTGGGGGGAAGGACTACCTATAGATATAAAGCAAGACCACCAAATGATATTAAATAGAAAGAGTCATAGGACTACCTAGAAAGGATAGATCTTAGAAGCATGAGGATTCCTCGAATAGTTTTCAATCCTCTATTTTTATCCAATTAATGAAAGTAAATATGAGAAATAAAGATCCTATTGATAACACTTTGATTTAGGTATCTCAAAACGTTATCAACAAGCTAGATTAAACAAAGTATTTAAATCTAAACTAATCTAGCCTCAAGAAAGGTATGTTTCTAGTTAGGACAGGTCACATGGGTGTTAGGTAAGGTCACATAGGGATATGGTAGGGTCTGGGTGCAATTTATGTGATGTTAGAGGTAATTTGGTGAAGGTTATCAGAAAACACAGTGACCGATATCGGTCTAGTGACCAATGCCAATAGAGAAGGGAAACCAATGATGGTTAAAGTGACTGACTTCAGTAGGGGAATTTGATAGAAAATTATCAAACATAATATTTTAGGCTTTTTGTGATTGCACAAAGAGTGGGGGTAGTAGGGTTTAGGTTGTAATATGGCTGAGAAGACTCAGGGATACTAAGAAGGAGGTTTAGAATACTGAAAAGGCTTGGGATGGTTGAATAGTGGGTTGGTGGGAGGAAGGTGATGTACATGCAATAGAGGAAATAAACTACTGAAAGAAACAAGAGATCTAGAAAGGGAATAAGTAAAATGATTAGGATCACAATACTTACTTGATGTCTTGCATATCTTGGGAGTTGGGATGGTTGATGGTTGATCAGAGAAGAAATGCTTGAGTCCAGTGCCACGGAAATACGGCCTTTGTGCTCCCGTGATTTTTCCAATGCTTTGGAAAGATGAACTAGATGCTTGTCTTGCACTCTAGTTGTGTGTGTTCGTTGTCTGGATGCAAGAGGGCTTGAGGATTTGTGCTTGAATGAAATTAGGCTCTAATAAATTAATTACCAACCTGGCTAAATAATTGTGAAAGAGTATATAAGGTAAGCAATTATGGTTAAGATTACCAGCGTCATTTGAGGGATAAGTGGCTTCGATTGGGGCGGGAAATTCTAGGTTTACTAAAAATAGGTAGATCTTTACTATTTTGGCATGATTCTGATTGAGTCCTCTTAGGGAAGTGGAGTTCACATGAGAGAAGGTAAGAAGGTCATGGAATAAGTCCAATTAGTTTTTAGGAAGAAGTCTCAGTTAGCTAGGTCAAGTGGTGACTCAACACTGGGAGTGATGACTCAGTGCTGAGAGTGATGACTTGATCACTATGAGTTAAATTCCCTTGGAATAGGTCTAGGGTGAGGTGTCTAGGTGATGTGTAAATTAACTTAATTAAAGTAATTAAATTAATTAATAATGTGAGGATGAACATTAATTCAATTATAAGTAATTTAATTAATACAAATATGGGGTAAATGGGTCATGGTTACTTGAGCATGCCAACATTAATTTGATTTAAAGGGGACCAAGGGGAGTGTGACCCAAATTTTGTGTCTACAATCCCATCCTATGTGGTCTACCTAGCTATTCCCAACTTTTGCATTAAAATTAAAATTTTCATGGATGATTCTATTGAGTCTATTTTTTATCCAAAAGAAAACTTTATTGCTCCCTCGAAGGATAGATGTTCATAAAAGTAAAAATGACAAATAGTATAGATTGATCCCTCAAAGGACAGTTATCATGCATATCTTATCCCTGCCATTTATAAAAGAAAAATCCAAAGTCAAAACCGAGGAAAAATAAAAATGTAGACCACTCCCTCAAAGGATGGAAACCATGTCATATTATGGAAGCAAAGCCTTCCCACATTGATCATCCTGTTAGGGTGATCTATTTAAAAATCAAAGCATAAAGTTAAATATCAAGCATCCTAAGAAATCTTCCTGCATCGATCAACTTTCTCATCCATATCAAACTTCCTACATTAATCAGTTTGCATCATATTGTTCAAAGATGGATCATATGCATTACCTACAGGGTTCATTTATAAGACACCCCGTCCGAAAAATTAGTTTAGAATGGGTGGAAAATCTCCAAATTCGACTTTCGAAGTCGTTGGAAAATTTCTAAAAAAATGTTTCGTGGTAAAGGCGATTTGGCAGGGCACAATTTTCTTGGATGAGGTACAATGATAAGAAATGTTGGTGAAATATATGCATAAGTTAATTTAACATATAAATAGTAGGCGAATTCACCTATATAAATGACTTATTGGTGGAAATTTTAGGTGAATTAGGTAAGAGCCAACTGCTGAAAGATTAGCCATTTCCAATTTCCAAAATCCCTAATATTCACGAGTTTACAAATATTCGCCACTAAAGGATTTTCCCATGTAACACCTAGGAACACCAAATTATGGAGATCCTAAATTTGAACATACGAACTTTGATCACATCCAAACCACATTTTTGTGTCAAATTCTGGGTTTATAAAACTTATCCATGTTTTCCCTTGTTATCCTTGAGAATAATTAATAATAATTATGTGTAACACCCGCTATTGGCATGTAATTGCATTTCCATTGAATTGGTGTCCATTTATTTTCTACCTCAAATATAGTTCAAAATAATCATTGTTTTCATAGGGTCCTTTCTATTATTACATGTTGTTAATCTACGTCTTGAAGTCACCTTCACATTGAATTCCCATCCTTTGACTCATAGATAAGCATATCATTCGAAATATCTAACCATACGTTATCCATGTTTACGTGTTTTCTTGTATTGAGTATAGAACATTTAATGATGTCCACATAAAATCCACAATTTTAACATCCATCATATCATTTGTTTGGAATTATTTTTCATTAGCAAATACCTATCCATATCAAATGACATTTTGACATATATATATACATATTCATTCTAACATATATCATCATATTCATTATAACATGTACATTTAATTATTCATATCCTATTATTATTCCATAACAAAGTGTCATAATCCATCGTATCTACATGTAATCCATATCCAACATATCTAACTCAAAATATGGTAAAATTCATCATCTAATTGTATCATCCATTATAATCAAATATTGACATCTAACGCTAGCATAAATTTATCATTCAAACCATGGCTTAACACATAACATATATGAATCACAACCCCAAAACCATATCATATATAATTCATCATCATGAATCCATATACATCAATACTTGTTCCTATCATCTTATTGTAAGGGTCCTATTTCAGGGTGCGATACATCATTAAAATCAGTACATTTTACATCATTATAGACTCAAATATTGATCGCCTAGTTCAAAGGTACATGAATTAATCTCCAGACCTCGTCACCTCTATTGTGGATTTCACTCTCGTAGTGAAAATTTGACCACTATCCTTGTTTCTCTGATATTGTGTTATGCCACCCACTCCATTGCTTCAAATTAGATAGGCTACATGCGTCAGTTTCTATGGTATCTTAGAAATCATGATACACTCATATCATTTGCACCTACTAACTTCTAGTGATCTATACAAATCACTCTTGGGCATTGTACCTATTTAGGTTAAATGTTCCCTACTCACATGTTATGTTGACTATATGACGCACTACGTTAACTTTTTTAGCTATATCGGTCATAATCCATTCCCAAATTCAATTTGAAATGTATGACATCACATCTGACCTAATGAGATCCCTCTACTCAAAAAAATTTCCCTTTCCATGACTAATACCTGTTGGAGCTCCTAAAAACCCTTCGCTCCTGAATCATGACAATTCCCTCTTTGAGACATAAATCTCACTATCTCGTCAAATGTGGTACCTACAAAACTGAACATCACCTTGATGAAGGTAGGACTTCCATGCTGTAGGCACCTCCTAATGCTAAGAATACTCATAGTATTGAAAGCAAATCCAATGTTAAACGTGTATTCATCATCCAAGAGAAACCTGACACACTCCTAGAGGAAATCCTAAGAAATATGTCGATGATGGGTCACGACCATGTCACGACAAGTCTGAAAAGGGTACGATCATCTCAAAAGGGAAATCATCTCAGAAGGACAGATAAGAAGGAAGAATGTGGATACAAGAGGGGCATAAATGTCTTTGGTATTGGATAAAAATAACAACTCTAGGAATTAGACCTTCGCACCTGAAGACATGTTGAAATGGTCCCTTCTAGACTAATCTAGGGAACCCACACTAAACTGTGTGCCTGATAAGAATAGATAGGAAAGGAGTCATGGAAACACTTCTCTATCTCTAAATAGTAAAAATCTGATACCATTTCTTAAAGAAATCCAAATCTGACTACATTCACCATGAATAGGTTGGCTCATATGTCTAGCAGATGGAGTGCCAAGCGAACCAAGGTCAATGCCACATGATAAACTATCAATGTGAAGGAGGTTGGCCATCCGCATTGTTGGATGGTATATTCTTACAGTGTAGAAGAGAACCCACATTAATCTAGTCCTCCTCTTTACATTATACATGAAAAACTAATGATACAAGCCAAAAGGAGTGCCATCAATGAGGGATTTCGGAATGAAGTCAAATTTGCAACCAGTCCTTTCAAAGAAATCCCATTGAAAAATATGAGTGAACCCTCCAATCTGGCACCTGCATAGCATGATTTGGATGAGGAATCGCTTCCATGTGCATTAATCAACTCTGTATTAGGAATTAGAGAACAAATATGTGGAAACAATTCCTCAAACCACAGCAGTAGGAAACTATATAGCAGAATTATACTTGCAGAAATATAACAACATAAATAAATAATGCACAAAAGAAGACAAGACAAGATTTAACATGGTTCACCCAATGTGGGCTACATCCACCAAGAACTTGCTCAAATTTTATTATCAACAAGAGTAAAACAACTCTCACAGTCTTCTCTCAATTATGAACTCACAACAGAATTCCAAAGATGCTAAACCACATCTAAACCACAATTGACACCCAATTGCATAACCTTGATCACTCTTGATCACCTCTTGATCATTAAGACTCAAGACCTCTTGAACACTCAAGATATCTTCAAGATACCCTAACACCTCTATTTATAGGATTACAATCCTTTTAAGAAGCCCATAAAGCTGACCCTAGAAGTTTGAAAGTCATGATCTTTCAACTTCCCATGGCTGGAAAAATAGTCCCGATGTTGACAGCCAGTTAACAACATGTTAACAACAATGTCAGCAATGGCACGTCACAACAATGTCACAAGTAAATGACTACAGAATGCTCCTGAAGTCTCCAAACTTAACCGTTCGAGCTCCAGCACTTCAACACTGATTCAAGAAGACCAAAAATAGGCTCCACACCCCAACAATCTCCCACTTGGAGACTGTTTCCACTGAGCAAAGTTCTTAACCCTTCATTATCAACCATGAAGGCCAATCAAAGTTGAACACAACTTCAACTTCTCCCTTGTGACCACCTTGGTCATCATATCCATAGGATTCTGACTGGTATGAATCTTTTCCAGCTTCAACTTATCTTCTTCCAAAGTTGTCCTGATGAAATGATATCTCAGCTGAATGTGCTTCGTCCTAGAGTGGAAAGCGGAGTTCTTCACCAAATGAATAGTGCTCTGACTATCACTGTGTAGTCTCCCAACTTCCTGCTTATGACCCAACTCATCAAGAAACTATTGTAGCCAAATCATCTCCTTGCTTGCCTCTGTGGCAGCAACATACTCAGCCTCTGTGGTTGACAAAGCCACAACCTTTTGTAACTATGAAATCCAACTCACTGTTGTATCACCAACCATAAATACATAACCTGTCATGCTCCTCCTGCTGTCCAAATCTCCTACCATGTCTGAATCTACATATCCACGTAATGTAGTGTCTGATCCACCAAAACACAATGTTGCTCCCATGGTCCCTCTCAAATACCGAAGGATCCACTTTACTGCCTGTCAGTGCTCTCTACCTGGATCACTCATAAACCTACTCACTGCTCCCACTGCATGGGAAATGTCAGGCCTAGTGCATACCATAGCATACATCAAGCTACCAACTGCTGATGAGTATGGTACCCTGGACATCTAGATTCTATCCTCCTCAGTCTTGGGACTCTGCTCCTTTGATAATTTAAAGTGACCTGCCAAAGGAGTACCAACCGGTTTAGCATCCTGCATACTAAACCTCTCCAAGACCTTCTTTATGTACTCTTCTTGAGATAATACCAGCTTCCTCTCCTTCCTGTTCTGAGTTATTCTCATACCAAGGATTTGTTTTGCTGCCCCCAAATCCTTCATAGCAAAGGAGTCACCTAGCTTGCTTCTTGAGTACCTTTATTTCCTTGCATGTTCTTCCCTGTAACAAGCATATCATCTACATACAGGCACAAAATAATATAACTACCATCAAGAAAATTCTTGATGTACACACAATGGTCTGAGTGACACCTGGAGTAACCCTGCTCCTACATAAAACTGTCAAACTTCATGTACCACTGCCGTGGAGCTTGTTTCAGGCCATACAAGCTCTTCTTCAATTTGCACACTAACCTCTCCTTCCCTTTGACCTCATAACCTTGTGGCTGCTGCATGTACAATTCCTCCTCCAACTCACCATGAAGGAATGTAGTCTTCACATCCAACTATTCTAAGTGTAGGTCTTCTACTGCAACTAAACCAAGAACAGTCCTAATAGAAGTCATTTTAACAACCGGAGAAAAAATTTCATCAAAGTCTATACCTTTCTTCTGTGCAAATCCTTTGACCACCAACCGGGCCTTGTATCATTTCCTGCCTCCATCTTCCTCTTTGATTCTATACACCCACTTGTTCTGCAATGCTCTCTTGCCCTTGGGTAGCTCCACCAGATCCCAAGTCTGGTTTTCCATAAGAGATCTATGCTCTTCATCCATGGCCTACTCCCACTTCTTCCTAGCATCCACCTGCACTGCTTCCTCAAAGCACTCTGGCTCTCCACTGTCAGTGAGCAATAAATAATTCAAAGATGGAGTAAATCATTCAGGTTCCCTTCTTACCCTAGAAGACCTTCTCACCTCAGGAGTTTGGGGTTCCTGATGAGTAGGTACCTGAACTGGCTGTGCCAGAACATGTTGTACCTGAACCGGCCCCTTGGACACCTTATTGTCCGCAATGTCCTCTAACACTGTGTATTCTTTCTTTGATTCCTCTTTCTGTTCCTACAACTGATCTTTATACATGATTTTTTCATTAAAGACAATATCTCTAGACCAAAATATTTTCTTGTCTTTAAGACTCCAAACACGGAAACCAAAATCATCTTCACCATATCCAACAAAGGTGCATTTCTCAGACTTAGCCTCTAACTTGGTCCTATCATCTTTATCAATGTGAACAAATACCTCACATCCAAATACTCTAAGAAATGAGTAATCAATTTTCTTACCAGACCAAGCCTCCTCAGGTATACCTCCATCCAAGGCCATAGAGGGTCCTCTGTTAATCAAGATAAATAGTTGTGCTTACCGCTTCCACCCAAAACATGAGTGGCAGCCCCGCATGTAACCTCATGCACCTAGCACGCTCCATGATTGTCATGTTCATTCTCTCTGACACTCCATTTTCTTGTGGAGTATTTGGAACCGTTCTTTGCCTGTGGATCCCATTTACCGAACAGTAATCAAGAAATTCATTGCTGCAATATTCCCCTCCATTATCCGACCTGAGACATTTCAACTTGAGACCTGTTTCATTCTCAACCAAGGCTTTCCATCTTTTGAAAGTTTCAAACACATCAGATTTCTTTCTAATGCAATATACCCAAAGTTTTCTAGTTACATCATCAATGAAAGTGACGTAATAACATGAACCACCAATAGAGTTTACCTTAGCTGGCCCCCATACATCTGTATGCACTAACTCCAACTTACCCTCCTTCCTGGTAGGTCCAACCTTGAGGAATCTCACCCGCTTCTATGTTTCCCATAAACACAGTCCTCACAGAAGTCCAAATCTAACTCCTTTAATCTGGGCAACCTGTCCTTTATAATCTGCATGCCCTTATGACTCATATGACCGAGTCTCTAGTGCCACAAAGTTGCATCTCCATCTGCAACAACTAAATTGCAATAATCAGCACCACTAGTTAAATACAAAGTACCATTTTTCTTACCTCTTGCAACCACAAGAGCTCCCTTGGTAACCTTCCAAGAATCCGTTGTAAAACTAACCGTACAGCCATCACTACCCAGTTGTCCCACTGATATCAAGTTCCACCTCAACTTAGGCACATGCCTAACATCCTTAAGTAGCCATGTGTTCCCATTCTGCATTTTCACCCAAACACAACCTTTCCCTACTATGTTGCATGGTTCATCATCACCAAGATATACATGTCCAAAATCACCTTGAACAAAATCAGTAAAGTAATGTCTATGTGGGGTGGCATGGAAAGAAGCCCCTGAATCTAACACCCAAGATTTAGCAATATTATCTAAAGAAATAATTAAGGCATCCTGACAAACATCACCTGCTACCACATTTACCTCTTTAGTTTCCTCCTTGTTCTTCTTATCCCGAAGAGCCCAGCAATATTTCTTAGCATGACCAACCTTCCCACAGTGCCAACATTCTAACTTACTCTTGGACTTTGACCTTCCACGATCATTCAACTTCCCATCACGTTACCTTTCCCTCTATTCTTTTGTCTCCCTCTACTCTCCACCATCAAAGCATTTCCAGAAGTAGAAGAATCTCCGGTGCTCTTCCTTTGCATTTCCTCACTTAGGATCACACCTATTACATCCTCAAACTTCATCTTTGAGTTATTAGAGACTGAATTACTTACAGCCATAACCAAGTTGTCCCAGCTATCTGGTAAGGAGCACAAAATCAACAAAGTCCCTGACCTCATCATCAAAGTCAATTTTTACTCGAGTTTAACATACTCACAACCATATTAAATTCATTCAAATGATCAGCAACAAAACCATTCTCAGACATCTTCATATTAAATAACTTTTTCATCAAAAATATTTTATTAGAGGCAGAGGGTTTTTCATATAACTTCCCCAACGCACTCATGAGACCTTCCGTGGTCTTCTCCTGTGATATGTTGAAAGCAACCGAAGATGCAAGGCATAAACAAATTTCCTCGAGCACCTTTCTATCCAGAAACTCCCAATCCTCATCTGACATGGTTGTAGGTTTCTTTTCTTTTCCAGCCAAAGGAACATGGAGGTCCTTCTGATATAAGTAATCCTCCATTTACATCTTCCACAAACCAAAGTTTTGCCCATTGAACTTCTCAACCCTCGATCTTCCCTCATCTGCCATAGCTCCCACTCAAGCTAAACTTTCCCTGTGATTTACAACTTCAGCAAAAAAACCACCAAAGCTCTAATACCAATTGTTAGGAATTAGAGAACAAATATGCGGAAACAATTCCTCAAACCACAAGCAGTAGGAAACTATATAGCAGAATTATACTTGCAGAAATATAACAGCATAAATAAATAATGCACAAAAGAAGACAAGACAAGATTTAACGTGGTTCACCCAATGTGGGCTACATCCACCAAGAACTTGCTCAAATTTTATTATCAACAAGAGTAAAACAACTCTCACAGTCTTCTCTCAGTTATGAACTCACAACAGAATTCCAAAGATGCTAAACCACATCTAAACCACAATTGACACCCAATTGCTTAACCTTGATCACTCTTGATCACCTCTTGATCATTAAGACTCAAGACCTCTTGAACACTCAAGATATCTTCAAGATACCCTAACACCTCTATTTATAGGATTACAATCCTTTTAAGAAGTCCTAAATCCGACCCTAGAAGTTTGAAAGTCATGATCTTTCAACTTCCCACGGCTGGAAAAACAGTCCCGACGTTAACAGCCAATTAATAGCATGTTAACAGCAATCAGCAACAGCAACTGCACATAGTAACGTCACAGCAAACGACTACAGAATGCTCCTGAAGTCTCCAAACTTAACCGTTTGAGCTCCAGTACACTTCAACACTGATTCAAGAAGACCAAAAAATAGGCTCCACACCCCAACATATACACCTCGCACTCATATCTCATGTCATAAGAAAATTCCCCATATGTAAAGTTAATCTATGGGGCATCGGCTCAAAACATCTATGTCAAGAACCCCAATTTTTTCTCAATCGTGATTGGGATATATCTCTCCACTCTATACCTCAGGATGCGATATATATCCTTGAGTGTGATGGTCATCTTACCCATTCTCAACCAAAATGATCCTGTATGTACATCCCATCTATCTACCAATGCAATCATGAGCCCAACATCTCGTGGAATCTAAATGTAATATCATAATCTACCCAATCCAACTATAGCCAAGTGATCCCACTCATCATTTGTAATATCACCCTAATTTGGTCATATAATGTTGGCACTCTATCTCTCAAATATAAGGTCTCTCGGACCTAAAAAAACCAATCAATCATGCATACGTTAGATTCCTCATCATCTAAATTTCATCACAAATCAAAAATCCTACCTTCCATCCCCATTCAGCACTGACCAAACTTAATTTGACACCTTGCGAGGGTCAATGCCCTTTCAAGCCCGGTCAATAGTGACCGTCTCCAGTTTCCAGTGGCTGCCCCTTGTGTTGAGCTCAAAATTTGAAAAAAATGTAGAAATTAAACCAAAAAAACAAAAAAAATCTTTAAAACAAGCTATCACCATCTTGCGGGTCCTCTGGAACTTCTTTGATGCTCCTCCAACCTCCATCTCACTCATAATATCACTTTCTCTTAATATCTCAAATATCTTAATCGTTACTTTACAACATGCAAATGAGCCTATTTGGCCAACCCAAAGGCTTATATAGCCCACCAAACTTGGTCATCCTTGACCCCCTTGGGTTTCCATCACTTCATCTCTAGTCGCCACTAACCCTACCCAGTCACTATCGACCAGACCTCATATTTTGGTCAATATTTCTTTTCTCTCTTTTCTATCAATCCTTCCTTTCAAATTAAATTTTCTTTCACTTTTTCCTGAATTGGTCTTCATCTCACATTCTTGATCCCACTTGGGCTTCATTATTTATCACATCTTGTTCTTCATCATCTCACCCTTGTGGCCATCTTTTTGTTCCCTCTTAGGGTACCCTTATTTTACTTCCTTTTCATCCTGCCCCCGAATGCATATTTTCGATTCCTCCTA
The DNA here is from genome assembly GCA_019776745.2 of Taxus chinensis. NCBI lineage: Eukaryota > Viridiplantae > Streptophyta > Pinopsida > Cupressales > Taxaceae > Taxus > Taxus chinensis. Next base: position 614,541,495 of record CM034156.1, read on the forward strand.
GGCATGATATCACATTCTCTTTTTCCCACCCTTTCCTTTTCTCGTGACCGTTGTCTCGACCATTTTTCCCATTTTTTATGCATACTTGATTTCTTCCTTTGACTCGTTGGTCCTGTGCACATCCATTTGAGAATATTCCCCTTGGTTTCCCTCCATTGTACAATGGTTTTTACAAACTCACAAGTCCGTAAGACATTGTCCTCATCTCCCTTGAGGCCATACTTTGTTCCCTACCAAAGTTGTTCTGAAATCACCGCCATATTTACCTTTTTATTTTTACTTTTTCCTCATCTGGGATATCTTATCTCCTCATCTTATTTTCTCATATTTTCCACCCTTCTTCATTTATGTCTTTCAAACTTGTGATCAACCTCCTTTTGTTTTGTCGACCCCAAGTTTGAGGGAGAGCACCCAGTTAAATATATTTCTCATCCCTTCTCAATTTTATCTCATGACTTTTCCAATGCAAACCACTCAACAAAAGGGCGAAAATTTAGACACCAATTTTTGGTATTGCTTCCATTCATCCTGTGTTCATTCTCTATTTTGAATTATCCATTTTCCCTCATAAATTAAATTTATCACACATATCATCATTTTCCCACCTTTAATCCCATCTCATCCATCCCATGTCATTATTTCCCCATATTTAATTAATCATTCATTAAATTTTCCTAATCATCCCTAATTAATTCTTAAATCCTTCATTATTTTTTGTCATATCTCTAGATTCTTCAATTTTATCCTTTTTATGCACTCAACTAGATTCCCATTTAATAACTTCATCCACCCCTTGCCTTTTATTTACTACATTTCACCCCTCACCTACCCATTTCACTTCCCTATACAACCCTAACCCACCTAAGCATCGTAAACCCTAATCCCTCTCCTAATGGGTTCATTGTGTCAAACTCAGCACCTTCCCACCACCAAAATGGATGGATCCCCATAATTGGTGGAAACCCATCTGTGTCTTCGTCAACCCTATAAGGCCTCCCTTACCCCTCCCTCTCTCAAGGATGCAAGTTTGGAATCGTGGAGCTTTCTTGTGATATTTTCTTCATTCTTGAATGTCTTTGCAACTGCCACAACCATCTTAGAGTCCTCTTAGAGATGTTGTGATTCAACTTTGGAGATTTGGGGAGATCTCTTCCACCTTTACATTATTTTATTCATTGTTTTTATTTTATCATTTCATATCATTCACTAACATCTTGTGCAGGTTTAGCTATCATCAAGGACTCATCCTCAATCTTGATAGCCATATGTTTCCATCTATGAGGCTTCATTTCAGTCCATCCACCATCGTCAAAGTCTAGATCAGCCCCACTTGCCGTCGACCTAGATTTTTTTCATTAGTTTCTCTGTCATTTAGATCCCCAACCATCCATTGTCTATTTTGCATCCATCTAGCCTCATATCATGTCATCATGTTTTCTCTTTCATCTCATATCCATTCTACCAGCCCCTAGTCACCACTGACTCTGCCTAGTTGTTGTCAATCCATCCATATTCTCATTCATTCACCTTTAGATATCTAAATTTATTTCATCCTTTCTATTTCATATTGTTCCAGATCTTTTACATGTTCCTATGTGGCATATTAATGCATCATGAGCTCCAAATCTTCAAATCCATCAGCTCTACATTTTACATCATTTTTTCATTCCACCTATCTTAGTCACTATCAACTAGCCCTCTGCATCCTTGGTTTTCCATCGACCCACTCAAGTTTGATTTATTTTTCATGCATCTAGATCAAATATTCATTTTTTCATCTCCATTTCTTTTTAGTTTCTATTTTTTTCAGATTCTACTACATCCAATTTATCAATATCTAGTTCTTATCATATCTTTATTAAAATTAGGGTTGACATCCATCCTAATAATTTCTCACTTCTTGATACTTTATTCGTCAGGAAACCCTCCCATTTGTTTAGTTTTCTTGATTTGCAGGTCGTTTAGCTTGTTGCAGAGTATCTTTCAGTTGAGGTCATGCACATTGTCTTCCCATCTCAAGGTACCATTAACCCTTACATATTTGGAGTTACTTGTTTTATTTTGTAACATTTTACTAATCTAAGTAGGAATGAGGATACTTGGTCGACACCAAAATTTGGTTACCATGGGAAAAATATTAATTACCAATTTTAGATTTTAAATGATGATTCTCATTCCAATTCCACTATCATTTCAACTATTCCTAATGAACATCTTCACAAAATTGGAGTTTCCCCTCCAATTTTTTTTGTGGTAAGACTGGAAGTTCCCTTTTGCCACTCTTTTCTGCTAGTACAAACCCTAGATTGGTTATCACCTTTTAGGAAAAACTAGAATTCTAGTTGATACACTCAATTGTTGATGGAATCTCAACTCCTCCCCTCAAGTTTGGTCAAGGAATTTTGAAAATGTTTGGTAGATTCCCACAAAACCTAAGAAATATCATTTTCTATAGTGCATTCTATATCAAGGCATTATTATTGAGGATATACTTAAATAATTGGGAGTTACCAACCCATTGTGCCCTTTTTTCCACTAAATAAAAATCCATCAAACAGATTTTCTAATTTTTCTCCTTTGTATAATCTATGTGGCAGTGGATCCACTCCCCCTTTTCTCCTTAAATCTTCAAGATCCTTTTACCTAGAAAATGATCCTCCTTGAGGACTCATCTTATTTACCTAAGAATTAAAAACTATGCATTGTAATTATACAAAGTGGATATTATATTTCAGATTTGGAAAGATAGAAATTTTGTAAAATTTTCAATCAAAATCAAATGGATAGAATCTTCTCTGTTTCTAATCAGATTCCTATGATTTTTAATGTGTTTCTCTAAATTCAATTCTAGGCACAAAAATTTCATCAAGAGGCGAAGCATTTATAGACTCTTATTGAACATTTGGGAAATGCTCCATGTGTTTTCTATCATGAACATCCATATTGTGGGTACCCTCATTCCCCACCACGGGTCATGTTCGTGTTTCACCATGTTGCTACTCTTGTAACATGTGTAAGATCATTTTCCCTCATTCCCAACAAATTTTATGTGGAGGGAGGATTCCTTATCCTACTGGAACTCCTAGAGGATGAGAACCTAGTGGAAGTAACAGATGGATTACCCCTAGTGATAGTGATGACAGTGATGCAATTGATGTGTGGAGGGCCCACATCTGGTAAAGTCCCCTCCTTTCTCTAGGCATTTCCCCACAACATGATGATAACATAGAAGAACAAGATGGCTAGGCAAGAGTTCCTGATGTGGAACCAAAAGATTCCTCTGCTTGGGTTCCCGAAATCATGTCTCCACCTCCACCTCCATTTATTTATCTATTCATATTTGTTATTTAATTGTATTTACTTATTTCTGTTATGCAACCTTTTTTGGTTTAAAAACCATTATATTTTTTTCACAAATGTAATCTAACCTATCACATGTCGGTCATGTGACTTGGTATTTCTAGGTGTGTTACCATCCACCAAATTTTTGTATGATTAAAACTATGTACATTAATTTCTTCCTATTAATATGAACTGATTTTCAATCAAAAAAACCACCTCTAGGACCACAACAAAAATAACAATGTGAACTGAAGTAAGCCCAATTCAAAAAATTGGAAAATTTTGAATAATTTTGAAACATAAAAATTTTATTTGAGTGGGCCTATGTAGGCTAAAAAACTAAAAGGATGACCTATTGGTGATTCTAGAATGTTGAAAACCTGAAAAAAGGAGTATGTTGAGATTTCTACTTAATTAAAAATCTACAATGGAAAATAAGTACTTTGTAGGGGATAAAAATAACTAGAGAACATTCTTTACAAAAATTATAAACATATGTTATAGTGCACAAATACCGACCTACATAAAATTAACTAAGCAAGGAATAACACCACCTACCAAACATTTCAAGTTTATTTTGTCTCAAGATGAGACAATTGTGTAAGTTTTTGAAAGTTTTGAAGGGATATTGATGCCTAAAGTTGAATTCTGTATATCTTTAAGCTATAATGCACAACACTTGGAAGTGTGTGCATGTAGTACATAACACAAAAATACAATATTTAAATCTCTTAGAGAATAATTAAAGGAATGTTAATTGGATAGAAGAAAAATGAAAATTTCATATTACATAAAATATGTGGGAAACATTGTATAGAATGTTAATTCATATTGTACAAGATGTTTTCAAGTTAATAGAAGAAATATTCTTAGGAATTATCTTTTTCTATCTTGAATGTTTATTTTTTAGAAGTAAATATATTTGGTATTTTAGTTAATAATGCTAATATTTGCATGTAATCATAAATTTTCTTTTTTTTTGAATGATTACTATGAAAATGATTGACTATTCTTTGTGAAATCATAAACTACAACCTTAACATGTCATGATGAGGAAATTGAAGTACAATAGATAACATTTAGATGCATTATAAATGTGTTACATATAATCACATGGACTCATGATACATCTTCTCTTTACTTAACCACATTGGGGGAATTGGCGTCACTTTTGGTGTATGTATACACTATGTTTATATGGTGTATTTCATATATTTTATCTATTTATGATTTCCCATAGATCTTATTGATTCAATGAGATTTATTATATACATATATTTCTCTACCTTGTCTCTTTTAAATTTGTACTTACATTGATTGTGATCACTACTATATATTAATGATATATTATTTTCATATATGTTATTATATTTTATTTATTTGTAATTTCAAAGGATCCTCTTGAAATTCGTCCTGTTATGTTTCATTTCATGATTTATTTGTTTTCTTGTTGATCATGATGTTTGTTACATGATTTGACTATGTCATATACTAAGTATCATGTTCTTGGCTATATTACATGATGTAATTTTTTTAGTGCCTTGATTCATATCATGCATATTATGTCATTGCATTACTACTAGTTTGTACATTTTCATCATGTATATCACACATCAAAAAGCATGACCTAATATTACATGTTGAATTGTTATATCTTGTTTGTTACTTTTATATATCTATACTTTATTATCCACAAATATATATTAAATGATATTGAATGTCATTTAATATTCATACATTGTATTAAATATTACATATTTGGTTGATATGTTGACATATTTTCTATGTTCAAATATTCTACCATGTTTTATACGTGGTTTTATTTATATAAACTTTGCATATGTTGTACCTAACACTTTCTATTAAGATGGGTGATATGCAAGAACATTCCCAATTTTAAAAAGAGGCATAGAATTAGATTTTTTAGATATTCATTTGATTTCAAATAGAGCATCCATTTATATGTAGTTCATGATGGTTTAGTGATATCACAATAAGTTTTAAGACATAATTTGCATGATTCAAAGAGAGAACATTTAGTTTACGGACATTTCATATGACTTTAGAGTGATCATTAAGTTTTTCATATGATTCAAAATGATTTTAGAGTAAATCAAGAAATTAGTATGGTGTTGCACACATGGCACAATTGATAGTGATTCATAATCCAAAAACTTACAAGGAAAATTGTGTGTGTCTTGAATAGAAATTGGCTATGGAAAACTAAATTCATTATTTTAACAAGTATGACACTTGGGACATGGTTACCCTTTCAAAAGGAAGAAAATTAGTGAGGTAAAAATAGGTTTACCACACTACATATCCAAAAAATGGGTCCATTGACTGGTAGAAATCGAAATGCATTTCAAATATTTTTCACAAGTTGGTGGAATTAGTAATGTTCCCCAATACTAAAATCACTAAAAAATAAAATAATTTTTAATTAATTTAAATATAATTATCGTTTTAAAAATTTATATAAATTACCAAAGCATACTCATAACCAATTCATATTTAACATTTATCAATTCATAGAAATCAGAATTACAACTGGTAACGTGAAATCACAGCATGCCCAAATGAGTTCTATAGGTCTACTTTTCTAAGGTAGAGTCATTTGGTGTGATTGCGTAACATTGAACTTTCCCCAAGGTGTGGGACCTTGCAAAATGGGAAAGCTCTCCATATTGAAGGTTGGTTCCTTATTCCTCTATTTAGGTGCATACATAGAAACTTGCAGAGGATCTGTTCTTAATCCTAATATAAACTTTACCAAGGAGAGAGGGATATAAGGAATACAGAAATTAAAACAAAGCTAAACTACGAGGTGATGAACCAAAGGAATGATGAACACTTATTTTTCTAATAGACACAAACCAAAAAAATGTATACCATAAATAAGCAAAGATAGCCAGATATATAATGAGATACTAGATGAAAGTAAAAGAGACAAGAGAGGATCTAAAATCGATCACAAACATGTTTTATTGCTCTATAGATTGATACAGTCCATTAAAAAGTAGCCAAGAGGCGGAAGCGTAATGCAATTTTGATGGAAGGCCTGAACTCCAGATATCCCTTTGCTAGAAGGAGGAGGGAGCTTGCAAAACAAAGAATGTTAAACCCTTTATAATGGATTCTGCCCCCGCATTTATAGATTGAATCCTGAAAAAAATAAAGAGAGAGAGAAGCGGGAAAAGTAGGTTGAAACTCAACCACCGCTATTAATTCCTCTGATGAAATATCTCCCCCATATCCATCTTTACTACATCAATCCTTGGTTTTGCACCTTGAAGGAAGAGGAAATGGTGAAACAAATCAAATCTGATCTGGTTGTTGAGACAGATGGATCTTGCATTGAAGGCCTAAAGACATTTCCTCCTTTTTCCTTTACCTAACCTCCTCAAAATTAAAGTCTCAGACCTCCATGGTGTAGGTGAGGCTGAGATCTTTTAAATGGTGTCAGATTCATGATATTCCGAGCCCTGAGTCAAAAGATACACCCCTCTTGATATAACATCTAGAGGCACCACACTTGCTTGAAAACCTAACCCAAAGTTTTCCTTTGGAGGAGTGTCGAGTTGACACTTGTCGTCCTCCGCTTGTCTGTAGAATTTTCAATAGTCCCTCTTACTTTTAGAATCTGGGATGCGCGTTATTCTGGCACTCGTTTGGAAACCTTTTCTCTATTTGACCCTTGAATCAACACAATTAGGACACGTTGCTTCCTCCGCTTGCTTCTTCATACTTAGTCAGTTTTAGACTCTTTCCTGAACTGTTTTCGAGCCCAAAAACTTTGGATCCTTTCCATTTTTCCTTTCTTTCTCCTGGCCTCTCTTGCGGCACTACCCCTTCTTCTCTGACCCTGTAATTCCATTATTGAGTCCTCCCTTGACCCTTTAAATAAATTTAAGGCATAGAAATGCCCAGAAGAACCGTTTCTTCTATTTCTTCTTGTGCAGGGTCGAATTTGACTTTCTCTGGCCTCTGTTTTCACTTTTCCTGGTTCTAGAGCTCAAGCTCATGGATCTGAATCATTTCCCTTATTGTTTTCTTTATGTGTAAAGATTTTTCTGACCAAACTTTCTAGGGGGGAATTTGGGGTAACAATTTGGCGACTCACTGGGACATCTACCTGTTAGATGAATAGACCATTGGCCTTGAAGCATCTATTAGACATGGAGTCCAGCCTTATAAACTACTTCTAATTTGAACTCTAAAATTTTGACCTCTGAGCCTCTTGGAAACCCGCTGAAACTTGAAGTTGGACTTCACCAAAATTCAAGTGAATGCACTATGCAAGAGCAATAGCACCAAAAAACTATGTGCAAACTAAAAATCATACATGCTCTAAATGGACCATGCAGAGTGTGAAAAATCACTTCAGCTGCTGAAAACAAACCTACCTATAGTACTCTAACCAAGAGCAAAGGGAGCTCAAACAAATCCTGTAACTAGCAGGGAGAAATAGCTTCCCTTCCTAAAAAATGGAAGCCATGCAACTAATTTGGCACTGAACATGGTTGGTTGGATGAGTGAAAAACTGACAATAAGCCGGTCCTCCACCCAAATCATCAAGTTATCAGCATTAATGTAAAATATCTCCTTAAGATGACTTGCATCGAACTTTTGGAGGTGTTGATGATTACCCTTGGTACTTTGATGCTCATCCTCATGTCGTGGAGTAGGCATGGCTGATTTTGACTTCTCCCTTGGCTTTAATGAAGCCAAGTACCTGATTGGGCATGGTTTGATCCTTTGCATGTGCCCATTTCTCTATAATTCAACTCCAAAAATGGAGTCTTCTTGTGGACCTTCTTGCATGGATGGTGTGAGAGGGATGACGATATTTCCTGCTTTTTCTCTTCCTTCTCCTGTGAAGAACATGGGAGAGTCGTGTCTTCCAATCATGGTTCCAGAGGGCTGTTATAAGGTGCAAGATGTTGTTCCTGAATGTTCTCCTCCATGACAGCAGGCTCAATTACTTGGGATGTGAGAGATGGAGGAAAAAATGATGTGATCTCCATGGGTTCCCCTCCATCAAGGCAATCCTCCAAGTCAAACAGGTAATTTGCCTCCTTGTTGTCCTGTTGCAGGTGCCCAACCTCCTTCATGGTGTCCTCCTGATCTACAATTGACTCACCATGGTTCCCTTCATTATCAAACATGAAGTTTGAAAGCTCAAACTCTTCCTCAACATTAGAGCTTGAAGGGGATGTTGTGGGAGAAAGAACTAAAGGTATTTATATGGCCTACTCTGTACTAGGAGCCTCTGAAACTGTATGGTCCTCCTCCACAGCCATAATTTACTCCTCTTCTTTTGGATTAGGAGTAGCTCCTTCCTCCCCTACTTGTGCTGTAGATGGAGCTTCCACCACTTGCGGCTTGACCTCATCCTCCTTCATAGGCTTAACCAACAAGGGGACCTTTGAAAACTAAAATTTAGCAGCTTAACTCTTCAGATTTTCTATCATTTATTCTCTATTGGGTTCCTCTATTTGATGTTCTCCTTGGCTTGTTTTTTGGAGTCTCTTCCCAACATGGACTTGGGAAGGCAAGAGGAGTGGTGGGTGGGGGTCTCCACTAGTTTTTCCTTGTTTATGGTGGAGGGGAAGGAATTTCTTTTGGCTCTTGTAGAGGGGAATTGGATTTGAAAGGGAAAAGGGAAGAGAAACTGAGGTGGGATGGAAGACTAGTAGATGGAGAAGAGGAATTAACATTTGGGGCAGCAGATGGGAAGCTTGACTCTTTCCTCTGTCGAAATGATAAAGATTGAGGGAGAGAAAATGAAAGGCAGGGAGCTGGTGATTGACTTACCCATTGACAAAGTTGTCCCACACTTTTCTCATAAGCCCCAATGTCCTTAATCCAGTGTGCAAGTTGGGGCAGCATTCTAATCATGAAGTCTAGCTTCTCCTGAGGGCTGCAGTGTCTTGGAAAAGGGCCTTCCCATGGACAAGGTGCCCTGCAAAAAATTATGAAAGCCATCATTTGAGTTGTTGCCCTAAATTGAACCATGTCAGCCTCTATTTTTTTAATCTTCTCCAGTATACCAGCATCCTCTACATAACTATCGCCATCATATGCGTCCCCTTATCCTTGGTAAGATTCATAGTCAAACTGGTTTTGACACTGCTCGTATGGGTAAGCATAATGATCCTAGATCTGATTATAATGCTGATCTGGAGGAGTTGGGAAATACATTGGAGGTGGATTGTATTTCTGCTGTAAGTGTGAGTTCCATGAAGGGAATGAAGTCATGATTGCACAACTTCATGGAATGGGAGAAAATGAAAGAGATGGAAGAAGAAAATGGATGAAATGAGTGGAAATGGATGGAAAAGGTCTGTAGCTTAGAGAATGGGTTTTTGACTAGATGGAGTCGCCAGATGTGCTTGAAAGTGCCTCCAAAGGCTGAAATCTTCACCAACAACATTTCCATATTTTTCAAAATTGTAAATTTTTTTATTGATGGTAAAAGTGGGTTAAGGGGACTCCTACCCAGTAACAACATGTTCCAATTAGAGAAAATTATGTACCAATGAGGATCGAGTGAATTTGCTTCTTCTAGCGGAAAATAGTAACAATAAAAACACAGCCAAACTAACAACGTAACAAAAAAAAATTAAAACAAGCTACAAGCTCATCCCTAAGACTCATTCCCACAGGATCTTAAATGCATCTTAAGGGGACTAGAATTTTTTTTTCATTTCTTATTTTCCCCCGATAGTAATGCAACTTGCACCTGTATTTGAATTCACTATTTTCCTTAGTGTGAACCAAAATTATGATTTCAAAATTCACCTTGCCCTCATGAGTTTGAGGCACAAGAGGGAAGGGGTTTGGTGTCCTCAACATCATAACGACATAGGGTATTCTTACCTACAAGAGTAGGGGAAGCGATGACCTCCACAATCATCAGACCAAGTTCATATTCATTCTCTTATTCTTCCTTTGAATCACTATCCATATGACTATCTACAACGAGGTGACTAGGATTTGAATTCTTTTACCACAAAGATCTATTTTTACCTTGTTTTTTTCCCATCTAACAATCTGACATTAGGTGACCAAGAGAAAAATAACTCCTACATCTGAAAGGGAAACCTTCATAATCTAGATTTTGAGTCTAGGTTCGATCCTCCACTATAAGATCATTAGTATCCATAAAATCAACATAAGTATTCATATCTACCAATATGTAAGTATATGTGTTAGCATCATATAAAGAAGTCTTTGGGTCGATAGCCAAATATTTGCCCAAGGTACCTCCTATTGAAATAAATCAATTTTCACTCCATAATTGGAGAGGAAAGTATCGTAACCAAATCCAAACTGGTTTGACATGAAAATTATTAGTCATCGGATTAAACAAGGGAGCCATGGTTTCATGAGTTGGAAGTGAGATTGAAGATTCCAAACTTTACCAAATAGCATATCTCTATCACAAGTTTTTGTCAAAAACAATAATGAAAAAACCTCTAGATGTGGGGTAAATATCTAGTTTACCTTCCACAAGAGGCTTCCAATGAGTCAAGATCCATTCACATAGATTATTAAATATGTAAATGAGCCCATTAGTCTTGAAATATATTTCAGATTTGAGAACCTCTCCTCCAAAGGAAACATACGGTGAATTCTTGGCATAAGCTATAGGCTTGGAAGGATGTTTTCTAGAGGATTTAGCCACTTCCAAAAAACTTGTGCCTCCAAAACTACCTTTGATCTAACGATATGGTTGAAACCTTGCTCACATTTTGAGTTGTATCCACTGCACCATCTGCCACCAAAGGAAATCTACCATGGCTAGGGCTACAGTGACCAGCAGATGAGTTGAGCCACCAAGAACCACCCTTCCCAGAGCTACCACCTCCAATCCCTAAAACCACAGTGTTGTCATCCCCTACTTCAGAAACATGGCCATCATATCCAAAAAACAAAACACCATCCGAAAAGGGGTGAGATAAAAGGGAATCGTCAATGGTAGCAGGCAGAAGCAGTGGCCATGAGAAAATAAGGGACTCCAAGCATGGACACACACCACCAAGATCTAAAGAACCTATTGTGAAGATCCACCATATTTCACTGAGATATCATTATCATCCCCTAAAATAGCTCTGTCTACTACAACAACATATTTGTTACCTACAATGCCATCGTCAGTGGAAGGTTTAGGGTTCAAAGTATCCATTTATTTTTCACAGCACATTATCTTGTAGATTTGAATCTCATATGATCAAATCCAATTTCTCATTATCAACTACAATGATTCCAGTAATATTAAATCAGTACATAAATGAATTACATCCAATTAGTATCAATAATAAGTACATCTTGAATACACAATCCAAACTCATAACTCAACAGTAACAAATATTCATCTGAAGTCTTCATGTTCATCTCTCAAAATTGAAACTATAATGAGGGAGAGAATCATTTAAGCATTTTACCTCCAACCACGGACCTTGAAGGACTCCCTTTCACCTCCATTTCGAGTGGTGGTCTTACCATTAAATAATGGAGGAAGATAAATACATTCAATTATCAACAGAGAATAGTAAAAATAGAATCGTGTGTATATAGTCTCCACATGCATGCTTCGTAGGTGTGAAAGATAAAATTATAGTATTCATTGGATACTAGAACATGCATTAAAACTAGTTTTATGATGCTCTTTTTAATGCATGCTTTAGTTTCAATTTTTGAACAAGTTATCATATATAACCTTGAAAAGGAGATATATGAGGAATAATGTGTTAGTACTCACATGAAAGTGAGTTAATTATGCCAAATTCATTCCCCCTATGGGAAAGGCCCTTTCGGATGTTTCGGTGACTATGTTAAATTTGATATTTGTTTGGATGTTTTTCCAAGGCAATTAAACTTGACGTCTATTTTGATGATTTCAACGGGCATACAGACATTTTTGTTTTTTTCTATTTTTTGCATTTGCATGTTATATTTGTGATTGGTTTAGGTTTTTCCATAAAAAAATCATTTTTAGTTACTATTCCACTGTGAGGAAAAAAAATTGCATTATGAACTTCTCCACTATTCTACTTATATACAGTCATTGTTTGGTAAGTTTGTGTATCAGAAGCCCAATGTATAAAAAGCTTAAAATTTATAAGAAAAATAAGCATTGTTACAAGCTTGTGAAGATGGGTTCTTTTTCATCAAGGTATGTCATCTACATCATGTCATTTCTACTATTTTTACAATCCCAAAGTAGATTTATTATGCATTCAAATCCATGCCTCACATCCTTTTTCTTCCTCAACTTTGATCATCATACCTCCCCTATAACCCTGTTGGGGATGCAAAAGTAGACTTCGCTAATGGGGGGGTCCGTTGTTCGAATCACTAGGCCTTCACCCAAGAGCATATGGCATATCATGTATGGAAATCCCATCAGGATGCTCCATCCCTTTGCACATAGGTCTTCATTTTCCTTTTCTTCATATTTTTCCTTTTCAATGTCCTTTGGCAACGAAGAATTTGTTTTTTGTGGAATTTGTTTGTTTGTTGTGTTCTGTAGCAATAAAATAGGATAATACTATAATACATGGGTAAATAATAAGCTTGTGAATATGTATATGAAGTGTGGGAGTGAGACAAATGGGTGCAAAGTGTTTGACAAAATGCCTCAAAGAGATGTGATCGCATGGAATAGTACTATTGTAGGATGTGTTCATAACGGGGAAGCGGATGAAGCTCTGAATCTATTTACACAAATGTATAGGCAGAGCGTCAAACTAGACAAGCCCTCACCTTTGGAAGCGTGCTCAAGGCTTGTGTGAGTTTAATGGATTTAGAATTTGGCGAGTTGATTTATACATATATTATCAAAACAGGATTTGAGGGTGAGGAATTTGTAACATGTGGACTTGTTGCAGATATAATTAAAATTGAGGGTGTATGGGATATAATAGTGGTGAATGCTCTCATTACCATATATGCCAAAAGTGGAAGCTTGGATTGTGCATTCAAGGTGTTTGACAAAATTCCCAAGAAGAATTTTATATCGTGGAATGCAATCATAGCATGTGCTTATTATTTGTTGTTTCTAATATATAAATTTCTAATAGTATTGCATTCTAACACCTAAAATTATTCCTTTATATCTGCAACAAGGGATCAAATTGACAGTAGGATCATATTCACACTTTAGAGCTGATGCACCTATAATAAGGCACCGAAACATTGATATACCATAGCAAAGCTTACAAAATGCTTAGAAATTAAAAAAGGGTTCATAATTACCTGATTTAAATCATTATACTTATGAGGAGGCTGGCAATATCAAAAATGTCTAAATTTCACCTTTTTATCTGTGTAGTTGCAAATATACTTCTATGGAGAGATGAGAAGAAGACAACCGCAATAGTGGTCACCTTAATTGCCTTTTTCTACTTGTTTTTTTCTCTAGCTACAGGGTTATGTCTACTGTGGCCAACTTACTTCTACTGGTCACCATGATCTTGTTAATCCATAGTTTTCTACCTTCTTCAATGTTAGTATTTTTATGGACCTTTTACTTGAATCATTTGCAAAGTATATTTTAACATATATCAATTCAATTTTTGATAATACAGAAAAAGAACATTTATAGTTGCCATTAGCAATTTAGGCATATGGGGCAATATAGGATAAATCTTTGTTGGAGTGAAATGAAAAACATAAAATTTAGTCTGGTTTTTTCTATGGATGGGTCCTTTGTCATCAAGGCATGTCTTCTGCATCATGTCATTTCTTGTAATTTATTGTGTTTCTTGCTTTAAATCTATGCATACATAATGGAACTTTGGACCTTTACTTTGGTTCAATTATGGGGTGAGTAGCTAACCATTTGACTACCAATGATTGAAATAATACACTCCATGGTCAGTTAGTGCCTGCTTTCATTTCTTTAAAAAAAATTAATTATTTTTTTGGCAAGAAGTCTATATTAGGACTCCATGGTGATTTTGATTCATATGTTTTTTAATGTAAATTATGTTGATTGATGGTTGTTAGGATTCCTGATGATATTGATTTATATTGTTTAATGTAAATTCTATTGATTGATGATTTTTAGGATACCCTTGATGTATATGCTACATATACCATAACTCGAAATAAGGATTTGGCACTTGTTATGAGGGCGATACCTAGAAATAAACCAACCCTTGTGTGTTTGGTTGCAACATACTTATTCAAACCTTGCAGACCATAACAGTAGCATAACCATAATTGATAACAAAGTGAAAATATGGGCTTCCTCTTATACTCTGGTGGATCAACATCTTATTCCAATATGGGTTGTTGTGCTTGTAAAAGGAACACCCTATGATTTTAATAAAGCGACCATTGTTGGGAGCAGTGTAAATAATGTGCATGGAGGGTATGATATAAATATGGCTCTGGACCCTCCAAAAAATAACCCTAGTTTGAGACATGCAGTTAGAGTGAAGGATGATTTCAGTGACAGGATTATGAATTTGTGGACAATTGCTTCGGGCTTGCAATTTTACAGTTCCAATATGTTGAAGACGACTGTGGGAAAAGGAGATGCAATCTATGGGAAATATTTAGCCTTGGCCTTGGAGACCCAGACCTTCCCTGATGGTGTCCACCACCCAAAATTTCCCAATACAGTTTACAAACAAGGGAAGATCTACCATCATACTATAGTGTATAGATTTTCAATGTAGAAGTAATCATCACATGTTCAATGTTAAGGATAGGTGACATGGCTTCTCAATCTATCTAATGAATTATATTGTTTAAAGATAGTACAACATTACCATTAAGAACAATTTTTTAATATTGTGTTTTGAGGAGAAAATGTATAGGATTTTACTTTCTGTAATAAAATTTCGTTTGGTTTTCTTCATTTTTTCTATTTATTGGCTTTCTTCTAATAATATGACATTTCTATAGGGTCAGTTGGTTTGATCAGATACTAGGAACTTGCTTAGAAGCAGGCATTGTCAACATCAACTTTAGAAATTTGGCAACATCATGCATGGTGGGTCGATCAGAGGGTCGTTTCTTGGTGCAAAGCAAGGCCAACTGGAAGATTTTTCTTACAATCCCAAGATCCATGTAGGTTTTTGTAACTTTTGTATCAACAGTTTCCCCTTCTACTATATTCTTACATTCCATGGTGTCTTTTTATCTTAGATTGCATCGTTGTGAGTCTGTGACCCATTATTTTTTTCTCTCTCTTCCATTATACTGTTACATCACATTGCATGGTGTGCATTAGGTTATTTCCTTACATTCTTCCATTTTACTGCACATTATATTAGATTCTCTTCCGCTGTAGTAAAAAATGTGTTTTATCCTTTCAAAAGGGTGGCTCACATTTTTTGGAAGTTAGGTAACTCTGGAGATGTTTGGCCTTCAAAAATATATGCTACCCTTTGTTAGAGGAATAATGAGTGTCTTGATTCCTTGTTTGAGAATTACGTCTATTGCAATCTTTAGAGGTCATTATGCATCACAAATGACTTTTACAAGTTTTGGACATAAAAACTCCCTTCGAGGATGAGATGAACTAGAGGTCCTCATAGAGAACTGTTACATGGAATCTAAGCTTCCTTGTTTGGCTGAGAAATTTTTTGACTCTTTGCATCAATTGTTTGGATTCTTGTTCAACAAAGACAATGTTTTACCAAGTTTGATATTCAAAATAGGTGATCATCGTAATTGTTTCAATGAACAAAGACTACACATGGCATATGGGGTTTTAAAACAATATCCCTCTTACCATTTTTGTAATTGAAGGCATGATTAGGGTCTTGTGATGGTAAGAAGGCTTCAACAGTAACAAAATCTATTGAATTGGTTGAGTGGAAATGCATGCATAATGTATATTGATGATGAAAATATTTTGCGACAAAATACAACTCCTATAGAAAAAATTATATACCATAAGACCCTAATGTGTTGTGTGGTCCACTTTGATTGTTACTAATGTTGTGGGATTAAAAAATGATATCATTCGAAGGGCTATACCTATCATGTTTGGGTTTTAGCTTTTATAATATATACATTCTTCATGAAACTAATTAACTAGTTTCTACAGGTACGTGTTAGAAGGTGTTGGGCCTTAAAGTTCATTTGATTGGTATTGTTATTCTCTTGCTTAAAAACTTTTCACAATAAACCTAAAATATATTTAGGAGAAAAAATCCCTTACAATGTATGTTTTTCATACTCAAAATATCCTTTGTAAAAAGTGACATAGAACACAAAGGAAAGTTTTAACCAACGACCTCAAGGTCCCATTGATTAATTTCACTACTAATGACTCGTAGTATAATGACGTTACATACATGAATAGGGGAAACCTAATATGATACATACACAAGAATACATATATGTGCTGAAAATGAGATCAAAACATCCATAACATACAATAAAAATAAGCAGTGGAAACACAACAATATAGCACATAATATGTAATAAATAACAAATACCCAAAATTTCACAATACAAAATACACAGTTTTGAAGTGTATATGTTATTTGATTTAGAAGGATAGTTATTACTTTTGTAGGTGATGGTGATAAAGGGTGTGCCCAATCCAAACACACCATCTGTTTTGGGGGTCAAAACTTTGTATTCTTCCCTAAACTGTGTATTCAAGGGAAGAATACACAGTTTTGACCCCCAAAATAGATGGTGTGTCTAGATTGGGCACACCCTTTATCACCATCAACTACAAAAGTAATAACTATTCTTCTAAATCAAATAACATATATAATTCGACATTCACATTGCATTGTATAAATGTGATTTCTAGTTAATAAAATAGTTGGACATGCATTTGAAGAATATTGCAATGAGTAGTTAGTAACACGTCATAGTTTGAAATAATATGTTTGTGAGTTAGTATATATTAAGTTAATGGACATTGTGATATTTGTTGTAATAACTCTCATAATGATCGAGAAGTGAGAGTAATTATAAAAAAATTACCATTTTAATAATATAGTAAATATATATATATATATAATGCAATACAAAAAGTATTTTTTGAATATTAATATAATTTATTCAATCTCACAATTGTTGGTGTTTACTTTTACAATTTGAACCAAACTTGCATTTGGTATCATAGGTTTGTTATCATTTCTATAATGGAAGTCTACGGACAATGCTCTCTAGCCTCATTAATGTAATCCTTTTTGTTGTTGTAAAAGTTTTATCCTTGTATGATTCTTTTGTGCGCTAGTCTTCTCATACATTAATGCCACAATTGTCTAGAAATCGATATAGTCTCATAATTCATCTCCCATATAATTACATGAATATGTGATTAGGTTTTAATGCATCTTAGATTCATATCTTTAGATCCACATGAATTCATGATTAAGTACACAATTGACTGTTGTTCAACACAACATGGTCAACTTGGCATTATCTTCATTTCTTGGTCAGGTTCCTATACCCACTTCTTGGCCTGCTAGGCACCAATCCTAGCTACGAAATTTTTCAAATGCATTTAAATTTTTCTTCTTAATCAACACTTTATATCAAGAGGAGTGATTATTTTGTACAAGCAATCAAGACCTTGGGTCCTCACTACCTATTTCGCTAGGTATTGCATTGAATTCCCAGATCGACATTATCCGAGTTCTATTTTGTTTTCACCCACATACATCAAGATGGTGATCTTTCATTATGGTTTTGGGGCATAGCATTGACATTGACTCTACATCATAGTACCTAGCTTGCATTGAATCCTGTAAGCTATTTTGCATCAGAACAACTGGACTTGGTTTTTGTTTTCTCGTATGCTTGCTCATAGTGCAAGTTCCAAAGACCACATTCATTTCATAGTGTGAATTGAGATTTTTAAATATCCATCTCTTCTGAATGCCCGAGCTTCCATTAGATCCTTGACTCAATCCACTTCAATCAAAATTTAAATCTACATCAATTCCTTCACTGTATCACCAATCTCACCTATGTTACCACCACACATTGCTCATGAACAAGGTGTTGGTTGTTTTACTTTGTTAAAACCTTTACCCAATGTTTAAGAAGTCAAAAGTGTGTTTTTTTTTGTTTGAAGAACTGACATCTGGTTATGAGGAGGAAAAATGGATAAGTTGAGTTTAATTGAAACGTTTAAGGGTAAATATTTCTATATATAGAAAGGTCAAACACAACTATAATTGATAGAAAAATACTTGCAGGAAATTATCAATAACAACGTACCAAAACCTAAAGAAGTAGATGAAACTACAAAGTGGGGACCTGATGATCAAAGAGCAACAATAATTATTGGTCTAATTATTTTTTATGCCTACATCTATCATATAAACCTATATAAGATGTCAAATTTCATCTTGACAATATTGAAAAAATTGTTTAGATCTAAAGTTAGAAGCATAGCAGTGGCCCTAAAATAGAAAACAAATTATTAAAAATGAAAAAAAGGAAACAAAATCCTGCAACAAATCAATAAGTTTCATTCCATTTTGAATTAGTCAGCTAGAATAGAAATTGATGTGAGTGATGGTGATCCAAAAATATTATTTTTTAATAACATGCTAACTAGTCATTTGAGCATGGTCTTCACATAGTGTAAAATAAATCCTAGCTTTGAAATTTTGATTTTTTCTATAATAGATGAAAAAAAATAGAATAAAAATAATTAATTTTGAGGAAAGTGTAATGTATAGAAATAAAAAAAAATCAAATAGGATAAACCATACGTTAACAACATATTCAAATAGGGAACAACATCTAAAGAAGTAAAGTTAAGATTTCTTTTTCATTACTATAAAACTATGGGACATGGTATGATGGATTGTAGACAGAGCTCGAGATATCCTTGATGGAAAATTGAAAACAATATCCCTCATTGCTGAAGGTAGAATAGAAGATAGTAATAAGGAAACTCTTCATTCAAGTGATATAGACACAATCAACCATCTTAATGATGAAGAGTATATGTATTGATTGTGTACTGTCAACATTCACTTGAGGATGGAATTAGACGCAAATGAGGTTAGAGGTCAAACAATACTTCTCATTATCCATTAACAATGGGGTTGCATTTTCCAGTATACTGGCATTTGTTTTCAATTTTTGTTTGTGTGTGGATGAAAATAGAAACATAAGTGCATACTTAATCATGTGTGAAGTTCTTTGTTTTCCCCTAATGTAATGATGGTTTTAGATATGATGTTCTCGCTACTTTTTATTGGTTATGTTTGTGTTCCTTGAATTGGTTAATAGAGATCCCCATTCATGGTTGTTGTATGGTTGATATTCCCATGAATTGTTTAATGAAGTTCTCAATTCTAAAGTTGATTTGTTCCCAAAATCTTGTACAAACACCAATGTGGCATGTTGGAAGGTCAAGACCATGTGCAAGCTCTAGAACAACATGTTTAGTCAAAAGGTGGCATTTTGCTGTACATTCGTACAAACGGGGGGAATGTTAGGAATTTTGTGCTAGTACTTGAACATAAAGAGATAAAAATAGTAAAATATTTATACGTGTGCAGAATATTGTAATGAGTTGTTAGTAACAACTCATAACTAGAAATAGTACATGTGGGTAAATTAGTATATATTAATAATGGGCGTTTCGAGAGTTGTAATAACTCTCATAATGGTATAGAGGTGAGAGTAATTGCAAGATATTACCGTTACATTAATATGGTCTTATAAATGTTAATGTCTATCATGATTAAGGAAATAGAAAAATTGTTTAATTGAGTATTATTATTTATTCAATATGAGATTTGTTGTGTTTAGCTTTTACAATCTCGATCAAACTTTTAAGATATACTAGAATAGTAAAATAATTTATCAAAGTTTTATCTATTAGTATATTGTTCGTTCATTTCCACTTCTAAGATGGATACAAGTCATCATCATATAAAGTGATCTTTCAATTTCCATTTAGAAACCTTCAATCACTACTTTTACTAGCTTGAATTGTTACATTTTAAAATTAGAAAATACATTGCATAATGCAAACAAGATAGAATTTTGACACATCTAGCTCTCCTATAAAAAGTTTGTTTTACAAGTTCGATTAATAAAAAATTGTCTGAACTTTTTCTAAAATTTATAATTCGTTTAGCTACAGTTCTAAAATAATGTATAACACAGACATTTGTCTATAATTTAATATAGTTTAAACTAAATACAATAGAGTGTCAAATTAGCCATGATGGTTGATTCATTATGTAAACAAAGTTTAGGAGTGTCAACAAATATAACTTATTGAATAACCATTTTTAAAGTCATTGAAATCCTTTATTTAATTTCACTCGCTTTCTTTGATTCTCCTTCAAATGTCAATAAGGGTCAATAAATATATTGAATAAAATGGAAATAACATTGTACAATTTAGAGTGTCAATAAATGCAGGCGCTTGGTATTTATATCTTTTCATAAGGCTTCCAGACTGTCACACATGTCACGAAATCTGTATGCATGTCCTATCTGTAATTTTAATTATAGATCTCATATGTGTATGAGAATTTTTTACGGTTTTTAATAAAAATAGAGAAAAAAATATTATAAAAACTAGACAAGCGATAAAAATAAATTTACGAGTTTAATTTTTAATTCTAAAAATAAAAACAGTGTGACAGTACCTGCTTAGAAAGGGCAAAAAAAAAAAAAAAAAAGCTCTGGAAAAGTATCTGATCTCGTTTTTCTGATCCACTGGTAGATGACCCATTATCCCGATTTTCTTCCTTATCAGACATGTTCTGATTATCCTGACTTTCTTCCTTATCAGACATGTTTTGATTTTCCTCTTCCTTCGCGGGCTCGGCTTCTGCAATGTTCATTATATCAATGATTATATGATCTCTACCCATGGAAACAATGGCAGTTTCTGTTTCTGTTTGTTCTTCTTCTTCTTTGTTATCATTTGTCTTAACCCGCACATTGATTCGACAAATAGGGCAGGTTGAATTTGAATGAAGCCACATATCTATACAGCGCTGATGAAACATGTGGTTGCAAGCGGGCAACTTCCTTCCCATCTCCCCCTTCCTCAAATTCACACATACAAACTACACATTCAAGAATCTCATCCTTCCTATATTTAAACCCTTCTTTTCTATACACAAAACAAGGCAGAGTATGCAAATCTATGCTTGTTAGGGTTGTGGGATCCTGTGCTGGATCCTCTGTTGCAGAGGAAGGGCTAAGAAGCCTTGAAAATGCTTGTTTTATTGACCAGAAGCACTTCTGAAATAGATAGTAAATCATAAGATAGAGCAATTCAATAACGAGGCAGACCAGTGTTAGCGGCATAAGGCAGGGTCCATATTAGCATATAACACGTGAATACCATGTCTCCACTCTGTAGCAAAGCAAAATCTGTCGAAGAAGAACTCCACGGATGCCTTAATACTATTCCATCGCTCCATGCGCCCTTAATTATATAATTATAGATATAATTAGATATAATTCTATAATTATAGAATTATATATATATAAAAGTTAAGTATTAAAATAAGTCATGTGTTAGTACAACTTCAAGTTTAGGTCTTAGGTACTCCCATGCTTTCTATCGGTCATACTGGTTTGTTCTCTAAATGTCGTTTCCTTTGGATTTTGTTAGGATTTTTTATTTGGATGCATAGTTATTTCACTAAGTGTTTTATTACTCTGCCATTTGGGAAGCACCACACCTTTATTAATGGATACCTTTTTTCCTACCTCATTATATCGATGCAAGTTTGATTGACAGAGTGTTTGGCACCCATGGCTCCAAAGAAGATGAGAAATTCATCCCAAAAGTCCTCGACAAAGTAATTATTCTGATTCTTAATCTCCTTTGACCGATTGTTGTGCTTAATTTGGCTAAATTTCATAAGGCTTGTAATTGGATTGAATCATACACTCTTGCTGAATATTTTGTTGGTTGAATCCCCTTTAAAAACACCATGGTGTATAGATCAAGGGAGCGAAAAACCTCACCATGGGACTTTTGTCTTGCTTCAATAACGTTGAACATTGTAAGTCCATTTTCAATTATGACCCCTGGTTCATTCAAAACACACTAGTTGTGTTTTCTCACTGGACTGGGGATTTCCAGGTCCTAAGAGAAATCCAGGCTTAAAATCCCAATATGGGTGGAATTCCATGGGTTACCTCTTCCCTTGTGGGGATTTTTTGAACACATGATCAAATCCTTGGGTCAACTTATCTGTTTGGAACAACTGAAGTTTTTAACGCTTACCCATAAAAACATGTTTGCATTGAGGTGGATTTATCCAAATACCTTAAATAATCCATCGATATTCAAGTTGGAGATACTCATTTTTCTTAATGAGTTCTCTATATTAACTTACCTAATACTTGTTTTTTCTTCCAATCTTGTGACCACGTGATTCATGAATGTCCTCTAATGTCTGAATCTTTCCCCCTGTCATAAGAAAAGGCTTAAACAGATTCCAAAGCTCCCTCCTCTTTGGATGGTTGGACCATTGTAACTAATAAAAATATTGCTTCTCATGATCCCGCAAAATCCTCAACTTCTTCCTATTGGCCAATCGTTATTCATGGAGCCATCTCCTTTGTTACTCCTATCAAACAAGTTGTTACTTCACCTCCCACGACCACCTCGTTTCTCTCCCACTCCCCACTACTTTCCTCTGACGTATCCCTTCAAAATATTTAACTCCATTAGTCACCTTGCCTTTCTAGTTTCTAGAAGTGTCATTCATGGAAAAATAACATCTTTCTTTCACCTGTAAATATCACCTTAGTCGTTCCCATATCCCCACACAAGCGGAAGAAGAATAAGTTTTGCAGTAAAAAAGTAGACCATGGTCGTTGGAAGATGTTTCCCATATCACTTCATCTCACAACTTGTTTTCCACCATCTCCGATCTTGATGATGAGGGATCCATGCACATTTATTTAATCCAATGATTATGTACTCTTGGAAAATATGTGACCTTACTGAACCTACTTGGAGATATCTGGTCAAGGAAATTTTTCTACACTTTAAGCATATGTGTATTATGTGTCTGCAAGAAGTTAAACCTACAAGATTTTTACTTCATTCTTCTACTCGTACCATATGTCCTAATGATATTTTTCACATGTATAATCACGACCCTAGGTATAGAGGGGTCATGACCTTGATTATTCTTGAACTCACACATCAAGTGGTTTAGAATCTCTTTGATAATGACAGGCATATCTTGGTTTTAGCCAATATATATGTGACCAATAATGCGGTCGAAAGAGCTTTTTTTTGGCACCGACTTGCTGACTCCTTGCCTGATGATCTCTACATTATTTGTGGTGATTTTAATATGATTGAATACCCAGAGGAATCATTTGGTCATTTTCCCATGCGTTTGTATACGGGAGAGTGGAAGGCCTAGTTCTATATGAGGCAAAATCTCATATTTTTTGACCCCAACATCCTCTATAAGAAGAGCTTTAGCTCTTCCTAGTATATTTGGTCTAATTTTTTATAAAGTAAAGATATGGTTATACAACCGCTGGATTTTTCCCTTATGCAAAGTCAAGGCTTCTTCTATCTTTCTCCCATCTTGGGAAGACCTATTACGATTGCTTGCAATGTCCTCTTATCTTATGATTCCCCCTTTGACATTACTTGAGCCAAACCTACAAAAAATCCATGGGTAGCTCTCAATTTTACTTTTGAACAATGCGCACCTAAAGCATGCTTGGACCATATCTCATATCTAATGCATTTGGAACTTGGTTCCTCACCCTGCTGGTAGGGAGGGATAGATTACATGGTGGAATGATGTCATCAAAATAATTAGCACCTTCCTTCACATCTATGGAAAACAAGTTTCTCTCTTTAAACAATAATTACATGAGGCTTCATATCATGAGTTTCAACATATCTCACAAGAGCTTAATTCCTCGCATTTCAATCATTCTATGAAACTCCAAAATGCCCACTAGAGATAAAAACTTAAGGTGGAGGAATCTTACAAAGCATGGGGTGTTCTGTTGTGTGCTCAATCACATTGTCTGAAATTCGGTGATAGAGCATTTCAAAGAGTTCTTTACTATACTTTGTGTCAGGTGTTCCTCTAATCAAATAGAAGCCATTTATAAAGGGAATGTGATGTAGGCACATCAAGAATTAAAATTCATAAGGTCATATGAGACCATCTAGACATGTTTTTTTAGGTGTATGTAAAAGTGAATATGTTTGTAAGGGTAAGTATAAGTATGTAGGAGGTTGGAGTAGTTGTCGTAAGCCTAATTAAAGGCATTTTTGGTGGATATAGGCTAATTGAAATCATGTAAGCCATTAAAAATATTTGGTATTTGTTTGAAAAGCGTGTTCTTGAGCTGCAAGAGAGATGATCATGTCATTTCTAGGTTAGAAAGGTTGTTAAGCCCATCTAGGAGGAAAAATAGGTGTTTTGGTGAGTTAAGGAAGAAACAAGCTATTTTGAAGATTATTAGTCATGTATCAGTCTTAAAAGACATCCAAGAAGATATAATGAAGAGATATCATGATGTAGAAATTTTTTTCAATTCATAATAAGGATGTTGAGGTGATGTTACAGGTATGAAATGGGTAATTATGCTTGTTTTGTTGGTATTTTATAGACTGCGTATATATTGTCCTAATCTGGGCCGAGACCCCAAATTTGACAGTCCTCTTTAAATGCACTTTGTGACATATGTGAATGCATGGATAGTTAATGTATGATGAGAAAAGCATAAGAAAAATTTTACATCTCTTGAAACCTTAGAATATTCCCTAAAGCTCAAATTTTGTGCTCTCAGGCCCTAACTAGGGCAAGACAATTAAATTTCTAACTGTCAAATTTTGATGAAATTTTGGGAGCACCTCTTTTTTTGTGGGAACTAAATTTTTTTCAAGTTTCAGGTCCCAACTCGCACATGTGAGCAAGTAATAATATTTTTTGCAGTCCAAGTTGTAAATGCACAGTAAAAGAGAGAAATTGGAGTACATGGAGGGGAAAATCATGAAGTTGAGTCTCCAATTTTTGTAAGAATTATGTTATCACAATTCCCAAGGTGGATATATCAATTTCCAAGTATAACCATGCTAGAAAGTGTTTGTTGTCATTATATGTACCCTAAATAGGTTTAATTTGCATGATCAGATACAAAGGAAGTACATATTTATACAAATGAACATATAATGGAATTTGGGTATGTGTTAGAACATGATAAAGGGTCTTATAATTATCATTGAGGTTGTGGGTTTGTTTCATGATAAAGTGAGATACCAGGGCATTTAGGTGTTGAGAGGGCTACAAGCTAATAAGGCGTCAAGTAGAGATTTTATGTCAGAGAGAAGAATATAACTGTGAGTTGGGTCTAAACACCTTGTAATAGGCTAGACAAAATGTTTTAGGAGTTTTAAGGGTAGTGAGAATTCTATATTATGGTTTTGAGCATCTAGACCTGAGAGGCCTTATCTAGACCTAGGCTTGAGTGATAGGCTTAATGCATTTTTTGAGGTTACTTTGATGAAATAGGGTGTAAAATGATTATAAAGGGTTGTAGAGATGATGACAAAAAGGATGATGGAGGCTTATAATCAATAGAGTTGTAATAGATAACTACAAGTGCATCTATTTCATTATTTCCTTCATATGAATGTTAATCCCAAGACAAGTAGGTGTGTGGCAGTAGCAAGGTATATCCCATTGGTGTTTGGAGAATCTAAAATAGTGCAATGGAACCTCAAGAAGAGATCCTCAGTGCATGGGAGGTGTAGGTCAATACAAGAAAGTTTAGATCTCTCGAAGGAAGGGATATGCATCCTAAAATGTAATGTTTTAGTCAAGAAAGAAGATAGTGAAAATCAATATAAGTTGTGCACTAGAATTTCCAACACAATAATTTTTTGGATATCCTCCAAGCATTTTTCCATCATTATCATGGGGTTTTTTTCCTCTCAACCTACCACCCCTACTAGGGAAGACACTCTTTTAAACTGCTTGAAAGTTATGCCATTCAAAGTAACACACTCTCAATGAGTAGCATGTGATAGGCCTTTGTCTCTTGCAAACCTTAAAAAGGAATACTTTGAAATTTCTCCCCATAAAGTTATAGGTATCGATGGATTCCCCTCTTAATTATATCAAACCTTATAGGACACTTTGGGGGTTGATAGATACATAATGTTTACCTTAAAGCTTTATACTCTAACTCTTTGGGTGAATTCGTTAACCAAGGAAACATAAAATTTATCCCCAAATCCAGAGACCCTGAACAAATTTCTGATTAGAGACCCATCATTTTTTTTAATATATCTTGTAAAATTATTATTAAAGCTTTGTCTAACAAGGTTACCAATCTCCTTTCTCTTATTGTTAGAAGCAAACATATTGGTTTCAGCAAGAACATGTATATCCTGGATAATATTATTGTTATTTAGGAATGTATGGAATGGGTGTTGGGCCCCTAGAATATTGACTAAGTATAGAAGGTGCGTATGCGCACAGGTCCTAGTTGAAGAGAGGTGTACAAGGACAAAGAACACAAGGCATGGTTTAAGGAAACCCGTGGCATGCGCGCGGACAAAACCAAGGGTTTGGGACTTAGTCAAATTGGATGTTCGGGGAAGAACACGTGAAAAGCATGACCCGACTGCGCATGTGGATAAGGTGCCAGCCTGGCGACAGGTTGGCCCAGGAAGGAACATGCCTACGGTAGAAGCTTCTAGAAGCACATCATGGTATAAAGTGGAAAGCTCAGGCCTAGAGGAGCATGCTCGCATGGAGGACCACATTTAGACACTTGGCATCAGATATAAGGGTGCTGGAGGATGAGTTGGCAGTCCAGAAAGGCTATAAATACAAGCACCTGCAGAGTAAAAAGAGAGAGGAGAAGAGACTTAGAGAGTGGGTGGAGCTCTGCAGAAATACTGCAAGAACTCTGTTAGTGGGTAATTACATTTGGGAAAGGATGTATTGGGCAAGGGGATTGTAATTTTTCTTTTTGGTAGCATAGTTACATTAGTCCAGTTGTAATGCATGACTGTGGTCTGCTTCTCTGTGACATTCTATAAATGGCTCCATGCATGTACTGAGGTTACCAGTATATATATATATATATATGAATATCAATGATACTGATGCATACGTCTTTTTCATAAGTTCTTTTTCATTTTATGCTAAGTATGGATGCTTGTATACTTCTTTCTGTTATGGTACAAGTTATATAATCGGTTAAGTACATAGTCTGGAATGACTGCAAGGATCTACAGGCCGTTCTGAGCTCTATGGTTCTTGTATGTCTTAAATCCTTTTGAAATCTCTTAAACACAAATCATAGATGATGTTTCCCACTAAACTCACATAAAAGAGATACTCGGCACCCATGCGTGCCTCGGGTGAGCACTTAGCATCCACTGGGTGATAGGTCGGCGCACCTAGGGTTCCTTTCTTTTGTGATAGGGGTAAAAATGACTACATCTTGGTTCCATTGTTGCCAGGACCTCTTTTCAAATTTGTAGTGGGAAAAAGCATACATCATGATTTGTGTAGTGAGTAATGACAGAGTGGTTAACATTGGAAAGTGTTGAATCATGGTTCAAGAGCACGAAGGATGAATTTACTTAGAGATTCAGCACTGGACCTGAGTTTGATGCACGTAGATGGGTAGAAGAGAACCTCTACCATGATCTGTATGAAACTTTTTTTGTGCTGCTTCCCAGTGGAAATGTATGAATGGCTCTCAGCCTATACATCTAGATCAAGTTGGCATTATGGATCACATGTGTGGACCCAAGAAGAATACCAGAGGCTGCAGGATGTAGATTTGACATGGACCCGTGCTGTGGATCATTGATGGAAAGGAGTACTGGCTAGTTACACTCTGGAGTACACCATTTCCACATATTCTTGTCTGGAGGTTGCTGAGTTTGAGTTTCTGCGGGAGCCCAGAGGATCGTTTCTACGTGTTATCCCTCTGGCTATGAAAATCTTGATGGTTAACATGAGTTCAAAGGCATTCCCAATGGCCGGTTAAACCATTCTGAGCGCTGGGTGAGGAAGCTAGAGTGGAGGAAGATGGCAGATGTTGCGACGAGAGAAAGAAAGGGAGGAGAGACGGTTCAAGTATGGTGAAGCGTGTGAAAGGGAGATTGCTAGACAACTTGAGGTTGCAGGTGTGATGGATGTATGGTGGCAGACGTTGCGGGAAGGATTTGAGGTTCATGCAGAGGACGTGGAACCTGAGCAGTCTGTGCGACCCCATCTTGGCAAGAACGTAAGAGGGACCCCTTCAGCTTCTGATGAGAGTTCATCGTGCGAGAGAGAAGAACCATTGGCGCACATCTAAGCCCACCTAGTGACTGGACCCTGGCGCTTGGTTTTCCAGATCGGGGGAAAAATATTGCTAGTCCAGTTGGTTACATTGGAGGTGATTGGTCTACACCCATGAGGTATAATTTCTTGTTTGGGCCTTCTATGGCTGCAAACACCAACCCAGTATTAGGACTTTTCGGGCAAGGTATAGACACACAAGCTTTTGGTCTCACGTCTGGGAGTGGCCCAGGGTATACTATTGGTAGTGGGGCATTGTCACAGACCATAGGCACGCAGTTCAGTGGAACTGTGGGGACCTTTGGCACGACCACTATGGGATCTGGTGGATCTGGGGGGTCAGGAGGAACATGACTCGGTGGACTTGGTGGATCTGGTGGGTCTGGTGGATCTGGTGGTTCAGGACCTGGTGGACCTGGTGGACCTGGTGGACCTAGTGGGCAGGCGGAGGAAACATAGGTGGAAACCAAGGCTCTGGCTTAGGAGGATTCAGGCCCCAACCACCCCCACAATTTTTCTTTGAAATGTCTCTACATTTTCCTGATTATAGAGGTATTGAGGATGCTGCGGAACATGTTCACAAGTGTGAACTACTATGGCACACAAAGGGTATCACAACCCCAGAATGGAAGGCTAGTCAGTTTGCAACCATGTTGTAATAGCACGTGCATAGCTGGTATAGGAAATATGACCCTCATCAAACAGTGGTGGACTATACTGCTTTAAAGAACACATTCTTGGCAGAATTCCACATTCCTGAATTTGAACAGAAGAGCATCAATGCTTTGAAGGAGATTCAACAAGGAATGGCAGAGAGTGTGTGGGAGTATGATGTGTGCTTTAAAACTCTCTTGTCTAAGTTTTCATATGATATTCACCCTTCACAGCATGCTCAGTGGTTTTTTGGAGGATTGATCACACCCTTTAGAAGGGCCTTATCTCATAAAACTTTTATAGACATGCGCAAGGCATTGGAAGCTGCTCTGTGCGCCGAGGCTGTTAGGTAGTGTTGATACTGGTGTTAACCATTCTTGGAGGCTCAGATTGACTGTTATGGCCAAGCAATTGGAAAATTTGTCTGTGAACTCAGCCCATGAGACTCACAGTGGTTTGTGGTGCATGGATTGTGAAGTAGAGGGGCACGTTAAGGATAGTTTCCCCTGAGGACAGTACATGATGTGGCAGTAGATTGTGAAATTTGTCATGGGGACCATGATGCAAGTAGGTGCCCCTTCTACAACACGAAATCCAGAAGAATGTGTCTTGTTATTGCAAGATCTACACCTCTACAACCCATGATATTAAGGATTGTAGGCTCATTGATCAGATCCATGAGGCCATTGATCATGGGGTGCACCAAACCAACGTTGCCAGTAGTTCCAAGGGTGATGATTGCCATTATGAGGAGCGCGCAGATGGAGGCACACGTGGAAGGGGTTTTCATAGAGGATTTCGTGGTCATGGTAACCGCGGAGGAGGAAGGAGTGAGCTCCCGCATGGAACCTATTTCAATTGTGGATCTACAGAGCATTACAAATGAGAATGCTCTGACCTGTTGTAGTGCTCATGGTGCAGAAAGAAGCATAAGTATGAGGAGTACCCAGAGTTGTTTGAGCACATGAATCAGCAGCACCAAAAAGACAAAGGCACTGTAATGGTTAACATTAAGAAGGAAGACACACAGTGAATGCCTCGGGTAACACGGGATGCAAGTTTGGATCCTATCTTGGTAAAAACAAGGGCAGAAGCCACATGCACAAGGGAGATACCAAGACAGAGGAACCTGATTTCGAGGGATGAAGTAGTTCATGGAAAGTACTCAGACCCTGCACATCAAAAGGAGGTATATCAAGACACCATGGATGTTATTTGGAGTTTACAAGGGGAAATCCAATGTCTAAAGGAGTAGTCCAAGAGGGAGGAACAAGGGAAGAGAGTTGAGGTGCCAAAGGATGACCTGGATGAGGTCAAGGAGGTGTGTAAAATGCTAAGGTAAGAGAATATCATTCCCCTTCTAGGATCATGGTTGAGAGAGAAGGTACCATACACCTGGAGGAGATCGCGAGAGGCAGGTCTTGTACGAAAACCTTCCCCCTCATAGCCTTGACTATGATAAGGAGATCACATTGAATGCAGTTGTAGATGGATGGCTCCTTAGTAATATCCTCATTAACACAGGCATAGAGGTCAATGTTCTAACTATGGATGCATGGCATCATATGGGAAGACCTGCATTACAGCCATCTTCAAATGTGTTGTATATGGAAAACAAGACTAAGGTGATTCCCATCGGTGTCTTAAAGGATGCAGCTATCACTATCCAAGGAGCTAAGTTTACTGGGGACTTCAAAGTCTTGGCGCTCACCGAGGCAGACAATTTTATAGCACTCCTTGGGCGCCCATGGTGTTACAAGAACAATGTTGACCTTTGGTTCAAAAAAGGGTACATCGGCTTTGAAAATAAGGAGGAACGGGTCATTATACCCCTGGCTGATGGGAAGTCGACACCCTATATTAAACCTTTGGGGGAAGAAGTTCTAGACAGGATATATGTGCGCTCAATCAGGGACCCAGAGATAATACATCCTACCAATGGAGTTATCCAGTTTGAAGATGCTTAGTCAGAAAGTGATACCACCAGTCTAGCATGTGACAATTGGGTGCATGGAACTTATGAATTAATGGGATGATAGTTGAGAGGGTCGGTGACCAAGGTAACAAAGGCGTGCACAATCGGCGCCTAGGAGGAAAGGAGTTGCCTAAGTATTCAGGAGGAGCCTTCCCTGAGATATTTTTACATAAAATGGAAGCTCAGTGGAAGAATGAGAAGGAATGGAGGGGGATGTTAAGCTATGTCCTACTTGGCACAGTGGCATGGTGTTGGGCTACACATCAGGAGAGCCTTTTGGAATGGCACGAGGTAAGAATTGCTCTCTATCAGATTCTCTAGGAGCAACGTGCCCACCACCATCAAGGACTACCATGGGAAGGAGCCCACCTCTTTCCATATCCAGGAGTGTGAAAGGATCTAGAGAGAAGGCGCGGAAGCTTTGCCACCATCCCTCTGGGTGCACAAGTTGTACTCTACACTATAGGGTTACGCGGGCACATGGTACATTCATTCAGAGACACGCCGCCAGATAGGGAATTGGCAAGAGCTCATGGCTGACCTCATTCAAACCTTTGAGTATCAGAGTACCAAGCCATCAGTTGATAAGGCCTTGCAGGGTATCAAGCACCTTACCATGGGGGATAGTGCCATGGTGGAAGATAGGCTATTGGAGTTACTAGGTGGACCAGGTTTGGAGGCATTCTTTGAAGAAGAAGTAGAGGAAACAAAAGAGTTACAACTTGAGTGCACGTGTTTGGAAAAGGAGAAAGGGAAGTTGGTGTATGTGATTGATGGAGAGGAAGTGGAAAGCTTGGATGTTATCCATTCTGAAGGGACACGTGAGGTAGTGGACAGTGTTGATACTCACGCGCGCGCCTACATGAGCCCTTAAAGACAAAGAAGGTTAACATCGGTTCAGGAGAAGAACCTAAGGAAGCTATTATTGGAGATTACTGGTCGGAGAAGGAAGTCTCTAAGATCATTGACCTATTATGTGAATTTGAGGATTTATTCCCATGCGGGTACCATGAGCTCAAAGGTGTTCACCATTCCTTGGGGGAGATGAAGATAAAGCTGAAGGACAGTGCACGCCCAGTTAGGAAGAGACCCTACCGGATGAATCCCAATTTGCACATAAAGGTTAAGGAGGAGATAGAACAAAATGATAGCTTCTGGGATCATTGAAGTAGTGGAGGAATCGAAATGGATAAGCCTGATGGTAATCAGCATCAAGAAGGATGGGCAGATTAGGATCTGCGTGGATTATAGGGAGCTGAATGCAGTTTGTGTCATTGATCCTTTTCCAACCCCCTTCACTGAAGAAATTTTGGAAGGAGTCACTATGGGCAAAATCTATTCCTTTACGGATGGATTTTCGGGGTACCACCAAGTCTGGATTGCAAAGGAAGACTAGGAGAAGAAAAATTTCACCACTGAGTGGGGAAGTTTTGCATATATACGGTCATGCCCTTTGGGTTGAAGAATGCACCTGCTGTTTTTTTGCGCATAGTGGTGCAAGCGTTCTAGGACTTCATCCATAAGTTTCTTTTAGGTCTATTTGGATGATTGGACAGTGTATGGTCTAGTAAAAGACCATTGTGACAATTTGAGGTTAATGTTTGAGAGGTGTAGGCAGTTGAGGATATCCCTCAACATTAAGAAATGTGTATTTGCTACACCCTTTGGGATTTTATTGGGGCATATCATATGTAAGGAGGGCTTGCTGGTAGATCCCACTAAAGTTGTAGTTATTGTGGGGTTAGGGGAGCCTACTAGCCAGAGCGCAGTGCATGGATTCCTTGGGCATATAGGTTATTATAGGAAATTCATCAAGGGGTATGCCAAGATCACCGCACCTTTAGAGGAGCTACTCAGACATAAAAGTGCCTTCCATTGGGGAGAGGTGTAGAAGAGGTCATTTGATACATTAAAGGATAGGCTTGTCACCACACCTATATTACGTTTTCCCTCTTGGGACAAGCCCTTCCATGTCCATGTAGATGCCTCAAGAACCACTATTGGAGTAGTACTTGCACAGCCAGGTGAAGGAATTGTTGATCATCCTCTGTGTTTTACAAGCAGGAAGTTGACACCAGCAGAGCAGAATTACACCATGACTGAGCGTGAGGAATTGTCAATGATCTACGTGCTTTTCAAGTTCAGACAGTATCTGTTGGTAACACCCTTTGTATTTTACACTGACCACATGGCATTAAAGTATTTGGTGAACAAGCCCATTCTACAAGGGCACATATGTCGGTGGGTGTTGTTATTTCAAGAGTTTGAGTTCACCGTAGTAGTGAAGCCTGGGAAAAGAAATTATGGACCTGATCATCTATCAAGAATTGATTCAGGGGAGGATGCATAGAGTATTGAGGAAACAATGCCAGACACATAACTGTTTAGGTTGTGGCGCGTGCCCTCAGATTTGGAGGAAATTGTGGTATTTTTAAAGGAAGGTGTGGCACCGGAAGGAATGAAGGCATTAGAGAAGAAGCAACTAGCCATACGCGCCACCCTACATGTTGATCAGTGGAGACTTATACAAGTTGGGACGTGATGAGGTTTGCACAGGTGTGTATTAGAGCATGAGTGCCTCGCCATCATGGAGGAAGCACACGGAAGAAGTGCGGGTGGACATTATGTAGGTGATGCCACCATGCGTAAGATATTAATGGCAGGTTTGTGGTGGGAAACCCTGTACAAGGATTGTAAAGACTATTGTAAAGTGTGTGACCATTGTCAGCACATTGGCAAGCCAGGAAAGAGAGATGAAATGCCTTTGTGCCCTATACCTAGCGTGGAGCCTTTTGAAAAGTGGGCAATAGACTTTGTAGGCCCTATTGCACCAATGGCACATAGGACTGGGTCACGCTATGTCATCACTTGCATGGATTATCTGACAAGGTGGGCAGAGGTAGCCCCAACTAAAGACTACACAGCAGCCATAGTGGCAAGATTCTTGTGGGAGAACATTATCATGAGGTATGGATGTCCTTTGAGTTTAACCAGCGATAGGGGTATGCATTTCTTGAATGAGACCGTGAGGATCCTGTTAGCAGAGTTCATGGTGGCTCATCACAAGACTACACCCTATCACCCATAAGCAAATGGAACCATGGAAGCATTCAACAAAATACTGAGTCATACCCTGACCAAAATTTGTGATGTCAGAAAGACAAGATTGGGATGAACAAAGTATCAGCAGTGTTATGGGCTTACAAGACAACTTATAAAAGGTTGAACAAAGCCACACCATTTCAGTTGGTGTTTGGCATGGAAGTTGTTCTGCCAGTTGAATTCATGTTACCTTCTCTATGCAAATAGCGCGTGCAGGAGGGTTGGCTGATGAGAAAGTGCTGGAAGAAAGAATTGATGAGTTAATGAAGCTGGATGAGAGATGATCACTCACCAGGTGGAGCCAAATAGCTAGAGAAAGCAAAGCAGAAGGCTTGGCATGATCGCCACATAAGAAACAAGAAGTTTGAGGTTGGGCAGATGGTCTTACTTTATGATTCTAAATTTTCTGCGCCATCCTGGGAAGTTGAAAGTCCATTGGTTGGGTCCTTACACAATCTCATACATCCTTGATTCGGGCACGTGCCAGTTACAAGCGTTGGATGGGATGAAGTTTCCTGGACACTTCAATGGGAGTAGGCTGAAGCCCTACTATAAATAAGTCTTCTTGGTGTTTGTAAATAAGGTAGTTTTTCCAGTTAGTTTAGAATTTTCCTTTATGCATTTCTTTTCTTGTGTTTCCCTTTCGCGTTGTTGTTTTGTTTTGTGCCTTGGGTGCCGGTAACCTTATTACTACTTTTTAAGAATCTGTGAGTGCGTAGAGGACCGCACATCATTTTAGTGTGGGGTGGAGTAATGTGAAGGAGCGCATGGTTAAAGTACCAAGGTGGTTTGTGTTAAAAATCCTGGTTGAATGGCCCTGTTGAAAGAGGTGTATGGAAAGAAAATATGGAAAAAGGATGGTTGGTGTCAAGATAAAGCTACTTTTAGATCCCACGTACAAAGGAGGAGAAAGCGCATTAAGCAACACGAGGTAGGCAAGAGAAAAAATCATGACAAAATAAGTGCCTTCGAGTGCTGGTTACGCACACACAAGAGTCTCCTGTCATGTTGGATTGGTTGCATGCCAGAAGGTTGGAGGATTTTCCGTGCAGGTTGGGTACGTGAGGGAAAGCACTTAAGTCAGGCTTTGTTTGAAAAAGCCACATTAAATGAAAAAAGTATGGTGGTAGGTGAAGTAGCACTTAATGCTCAAAAAGGGAAAAATTATAAATAAAGGGGTCGAGGCACTTCATTTTTCACTTTGCGTATAAGGAGAATGAAGCACTTTTTGCACCTTTGCAAACTAGGGCTTCCAAAAAACTGATCCGTGTGAAGAAAAATTAGGAGAGATTGAAGCATGGGTAACCAGTTCGGGTTTGCAAACTAGGAGGAAGGGATTTCACGGGCGTAGGAGAAGTTGTGAGAAGACGTCATCTTGTGAAAGGAGTATCCTAGTTAGGGTTTGAAGAACTAGGGCACAGGTTTAAGTAATTTTCTTCACAAGTTCAAGATCTAAGGTTGGAGAGAGTGGAAGAACAGAGTAACATGGAGTGATTGAAGTGGGAAGAAGACCTAGATAATGGTACCCAAGAAACCAGCTAGTACACCCAAGAAGGGCAAGGGAAAGGGCAAGGGAAAGCAATAAGAAATTGAAGCAAGCACAAATGAAGAGTGGTATGCAGAAATGCAGTACCCAGATGGAGTGTTGTTGGGGAAGGAGTGGGAGTCCCATCTTAGGGACATGTCTGTAAACAATTATAATCATTTGACAAGCACAATCGAAAAGGAGTTGGGGTTGGAGTTAGTGCACCCAACAAACAAGAGGACACCAGAGGGTTTTCCCATATATAATGATGACGTGAAGGTCAAGTTGGAGAAGGTAGGGTTATTACAACTCTTTGAGTTGCCCTACTTTGAGAAACCTGAGCGATTGTATCAGTGGCTGATGCCGTGCGTACATGAGGACTATTTCCACTTCGTAGGGCACAAGATGCACATAACTCCTCAGCTAATTTCACATTTCACAAGCCTCATCTATGAAGGAGATGGTTTGGAGGATGATTTGACTTGACAAAGAAGTGATTAAGGAAACTATCACCGCTTTCGCATGCAAGAAGGGGTCAAGGTATTATGATGTCGGACATTAAGGATCTAGTGATGAAGATGGTTGCACACCTGGTGTCAAAGCTAAATGGCCAGGAGAGATGGACCCAAGTCAATAAGCCATGGTTGAATGTGTGCAGAAAGATTTCAGAGGGCACCATCTATAATTTTTCTGCATTCATTGTGGATGAAATTAACAACTGCGCGAAGGAAGGTGACAGGATCCTTTTTGGAAATGTGTTGCTAACCATTGTGTTTTCATAGATCAGGGTACTAGATGCATCATATAATTTGTATGGGAGTACCCTGATGAAGACCCCTCACCCTGCCAAAAGGTTTGAGAAATACGCTTGTGACACTATGACAATAGTGCACAAGGCGTGCTTGGAAAAGTGGTATATGTGCCTAAGGAACACGTTCGGGACAGAATGGAGAATTCTCGAACAACTGCCAGTAGCCACCAGGGGAGAAGTGGAATTTGTTGTGTACCAACATTTCTGTTTGGGCAGATTCAAACTGTCAGATGGGACATGGAGCCCATGGTGCAAGCTCCCCTTTTCCTTCACAGCTCAATACTTCCAAGCGGGAGTAAATAGGTTCAAGGAGTCTAAAAATTTTAAGTTGGACCTTGGTAATCTAGACCAGGACCACAAGGAAATGTGCAAAGGGTTGGTGTACCCTGACAAGCGTGGTACATGGAGTGGTACGTATCACATGAGGTACAAATGACAAGGCCCATGACTCTTCCCATTGCAGAAGGATCCACGGTGCACGTGTACATTCACATAAGACCCAAGTCGAAGAAGGGCACATATCTAGAGAATGAGGTATCTATACCTCAGGATCCAACTAGGAGGAAAAGAACCACTCCCAAATGGGAGGAAAAAGAACCAGAAAAGAAAATTCCAAGTGTGGTGGAGACACAGGCAATAGGTTCCCCCAGGACAATCGCCAGAACCAGTATGTACGTGCGCAAGAAAAAACCCATAGTAAAAGAGAAGACTCCAGAGCTAGAAAATCCATCAGATAAGGAGTCATCAAAAGAAGAAGAAACAGAATCACCTACACAGAATCTCCAGTTAGGAAGAAGTAGAGGGTAGAAGAGGAGACCACCTCGGAAGAAGTTGGAAGTTTGGACAAGTGCATAGGAGAAAAGGATGGTAGTGAAGAAGAAGTAAGTGGGGAAGAGGACCCCTAGGAAAGATCAAGGGCCACCTATTTTCAATGTACATGATTTAGAGGAGGAAGGCAGAGAAGAAGAACAAGGGTTCCTTTTTGTGCGGCGCAAGGATAGCCAGGTAGGAGGAAGCACCCAGGACATGGGAAAATATGAGGAGGCTAGCACGCAGAAGCAAGAGGCTCCAAGCTCTGCGCAGGAGTAGACAACCAAGGTGGCAGAAGAAGAAGAGACAAGGGACATGGAGACCCTGGTGGAGGACAAAGTGGAACATGGCGCTGAGCCAATATTGAACAAGGAGAAGGAGGAGAGCACAGAAGAGGAACGCAGCAGCACTAGAGGTCCCAGTTTTAACTATAAGTATACCCAAGGGTACACACATGGGAGGAAGGCCACAAGGGGGGGAGGCTAGAGATGGGTTATATTGATGACCCCAAGAAAGTGTTTCACACGTGGTTCCAGAGTACACTTCTCGTGCAGAGGAGCTTATAGGCATGTCATCTTTTGACAAGGAGGCTTCCTATCCATAGACAAGGAAGATGATCTCTTGGGTAATTGAGTCCCACCTTGATGAGCCAGAGTTTGAGGTAAGCCACAGGGAAATAATAACATTTCAGGACCAGGAGAAGATAACCCAGTGGTGGATACCCAGCAGCTCTCGAATGAACAACTGTGTAACATGCTTAACAAGGTCTTCATTGAGATAGAAGCTAGGCTCTTCGGGTGAAATGATAGGTTCAGAGATCTGGAAGGGGAGTTGAAGAAGAAAGAGGAAGAGCTAGCTACATTGACCAAGGAGCTAAGCCAGGAAAATTTAATCAGCGCCCAGTGGCAGCGGGAATTGAAGGATGAAAAGGCCAAGGTGAGCGTTGTGTACAAGAAAGTAGAATCCATCAACGAGGTCATACTATTAAAGCATCCAGACCTAGCATCACCCGCGCAGAAGTATGGATCTTGCCTTGGGATGCCTGGAGGATTTAACAAGGGTCCTCACCATGGAAAGATGGCCGCTAGCCATGGAAACTGCAGTAAGAAGTTGTTGTGTGCCTGGAGAAGGAAGATAAGTTGAAAATCGTAGCGCTCATCACAGAATATAGCAAAGTGCTTGCTGATGTAAGGGCCACTTCCCGGACTGCTGAGGCCGCGTATAATAATTGTGTAGATAGAGACAAAGTGGCAGGCACCTTGGTCACCACTCATGAAGCGGAACTCAAGGAGTTCCAGGAGAAAAACAAGGGGAATAGGGCAGAAAGAGACAAAATCCTTGCCAAGGTTGAGAAGAAATTAGAGGCCATTGAAACCTTAAGGGTTTCAATCAAAAACTGGTTGAAGGAGCTATATCTGCGTATCACATGAAGAATGGATGCGCTGGAGGATATATATGTAAGGAATTGGAGAAGATCGCAGATACTATGAGCACAAGGAGATGGATTAAAATTTGAGGGGGTGAGCACCCTGGTCGGTGACCTCTGTCAGAGAGCGCAGGATGAAGTCGATGCCTTGAATAAATTGGAGGCCGACTTGCAAAAGGATTTTCCCAGTCTGTTGCAGTGATTCTTTCACTCTCCCATTCTTTCTTCTTTCCCCATTCTTTCATCCCCTTATTCTTTTTCCTAGGCATAAGCCTATTGTATTATTTCTCTCACTAAGGGAAGTGTTCCCACGGATGGAGAACAGGCGTAGTGTGGGGTGATGTTGGGCCCCTAGAATATTGACTAAGTATAAAAGGTACATATGCAGGTAGGTCCTAATTGAAGAGATGTGCTTAATGATAAAGGTTTAAGAAAAGGTTTAAGGAAACCTGTGGCACACGCAGTAGGGTCATGCTTTTCACGTTTTCAAGGGTTCCGAACTTAGTCAAATTGGACGTTCGGGGAAAAACATGTGAAAAGCATGACCCGACTGCGCATGGATAAGGTGCCAGCCTGGCGACAGGTTGGCCTAGGAAGGAGCATGCCTGTGGTAGAAGCTTCTAGAAGAACATCATGGTATAAAGTGGAAAGCTCAGGCCTGGAGGAGCATGCTCACATGGAGGACCACATTCAGACACTTTGCATCAGATCTGAGGGGCTGGAGGATGAGTTGGCAGTCCAGAAAGGCTATAAATACAAGATCCTGCAGAGTAAAAAGAGAGAGGAGAAGAGACTTAGAGAGTGGATGGAGCTCTGCAGAAATACTGCAAGAACTCTGTTAGTGGGTAATTGCATTTGGGAAAGGATGTATTGGGCAAGGGGATTGTAAATTCTCTTTTTGGTAGCATAGTTACATTAGTCCAGTTGTAATGCATGACTGCGGTCTGCTTCTCTGTGGCATTTTGTAAATGGCTCCATGGATGTAATGAGGTTACCAGTTTATATATATATATATATGAATATCAATGATTTTGATGCATACATCTTTTTCATAAGTTCTTTTTCATTTTATGCTAAGTATGGATGTTTGTATACTTCTTTCTATTATGGTACAAGTTATATAATTTGTTAAGTACACAGCCTGAAATGACTACAAGGATCTAGAGCCCGTTCTGAGCTCTATGGTTCTTGTATGTCTTAAATCCTTTTGAAATCTCTTAAACACAAATCATAGATGATGTTTCCCACTAAACTCACATAAAAGAGAGACTCAGCACCCGCGCGTGCCTCAGGTGAGTGCCCAGCATCCATTGGGTGATAGGCCAACATGCCATGGGTTCCTTTCTTTTGTGATAGGGGTAAAAATGACTACAATGGGCTTGAATCTCTCACCAAAACGATTTATTTATAAAATTTGACTTTGTTAAAGCTTATTATAACATTGAATGTTATTTCATTATGAATATGCTTCAAGCTCTTGGGTTTGGGTCAAGCTTTGTTCACATTGTATAGATGTTATTTAACAATGTTGGGGCTTGCAATTCCATGAATGAGATGTATCCTTTGCCCCCTTAGATTTATGTGTTTGTCACTAAAGGGTTTAGTTATCTACTATCCAAAAATTCTTCTCCAGGTTTGGTTAAAGGGATCTCTCTACATGCTTTAGATCAACAACTTATGGATCTCTCTATCCTTTCTAGACTCACCACCTACCCCCATTTAATATTTCCAACCACCCTTTCCTTCATTAAATGCACTTCCACCCCATCCAACCACTATTTCTCATCCCTATGTAGCTCAATATCTCTTCCAACTTTCCAAATTAACTTCTATCCAGAATCACCACCTAATTGGGCCTCGTCTCTCTAGTTTTACATCATCCACTTAATAAAAATTAATGTCCCCCCCACAATCAATAGTGACCCTATTAGGTGCTAGCGACCCTATATATACACCATCATCCCCCTTCCTAGAAAGATGATACTCTTGAGATCCAGCCTTCAGCCCATGTGGTGAGAGACATTGGAATCAATAATACTCATCGAAAAAGGATATACTTTAACTACAAGGGCCTTTCCTTGCTTATTTTCAAATTTGAAGTCCTTTTCTTTAGAATGCTTGGCCTTCAGAGCATTTTTTTTAATCGAATCAGGAACACCTATGTTATTTTTCTCATGTAAATGAGTTAAGTGATATAATTATTTTCTTATACACTGATGCTCTTCATGTCTTGTCTTCTTACAGTAAGAGCACTTACACTTTTCCTTCTTTACTTTGGGAACAAAAGTAGAAGCGGTCGTGTTAGGTTTGGTTTGGTTATGGTTTTTCTTGGTTTCCTTCTTCAATTGGTCATTTTTCTCTATCTTATTTTCCTATTTCTTTTCCTTTCCCTTACAATTACTTGTTACAAGTGCATGTGACTTGGATTTGAGACTCCCCATTCGAATGATATTTTCCTATTCTCGAATGATTTGGGATGAAAAATTGTCAAATGAGGGCATTTTCCAAGCATTTCCATGAGCTTCTTTCATGGCATGGAAGGTAGAAATGAAGACGAAGTATTAAGGACCTAGCTTGGAAAGAATTGAAAATATCAATTGGCCATTTTTTTTCTTAACTCCACATAGTTCCAAAATTGCAAGACATTTTGGTGTTATAAATATTATTGCACAATTACAAAGGTGTGTTTTTAAGCATAATATACAAGTTGATGTTTCCTATTTTATTAGAGGTTGTGTTTTGTGTGGTACAAGAAAGCCTAGTAAAAGTAATTTGGAGTTATATATGCCATTTCCGGTTCCTTCTAGGCCATGGGAAAGTATATTCATGGATTTGGTAGGGGTGGTTCCCTATGTCAAGGTAGGGTCGTGACTATCTCTTTATGGTTATGGACCAGTTTAACAAGATGTTTATTCTTCTTCCTTAGAAGAAAACCCTTAAGGAAAGTGTTGTAGATGAGTTGTTTTTCCAATGTGTAAGTTCATTTTGGTTTTCCTAACTCTCTTATTTTAGGTCGTGATTCAAGGCTTTTGGTATGTTTTGGGCTACATTGTGGGAGAAGATGGATATAAAATTGAAATAGTCTACTACTTTTTAGCCACAAACTGATGGGTAGATAGAAGTGGTAAATAAGGCATTGGTACAGATCTTCAGAGTGTATAATAAGAAGCATCCTAATATATTGTATGAAAATTTGGTATATATCCAACATTCTTATAACTAGTAAATTTACGTTTCTACTAGTAAAACTCCATTTGAAACTTTTTTTAGCTATCTACCAAGTGCATTTGATGTTATTTTGATACCAACATACAAGGACAATGGAAAATTGGATCCAAAAGTCCAAAAATATAATAAATTCATTTAGAAGATTTAGCAAATTCACCTCCACATGTAAATGAAGTTGAAGGAGTCAGAAGACAAGTACAAAGCATGACATGATTAACATAGAATTGATCATTATTTCCTTTTTGGGGATAATATATGGTAATACTTGAGTAGATATAGGATCCAAGGTGCTTGTAAGAAGCTTAATCATTTGAGGTATTGTCCATTTGAGATTTTGTAACAAGTTAGGGAGAATGTTTTTAGGCTTAATTTTCCTCACATGAAAATGTATTCATTTGTCAATGTT
This sequence comes from Taxus chinensis, assembly GCA_019776745.2. Taxonomy (NCBI): domain Eukaryota; kingdom Viridiplantae; phylum Streptophyta; class Pinopsida; order Cupressales; family Taxaceae; genus Taxus; species Taxus chinensis. The sequence continues at coordinate 614,584,060 of CM034156.1, forward strand.
GAGAACTTACATCTCTTTGAGCTTTCTATGCTATAATATGAAAATGGTGGGTTATTTTCAATGTTGAGAACTTACATCTCTTTGAGCTTTCGATGCTATAAAATGAAAATGGTGGGTTATTTATATCCTCAATTGAAGATAGATTTCTATGTTATAAAATCAAGATGGTGGGTTATTTATATCCTCAATTAAAGATATTTCTAATAATATTAAAAAAAAGATGAAGGAGGATGTTGTATTTGTGAGATTATTCCATGAGAAATAATATGGAATCCCATGCACATTGAAGAGGTTTCACTCCAACGGTGACATGAAAGCTTCGACTAATCAACAAGCTAAAATCAAACATAAGGAAAATCATGCATAAAATAATAGATTTAGTCATTCTCATAGATCAAAAAAAGGGTACATATGGGAGTGTTTTGTAACTCCCATGCCTAGACAATCATTACCTCCCTGAGGGAAAGAGGAGTTAAAATTCCAAAAGGGAATGTAACTCCTATGATGCCTCTAACACATAAGACAATGACAGATTCAGTGACCGAATATTCCATGTGTCATATAATTCCTATGACCTATGATCTCACCTAAGTGAGATTAATCACCATGTGATGTGGACGTGACCCCAAGTGATGATGAGGCAAGTCACACACACCAATAGTATTACAGTAGAAGGAAATGACAACTTGAAGAGGAGAGTAAGAACATTGATTTGTTGGGTTATAGGTTCAACTACCTAGAAATGATAAATGGTATTTCAGAGAAGATGTAGTGAATGAATTTCCTTGCTTGATCAGTTCTCAAAGCATTTAGGGACATAAAATCTTCAAATTAGGGAGGTATGATCTATAATTGTATCCAAAATATTCCCAATTCATGTAATTTGAATTTTAAACAATTAAAAGAAACATTTCTTGTAAAATGACAATAGAACCTATTTATTTTGATGACATATTTTATTCCTCTCAAAAAATTAGTTTTGCAAGTGTTAGTCTGCATAAGCTAGCAATTTTGTTATGAATGTTAGAAACACATGGATTTGAAATGGTTGCAAATGTTTCAACTTATATAATTTATTTTTGGACTTCTTGGAAGTTTCTAAGGTAGAAGGAATCATTCCAAGTGTGATGAATGTCAATAATTATCAATAATTGGTAGGGTTGTTCTGGAATTGGATTCTCCGTTGCAAAACAACAAGATGAGGGTCTTGGTTCAATTCATGTAGTTTTTAGAAGTTGTTAACAGATTCTAGTGTTGTGGTAGAGGAAGAAGGTCTACAAGGTGTTAAATGAACTTTGTGAAAACTTTGGAGATGGAGAAAATTATATTCATTTCGATAAATCCCATGTTTTGGCAGTATCTTGCACAAAAGAGTGAATTATATAGTTGAAGGGGAGTATTGTTTCCTCACCCACTAGAGTCGTAACCTTCTTGGGTTTCTCAAGGATAAATCCTTACACTCATGTGTGTTTGCATCTATTCTTCTCCTTTTGTATATGTTACGTATTTTCCATATTTTAATTTTAATCACTTCATAACTCTTTTTTAATACAACGTTGAGCCTATTTTTTTCATTTGTTGAGATGGGACTAAAAGATAGGGAGAACTTTCCTCACTATATATTTTTTATAATACTATGTTGTATCAAGGGCCAAACCACATTTATGAGGTTATATAACCTAAGAAGAAGGACATGTTTTCTAGATAGGCATATTTTGAATACCTATGCAGAATAGTCAAGGTTTATGAAATTAAACTTCAAACAAATAAGATGTATAAATATGGCGATAACACACTCACTTTTGTCAAAGATATAAACCATGTATAAAGTAGGCGAATTGTAACCAATGCAAATAGTGGACCCTGGTCAAGTAAGCTAGACTTATGTCTAGTTTTGTTAATATCGTATAACCATGATTATGTAAAAGTTCCCGTGAATGCCAAATTGGAAAATTATATTCACTCAAGTGAATATAATTCAAGTAGATTGTGAAGTAGATATGTAATTGCTTACGCAAGTTACGGATTATAAAAAAAAAAGGTGTTTTTTAAAAGAATATTTTTAAATATATGAGTAAAATATATTTTAGTGTCAAGGGAACCGCATTTTTCCCTTTCCACTTACATTTTTAAAAGTAAATTGTGTATTTCGTATTAGATATTATTTTAGATTCAGAAGATTTGAATTTATTTTAATTTTTTAAGTTCTGTGGGTGGTTTTTTAAGTTTATTCCATCAAATGATTTCTTTTCTTTTCTCTATTCATATATTTTCCTCGTTATCTTTTTTAATGCATTGCTTTTAGTTTATCATATGAGGGAGTAATTTTTTTGTATTTAAAGAAAAATTAAGTATTTCATGATGATTCTAAATAATTAAGTAAGTCAACAAAATATTAAAATACAAAATACAATGACATAAAATCATATCAAAATTATGTATTTTATTAATAAGTAGATATAAGTGTTTCTACAAATATTTTGAAGTTTTGAATTACATTTGTTTTATCTTTTAGTACTCTATAAATGTACAATATCACACTATCCCTAAGCTAAAAATAATTTTAAAATTAAAAAATGTGGCATATTTCTAATTCCGTGGTCAATATCTCTTCTTAAATGAAAATATTATTAATTAAATGGTAGTTTGGTTAATATTTTACAAAATATTAAAGAAGAAGAACATTAAAATTTTGAATTCTAATACATATTAAAAACATCATTAAATAAATTAATTTAGGTATTGAATATATATTAAAATAATTATTTAAAGAATTTTAATAAATATTGTATTTTTAAAATAAATTAAAATGAACCGGAGGTTAAGGGGACTCCACCCTTATAGTATTTTTTCAATCAAAAAACACAACAACAAAAACATAGAACAATGATTACCGTCACCCTGAATACAAAACAACAAAAAACTATAGTATAAACTGAATACTACAGACTATACAAGGCTTTTTAATCAAACAAATCTATTATTTCTACTTTGACATGGGCATCATAAGCTTCTTGTTTCTCCTCACTGACCTCGACCACCTCCGAGGTGTCAGTTGTCCTCTTGTGCAGGCCAGCCCTATGCCCTGCTTCTCCCATCTTGGATGCTTTCATAAGAAATGTGTATGCAGATTTTCCCTTTGCCTGAAACTGGGACTGAAGAGGAGGGATTGGACCAATGGGAAAGGCCAGAGAGTCCATGTCCAATGGATGAATGGTCGCAGGCCCAGATCCTTTCATCCTGCAGATTTTATGGACTGTAACTGCAAACTCAAGGAGAACTGCATTCCTCCTTGCCATTTCTACCATTCGAGCCCCCACATCTGAGTCGAGCTCCCCTTCCACAGAAGATTAAAGGAAAATAGATGGCAGGCTGAAATTGGTGACTGCTTCTTCAAGCCCTACCGCATACTTCGAGTGGATGAGGTGATGCGCAATCAACAAAGCCTCTTCTTTATTTCTGCTTATCATCAACAAATTGGAAACGAAGACTGAGGCTATTTCAACATTGACATGTGCTTTGTTGCTCCCCTGAAGGTATTGCTCCCTTATAATGTTCTCAATAGCATTAAAAACCGAACCAAAGCCTACCCGGAAAATTTTCTTGAGACGGACTTGGGACACAGGACTGTAAAATGTCATTTCCCTGGATTCCCCCTGCAAAAAATAAGCTGGGAACCGGAGGAACAGCCATGATGTTATTATTAAACACTAACCTACTATGTGTCGAAAGCTATGAGAAGAAGGCAATGTTGGAATGAAATGAATTGAGCCCCCTTCGCCTTAAAGAATGGTCACACATGTTGTGTCAGGCATTCTTTGGAATGATTGGGATGGGACTCCCTTTCAATGATTGCTGCCAAACCTAGCCACCTCGCTTCGTCATTAGAAGATACAGAATCATCTGCTTGTGTCACTCCCACATTTGCTAAGAGGTCAGCGGTTGAGTTGGCCTCTCATAGGACATGACAAATATGCCACTCTTCCAACTTGGCTAACCAAAAAAGAATATTTGAAATAAGATAATCTAAAGTCCAATGCAAGGCTTTGTCATCCTTTATAGCCTGTACAATAATCTGGGAATCTCCCTCGAAGTAGAGGTGGGAGATCCCATTTTCCACAGCTAGCTTCACACCGAAGAGTAGGGCTTGAGCTTCAGCGATATTACAAATCCCATCTTATATATGGAACGAATTGGCACAAATCAATTCATCGTTCTCATTGCAAACTAGACACCCCACCCCCGAAAGACCTAGGTTTCCTTTAAAAGTCCCGTCGAAGTTAACTTTGCAGAACCCATAATAAAATAAGAAAATAAAATAAATTAAAATATATATAATATAATATTTTTAAAAATTTAATGTCATAATAACAATTTTGTTTAAAAATAACTCTCAAACTAAATATTTTGATGAAATAGTCAATATTACTTAAACTAAATATTTCAATTAAATGGATATGAAACCATAAACTCAGATTTGTAAGAAAATTGACTCCTTTGTAACTATCAATCATTCGTAGATAGTGTTTCCATTTTACATAATTATTAATATAAAAAGTGATGCCTCCATATTTTTTTCTCAAATACTTTTAACTTTATACCGATAATAACAGTTCACATCGGTTGAAAAGAGATAACTCCCCTATCAATAAAATAGGGAATATTTTAATACATTTTTTTTCTATTAACTATTGAACCGGAATACATCGAAAGAATTTAGCATTTATATTTATTTTTACGCTGTCATTCTTGCATGAAATCTTGTATGCATGTCGTATCTCTAATTTAATCGCATTTTTAAATTTAAAAATGGATATAACAAATAAAAAATATTTATATATATGTCTATGTCTGTCCTGCTTTAATGCATATAATAATTATTAATTACAATAATAGAATAATAGAAAATACATGGGCAATCTTTGCGGCGTATCCACAACTATTACATTAAAATTATTTATAAAAATAATCTTAAAGATCTAATCTATGATATTTTATGGATATAAAATTGAATATTTCACATTAAAAAAAAATCACATATTTTCAAATTCCACAATTCTAAATTAGGTTGTTGTGGCTCGCCTCATGGCAAATTGAAGCCCTACACCAGTCAATTAATATGAGTCCTCCATGCTCCTCTAGATTAAAATCAACCACACTGTACTATCAAAAAAAAATCAAAAATCAAAAATATTTATAACTAAAATTTTGATGGAACCAAAAAAAAACAAAACTACTATGAGACTTGAGAGTACCTGTTTTTAACGGAAAAAATCTCTGAAAATACTATCTATTCTCTATTTCTGATCCACCGGCAGATGGCACAATATCCTCATTTTCTTCCTTCTTGTGATTTTCTTCCTGCTTCACTAGCTGTGATTCTCGAATATTCATTATATGAATAATGATATTGTCTCCATTGGCACTGTGTGTTTCTTGATCTTGTAATTTATTCATACTTTCTTCTGCTTCTGCTTCTGCTTCTGCTTCTGTTTCTTCTTGGTTGTTATGAATCTGCACCACATTGGTATGACAAAGAGGGCAAGTAGAGTGTGAATAGAGCCACATATCTATACAGAGTTGATGAAACATGTGGTTGCAAGCGAGCAACATCCTTCCCATCTCCCCATCCTCAAATTCACACATACAAACTGCACATTCGATCTCATCCTTCCTATCTTTAAACCCTTGTTTTGTATACACAAACGAATTTATGTTTGTTGGAGTCTCATCCTTCCTTTCTGAAAATGTGTCTTTGATTGTAAAGAAACTCTTCTGAAATACATAGATCAATATTAACATAAATCCGAAGAAAAACAAGGCATCGCTGGCTATTTTCATGCTTCTGCCTGGACAAAGACTTTGTCAAAATAACGAAAAGGATATTAATTTTTAAGTAACAGAACAGGTTTTAAGGAAGTCTCCTATTTTAGTTTCCCGGTATTCACTCCACTTGTTAGTATTTTCTACTCGAATTTTTAATATTCAAAATTAAAATAATTTTAATTACTATTTTATACTGTTTAGATCAACATTCTTTTCTAATATCCATTAATATTCAAAAATTTAAATATTTGTATCTATTTTTATAATTTTTGAGATAAATATTCAAATTTCTCCTTAAAACTTTCTCTAAGAACAAAAAATTAAAAATAGTGAAGATGTATGCAATGGTTGTTGCTTTGGTGTCGCTACAGTAAATATATTTAATGTAGTATCAAAATGGGATTCGCTTGGCAAAGACTAAGAATATGCTAGTCTATTCTTGCCACCTAACATTGTAAGGTATTTTGGTGGCATCTTTAAACAATTAAATTAGTTCGCCGGTAGGCATTCTCCTCTAAAGATTCTCCTACTAGAAAGTTTCAAATTTCGGCGGAAAAAGTTTACAAGTTCCCAGATTTTAGATATTTGTTGTTTGTCGGATTTTGGATATTTATAGTTGCATCAGTATTCATAATAATCATATTTGGTGAAATAGTGTGAGTTGTCTTGCATATTTATTTTCTAAAGCAATGTTTTTTGCTAAACAGTGTTTAGAGTTAATTAATTTGGTGAAACAACACGAATGGAGAAGTAAATATTTGCTTTCAGCCGCCTCCCTCAACTACCTTGCACTGTCAAAATATCTCACGCATGTTATATATTGACCATAATCTTTGTTCCAACTTCCAAACACCATTTCCAGTTATATTTCTTTGTTTTTTATCCAAAACAACATACAAACAGGAGGAAGCAGCCTGGAGCGATTCACCTATTCTCATCGTATATGGGCATTACTATTTCATTCTAGTCATATGTGTGTATTAATATTGTATTTTTTTGAGGCCTTAATAGTGATTGTTCATTGTAGAACACAATTAATATATTATGTTTCCTTAAGGTTTTTTTCCTCACCAGCAATTATAAATGTTAGGTTGTAGAACATGTTTTCATGTGTGAAAGTGTTGAAGACTGTACACTAAGAGTATTGTACACTTTCCATATTTGTTTTTGGCCTCGAAACAAAACATGCCCGATATACCGGGAAATATGTTTTTTCTCATATGGGCGGGTTTTTTGACCCATAGGTTTATGGGACAGGTTTGGCCCATGGTTTTGATACCCACGATTTTTTAAAACTGAGGGCTTAAAGCTTGTGATTCCTACTAGTAGGTGCTTAACTCTAGCCACCTTTCATTTTATTTGTGTGGTGAAGACAAAAGCATTTTATTTGTTTTTAGTTGCCACTAAAATAAATAGCAGAGCATAAACTTGTAAAGCTTGTGTCTTTTGATCTGCAACTCATTATAAAGTTTCATATTATAACACGCACTCATTATAAAGTGCCAAAATCTGTGGGGCTCTTGTTGCATAGCTTGGTTATTGCATTTCTTTTGGTGATTTTTTGAGAATGGCATCTACTTATGAGTTAAATCATGTTAAGCCATTAACAACACATAATTACCACACATGGAAACCAAGAATAGAAACAATAATTAAACGGAAAAGATTATGGGCTTTAACTTCTTCAGAACAACCAGTGTTCACTAGATGATATGAGAAATTTCAATACTAGTGCAAGTTTGATGAGTGTATGGGTTTGATAGGAACTTATGTAATTGATAGTCTTTTATTTCATTTGGAAAAATGTGACTCTCCTTTCAAAATATGGGATAAATTAGATGATTTATTTGGTGAGGTGGATCATATGAGAGCCATACGACTTGAAATTGATATCACCTCTCTTAATCCTAAAGATTTTCCAACAATTATATACTATCTTACGAAGTTCAAACATTTGTTGACATGGTTAAAGGGGAGTGGAAGAGATAAGAAAGATGAAGAGTGTGTTTACTTGATTCTATCCAAGTTGAGAGGACCATTCCAAATTTTTGTGTCTACCTTTTTCTCTAGCATGAATGCCTTAGGTTACACATTCAAAATGTCTAACTTAGAAACATTTCATGAAAGACTTGCTAGGGAAGAATCCAAATTTTCTCACCTTGAGTCTTCCACCTCTCACAAGGCATTAGTTGTATCTAATCCTAAGGGAAAGGGAAAACCAAAAAGTAAAACCAAATCCACCCCTTCTCTATCGCAAAGTGATCCTAAACCCAAAGAAAATAACTCTAAACCCAAGGATTCTTCTAAATCCAATATTAAGTCTAGCCTTTCATGATCTTTTGTGGGGGTAGTGGTCATGAAGAACATAGGTGTTAAAAGTGAATGCAAGCCTTAGAGGATGTCGTTAAGAAACATAAAATTTCTATCTCCACTCCACCTCCTTCTAATCAGAATGGCAAAGCAATTAATGTTGTTTGGAGATCTCAGTCACCACTTGCAGATAGTTGGGTTATAGATTATGGTGCTTCTCATCACATGACTTTTTCTAAGGAGTATTTTATTTCTCTAAGTTTGAGTTCTAATTCCAAAATTGAGGTTGGATATTCTTCTTTTCTTTCTATTGAGGGAAAAGGTGATATACACCTTGATAGTGGTAGTATCCAAGATGCACTGTATGTTCCTAACATTACCACAAATTTGTTTTCTGTATATCAAATTTGTCATTCTAGTCAAAGAAAAATAGTGACTTTTACACCACATGGGGCATAAGTATGAACTATGTTGGAGCCTCATTCACTTGTTGCTAAAGGTATTATTAATCATAGTTCTAGACTATATCACTTTGGGGGTTTTGATGACACTTCCTCTATAAGGACATGATCGGTTTTTTATGCAGATTAAGAGAGTAAGATTTGAACATCTCAATTACATATATTTGAAGGAGTTTAGCACTCATTGTGTGGTAGGTGGTCTTCCTAGATTTTCTTGTCTTGAGGAAGTTTGCTCTAGTTGTGCATTAGGGAAACAACACCAAGATCCATTTCCTAAGAATTTTTCCAAGAGATTTTCTTCACCACTTGAGCTTGTGCACAATGACTTTATGGTTTTCCTACCCCCTCTTTCAATGGAGCCAAGTATGCACTTACCTTTATTGATAATTTCTCGAGGCGTACTTGAGTTTATTTTCTCAAATACAAAAGTGATGTTTTTCACACTTCAAAGTCTTCAAGGATTTGGTTGAGAAATAATCTTCTAGTTGCATAAGGAAATTTCACACTAATAATGTGGGGAGTACTTCAACAATGAGTTTTCTGAGTTTTTGGCAACTCATGGCATTATTCACTAGCATTTTGTTCCTCATACTCCACAACAGAATCAGTTAGCAAGATGGAAGAATATAACTTTAAAGGAAATGTCTAACTGTATGATGTATTCTATAGTTTTACCTCTTGTCTACTGGGTAGAAGCAGTTAATTATGCTAACTACATTCAGAATCGCACACCACACACAACACTTGAGCATTTGACTCCAAAGGAATCTTGATCCAACACTAAGCCAGATGTCTCATTTTTTTGAGTATTTGGGAGCCATGCTTGGGCCTTTATGCCAAAGAAGAAAGGGAAAGCCTTGGATAAGAAGAGAAAACCCTTTGTCTTTGTAAGGTATTGTGAGGACATGAGAGCTTATTGACTTTTAGATCCTGATACTCATGACGTTCTTTTTTGAACACATGTTCAGTTTGATGAGTGCTTCACTCCTCATGATTCTTCGTTTTCTTCCATGTCTCCTTCTTCTTCATCTCATCTTAAGAATTGTTTCTTTGAGGAGGCTGATGAGGAGGTTATAAATGTCGTCGAGGATCGTATTCCCACTAATGTTGTCACTATGCCTAAGTGGGCTCGTACTACAGTTTCTGAGGCAACACCTTTCATACAGGATCTTCCACCCACTAGGCATCATCACGCACATTCAACCGGTTATGGAATTTTGTGTCAAGTAGTTTCTGAGGATCCACATTCTTTTTAACAAGATCATGGGATACAGGAGTGGGATGATGTGATGGAAACTGAGTATTTTTCTTTGATGAAGAATCATACTTGGGATTTGGTATCTCTTCTTAAAGGAAGAAAGATGGTTAGGTGTAAGTGGGTATTTCAAACCAAATACACAGTTGATGGGTCCATTGACAAATATAAGGCTCATCTTGTTGCAAAGGGTTTTTCACAAGTTAAAAGTATTGATTACTCTAAGAATTTTTCACCCATTACCAAGATGGATTATGTATGTCTTGTACTTGTTATTACTACATCACAGGGGTGGCCCGTATACCAGATGGATGTGAAGAGTTCTTTCTTATATGGAGATCTACAAGAGGAAATATACATGGAGCAGCCTATTAGATTTTTTCAGGGTTCTTCTCTTGTTTGTAGACTCTGAAGGTATATATACGGTCTCAAAGAGGCCCCTAGGGATTGGTATGAGAAGATGGATTTTTTTCTTCTATCTACTGGTTTTGTTCGTTGCCTCTCCGATCATAAAGTATATCTACAACATGTTGGTGAGGATATTGTGATACTTCTCTTGTATGTTGATGATCTATTACTTACTGGCATTTCTTCTTCACACATTCAGACTATTTAGAGGATTCTTTCTACATAGTTTGACATGATAGATCTTGGGTTATTGCATTATTTTATTTGGTTTTTAGATTTCTTAGACAAATTCAAGGATTCATTTGAGTCAGCAGAAGTACAACCATGATCTTCTTCAGCACTTTGATATGGCTGATTGCAAGCCAAGTTCATCTCCTTTTTAGTCTGGAGTTACTCTTACTTCCACATGTACCACACCACTTTGCGATCCTACATTATATAGGTAGTTGATTAGGAGTCTCTTGTACTTGACCCTTACTCGCCTTGATATTTCATTTGCAACAGGGCTTGTATCTCGGTTTGTACATTCTCCTCATAGTAGTCATTGACGGGCTGCTAAAAGGATTTTTTGTTATTTACAGGGCACTTCCCACTTTGGCCTACACTACACTAGGGGTTCTACTCAGTTGGTTGAGTATATAGATTCAGATTGGGTAGGTTCTATTGATGATAGACATTCCACTTCTAGATATCCTTTTTGTCTTTTTTCTTCTCTACTTGCTTAGGCATGCAAAAATTACAAACTATTGCACTTTCATCTTCAGAGGAAGAGTACAGGGTAGTAGTTACAGCAAGTCAGCAGATTCTTTGGCTTCGACAGTTATTAACAGAGTTTGGATTCCCACAGTATTCACTTAATGTACTTTTGTGTGACAACCAAAGTGCAATTCACATTTATCACAACCCAATTGAGCACCAGCGGACCAAGCATATTGAGATACACATCCACTTCATTCATCAACACATTCAGGATGGAGTTCTTTGCTTGGAGTATATTCCAACTCAACAACAAGTTGCAGACATCTTTACAAAGCCTTTTGTATCACCGAGCTACCTTGAGTTGTATGGAATGCTTGGGGTTTCAGAATTTTTTCATGGGGGGTGTTCGTGAGAACATATTCCTTCTTCTTATTATTTCTCTTTCCTTCTAGTAGGATTACTTCCTTATTTTGGTTTGAGATTTCTTCATGGATATATTGTACATGAGTATCTCATCAGGCCTAGTTTCTAGGACTCATACTGTGGACGTGTCACTTATATTTTTTCCCCTATCTTCACTTGAGGGGGGGTGTTAGAGTTGTTATTTACCTTAGCTCATGTTCACCTAGGTACTTTATTTACCTTTATTGTATTTATCCTTACCCACTTATGTGTGTGGATATTTATTTTATTTTATTTAGATATTAGGGGGATATTATCTAGTTGTTAGGTATAGTTATTTCCTTGATCTATGGTATTGGTTAGATCTTTGATGTCAAGTTCTTTCCTAAATCTATGGTCTTGACTAGTTCTTTGATGACTAGTTTTTTCCTTGATTTATGGCTTGATCTACGACCTTGACTGGTTCTTAGATTGTTATTTCTTTCCTATATAAGCAAGGCCCATTCTTATTGTATTTCATTGAGTTCCATAATAATATATGATATTGTTGCTCATTTGTTTGCAAAGGTTTTATTAAATTTATTTTGGCGAATTGCTTTTATCTTATTAATCGTGGTGTTTGATTAGCATCTGAGTTCTTGGCTTGGTACGATCTAGTTATTGTTCCTTTTAGGGGTCTTATATCCACTCGAGTTGCACCATACTCCATGATATTGAAAAAACTCTAAACCCAATTACCACCATTATCACATGGCATGATGCAATCCAAACATTATCTGAAAAAATCAAAACATTGAGAGGAAACACCCACAACTATACACACACACACACACATTGAATATATGGCCATTTCTAAACAAGTGGATATATGGAACACTTGTAAACGGGTGTCTCAATATGGATCAAATGTTCAAGAATGGACATATACATTGAATATGCATCAATTTCTAAATGAATTAATATACGCACACAATACATATAGTAAAAATATTTAATAAATGGGTATGTGCAAAATCAACATGTATCGACATTTTAAAAATGGGTAATGGGTATATATAGATTATACCATATACATATTTTTGAAACAAATGAATGTATACACATTGAATATTCCCCCCTATTAACTAATTGCGTAAATGTGGATGTTTCAATATGTAACAAAGTTTATAAAAATGGATACATAGGCATTGAGTATATCAATTTTAGAAGTGGATATATCTTCGTCGGTGTCAAAAGAGGTGAACACTTCATCGAGTTGGCTTTTAATTTCCTTCCCTTCAAACAATTTCATATGACCACTACCTCCCACAGAAGCAGTGTCCATATATTAACAGGTGATGTTCCTCAGCCTTGAATGTATAATGCAATGTGTATATCCAAACTCTTTAATGCAGCCTATTATCCAAATTCTCTGCTGGTGTGGGTCAGGAAAGGTTTATGAAGCCCAAGAACCAATCATTTTTTCCAACCTTCTCTTCCTTAATGGTGATTTTCTTACTTGGTAGATCCCATTTCTTTGATCATATTGTCATTTCCTTCCTTCCTTAGTTACAAGGTATGGATATGGTATATCCTTCCCCTTAATTCAATCTCCAAACGTGTAACACATATATGTTAGATATATGTCAGCCCTCTAGTTCTACCTCATTATCTCATGTTGTTTAGCTTAGGGGCCAGCTGCAAAAAAAAAAGATAATTGTAATTCTTCAAGAAGAAATAAAGCAAGAAGAGCTTCACAGAAATTCAAGAATCACAGAGCTTATTAAAGAGTTGGATTGCCATTTTAAAAACTATGAACTGATCAAATGAATGTAGAAATGACATGAAGTTAATCCAACTACTGTTATTCCATTGTTTTGATCCAGAACAAAACCCAATCCAATAAACTGTTTAAATTTACTAAACCTAATTTAAAAAAAGTGCACAGACTTAAATTATGCATGTTCAAACTCAAAAAAGATGTGGAGATGACACCACCCCGACAGTTATTTCTTCACGCCCTTCAACCCAATACCATTTCACTATACAAATCAAAAACACCCAAAAGCTTAGAAAGACTTGAATCAGTCCTATGAAATTTTGATTTTACCAAACCCATTTAGAATAGCTTACATTTTGCATGTTTCAAAACATAAAAAAATTTAACAAATATGGAAATTCCACCAACCTAACTGGTTTTTTTCCATGTCCTCCAACCCAAACCCAATCCACACTACAAACAAATATTAATGTACATTGTCTCAAAATAACAGGGTTATAGTATTATTATGGAGAACTTTGTCTCAAAATATACAAGATATACCATGCCCCAGAGATGGTATCTTCCTAGAATCCTAATGTTGCAAGTATAACGGTAATAATAAGCAAGAATATATAACTAATTTGGATGTTAGTGAGTAGTCCACTAACTTTTTCACAGTCCTCTTTGTTAGTAATATATGATTCATTAAGTGTTATTGCTTAAAAATTGTGATTGATATCCTTAATATCATATTGATTTCAAATTCATTCAAGGCCCTTTAATCATCTTCCTCCACATTTGGAACACCTGGATTAGGGGACTAATACAATTAATTCCATGAAAAATACTCTCTAGCCTAGTAAATGGAGGAATCTCAATGGTCAAAACCAAAAAAATTATACCGTCCGGCATTCACAATACATTGTACACATGTGATTAGACTCCAAAATGTGGTCAGTCTGGAGCATTCATTACAGATGTTCCATTTTGCAACGATTTTTGCATTTGAAGTCTAACCCATTACTAATTTTAGATTTGGCATATTTAAGCACAAAATGTTATCTTTGCAAAGTTAGGTTTTCTCTGGAAGTCTCATACAAAGTTCAACATATGTGAGGGTTTGTCTAAAAAACCACCAGTAGAGTAGAGGTTGGGAGATTTATAATTTTTCAGAAGTGAAGCTAGATTATTTCATTTCTCCTTTAAGAGCTACTCCTTTGTAATTTGTTAATTGAATAGTATTTGTGAGGAAAATAATAAACTCCGTCTATTTTCTTGTTGACGTTTTCCTCAAAAACAAAAATTTAGGGTAAACATTGTGTTAATCATGTGTGCATGATGTTGTGAATGTTTTTTTTTCAATTTCCATGCCCTAAAGCTTCAATTTACTCAATTGGAACACATGTCAAACCGATCCTAGAATTTCATTCGCAAATCAAGTAAATACCTATCAACTAATCCTGATTCCTCAAAGGAAGTTGATTATTTTGTTTCAAGTATGTATACATGGTGGGATATTCCTTGACAGATTGGGAATGTATTACCTATTGACGATTATCTTTGCAGATGAACCATCAGAGTCGTTGGATACCTTAGGTTAGTGGGACACGCGCCCTAAGGTAACCTCCAGGTTTTAAAGAAGTTGGCTCTTCTCTTGGTGTATATGAGGGTCAAAGAAAAATAAAACATAGCACAAAAATTACCAGAAGAGATGTGCTAAAAGGAATAAGTCAATAAAGGATTCGACTGCCTGAAATGGGAAAAGGGGTGAGCACTAAAAAAGGTGGATGAAATGCACCACGGGCCAGAGATACATTCACACATAATACCACTTCAAACTCATTAAGCACAAATTCCAAAACCTGTGATGAACATTAGAGACATGCATAGTATACCAACAGTGAATAAAAGCTATTAGAGATAATAAAAACATGCAAAGGATAGACAAAATGCATCACATGACATATTATATTACTCCAAAAAATTTCACAGTTCAATAATCAATAGGTAAGAGGCAAGAAAAATTCCATTCCAAAGCTTCAGGAAGAAGGCCTGAGATCCATGCTTCTACCCTAGCATAAAATAAGTAGGGACAAAATGGAAAAATTCATTAACTCTAAATATATATTTTATAATGAGCCCCAGATTACAATATATAGAATGAGAAGAAGAGAAGAGAACAATCTCGGAACTACTTCTCCAACCACTTGTCAGTTGTAATAAATGAGGTGAAATGACAGAGATAGATTTACAAAATCTCCCTCACACTACCCCATGACATGCAATTGGAGAGAATGAAGGCCATACTCATTTAATGTATCCTCAACCACTTTCCAACCGCTTCTCCATATCTTTTAAAAGATCTGATAATTTAAAGCTCCTAGTGGCTTCATGATTAATCCCGTGTTGTATTGACATGCTGCCAATCTTTTGTATTTTTGGGTTCGGAGTCCCTCCGTGCCAAGCTCCACATGGTGGACAAGTGCATCTCTAGGGTCTCCACTTTTCTTGCATCTTTTGAAAGTGCAGCGAGCTGACACATGGCTCCTTCCGCGGCTCTTTTGAATTTTTCGCGAGTTCGTAACGAAACTCAT
Source organism: Taxus chinensis (assembly GCA_019776745.2). NCBI lineage: Eukaryota > Viridiplantae > Streptophyta > Pinopsida > Cupressales > Taxaceae > Taxus > Taxus chinensis. The sequence goes on from CM034156.1 coordinate 614,599,756, forward strand.
TATATATTAACACAAGGATCCTTTCTTCAGTGGGCCCCTCACCATCGACTCCACATGAAAGTCCCGCTGGAGTTTGGGATTTCATTCCTCCCTTTCTATTTTTGAATTGCATCGGGCTGACACATGACACCTATCGCAGATCTATTTACTTTTCTTATCAACTCGTCCCTAGCTCAAGTTTTTCACCGTGATTTTTCCAAGTCCTTACCAACATTTTCCAAAGGCTTGACTCATCTTGCGTTAGTCTGAGATCCTCTGAACTATCTTCATGTTTTCTCAAATCTTTTTCTTATCATGCTGAAGGGGATCTCCATTTCCTCTGTTATTATCCGCAGACCATCAATTGAGCTTATGAGCTCATTCCTGCACAGTCAAGCTAACTCGTGGCTTTCTTGATTAATCACAATAGTGATCTGCTTGTTGTCTAATTTCAGTGGGTAGTGGAGGAAATTAGATAAAATTACCCAATACAGAAAACCATCCACTAGAATCCATCTAACGTCGGGCATCTAAAATAAATAAAACATACAAGGTAAATGTTGATAAGGAACATACCAGTGATGTTTGAACATATAGGGTAAATGTCATGTTGAATGACATGGGAAAATTGGCTTGTACAGTCACTCCCACAAAGCTTACATGAATTTGAAACTGAGCTGGAAATAGTTGGAAGCATTAAGCATCACAATCTTGTGTGCATGGATATTAACTTTCTCCACATGGAATCCTATTGTTTTATGATTACATGGTAAATGGAAGTCTGTGGGTATATATTCCCTTATTTTTAATTTTAATCTTGCCTCTTTAAGAGGGAAGTGAAAGAGCTAGCCAAAGGAACAAAAATTTATATGAAAAGAGGTTAAATACAATATGCAGAAATTGAATAATTGAAGATACAATGTACCTCTTGTAAGAGGGTAGCATCAAGCGTGTTAAAAAACCTAACGAGAGTGCCCTTGTTTTTGGAAGTGGCCAAGTGGAGGCCATCATGGGTGAGAGCGAGGAAGGCCAAGTGGGAGTTGTGTGTAGCAATGAAGAGGTCTTCTGCAGTCACAAACCTAAATGCTCAAGGTAGACATAAGTCAAATTGGAAGAAGAGGTGGAGAGGGCGAGCAAGCCCTTTCCATTAGGCGTGGTCTCGATTTGATGAACAAGCTTCAAATCGGAGAAATTTTAGACATAAATCTTGTGGTCAAGGGTGACGATGATCTTATCTCGGTGAAGCCTGAAGGCCCTGACATGTGCCCTAAAGGAGAGCTTGCTGATGCAGTAGCCCATTTAACACTTAAAATGGAAAAAACAGGCAAACCCCCGTCAAATTTAATCACTTGTTAAAGATGTCAAAACAGCCGTCAAATTTATGCCACTGGCATGAATTTCCTCAAAGGCCATTCCCATAGGGGAAAGGCTTCGGCATAATAATGTTAGATTACATAAATATATAATTCGTAGATCACTACAAAGGCATATAATTCATATTATTTTCCAAAAAACATAAACTTGTAAATAAATCATTTATCATCCATGTTATTGAAAATATAACGTTATTATTTCAAAGTTTCAATGATTATAGAAGGCCAAGTATGAGACATAATTCGTATAACGTGTTCAATTACATGGGCATATATTTCATAATGCATTCAAATAAATAAATCGTCTTTTTTCCATGACATAATCTTTGAATACATATGTATATAATTCATATCCATAACATAATTTTCAATTATTTACACATAATTTATATCTTATCTTCAAATATATAATAATTAATCATTTTTTATCCATGCCATTAAAAATAAAAAATATTATTAAATTTTAAATGACCGTAGAATTCCGACCATGACATAATACTCAATAATATCCAATTGTATATACATCTAATTCATATAACATATTTAATTTCGTATGCATATAATTTAGAAAAATACTTATAAATAATTTAATAAGTTTGATATAATTTTTTGAAAAAAACTATTTTCCATCATACTAAAAATTATTAAATAAAAATATAATACTTGTTGATCAAATAATCAATTTGAAAGAGTATAACATTAAATATAGGCATTAATGTATTCGGGAATTTTATAATCATTATACATTTGTATTCATTTTATGTATTATAGAATGGAGATCCAAAACCCATCAAGAAGGAATATCAGAGATCAAATATAATCTTACACTCATTCTTGGAAGTTTTTGGAAGGTTTCACAAGTTTTGGAGCAAGTTCAGCAAAAGTAAGTCTTGGAGGTCTGGGCAGTGCATAGTGCAAAACCATCCCTGAGCTTTGTGAAGCGATTACGGGAGCTTCGGAAGGATTTAAGATTCAAATAAGATACCGTCGGAAAGTTAATTCACATATATACAATATGGTGGAATAAATTCCTTCACAAAACCTTGGTGTACTATGTGCCCATCTAATTTTTCTCATGCATAGCCTTGGAGTCAGAACCCAAATCCTAAATTTCATGGGGTAAATGGTGGAATAAAGATATTAAATCCCCACCATTTGATTAAAAATTCCATTTTCAGTCGAGATAATATAAAATTTCATCCAAAAACTCCTCCTGGAACTCAAGTTACGGTCCCGACAAGTCATTTTTTAATGCACAATATCCAACAGTTAGCCAATTTTTGAGTCAAAGCCAATTTTTGAGTCAAAAACCCAACCAATCAGAATGTGGCACACTTTTTTGCACCATTTTCATTAAAATTTGGTTTAATAGGTGTAGTAAAATTCGCCCCTAACCTATTTTCTCTCCTCCACATGACCGCAGTTCAACCCTTTTCGCAAGGTTAAGCTCTTTGGGCTCCATTTCCCAGCCCTCGCTACATGAAATCACACTCTGCCACTTGTTTATCCAGTGTGAGGGTGCATTTTTGTGTCCCATATGCACCAAATATTTGGGAATTTTGGACACAAAACTCCCTAGCCCTCCCATTTTGTCCCTCGATCCCCCATGTGACCCAGTCACAGCCCCTAGGGAGAAGGCAGTCAAACCAAGTACCTAATCTTTGGTGGAAGATTATGGGAGCTCTATAAGGAGTTAAGAGGAAAATAAATGCTCATTTAAAATCTAATATAATCCTATACAATTTGGAATCATCAATTTTTTCATAAACCATTGGCACTTTTCATGAGAGCTCATTCTTCGTAGGGATAACTAATGGTCCTTATAAAAATGGGGTAATTTAAGGAATTTTTCAAGAAGAATAAAGGTATGATACCATCACCATTGTGTTAAAAATTCATTTTCCATGAAAATTTATATAAATAAGTGTGCAAAAAGACGTCGGAGAGCTCAAATTATGTGTCCGACAAGTTGTTCCACGAGGTGAAGGAGTTAGCCATTTTTTGGTGAATGTTTTGGACCAATGGGAGAGTCACGCACTTTGTGAACCAAGTGCACCAAATATTTGGTACAATATGTGCGATAAAATGCACCACCCTTCCATTTAGGCCCCTGAACCTCAATGTGACCTCCTCTAAGCCTCTCTTCACAATTTAAGCCACTGTGCACATTTTCCTAGCCCCCTTTCCATCCAACTGGAATCCACCAAGTGGCCCAATGGGGATGGGGCACACTTTTTTTGCACCAAGTGCACAAAATATTTGGTTTAATAGGTGCAATAAATTTTGACACATTCCAAATCATGAAATTTGTGTAGATTTTCTAACTGTTGCGTTGTCATGGTTGTCCTCTTTTTCCCTTCACGCACGCACAGAAAATTTTTAACTATCGAAAATCCTTCCCCTTCTCCATTGTTGCTGCATCCAAACCATCCATGGTATCCTCACCATCATTTATCCAAAATTCCTCGTTGCTAACGGCAAGAGAAGAGAATATTCAAGCCAAAACCATGCATCGTGTGTTACCAAGAAACCCTCATTAGGCAAAATCAAAGAAGTATTCATATCTCATGATCCAGAGCATGGATTGAGATGAAACATTTTGCATACTTTCTAATTTTAAAATTCCATCAAGTAGTAATTCATGGAATTTTAAATGATGTCTTGGATTATTTAATTTAATAAAAACTCTATTTTCTACCCTAGCTTCTATTCGTAATATTTCTCATCGATCTGGCAGTCGGATGAGGCTGGAATTGTGAACATAAACTCCAGATAAAAAACCTATCCCAATGAAATTGTTTTCGTTGCAATTATAGATGAAATCAAAACCTATGCAAAAAATCTCTACAACTCCATTAATGATTTCCCTAGTAGTTCCATGCTTGAAATCCACATGCTAGGGAAAAAATTCATTTTTTTAATTCTAAGCTTTCCAATGAGTGAAACACGAGTGCAATTTGGAGCACATGATCACAACAAAGAATCAAAATCCAAAAAAGTTTCTCTCAACACAAAACTGACGTCTATTTTCACCATTTACTAAAAATAGCATATTTTATGCTTCCCAACATGCTATAAATGGAAATCTCCCCTGAATGTTGCAAGTTTGATCACTCGGGACAGTCAAGAAAAGATTACAAAACGAAAGTTAGGACAAAAAAATGACTAATTTTCCCAAAATAGCAGGTCCCAAAACAGTAACCTACTAAAAATAGAAATATGCTAAAAATAGAAATGCCTCATAAATGGAAGAGGATGGAATGTCTCCAAAAGGTTTAAAATTTTAAAAAATATGGTGATATGTCCTAAAATGGGAAGTCATGATCTCATATTCTAAAAATAGAAAGTTTTCAGTGTTAGGTAGCAGAAAGTTGCAGATGGATTCATTTCTCACTCATCTTTCCACTAATTTTTAGACTCTCCTTTGGATAATGAGATGGTTTCATGGGTCAAACAAAGGAATGATAACTTCACAAAGGTCCTGGAAGCATCATCCTGAGTGCAATGGTATTACACAGGAAAAATAGGGCATCAAATAATGTACAACATGTGAATTCATCTTCCTCACTAGGGAGTTGGGTGATTCAAATTGGGTTAGTCAGAGTGAGTTGGATGGGTCAAGGATTTCATCAACCAAGTTTCAAGGAGGGTCATCGTGGGAATTATATGTTTTCATTCCAAGCTCACATCAAGAAATCTCATAACATTGTTTCTGAACACTCATTATGTGGTCCAAGGTGTTTGTGCATCATGCAAGAGGTTTGTGATCGTCATCGACAAGATATTCATTGAAGGCAGAGGTATCCACACTCATGCCTTTGGAGAATTTCTTCCTTTCTCTCCTTCTTCATTTATTTCTCTTCTCTCCCCCTTCTTTCTAATTCTTCATTGTGAGCAATCATGGCATTCGTCTTATTCATTAAAGTGACTATAGTCTAAAATGTAATAAGTTTCCCTTATTTTATAAAAGGGGACTTAATGTTCTTTAAGAATGCCAAAAGTCATGAATGGAAAAGACAAATGAAAGGTCACCATGGGGGGTAGATGAAGAGTCATTTAATTCTATATAATGTAATGACACCCTCATTCTTAAGGTTGTTGTCAATTTTGTACTCAAGAGAGAGATCTATTGAGAAAGATAAGAGAGATAGCATTCTTCCATTATCCTTCATCTATTTTCCTCTATTCTTTGCATTGGAAAACTTGGTAAAAATGCCAATCAAGAAAGGAATTGCTTCTTTTCATGACTTTTTTCATGAATTTGTACAACTTTGTGTGTATGGTTTCTTCTAGTCGTTGGCATAATAAACTTATTGTTTCTTTCTAATTAATTTTGAGTGTGAATCTTTCTAATCAACCCTGTGAAAGAATCTGATTTTCTACTGTAGAGTTGGTTTTCCTTATCTAATTTACCACTCCCCTTTCCCCATTTAAGAAAATTCCTCCCTTACACCTCCTTGTAAGTATTTTACACACGGATACAGTGGAGTGTACATATTGGATCCTTGGGCTCTTGGCCAACCAAAAATTCCCCATTTCATCATTCACAATAAAGTGGAGTTGTACCACCCAAACAGAGGGACCTAGAGTCCTGTAGACATTGGAAAGAAACCCACCAATTTTTCCCCTAACAAATTTTCTCACCAACAATTTTTGGCACCCACCGTGGGGTAGACTTGGCAGTAATCCACACCCAAAATACAACCACAAGGTCCAAAAATACAAAAAAAAATCAAATATTGAAAAAACAAAAAAAAATAGTTCATGGAAATCCATTTTTTAAAAGGCACACTACTCAATTTCTTCATATGACCTTTCATATTCCACAGTGTCCTTTCATATTCCCATTACAAAATTTTCTCAGAGATTGGCTAAAAGGAAGATACACCAAGGTTGAGCAGATCAAAAGGTGTTGTTGATTCCAATTTTAAAGGCTTTGCAAAATCAGCAAGAATGAATCATAGATAATCCCTACTATTTTTCTCAAGCCTCATCCCCATATGGGTCTTCAAGAAGTTCACCTGGAAATCCCATCCAAACTCTTGTTGATACCCCTCCCCCTTAAAATTCTCCCCATTTTTCAACCACCGTTGAGCATTGAGTTCCCTGAGGAGGAAGAAAACCAAAAGAAGAATTTGTAGAAGCAAGATTTGGTAGAAATAGAAACAACAATGGCAGGATGAAGCAGAAAGACCTCAACCCATTGTTCCATGGGGAAGAAATACAATCCCACTTGCTCTTGAACCACCTCTTCATGATCTACTGAACAGGTTCCTGCAAAAACTTTCCAAAGTTCAAAGGTGGATGGCACACAACATTCTTGAAGAACACATCACCTGCTTTCACCAAATCATGTGCAATTCTTGGAGTCAAACATGAAGATGTTTTCGTAATATTTGTTCATGGAATCTCTCCAAGAAAAAATAGTTGAATGGTTCTACCTCTTTCCTGCCTAATCAATCACTTGTTGGAATGATATCAAGACTAGGTTCAAGGAAAGATTCAAATCTATTGAGGACTGTCAAGATCTCCTTGTTCAATTGGCACAAATGAAGAAAGGAAAAAATGAAACTATGAGAGACTTTGTGGCTCATTTTGACCAGTTTCTTCCGCACAGGATACTGGAAAAAGATTTGTCATCTAGAAAAAATGTCAAGAGATTCTTCATCAATGCTCAATCGCTGGAAGTAGGATTATTCCTATGAAGAGTTCAACCAAGGAATCTAACAGAAGCGCAAAGAATGGCCATTGAATTTTATGATGATCTCATCCTATCAAAGAAAGATCAAGAGTCCCTTCAAAGGGTAAGGCTCAGTGTCCTAGAGATGAGAGAATAGATTTGTTGCTACAAAAATTGGAAAATGAGAATGGCATCATTGAAGAGGGAATTTTTTTGAACGAGTATCTTCTCAAAGAAACAATAGAAATAAAATTTTAGGATCACCCCGAAGGATTTCCTTTGAGGCCCCACCTGTCAATGTAAGTTGCAGGATTCAAGAAAATGAAGAAGATTTTGAATAAGAAAGTGAAGGTGGTGATTTCCTAGAAGTTGATGAACTAGAGAATGAAACACAAATCAGATTTTTGAGTATTCTGGAGGTGATGAAGATGACAAAGAATATGCACCTATTTTCTCATGTGCGAGTATTCACTTGTTCTAGTCTGAAAAAGGAGCCTCTTCCTCCACTATTGTAAAGAAAAAGAAGACTGAAGATCCTCCTGTGGTGACTTTGAAAAACAAAATAATAAGTTGATGATCTCCACTTCCACCTTACATGGAGTCTTCATTGGAGAAACCCGATCCTATAGCAATCACGAGGTCACCCACTCAATTCCAAGTAATTATTCCAATGTTTATTCCCTTCTAAATCTAAATCTACTCCTACAAAATATAGTGCTTCAAAAGCTTCCAGTTTGCCTTTCAAAATACCCTATGTTCCCCAAACATCTACCCCTTCTTCCAAACCTATCTTGACAGCTCCAAAATAAATCCCTTCACCCCCCTTGTCTGCATCTTCTCCCTTTTGAGTTTCGTAGAATATGATGAACAAACCAAGGTCCAGATTACTGAAACTAGAATATTTGCAGACTCACCCTGAACAATTTGAGAGATTTGTCTGATATATTAGGAGTGGTAGTTTAACACCCAATGTTGTAACTCCCAGTTCTAAAGGAATACTACCAAACCCACCTACACCTCCATCACAGAACATGCTTGCATTGAGTTGCATCAAAAGACCAACAAGGTTGATCCTTTCTACGTCTCCCTTCTTGTTGGAGAATATGTATTGAACAACTTCATAATAGATTCTGGGTGCCTAACAATGTGATTCCCATGAAGGTCACCAAGGACTCTCAAACTCACCATGACTCCACCTAGTGGCTCTTGTTACTCCTTGGAGTCAAAATAAGTCCCACTTGTAGGGAAGGTCAAAGATGCACAGGTGGCTCTTGCCAAATTTCTAACAAGAAGGTTTCAATGATGATTTTAGTAGTAGACATTTTGGATTCATTTGGAATGTTTCTAAGTAGGATTTTCTATCAGCAGTTGGGGGGTAAGATTAGATGAATTGGTCTTCTACAACCATCTAGTTAAGGGAGACATGGAAAAATTTCTTCCATAAAAGAAGATGAGGTACACGGTGCAAAAATCAGGAAATTCCAAGAGCCAACATTTTGTACCAAAACATTAGGAGGATGAATCTTTTCATAACAACTGAAGAAGAGGGATATTCCCATCTTGATAGGACCAAGTATTCCTATCCAAAGGGGTATGGATCTTGAAGAAGCATTGAGGAAATTTGAGTTCCAAGAGGATAGACCTAATTTGTTGGATGATGTGAGCTAGGAAGAAGAGGAAATGGTTCTTGATGATTTATAAATGGAGAAACCAGCTTGTATGCTTATCCATAAAGAGGAGATGTTATCATTCCCATTTGGAGATGAAGATGATCTCAATCATGCCATCCATGGAGGGAACAAGACCATCTTGTGATGAGCCCATGAAAGGTTCGAAAGAACAATCTATACAAGAACTCTAAGATTTGCTGAAGAAACATAAGACCCTGAGCTCAGTCTTGAACTCCTGATGCAAGCCATGAATCTACAAGACAAGTGTGAATATGATTTGGAAGCCTCAACCAGTGTGAAGATTGGCCATGTTGAAATAAAGCAAGAGGAGAAATCTGATGTCTCTCCTAAGAAAATAGTTGATGGATGACAATGATGAAATGGAGGTATTTTCTTTCCCATTTGAAGAGGAAGACTCTTTCCATGATGAAGAAATTGAAGAAAGGATTTTGTAGGCCCTTGAAGCTGAGGCTCCCCTTGAAAAAGGAGTGATAGAATGCATTGAGTCCCAAGATGATGAAGTAACCCCTCCAAATAGTTTCCTTGAGCTTCAAAATGAAGATTCTTTGAAGGCATACAAAGATGAGCTATAGGAAGTAACAAAGGAGAAATTCATGCAAGAAATCTTGGATGCAGTAGAAAGTATGGAAGATCCTGAGCTAATTATTGATCTCTTAGCTCATGCCATGGCCATATAAGATTGGTATGAGGTTACTTCTAATCCTCCATTCAATATTCAAGCACCTCATAGTGGAGTAGAGATAAAAGATAAGTCTGAGGTTTCTCATGGAAAAGAGATCAATGAGCATAGAATGGTAGAAAGAAAATAACTCAGAATATTCAAACAATTGGAATGAAAATCAGCCTTGGGACAGTGATGGGATGCTCAATGAAGAATCAACTATGTGGATAAGCACGAATGCAACTGGCACTATGAAACTGATTTCAAAGGGAATGAAGGAAATGGAATTTCTAAGTGAAGGCTTGAGCATCAAGAAGCTCATGTAGACTCACTCCTACCAAGTACACAGGAAATCATGAAAGCACCTATAGCTTTCATAAATAGTTAAGGAGAGGAGGCTACTTTCTTGAACCAAGTCAATGGCTTCACGGAACAACATCGCTCAGTGTTACCCACTCAGAGGTAACCTCTAGAAGAGAAGAGTGCTATAGTGAAAGTGGGTTGTCCCCCACCTTGTATTATAGGTGATTTAGGTTTGTTTCCCCTTTCCCTTTTGTGTGTGTTTTTCCCTTTGTTGTGTGGTGTGTTTCCTTTCAGTTGTGTTTCTGTGTGTGTTGTTCCTTTCTATCTATCTCTTGCAAGTGGTGTGTATTCTGCAAGGTTTAATGGATAAGGCATCGGTCAAATTTATGGGTTGTATTGAGATTTTGGAGTTCTCATGTGATGTCCTCATTGTGCTCAATCCATGACATGTCCCCAAGCTAGAGCCAGTTGTTTTCATGCAAATTTGCAACAAGGAAAATTCTCAATTTTAGAGCATGACAACCATACCCTACCTGAAAATTTTACCAAAGGTCATTTTGAGCCCTCCTTCCTATCACCCTAATCCCTGATTCAGTCCTATCCCTTCTCTCTGAAGTATTCCAAAGTTTCATGTTTCAGTGTGTTCTTAGGTTATCTAGGGGTATCTAGTCATTCCATGTTCTTCCCAAGTCAAATCCACCAAGACAAGCTTCTCAACAAGCTTGGGAAGGGTTGTTCTCAAGACTTCTCAATGGCGACGTGCACACCCCTCAGAGTAGAATAACAGAGATAAAAAACCCATCAATAAGGCATAGAAGAGATCCAAAAAAAAAATCAATCATTTTTGGAAGGTTTTTGGGAAGATTTGTAAGTTTTGGAGCAAGTTCAACAAAAGTGAGTCTTAGAGGCCTAAGCAATGCATAGTACAAAAATAGCCCCTGAGCTTCATGAAGCAATTCCAGGAGCTCCGGAAGGATTTAAGAGTAAAAAAAGATATCATCGGAAAGGTGATTCAAATATATACAATGAGGTGGAAAAAATATTCTTCACAACACCTAGGTACACTATGTCCCCATAGCCAGTTTTTGTCATGCACATCCTTGGAGCCAAAATAAAATCCTAAATTTAAAATCTGTAAATGGTAGAATCTAATATTTAAAACCTCACCATTGGATTCATAAGTCTAGTTACAAGTCAATATCATATAAAATTTCATCAAAAAACTCCACCAGAAGCTCTAAGATATGATCCCAACAAGTCACTCCCCAAGGTACAATCTCCAACAGTTAGCCAATTTTTGGTTGGAAATCCAACCAATGGGAGAGTGGCACACTTTTTTGCACCAAGTACACAAAATATTTGGTGCAACATGTGCAATAAAATGTTCCCCTACCCTATTTGGGCCCTGTGGACCCTCCACATGACCATAGTTCAAATCTTTTTACAAGGTTACGCCCCCTCGAGCTCCATTTTCCCAGCCCTCACTTCTGTGCAATCACACTCCACCACTTGTCAAGCCAAGGTGAGAGAAAAATAAAATTGTGTCCCATGTGCACCAAATATTTGGGACATTTGGACACAAAACTCCCTAGCCCTCCCATTTAGGCCCTTGGACTGTCATATGTGACCCAATCTCAACCCCAAGGAGAAGGCAATCAAAACAAGTACTTGATCTTCGGTGAAATGATTATGGGAGATCTGTAAGGAGTTAGGAGGAAAAAAATACTCATTGTAAATATAATAGAATACTATACAAGTTGGAATTATCATATTTTCACAAACCCTTAGTGCTTTTCAAGGGAGCTCATTCTTTCAGGGATAGCTAGGTGATCCTTGATCAAAATGGGGAAATTTCAGGAATTTTCAGGCATAACTAAGGTATGATACCACCACCATTGTCTTAAAATTAATTTTCCATGGTAATTTCATATAAATAAGCATCTAAAAATACATCTGGGAGCTCAAGTTATGTGCCCAACAAGTTGCTCCACATGGTAAAGGAGTTAGCCATTTTTTGGTGAAATTTTGGACCAATGGGAGAGTGGCACACTTTTTGCACCAAGTGCACCAAATATTTGGTGCACATAGGTGTAAGAAAATGTTCCACCCTTCCATTTATCCCCTTGAACCTCAATGTGACCTCCTCTAAGCCTCTTTTTGCAATCTAAGCCCCTGTGCACATTTTCCTAGCCCCTACTCTATCCAACTAGAATCCGCCAAGTGGCCCAATAGGGATGGGGCACACTTTTTTACACCAAAGAACCCACCGCTTGGTGAGATAGGTCCAAGAAAGTGTGACACATTCTCAAATCACTGAAATTTAAACAAAATTTTCTAATTGTTGTGTTACTTCATCTGCTTCTCTTTTTCCCTGCACGCATGCATAAGAAATCTTCAACTGTCAGGAAATCCTTCCTCTCTTCTCCATTTTTGTTACATCCAGACCATTCCATAGAATCATCATCATCCATTTATCCACAATTCCTTTCTGTTATGCAAATAAAAGGAGAATATTTCAAGCCAAAACCATGCCCGTGTGTTGTTAGAAACCCTCATAGGCAAAAATCAAAGAAACGCTCATATCTCATCATCCGGAGCATGGATTGAGATGAAACCTTTTGCATACTTTCTAATTTTTAGAGGTCCATCAAGAAGAAATTCATGGAATTTAAATTGATGTCCTAGATTATTTAATTCAAAATAAAAAATCCATTTTTGCCCTAGCTTCTATTCGTCAGATTTCCCATCAATTTGGCAGTCGGATGAAGCTAGAATTGTGAACACAAACTCCAAATGAAAAACCTATCCCAATGGATTTGATTTCATTGCAATCAGAGGTGAAATAAAAAACCTAAAAAAATCTCTTCACAAATCCATTAATGGCTTCCCATGGTAGTTTTGTGCCTGAAACCTAACCAGCACCCAAAAAAAAAAAATTTTTTAATTTTGAGCTTTCTGGTGAGTAAAATCATAGTGAAATTAGAGCACATGATCACAACGAAGAGACCAAATCCAAAAAAAAATTCAACCCCATCGCAAACTGTAAGGCCATTTTTTCCACTTTCTAAAAATTTCATATTATATGCTTCCTACATGCTATAAATGGTAAGTCCCCCTGAATTGCAAGTTTGATCACTCAGGACAATCAAGAAAGATGTAAAATGGAAAGTAAGGAAAAAAATGACTTTTTCCCAAAATAACAGGTCCCCAAAAAGCAACTTGCTAAAATATAAATGTGATAAAAATAGCAATGCCTCAGTAATGGAAGAGGATGGAATGTGCCATAAGGTTCAGAAGGTGAAATTGGAGCAGAACAATATGGTGATATGTCCCAAAATAGCAGGGCATGCTCTCATATTCTAAAAATAGAAAGTTTTCATTTTGGGAGCAGAAAGTTATAGATGGTTTCATTTTCACTCATCTTACTACTTTTTGGACTCTCCTTTGGATAATGATATGGTTTCATGGGTCAAATGAAGGAATGATAACTTCACAAGGTCCTAGAAGCATCATCCTGAGTGCAATGGTATACAGAGGAAAGCACAGGGCATCACAAGGATGTGACATGTGAATTCATCTTCATCACTCAAGGAGATTTGGGTGATTCAAAGTAAGTCAGTTAGGGTGATCCCTAATGAGTCAAGGGATTTCATCAGTAAATTTTCAAGGAGGAATCTCATTGTGTGTGTCCATCCTCAGCTCACATTAGGTAATCTCATAGCAGTGTTTCTAAACACTCATTCTATGGTCCAAGGTGTTTTATGCATCATGTAGGAGGTTGTGATCATCATCGACAAGATCTTCATTGAAGGAAGAGGTATCCCTACTCATGCTTTGGATCATTTCTTCCTTTCTCTCCTTCTTCATTCTTTCTCATCTTCTCTCCCCATTTTTATAATTCTTCATTGTGATAAATCATGACATTTTTCTTATTCATTAAAGTGACTATAGTCTAAAATGTAATAATTTTCCCTTATTTTATAAAAGGGGACTTAATGTTCTTTAAGAATGTTGAAATTTGCAAATGGAAAATACAAATGAAAGGTCACCATGGGGGGTAGATGAAGATTCATGGAGGTTTTAGAAACTTTGAGTTCTCAATCTTAACTTGTCTTGTTGCCACTTGCAAAATTATTTTCTTCTAAGTATATGTGTGTTAGAATTTTTTGGTTAACATTTATAGGAATCTAATTTTCTACCTGCAACCTTAATCCCCCTCTCTTTTTCTCACTCCCTTTCCCGCTCTCCTAGGAAATTCCTCTCTTGCAGGTAACCAAAAAATTTCTCCACAGGGTTAGTGGAGTGCCCCTATTGTATCCTCAGTCATTAGGCTACAAAATATTTTGATTTCATGCACCCATAATAAGTAGAGCTACACCACTCAAGAAGAGTGACCTAGAGTCCCGGAGATGTTGGCAAGAAATCGACAAATTTTTCCCCTGACAAGTTTTCTCACCAACAACCTAGTTTCCAAAGCCTCTAGGAAGCTTCATATATGTACAGATTTTTAAGACTTAAATCTTACTTACCATAAGGATTATTTTCCCCTTTCTAACATCTATCAGCTTATCGACCTAACCATTGGCCACGAAATATTTTCTCTTGTGGATGATTTTTATGGTGATAATCAAATCCTCATTGCACTAAAATACCAACATAAGGCATCCTTCATCACCCCTTAGAGAACCTTCTGCTGTCACATCATGCCTTTGGTTTAAAAAATTCAAGGGCTACCTATCAACACGCCATGACCTATATCTTCCAGAATATCATCCATAAAACCATAGAGGATTATTTCAATTACCTCTTAGGTAAATCCAAGCATTGATAAGACCATCTTTCAGTACTTAAAATCATCTTAACATGCCTTATCTGATATTTCCTTCATCTTAATCCCGCCAAGTGTTTGTTTAGAGTTCTAACTAGCAAACTCCTTGGCTTCATCATTTCTATCAGGGGTATTGAAGTTGACCCCGCCAAGATAAAGGTCATCCTTGAGATGCCTCCTTCTAATCTAAAGTAACTTTGTTGTCTCTACGGCCAACTTCAATCAGTTCTTAGCTTCATCTCACAGTTCTCCAATCATTTCCAACCTTTCCATCATCTTCTTCGAAAAGACACCCATTTCAAATGAGATTCAAACTATAAAAAGGCCTTCGATGACCTCAAGCATTATCTTCTATCGCCACCTATGCCCATGCCTCCATGTGAGGGGGAGCCATTCTATCTTTACATATTTTCCATAGACCATGCTCTAGGTGTCATGTTGGCACACCGCGATGAGGAGGGCAGGGAGCAAGTTTTCTATTATATCATACACACTCTTCATGACTACAAAACCCACTACACCAAATCCAAAAAGCTATGTTGCAATCTCTATTTCACCACTTCCAAGATTCACCAATATATTTTCAATCATAAAACATATGTCGTCACCAACTTCAACCCTCTTGAGACCATGTGTTCCAAGCCTTATCACAACAATTACATCCCCTTATGGCTCTTGCTTATGATTGAGTTTGACATAAATTTCATCTTACAAAAATCAATCAAGGTCCAGGGTTTCACAAATCAACTCATCAACACCCCTCTTCCATATAATCAACTCCCCCATGAGAAATTCCCTAAGGAATCTATCAACATAATCGATCATGAGTATTCTCCCCTCAAAATGACACTATTCTTTTATGGTTCTAAATTTTAGCAAGGGGGAGGTGTTAGCATCATCATTATTCCTCCTTGAGAAACTCTTATCCCAATCATCTACAAACTCAATTTTGAGTGCACTAACAACATGGCTTAGTATTAAGCCCTTGTATTAGGTCTCTAAACCACTATCATGCTCGATGTCCAAATACTTGACATATATGGTGATTCCCAACTCATCATCAATAAAATTAAGGGAGTCTATCAATGTAAAAACAAAGTCCTTTAGAAATACAAGGACATCGTCAACTTTATCCTCGAGGCCTTTGATCAATACACCTTTTAAAATTCCCCTCATTCATCCAATCACTTCACAAACACTATGACATCCCTTGTATCTCTCATCCCTTGCACAAAAAAATAATCCAAATTGTTTACTGTCATTCATCGCATTGATCAGCCATATCATACCAATGAGCTTCCTCGTATAAATATTTTCAAAACCAATCAATCTGATCTCTAGTATGCCCAAATATTTTACTATCTCTCCCAATCCAAAATTCCCTCTAACATATCCAAAAATGGTAGGAGGTTTTACCTTCAATGCATCATTTGTTATGTTATCCTTGGCAGCATCCTCTATAGACATGGGTTTGACGATAGTTTACTACGATGCCTTAAATCCCATGAATCTATTCAAGTTATCCAGGAATTCCATGATGGAATTTGTAGTGAAAACTTTAGTGGTTTTGTTATCACCAAGCGCATTCTTAAGATGGGCTACTACTGGCCCACCCTCTATCAAGACTATTGTGAATATGTTAAAAAGTGCATCAAGTGCCGGCCACATTCCAATCTCATCTATATCCCTAGTCAGTCCTTATAACCAACTCAATATATTTTTCCTTTCTCTTAATGGGGACTCAACCTCATTAGTCTCATCAATCCATGTTCTTCTCAACATCATCATTCTATCATTACCACTCCAAATACTTCACTAAATGGGTGGAATCCATTCCACTCGCATCAACTAAAGCTAAAAAAACATCAATTTTGTCTATCAACACATCATCTGTCGCTTTGGAATTCCTCATAAAATCATCATGGATAATGGAAAGTCTGTCAAACAAAAATCTTAAGAAGCTTTACGACACTTTCAACATCAATCTTAACTTCTCTTCTCCATATTATCCATAAGTTAATGGCCTAGCCAAATCTACTAACAAAAATCTCTACAACATTCTTTCCAAAACTATTGATACGGAAAATTGAGATTGGAACCTTCATATCCCCTTCACTCTTTGGAATTATCAAACTAGTATTCACACCTCTGCGGGATCTACTCCCTTTTCACTTGTCTATGGCTCTGAAGTCATCCTTCCTCTCAAAGTTTAATTTCCATCTCTACACATTTCTCTTCGCAACTTCATCTTTAATGAAGAATATTTCCAAGAGCGCCTAGCACAACTTGAACATTTAGATGAACTTCTCTTAATCACCCTCCAACATCATCACGTCTATCAAGATCAAATCAAATGCACTTACAAAAAACATCTTAATGAACGTGACTTTAACATTGGTGGCCTTGTCTTAAAATAAAATTAGAATGTCACTACTCTGGAAAGGATCCAACGTGGAAATTTTTCTCCAAACTATATTGGACCATATATTATTACTCATAAATATGGATCTAGGGCCTATTACTTAGCCTCCCTTATTGGTAAATCAGAAACATAACCTCTCAATGCCTTGTAATTGCAACCTTTTTATTGTTAACACACTTACTAATGTGTCATTAATCACATCAATGATCTTCATTCCATTATTAATAGTTTCCATCTCTCATCGTAATGATTTGGAATCATGTGGTCTTCCTTCACTATCTTATATGTGACCTTGAATATGAGCACCATGGCTCTGCTCATAACATATTCCTTATGGAAAAGTTCCTCCTTCTAGGTGGGAACTCTACAATCATTACATCCATCTCCTTTTTATCTATGTATTGGAACCATGATAAGGGTCCACAGGTGTAGCTTGTACACATTACTTCCCCTCCCTAAGTGGTCTACTTGGCTATCCTCAGCTCCATCATAAAGTCAAAAAAATCATGGATGCTCATAAAAACTATCTTATCCAAAAGATAAAATGCTCCCTCGAAGGTGTTGTCCACTCAAAATTCCCTGCTCTGTCAAAGGTAAATTTTCAAAATTTTGAGTCTAAGTGTCTTTTCTGTCAAGCTGGTAGCGTGAAAAAAGTCTTGGAAGTCTAAAAAAAAATCTAAGTTTTGGGTCATTTTGTAAGTATTTTGGGCCTATCGGATATTTTTGTCCCGGTTGTCCCAAGTACAAAAGTGCGAGTTGTTCTCCGACCGGCCGAAATCCCCGAAATTGTCCTATCTTCGGGCCCGTCGGAAGTTTTTGTTCCATGTGTCCCGAAAGCTTTTGTGCAAGTCGTTCCAATTCCGGCCGAACCATCCGAACCGCGTACTTCGCACTTTTCTGTCCCAAATGTCCCAAATCAAAAAGTGCAATCTGTCCCATTTTCGGCCGAAACCTCCGAAATTGTCCCATTTCGGGCCCGTCGGATATTTTTGTCCCAAGTGTCCCAAATCAAAAAGTGCGCTCTGTTCCAATTTCGCCCGAACCGGCCGAGTCGCGTACTTCGGAACTTTTTGTCCCGAATGTCCCAAGTTAAAAAGTGCAACCTGTCCCATTTTCGGCCGAAACTCCCGAGTCGCGCACTTCGCTCTTTTTCATCCCAAATGTCCCAAAATGCATTTGTGCGTCCTCTCCCCGTTTCACCCGAATCGGCCGAGCCGCGTGTTTCGCGCATTCGCGTCTCACATGTCCCAAGTGAACCTAATGCAATTCATACTTAGTTTTTCCCGCTCGACCCGGATGTGCTAAATTTGAATTTAAATTGCGAAGATCAAATTCAAGAAGCAGTTACGAAGGACGAATTTCAAGACGCCAATTACACCATTTTTCAGAGATATCCATTGTCATCTTCTAGATGGAGATTCTGGTGTGTCCCTCGTGGTAAAGACATGGCTCAGACGTGGATCAAATTCAAGAAGCGGTTTCTGAAGACGGTGGGTCCTTCTCAATGACTGTCCACCTGTCTCCTTCTTCATTCTTTTCTCTTCTTCCTATTTCTTTCGTATTCCTTGTAATTAGTTAAGGTATTGCAACCGGCGATACTTAACTATTCTTTATTTAAAAGAAACGGTTACAAGACGTAACTGAATTGTAATCTATATAATGGCATTCTTTCCGCCATTCGCAAGGAGGAAGAACTGGGCATACTTTCGAAATTGTAAATAGATCTTGAACGTATCAATACAAAAGGGCTTTCTATTCATTCTCTATCTGAATCTCTGTACCTCTGTGTTTTCCTTTAGTATTGTGAAGATTATTTTGTACTTAATTTGTTAGTCTCGCTGATTGCTTTTGCAAATACAGTGATCTTGCACAACCAAGAAAGAACTTTGTGTCTTTGATTAATGAATCTGAAGAAGGTCGTTTGAAGAACTTTGTGTCTTTTGATCATATTCAGCCAATACAAATAATCTTGTTCCAAATTCCCTGCAACTTCGCACTCGTAAAGAATTATTCTGTTATCTATAATTCCAAACGTTTGCTATTCTGCTTATCTTCGTACCCTCTTTCCTCAGTCCATTTGTAACTGATGATATTTGTGGAAAACATTTTCGTGGTATCCAAGTTCAACCATAAAATAACATTCTGTATATTTGTAAATAAGTTCGTGTCTCAATAAGGGAACCTCTCCCATTAAAGAGGAGGGACTTCTTGTCCCCTGACTGTTGCTCTTCTAAAAAGTCCTATTTGAAAACCAACAGAAGGATAGCTATTAAAATAAATAAAATAATATCAAAATTATAGACCGATCCCTCAAAGGACCACTATCATGCATCTTATTCTGTCATCTAAATAAAAAGTCAAAAATATAAATCAAAAATCCAATTATAGACCACTCCCTCAAAGGATGGATACCTTATTGTGTCATGGTAGTAAAAGCTTCCCACATTGATCAACCTTATAAATATCAAAAATTAAATCCAAAAGTAAGCATCCTAGGAAATCTTCCCGCATCGATCAACTTTCCCATTAAAATCAAACTTCCTGCATTGATCAGTTTGTACAATATTGCTCAGAGTTGGGGCATAGACCTAGGACAACCACCTAAAGAGAACATATATCTCACATACATGGTACATCTAAACCCCTTGTCATGTCTATAGTAGGTGTATAAGTATACCTTTCATCCTCCCTCGTGATCTTAAATGTGACTAACTATCATTAGTTATGTGTTAACATCTACCATATGACTGCAAGTGGAATACTTTGTGCATGTTCCCTCTTATGTTTTACCTCTAGTTCGGTCCCAAAGCATCTATCTTATGTGCACTCCTTACTATGATAAAATTTCATTTCTTATATATGGACTCACCTTAGCAAGGTCGTGTTCTAATCCAATCCAATCCAATTACATCGTCTTATCTTCAATCCAAGTAACACACTCTACATCCACATCATGTCCATAACATCTAACCTACAATATCATATCTAATATCCAATCACATCTAATCTAAAATCATCACACCATATATAATCTAACCCATCATACATAATTTAATAAAATATGAATTAAATCTAAGTGCAGAGTAACTGATATGATAAAATACAGTAAATATACAAATGTTAAGCACTTAAACAATGCAATACTATAATAAATAGGAAAGATAAATGACCTGGTTGAATTCTACATGATTTGGACCTGATCTGGGAAGTGTGAAGTGTTGAACAAGAATGGAACAGTGTGGAAACTTATCTCTATAAAACTTGGAACCCAAGAATGATGACAGACACGGGTGTCTGGTGCTAGACAAGGGTTCATCGGTGTTGGGTGACTATGCAGAAGCTCATAATCTACTTTCTTCTGTGTCATTATGGTTTTTGCTACCACTACTATCACTCACCTGATATTTGTTATTTGATCACCAAGGGTACCTATAACCTACAAAACAAACCCTAGCTACTTGCACAAGCTCACAAACACATCAAATTGGAATGAAATATGTAATATGTGAAGTCGGATTGACCTTGGAAGTCTCCCGAAGAGTGAGCTTATGATGGAGCACTACACTACATGCTAAAATCCATGTAGTTATTTGTGCTTGTGTGTGAAATAGTGCACTTAGGTTTCCTATGTGCCAATGATGGTCAAGATAGTGTGTTTGTAGCTAGACAGGATTTGTTGGTGAGAAAAAAAAAAATTAGTCTGGAAAATTAGGTGTCTCCACCAATGTTCACGGGGTTGCACCCCTCTGCATTGAATGGTGCATCCCCCATTATTTAATAAAAACTAATATATTCCTGACCTAAGTGTTGTGGGCTTGCTTAAATAGGTTGGGGATCACACAGGAACAATCCACTGAACCTGTGGAAAAGTGCTTGTATACAGTACAAGGGAGGAAAATACAATGATGAGAGATGAAGGAGATAAATTAGGAAAGGAAGGTTATTGTTGTGAGTTAGGCCAATTATATAGTTTCACACCCAATAATCGGATATATTTTGACATTAAATATAGAGGAAAGAAAAAATGAAGCTTTAGTGAGACAAACAATGAATCCACACAGAAGCAAGTAGTTCTCTGAGGTCCATTCTATCGAAGGATACAATGTTCTTTAATCCAACACTATGCTTACAAAGTGCATATAAGAGGGAAGATAGAGGAATACTAAAGTGAAATGGTAAATGGGAGAAATGAAGCTTTTATTTCTTATTCATTGAGGGATATAAATCTCAACAACAACAATCCACAATTGATACAACATATATGCTATCAAAATCTAGCATTTTTAGGATCCTTTGGAATGGAGAATCCATCCCAATATATATCAATATGAATTGACTCTTCACCTACCCCCCACATGAATCTTCATGGTATCATTCAATTTTTGACTTTTCACCTTCCTATGAAGTGAGAAACAAGTTCCCTTTTTATAAATTAAAGTTACTTTTACAATGTAAATTTATAAAGTCACTTAAGTGAATGAGACAAAATACAATGATTATGCCCAATGAATAATTAGAAAGGGGATAAGAAGGAAGAGGGGAGAAAGAGATAATAAGGGAGAGGTTGTCATATCTAATGAAGAAGCTTCCTGTGATGAAGAAATTTGTTAATTCATGCCTCCTGATGATGAGTCTCTGGAGCGGGATTCTTGTTCCTTGAATTCCTTGATGAATTGAGTATAACGCATTGCCAACTTATCCACCTCTGGAATGCAAATACATCTCAACACCTTGATCCATGTCCCATGGACATCACTGATCCTCTTGCATTGATGAATCCATTACTTCATGATCCATCACGAATTTGTATAATGCAACTTTTGATATTGGTCAGGGACTCTAAGTTATCTTCATTGAAGGAAAGAGAGTCACCTGCCTCTTTCTTGACCAGCTATCTAGGAATGAAACAATGAGTTCTTTTCTGGTGATGAATCCTTGGTGAGTAGAGGAAACTCAAGTCTCTAAACATAATTGTAGACATCATTCAAGATATCTCAAAAGTGTGATGTTGTTCACAAGAGTCCAACTCTGGATATTAGCATTATTGAGCATTGCATATTTCATGTCCATGATGCGGATCCAAACTTGAGACAAGTTCTCTGTGACAGCATGTGCAAACACGTTCTTACTCTTAGGGATGTGAGATTTGAAGGAGATCACCTCGATATAGTAGTGGAAACATCTCATCCAAATGATTGAACTCTTTTACAAATTCCTCTTTCACTTTGTTCACTTCTGATACAATGTTTAAGAACGTATCTTGATGAGAGAAATGATATCAGAAAACAATGCCTTTCCCTGATCAATGATTTTCTCAACCCATTTCTTGCTAGCCTTCCCCTTCATCAAGTATCCTTGTGCTTTCTTGGCTACCTCAAGATCAACACTACTGATTGAAGGAATGTCTTTGATTGGAAGAGAGGATGTTGATTTGGGTTCTGAGAAGGGTTGAATGTAAGCATTGAGAGATTTTACCTATTCCTCCAATTACACAATTATATTCTTGTATTCTTCGTTTCCGAGAAAGAAGGCAGGAAGAGGATTCTTTGAACATA
Organism: Taxus chinensis; assembly: GCA_019776745.2. Lineage (NCBI taxonomy): Eukaryota > Viridiplantae > Streptophyta > Pinopsida > Cupressales > Taxaceae > Taxus > Taxus chinensis. Next base: position 614,622,248 of record CM034156.1, read on the forward strand.
GATGAGAATCACCCTTATGTGAAGCTTGAACCAATGAGATGCGGGTCAACTCATAGTCTGACATGGAGTTATGTCCTTAATAGGATTTTTAATCTTAGGCCTAGCAACTTCAACATACTGATTACCTGAGGGGCCACTGAAAGAAGTGAGATGTTTTCTGGGCCTTCTTTCTTCGCTTAGACTTAAGGGTTCCTGATATTTCTTTGCAAGACTAGGATATGAAAAAAAAGCTACGTTGTCTTGGCTCACTTTCGAGCATTTCTTAAATCCATGGAAATGGCTTCAAGTGTCGGCATGATGACAGCAATGGAGTACTTTCATAAGCTTATTGTGGAACCAACTCTTGATCACTGCAGGGAAGCTTTGACCTTTGGGAAGACATACCTTAGGATGCCTTTATAGGGGAAAATGTGTTAAATGAATAAATCTTTCAATCCCAACTTACCTTGAATAACACACTGATCTATTACTGGGTCAAACAGATTTACTCCACTCACCTTTTGTTAGGGAGACTCTCCCAACTCATGCCTAGGTTTACTCAACTCATGTACCCTTGCAGTGTCTTACTTTGCTACTGTCAACTAGAATGATGCTTAAAGACCTCCCTTCGAATTGGATTAATTCTCCTATTTGAGCTATGTAACCTTTGTATACACCCTATGAAGATGAAAAAATAAGTGAAATAAATAAAAATGGATTCTACCGTAACTTTTTGCACTCGAAATTGGAACTTTCTATTTTTAACCGTTGGGATCCAGGAGTTGTTATTTTGGGAAATATTGATTTTTGTCTAGGAATCAGATATTTTGGAACCCCCATGTTCATGCTTGGAACACTCTTATAGATGTTTCTTCAAGACCATTTTCAATCACTTTCTATTTTAGAAATTTATTTGTTACTTTTTCATGTTTTTTTGTTTTTTGACCCAAATTTTCTAGTTTGTCATCTCGGATGTTTTCTTAGTTCACTGCTTTTAAGCAAGTTTTTTATTTTAATAGGGAAATTTATATTTATAGTAAGTATGAGCATTAGGTAATTACTATTTTTAGAAACTAGTCTCCCACACCTCGAATTGATGAAAAAGCATCTTCTCTGGAGTATGTTTGTCTTCTGGATGTTGTGCTCAAAATTTTAGCTCAAACCGTCTGTCGGAAATGAAGGAAATCAAAAAGGTGGGAGCTTTAGGGGTGGGGAATTTAGGGTTTTATTCCATTAAAAATAAGGTAAACCTACTGTTTATTCTATTTCTTTCTTATTTTAGGTGCTCGGGAATTGAGAGATGGTGAAAATCTCATCTAATTCCTAGATTACCATGTTAGGATTTCATATGAGTTTTTCATGTTTTTGGCTATGGATTCAATCTAGATAAAAACAGGCATGGTGCATGGAAAAAAGAAAGATTTTGTATGATTTTTAGTAGTAAATCATCTGGAGGAATGAAGTAAAATTAAGGAATGGAGGAGGGAAATGGTTTCTATAAATTTCTTCTGACATCAGCTTTCTCGAACACACAAGGAGAAGAAGCGAGGTAATTAAAACTTTTTTTTACAAATTAGCTTTTAAAAACTTACTGGGCTTGGGTGAATTTTTGTATCCAAATTGTCTTAAGGGGATGTGACATTTGGTGCATTAAAATTCAACCTCTTCTTAGTTTTACAAGTGGAAAATGGAGATTGGTCGGCATAGGAGAGAGAAAAATCACGATGGGTTGAAAAGTCTCTGAGGGTGATAAAATTGGTACAATTCATTTCACATATGGAGGACAAGAGGCTGGGAAGAGGGATAGGCTTGGGAAAAAAGCCTAAATTTGTCAAAGTACATTCCCAAGGGCCAACCTAGGGGAGGTTTTTTGCAATAAAATTTTTCCTCACCTAGTGAGGACAAGTAGCGCATTTTGATTTGACGACGGGGAGGGCTGAGACTGAGTACAAAGGGGATTAACTGACAAGATTGGGCTTCATCGGGGTCACATGATGATCTAGGGGGATATCTTGGGCTTGGGATAAATTTTGAGTCCCATCTATCCCAAGGGGATGAGATAGTTTATGACACAAAATTGTGCCATCGCCTAGTGATGACATGTGTCCACCTTCAAATTTGGCTAAGTCTTGAAAGGATACCTTAGTAGAGAAGCTTGACGACAAAGTTTATGGAGCATCTGGAGGATTTTTTGGGAACTTATTTATACTAATTTGAATAAAAACAGAATTTTTTAGAAGAATTGGATGGGTCACATGCTTTGATTCTCCCCTAAAACCCCCTAAAATATCCTTTTTTCTTGGGATCCCACAAGTTGTGCATAGTTGAACATAGACTATGGGAAGAAGTTCTTATGCCTTGTGAAAAATATGAAACCACCATAATTTAGAGAACTTGAAATTACATTTCCATTTATATATTATTTTACCTCCAACTCATTACGGAGCTCCCTGAAATTACTTCTCGAAGCTCAAGTGGTTTGTTTTGAACTACAAGCTTCTTCACCTTCAAAAACCTACTTTCATTGAAATTACTCCTAAACCTCCAAATATTTCCTAAAACTTCCTAAAACACTTGAAAAAAAAAATTATCTCCTTTATACCACTTCTTGATTATTTTAGGCCTTCAACTATGCTCTAAAGAGTTCACAGCTACCTTAGAAAGGCCAAAAACAACCATTTCTAAGTCTACTGAAAAGTCTACCTCGAAAAGGGAATGTCTTGGAAGAATCTCATGTGCTTGTTTCCACACATGAGAAAGGTAATTAAAAAATGTGATATCACTAAAATTATTGTGTATAGGCTTGACATAGTGGATGAATTGATCTGGAAGAGTTCCCGGGAATGTTTACAATCCAAAATTTTTGACATTAGGGTTTGTTGTCATGCTTGAAATTTTGAAATTTTCATGTTAAACATCTACATGAAAACAGGATGAAAATGTGTGATATGGAATTGAGCACTTCCCCTTCCTATGCAATGTATGCAGAACAAAAAAATTGTCCCTTTGATGTTAGTGATAGTATATAAATATGATTGCCCCTTAGAATTTCTAGCCCTAATAATAGAGTGTATGTTGTGTTTATATAAATGGATCTCTTGTTTGAATTTTTACACTAGTGACCCAAAAGGCTGACTATGAGCTTGGGATAAGGATAATAAAACTAGAAAGGGCAACCAAAATGTCAAAATAAGTAAAATAGAATAAATAGGACAAGAGCACCCAGAATGGACACAGGTGCCTAGGCGCTAATGTTCGAAATGGGTGCTAGTGTCCTAAGATAAATGATGAACAGAAGTGAAAAGACAGATAGATAGGGATCCATATGACTTGACCAGAACTGGGTATATAAATGACATATGTGAGAGATAAATACAATATAAACAATCAAATCAAGTAGATGGATAAAGGATTTGTGTCACCAATGAATACTTTTCTTACTTAAGATCCATGCATATAACAACATACTTGATGGCATAGTAAAATAGTAGTATGTGCATGATTTTGTGTCTACATTTCCCCCCCTTTATGTTATTTGAATGAAATTCAAGTAGTGTAAAGGAAGTAAGGAATATACATGTATAGATTTTGAAGAAACCATGTTGCAAAGTGTGTGTAGAATGTAGAAACTTGTAGCATGGTGAACCATGGATCACTGTTTTGACCCATGTGGCGTAAGTAGAGATAAAAAACCATCATAAAGAGAACTTGGAGAAATAGTTGAAATGATTTGGATATTTTAGATATTTTGAATTATTGTCCAAAGGATATTGAAGAGGTAGGGAGTGATCAATTCCCAACCTGATTTTATTTGTAAATGGGAGGATTGGGTGTCCTGCAGCACCAGAGGAAGAGTGTTGGAGGAGAGAGGTCTAGTTTTTACTCTCCATCCATGACTACATCCCCAAAAGGTCCAACCACTACAAGAAAAATAAAGACCAAATTTAGTTCTGATTAGTTCCATTTGAAAAAGTGTTTGTTCTATATTGAAGAACCCATATAGGAGCAGTATAGGAAAGGCAATGATGTCTCATTGCCCCACTCCTATAGTAATGGGTGTTTTGATTTGAATAATTTTAGATGGATTCCAAATTAGGTCATATGGAAGTCGATAGTAATGTAATGTAGCTCCCAAGTTAGGTCATTTGGGAGATATAGTAAGTGTGCTTATTGTACTGATTGATTGATTTTACTTTGAATGATAGAAGATTACTTTGACATTATGTACTTAGTAAATTACTCACGGAGAGGTTTTTGTATTCATTTCCCTCATATTAGGTCATTTAGGGGAATATATTCGAAATAATAGAAAGTATTGATTGTATTATAGAATGATTGTTCCTTTATTCGAATGAGATTAGAGAGTTGTAATAATAATATGTTAGGAGTGTCAATGGATTATATTGTAACCTGAGAGGGATTATGGGATGATCTTGATTATATTCCCCCTTTTGGTGAAAGGGGTAAGGGAAAATAAATGAGCACTGAGCCAAAAGAAATATGTATAAGATATTGTAATAGTAAATGTGAAATAGTAGTGAATAATATAGTCGCAATGTGAATAGATATTGAATAGTACATCTGACATATGTGAATATGAGATGTTGAAATGTTATATGGTATGGTGTAAGAGAAAATTATGATATGTATGGCACAAATGGTGAGACAAATGAAGTTATGAGGCTCAAGATATGAGTGAAGCAGTGTAATGTGTATTAGTTGAAAAAGTGGTTGTAAATAGTGACTATAGTATATGGTACAATTAGAATTACTCTGTATAGTAATTGTGAAAAGTGAATAGTATTGTCATTTGTACCAAGAGCAAGTGAAATTTAGAGCTCTAAGTTATGAGGATGCCCATGCGTCAGAGAAATGATTTTTACTATATTTGAGAGGCTAGCAGTGGTCGTGGCTTCATAGACGACCGATGAGTTGGTAAGTGTGACTATTTTTAGGGGAAAAAAATTTCAAATATGTATTTTTTGTTAATTTTAGTAAAAGTCACATTTTTTTATTTTTCAGCATTTTAGACCTAGAAAAAAGAGGTTAGGGAATTTCTATCCCTAGGGACACTAGCACCTAGTTGCAGATGCTAGTGACTTGATTCTAGGCCCTTGTGACATGCTCCTAAGCACTAGTGTCCCAGAACAGAGATTGGGCACTATATTGTGAACTGTCTATATTCTAATCAGTTTGATGCTATGATAAGTGATTTTTTCATTACTTATGATGTAATAATGGAAGAATTTTATTGCTTTTGTGTTGCGCAGAGTGATATACATTCGAGATATTTTTGGGTGGGCCGCCATTTGAGTATATTTCTTGACTGTTGGGGTTATTAGATGACATGAGTGGGATATATTGGACCCATGTCAGCCTAGTGGTACATTACTAGATTGGGGGGAGGTACCCCCATAATATTCCTATATTTACTACTTTGTGTGATCAGATGGTGTGTAGATACATGTACATTCAAGTTTCCTACTGGTTAGATGAAAGTGACCCTAGAGAATGTATAACCAGATATTACGATTGCCTATTATAGTAGAGAGAATATTACAGGTTATGAGTATGGTGGATTCCCAAAGGCATAGATGAGGGAATGGGCAAGGTAGTATTTTTATAGGGACATGCGTATAGAAAGAGACTCACAATCATTTTATATGCAATATTGATATCCAGTGTTCCGTGGTTGTTGAAATTTTATTGTAGTGATCCTAAAGTCATTGTCATATGGAAGTGGAGGGTGGAGGAGTTGATATATTGTTTTAAGATTCGTGGTAATTTTGTTGTATGTATAGAGGAGAATGGGACTAGGTATGCATGGGATGTAGTGTGTGTATTGGACCACTTACATAGAGACTTGTATAGATTCACTGTAAGAGGATCATGGGGGGTGGCCTAGGAGCCACAAATTTGTTACATATATCGGCATATGAGCACATATTTTGATATTGATTCCACTCAGTGGGCCATAGGGCCAATTGGGATCAACCTAAGATATTTAAATAGAGGTGAGTAGGCACCCATAGTAAGAGGTTGGATACAACCATCTATAGGTCGATGATCGATTAGATGTGCCCTAGGGCTATTATATGGAGACCGTATGGAGACTATGGTGGATGGGTAGAGGATGGTGTGGAGATGTAGTGCATTCAGCACACCATGTTGTTATAGGATCACTTCTCAGGTGTGAAAAATTTTTTCTAGGGTGAGTGAGCATACAGATAGTTTGGCATGGCCCAGGATGTGCCCCTAGAGCCATATATATGTTTGAGATCTACTATATTGGAGAAATAACCAGGAGAAAGTCTAGGTCCAACAGGAGTATAGCAATTAGATCCTAGTCCAGTTAAGGTAGATGTTGTTATAGAGCCTATATAGGTTTATGTTGCGGGGTACACCCAAGCCTACAGTTATTGGTGGATGACACATCGATGGGTGTTGTTATTTCCAGTAGTAGCGGATGTGATTGGTGGGCCAGCAGTTGGAGGAATAAAGGGATAGGTACGTTCCCCTAATATAGATGGTGTTGCAGCGGTGAGAGCAGAATGTGAGTATTATGTATTATTATTTGTGAGTTGTTGTTTGGTTATTAGATATTGTGAAAGTGTGGAGTAACTAATTTTGGTTTTATGTGATTACAGGTGATTCTTATTGGTCATTGATTGTAGATTTGTTTATGTGCATGTTAACATGGAATGTGCCTCTAGATGTGCTTATAGGAGATTTTATGCTAGAGAGAGTTAATGTTATTATGGGTGAGCATTCCCATTTGTTCGATTCGATGGATATAGTAGTAGCCACGTGGACTATTTTATTAAGTGAGCGTGATGAGGCTCGTGTAGATACTAAGTGAGCTAGACAAGTTGTAGCAGGAGGATCCCTAACTCATGATATGCTTGCTAATTATGTTAAGCTACAAGGTCAATTTGTAGTGCAGAAAGTTGATATTTCTATATTATGGAGTTATTTAGAGATATATAGAGGCCAAGATCAAGGGCATAGACTGAGTAATGAATCTTCTAGTTCTAAAGCTCCCATGATTATATATATTGATAGAAATATGGTGTATGATATATTATATATGTTGTAGTGATGCATGTGGGTTTGTCCCCCATCGATTGTATTTTGCAACTTATTATTTTCAACAATATATATATATAGTATATATATATATATGCTTTGATCTGAAATGCATGATGATGTGGATATAAATAGATAAATAATGATTAGGATAGTATTTATATTTGAATGAGAATGAAGAGCATAGTATGTGATGAATAGAAATAGATGTATTTGATGTGATTTGATAGATAGATAAAAGTGGCAATGCCATGTAGGTAATATAGTAGAGTAAAATAATGATGTGTTGATGATTAAGTAATGATGAGGTGTAGGATAATGTCCATTATAGCATGTGATGAGAATAAAAAAGGGCGGAAAAAGAGTGATTCCCCCTAGTGTGAGAATGAGGTTCATTTATAAATGTCCCCTCAACAGTCAAGAATGAACCATAGAACAAGAGTGCATCATAGAGAATTAGGTTTGTCACTTGCAAGGAAATGCTAGTAAAGATATGACATGAATCATAGTGCATGGGTTGTGAAAGGATAGGTTCATTTATTGTGTATTCCCTCAACACTCAAGTGTGAACCATAGCATGAGAGTGCGTCGTAGGGTAGTGAAATGTAAATTGGTTGTCATCTACCAGAGATTAAGACACATGTAAGGCATAAATGGAGCATGTGAAGTAGCAATGGTGTGAGAATAAGTGTCAAATTGGATGCCAGATGGAATTGAGCTAAGAATACAAGTTGTGGTGGGAAGAAGTGCGGAAGCAAGGGGATTAGGAAGCCAATGAGGTACTATAGCAATTTGTGAAGAATGAGAGGATGTAACTATATGTGGATTAGATGGAGGTAGGTGGTGAGAAAATGGTTACTTTAGATGGAGGTGAAGGAAAAAATTGAACAACGGTGGAAGCACGCTTGAGCAGAATAGGAGAAAGAGAGTGCTCATGAGGGTAGGAGAAGAAACTAATGACACCTTTTGTCTTATAATTATTGCAGGAAATCATGGAGAGTATAGTAGACATTATCATGATGACCATTGATGCGGTGTAAATTACAGAAAGCACGATCACACTGGATCTGTAAGTGGTGAGGTTGATGATGTTGAGTAGAAGGTAAATGGATAATCCACTTATCAAGTAAGGTTCACAAAAAACTATGTGGATTTTCATTATGTGAGAATTACAATTGTTCATGAGTGGGAGATGAAGAATCCTTAGGAGATGAAAAATCCTTAGGATATTTCTGACACGGTTGAGGGGAAGGAAGACTCTTGCATAGAGGTGGAGATGGGGATTGTGTAGGAAGCTTAAATAGATGGAATAGGAGAAGAAGTAGTAGATGATGAAGTAGTAGAAGAAGTAGAAGGGGGTGATATAATATGTGCAGCGATTAAATCTTGTTCTAAATTAATGACTTTGTAGCAAAAGAGAGTAAAATATTCACATGTATCATATAATAATTTTTCTTTTAATGCAGGAATTAATCCACGAAAAAAGATAAATTACTTTCTAAATCAATGGGCTGAAATAATAACTAATGCATGCAAGAATTGAAGCATAAAATGTAATCTACAATTATTTACGTCTTCACTTGATACAAAAAAGGAAAGCATTCATATGTGACTTTAGGACCATTTTTAGAAATAAATTACCAAAGAAAAACATCCTCCATATCATAATAAATACTAATGGATCCATAAGGTAAACGAGTCTACCATTGGAGTGCTTGGTCAAAAAGGTTATGACAAAAATATTTGAGTAGCAAGTGATCATTAGAAGAAGCATACATGGTTGAACGATCATGCTTGAGATGTAAATAAGGATTTCCAGAGCCATTGAAACATGAGAAATTAGGCATGATGAATTCCTTTGGGAAAGAAGAATTGTGAATCTTTTTAGGAATAGGATTACCATGCAGAGAATTATTATCAATAGAATCATAATGGGATTTACATTCAAGGGTGAGTGTATGAACTTGAGATTGAAAATTTCCAATAACATGCATGAGAGATAGAATATCATGTGAAGGAATGGTTGGTGAAGTGAGAGGCATGTTAATAGGTTGGATATTTCCATTGTGAGTGCTCATGGGAATGTGAGAAGGAAGAGTGGATGTGGAAGGAAGAGAAGGAGGTGGAAGAGGAGGAGAAGAACATAGAGTCTCTATGGGAATGCTAGATGTAGACTCGGGAATACATTGAGATGTGTACTAGTGGTAGGAGTAGAATCATCATGAGCAATAATTTCAAAAGTAGAAGAAATAGGAGTAGTAAATTCACAATCAACATTCTTAAGAGAAATAACATCATCACTAACATGCCCATGATCAAAAGCATAATTGACTTCACTATCGGTCAAATTTTCACAAGTAATTATTTCATCAACATACAGAGAGGTGATAGGAGTACTAATATCATATTATCATTGGATTCATTAAAAGCGATTTCAAAAGTAGGAAGAGTAAGAGATACAACTTTACATTCATCTTTACTACTAAGAGAAATGACATCATGTGCATTTACATTTTCAACATTAGAAGTAGCATTATTAGTATCCATATGATCACAAGTAAGTACATGATCAAGAAAAGAATCCATAGTAATATTATCATGTGTTATAATAGGAGGGTGAGCATAGAAGATGAAGAGGAACATGAAGAAAATTTTTGTCAAGGGAGATGTAAATATTAGGGGTGTCAGGGCCAATGAGAAGAGTGTCTTGGAAAGAAAGAAGTTTTTGAAGAACTAAATAATCACATTTAGGATTGTGATAAAGGTCACGAAATTCAGATTCTGTACAAATATCATCAAAAAAGGGTTACAGGTATGTATCGTCCATATTATGCTTGGGAGATGAGGACCTCTTTTTATCCATGAGGGTTTTTGGGATCTCATTGCAATAAGTACAAAGGAGAGAGGGTTCAACAAATGATTTAATAAAATCTGAATTAAATCTAATTGCAAAGTAAATGATATGATAAAATTTAGTAAATATACAAAAGCTAAGCACTCAGACAATACAAAAATATAAGTAAATAGGAGAGATAAATGACTTAGTTGAATCCTGCACAATTTGGAACTAATATGGGTAGTGTGAAGTTTGTAACAGGATTAGAATAGTGCTGCAACTTCTCTCTATAAAATTTATAACCTAAGAATGATTTCAAAAATGGGCGCCTAGTGTTGGATAGGGGTGCCTAAGCATTGGTGACTACTCCTGGGCATTGGTGATTATGTATAAGCTCATAATCTAATTTTTTTATGTTCTTGGGGTTTTACTACCACTTCTTTTCAATCACCTAATATTCACTCTTTTATCATTGAGGGTGCCTGTAACCTACAAAATAAACCCTAGCTACTTGCACAAGCTCACGAACACATAAAACTGGAATGAAAAATGCAATATGTGAAGTCAGACTGACCCTGACGATCACCTAAAGAGTGAACTTATGACTGAGAATTGCACTACATTCCAAAATCAAAGTAGTTTTTTTTTCTTGTATTTGAAATAATGTCCTTAGGTTTCCCTCGTGCTAATGATGCCAAGATCGTGGCCTTGTAGCTAGAGGGGATGAAAATGTGTGATATGTAATTGAGCACTTCCTATGCAGTGTATGCAACCCAAAAATGCAGCCCCTTTGATGGTAGTGATAGTACGTAGATGTGATTACCCCTTAGAATTTTCAGACTAAGTAATAGAGTGTATGTTGTATATATATGGATCTCTTGTTTGAATTTCGACACTAGTGACCTAAAAGGCCGACTATGAGCTCGGGATAAGGATAAGAAAACTAGAAATGCAGACCACAAATGTTAAAATAAGTAAAAATAATAAATATGAACAAAGCACTCAAAATGGACACAGGCACTTGGGTGCTAGTATCTAGAATGGGCACTAGTATCCTGAGATAAATGACAAAAATGTGAAAAGATAGACATACAAGGATCCTTGTGACCTGACCAAAACTGGGTACAAAAATGACAGATGTGAGAGAGCAAGACAATAGAAAAAATCAAAACAAGTGGATGGAAAAGGATATGTGTCGCCAGTGAATACTTTTCTTACTTAATATCCATTCATATAACAACATACTTGATGGAATAGTAAAATAGTAGTATGTGTGTGATTTTGTGTTTACAATACCATCGCATCATCTCTAATCTAACCATCATATCATTGCCATATATACAATCTAATCATCACATCATTTGTAATCTAAGTCCATCACATCATCAATACATCACATCAAACACATCATATCCATTAATCCATACATCATATCAAATATCTACATCAACATTTAATCATTTTAACATCCATAATCTAATCAACATCAAATAATCATAATCTATCACATACATCTAATCCATATATCACAACACATAGTAAATCACGGCAAATTCCATGTATATATATCATCATCCAAAAAATTTATAAATCCATGATAGGCCTCGACAGGGATCTATCTCAATCTATACATCAAAATATATACAATTTCCATCTACTAAATGGTGAAATCCAAATCTGAGACTCTCTCTCCTTGGGCAGGACCTTCCCCTCCGTCATATCCTCCATGTCCTCCATCTAGACCATGATAAAGAGGGACATAGTCCTAAAGCTAAAAACACCAAACTTAGGTTCGCTTGTCACACATCCTACGTTCGCTCCCCTCTTTTTCATCATCCACATTCACACCTCTCCTCCTATTCAAAACCCTTTCCCTCCTAAATCAGATTTATTTCCCCTAATTTCCTACCTTAAATCTATCCCATCCTATCATCATTTCATTTATCCTAATCCACCCCTAATCACATTTAATTATCCCTAAACACACTTATTATCTTAATCACATTCCTGAAACCCTCATTTATCCTCCCTAGACTCTCATCTACCCCCATTCAATGCCTTGCCACCCACTAACCATTTTTATTATCTCTTAGCAACCCTAATCCACCAAAACAACTCGTAACCCTAATCCAACCTTATTAGGGCCCCTTGTCTCAAGTTTTGCATCATTCCCATCACCCAAATCAATGGTCCCCACAGTCAATGGAGATCCTAGTGGATTTCCATCGACCCTATAAATATATAACTCCCCCCTTCTCAAAGAGGATGAAAATTTTGATATTCTGACTTCCTAAAAGCTTTTCTTATTTTCTTCTCTTCTTGTGAGATGCCATCAACATCTTGAAGTCATCTTGGATCCCTTGCATATCATTTTTGGAGATCTAATGGCTAGATTTTTCTTGGATCCCTATCTTGTTTCATCATCTTTACAAGCTCGTTCGTCGTCTTAGAGATTTTCCATCATATCATTCATCCTTGTCTCTTTCTTATATCCCTTGTCCATCTATCAACCTTCATCAAACCCTAATCCAGCCTTGGACATTGTCAATTATTGCCTGGTCATTTTCGACCCAATTTGTATCAGTATTTTTTCATGCATTCTGTCCCATCTACCATTTGTTTCTTAGCCTCTAGAACACCTAGATATCTCGGTCTCTGTGATCTACCTATCTAACAGCCTAGATCTAACCTTTTCTACCTTAGTTTTCGTCAACTATCCTAGATCTTCCCTTGGTCTCCGTCAACCTGATTTGCATCCATTACATTTTCCTATAATTTTCATCCTTTCTATTTCTTATCCCTTTTTACCATATCCAGGACATCTTCAACATCCAAAAATCAATTCTAGATCTATCATTTTCACATCTTTTGATCTACTCTGGTACAATCGTCATCGACTACCTCTATCTGACTCAGGTCGCTATCGACCATGTCAAGTTTGATTTCTCTTATCGTTGTTTATCATTATCTACATTATCTAATCTTCAATTTGGTATATCTCTGATATATTTTTCTTTTTTATTATCTTCTGCATGTCATTTATCCATTTCTTTGAAACAATCTTCTAATCAAAGTCAGTTGACATCCTCCCTAGGAATTTCGTCACTTCTCGGGATTGAATTTTTCACGAATCCCACCATATAATCTACTAATCTTTTTCTTTTCTAGTTGTATTTGTATTTTACAAGTCTTAATGCTCACTGTAGAAAAGATTTGTACACATGTATCTCATCTTCATCATCATCACACATCGGAGGTAGGCTTAAACCATCCCATATTTTGGATTTTCTTGTTTTCTCACATATCAGTTCATTAACTTGGAACATGAGTGGAAAACTCGTCAAACAGGAGCATTAGTGAAAATCATCTAATTTGTCCTTGTGACAAATTATTTCACCAATAGTGTGAGAGAGAGTATTCACACATATATATATAGGTATAAATACATGCTCTTTCATTAAACCCCAACAAGGGAATTTGTAATACAATGAAAATGTATGGAGGGAGAATGAACAAATAATTCATTAGTGCCTCTGTGTATGGCATTCTCCTCTTTAACATATAGAAGAAACCCAAGAGGAAGAAATACACAAAAATATTGTCTCCATGAAAGCCCCCAAACCTGCAACCAAACAACAAAGAAGAGAAAAGAGAATGTGAAGGTGAAATAAAGAGAAAATCAGGGCTTTTAGGAAGATCAATGGTGGAGATATTTTTGATTCAAGGGCTCTAAATTAAGCTTAGATTTTTCCATTTTTATAGGGAGCTTGTAAAGTTGACTTTTTAATTCAAGCAAGGTGGATTCTTTGTTTTTTGGATTTGTGTGATTAAAAAAATGTATAATTAAATTATTTTTTTTTTAGTGCAAAGGGGGCACGGGTCCATTTGGATGGGTTATATGTGACCAATGTCCAATTCAATTAATCTAAAATATATCTAAATAAGTTCCCTAGCATGATGAAGGAGTCCCTTGGAGGTGAAAACACAATAATTCTATAATGCCTAACTAAACCTTAGTCACCCTTTTTGGTGCCATGGGAGAATGTTGATATAAAAAACATATTAAATCAGTGCAAATGCAATGGGTTTGATACTTAATTAACATTATTGTGTGAACAATAACTTGAATTTTTATCTCCTACCCTCTTGGTAAAATTAACTTCATGAAAATTTATAACCTAATTAAATTATCAACTTGGAATAATTATTTGTTAAGCTTATAGCATAAATGGAAACTTAGTTTGTGTAGTATTTCATGGCGATGTTGGATATATCCTCATTGTAAAAAAGCACGATGAGACTTTATTAGTAACTAAAATTATGTAAATGGATATTTTTCTATCTTGACATGTCCTTGGATTAATTTTAACAAAACACAATGAAAATTAAATTAAAACATTTCTTGGTGTGTTTAGAAACCTTGGTGGAATGGGTGAGAGTTATAACTCAAGTGACGTCAATGGAAATTTCCATTCTATGGTTGACTGTTGTATCCCTAGTTAGTATATTACATGCATAGGTTAGTATGGACTATCTTATACATAACTATTGAGTTATCAATTGGGAGTATGGGGGTTAAATCGATCTTGGAAAACCTTATTACAAGAATAATTTTACATTTATAGGACTTGGAATCATTTCAAATGTAATGAATCTTAGTACCTTGCACAAATGGAGTTGATATTTCTATTTTAATCATTAATTGGCTTAATGGGATAGCTTAGAATTGGTCTAATCATTTAATACTTAATTAATGTTTAACAAAAATGTTGCGTTGTGGAGCTCAATTGCTTCACAATAGCATGATTTTTTGAACTTGCAGGAATATACAATAACCACCATCAGTTGGGTAATTTTCATCGGTCATCTGGAGACCAGCATCGGTCAACGAGGAGGAACCAGCATCGGTCAGGGAACCGGCATTGGTTACATGTGCATGATTAAGTTTATTTAAGTCACGGGAATCAGATTCAACCTTTGATTAAAAGGTGATCTAATGGTTGTAATTGCATAGCTAAGTTTCCCTAAGTTTTTATATACTTATATAAGATAGAAATATAGGCTTAGAAGTTAGAATTAGAAGATTTATCATAATTGTAAGAAGGAATTCCTAGAGAGAGAAAAAGAGAATCTTGTGAGGAAGAAAGTATTGTACATTCGGAAGAGGTGTGGAAGATTGTAAATCTTCATTGTATATCCTTTGTGAAGCTTTGACTAATAGATTGGTTGTTTCTTGGTGGACGTCGCCCACACTAGGTGAACCACATTATACTGGTATGTATATTATTTCTTTTGGTTATTTCTATGTGTATTGCTTGTATGCTTAGATCTTATATATATCTATACAACATGTGGTATCTAACCCCAACAACTACTATTAGAGATTTGTTTGAGGGTTTTGTGTGTTAATATATTTACTCACAGAGTGATTTCTGGTTGAGTGGGAGCTATAGAAATGGCAGAAGATGGAAAATACAAAGTGGAAAAGTTTGACAGATGGAATTATCAATTATGGAAGATGCGGGTGGAATATTATCTATATTAGAAATATTTATACTTATCGTTGGATGTGAATGCAAATCCTACGAAGATGACTAGTGAAGAATGGAAAATTCTTGACAAAAAGGATATGAGATCTATAAGATTGATCCTGGTAGCATTCATAGCTTAGAATATTACAGAAGTAGAAACTACCATAGATTTGAGGAAATCTTTAGATAATTTGTATAAAAACCCTAGTGATTCAAATAAAGTTTATTTGATGAAGAAATTATTTAATTCTAAGATGCAAGAAGGTGGGTCTGAATCAAATCATTTGAATGATTTCCATTCCAATGTAAATCAATTAAAATTGGTTAATATTACATTTGAGGATGAAGTGAAAGCACTTTTATTTCTATGCTCTTTTCTAGATATTTGGGATAATTTGTTAATGGATGTTAGTAATACAACGTCTTCTACTAATATTTTTAAGCTTAATGATGTGGTTAGTATAACCCTAAATGAAGAAATTTGTAGGAAAAGTATAGAAGAATCATCATTTGGGAATTCTTTGAATCTAGAAAGTAGGGGAAGGTAGAAGGAAATATCCAATAACAAGAATAATGGGAAATCAAACTCTAAGAATGGAAGATCTAAATCCAGAGGTATAGGAATAACCTGCTAGAATTCTGGAAAGAAAGGACATGCAAAGAAGGATTTTTTGTTCAAGGAAAGTAAAGAGAATTTACCAAATAAAAGAAAAGAGGTAAATATTTCTATATAGGTAATGTAATATGCCCTTATTCTCTCCTTGAATAATAAAATAGAATCATGGATTTTAGATTCAGGAGCTTCTTTCCATGCTACCCCTAATAAGGGTTATTTCAGAAATTATGTCCAGGGTAATTTTGGGCATGTTTATTTAGGAGATGATGAACCATGCAATATCATTGGTAAAGTTGAAGTTCATCTAAAATTATAGAATGGAAATACATGGGTATTAAAATATGTGAGGCATGTGTCAAGCCTCTGGAGAAATCTAATTTCTACAAGAAAAATGGGTAAATCTTGTTAGAAGCACAATGGACTAAGAGGGGGGTGAATCAGTCCTTAAAAAATTTTAATTCACAAATCATATCTAAAACTTAAATATTCAACCACAATAACCACTTAATCAAACTTTAATGTGTGCACACCATTAACCACATATGAAGCATGTAATATAGATGCAAAGAAACAACACAAGAACACCAAAATTAAGTGGCAAACCCTCAAGGGAAATAAATCCCACTAAAAATTATTCTTATATTGATCAGATTTAAATTTAGTGAGGCACCAACCCCACAAGGAGCACCAACCCCTAGTTTAGTAGAGCACTAATCCTATAAGGAGCACCAACCCCTGAATTTTGTGAAGCACCAACTCCACAAGGAGGCTACAACCCCCTAAGATGATTAAGCACCAACTAAACCACCTTATTCAATGTATATTTCTTATTTTCTTCTCCCACAACTCATAGAGATCAAATATTCAGCTCGCACTTCTTCAATCAAACCCTAGGTGATCACACTTCACAAAACAAGCTCATAACACCTTAAAATTTTCTTCAAAATATTACATTCATCTTATTTGATTTTTATTCACCTATAACACACTTTAACCAAAATAAAAACATTCTTCAATAACTGCAATCACTCTTCACCTAAGTTGATCCACCTTGCACACACACAACTCCATAATAAAAGCACCCAAAACATGTTTTTTATATGCAATTCATCTTTCAAACTTAGGCCCAAAATTTTCCCTCCATTTTTGTCAACCAATACATAATAAAAACATTATAAATTTGAAATACAATAGCTACATATGGCCCATATAGGTCAACCTAGCTAAAAACATGATTTCATGTGCCAAAAATGGCCAAAAACCGTATGTCCACATTCTTAAAAAATGCCCTAACATGAGTCTCATAATTTTTCATGGCCCATTAACCCTCAAATATTATTAAAACATCATTTAATATCCATACATAGTTGCAATTAATATCAAACAATCAAAATATTTCATTTACTGGGCCCAGTTTCCTTTATAATCTGTAAAATAGTTGTTTCATGCATCCTTTAGTATCTTGTAAGCTTCATAATGCCACCAAATTTCTTCTAATACATCAAACCTTGTCATGTAACCAATAAAAATAAATTTCTTGACCTATAGAACACTCCTGAACTTGTTTCAAACCTTGAAACATATTTCTCTTGAAACTACAGTAATATTTTTCTTTACCAAAACAACCTGCCAAAACATCTACTTTCATAGGTTAGCTCATAAAAACATGTATACATATCATAAAGCCCTATAAATAGTCTCATTTGATGAAAAATTAATTTTTATTCATGTTATATGTGATAGGAGTCATCATACAATCTATCTCATTCCTT
The DNA here is from genome assembly GCA_019776745.2 of Taxus chinensis. Classification (NCBI taxonomy): domain Eukaryota; kingdom Viridiplantae; phylum Streptophyta; class Pinopsida; order Cupressales; family Taxaceae; genus Taxus; species Taxus chinensis. The sequence continues at coordinate 614,640,068 of CM034156.1, forward strand.
AAACAACATCAAACGTTTACAATTTCATGTCATGTCCTAAACTATCAAATTTGTTCCTGTTGAAAGAAATCCCTGGAAACCCTATCAAATCACCTAATCATGAGTAAATCCATACATCACTATAAATTTATCTCAATCTAGTTTCTAACGCAATTTTAATCACCTCAAGAAACCATCTGTAGCTCACGATATAGTCAAAACATTAAACATTGCTTCTTAAGGACCCAAAACTACCCTTTGACCAGTCAACCTGTTTGACCCCCAAAACACCATGAACATGCATAAAAATGATTATAAACCTCCATGTAAATCAATAACAACTCACATAAATTGCACATGATCAATTTTTCATACCACTCCTTTGGACCAACTTTCCCAAATATCTTCTTCTTCATAAACTGTTATTTTTAGATGGGGCCCACATACTGTCACAAGCTCAATCATACATTTCTGGAAAGCTCTCTTAGTCAACTGAAATAATGTAATAAATGAACTTATATAATCACTACAAATTACCCAAACATACCTCATACACCATGAAAAACCTAAATGCATGCTTCCATGAGATCAAATGGCTCCAAAACACTTAGCCACACCTCCTAGCTACCGTACCCGCTCCTAATGAGCACATGTAAAGAAGTGAAACACATGTAACTGTACCATACCACTACTATGAATGCTCAAGCACCCTCAAATCATGTTTTACATCATGCCAACATGCTCACCAAGCATCCATGAAGCTCATTCTATCATGTAACACCACCTAGGCACCTGTATAGGCTTGTTAAAGCAAGATTACACCATTGAATCTCACTGTACCAGCTAAAACACATATGAAACATCTTAGTAATGTATGCATCATCATAACATCATCCTACAACATCCAATTTTTCACTAATGTGGTTTTACATCAATGACAACACCTATTAGGCCTATCTAGGCCTACATGCCAACAAATCTGGATACAAGGTTACATTCACAGCCGACTCTTAGAAAGTTACCAAGGGATATATTATTGTGGAAAGAGGAAAGAAGGTAGGAACATTGTAATTTTCTACCTGTATTATTGATTCTTTTTCGGTATTATCTACTTCAGATTCAAATACAAACATGTGGCATAATCAGCTAGGCCATATGAGTGAAAAAGGAATGCAGATCTTAAAGGAAAAGGGTAAGTTATCAGATTTGAAAAATGTAGATCTTGATTTCTGTGAGCATTGTATATTTGGAAAGAAAAAGAGAGTGATATTTCTCAAAGTTGGGGCAACAAATAAGAAACATAAATTGGAGCTTGTACACTCAGATGTGTGGGGACCAACCCAGGTAGCTTCTCATGGAGGATCCCAATATTATGTGACTTTCATTAATGATGCACAAGAAAGGTATGGTTTTATTTTATTAAGCGTAAATATGATGTTTTTAAGACTTTTAAAAGATGTAAATCCCTTGTGGAAAATGAAAACAATTTCAAAGTTAAAATGTCTTAGATCTGACAATGGTGGTGAGTACTGCAGCAAGGATTTCAATGATTATTGTTCAGTGAATGGAATACGTAGAGAAAGAATGGTTCCTAGAACACCACAAGAGAATGGTGTTGCTGAGAGAATGAACAGGAAAATCATGGAATGTGCTAGAAGCATGAGGATACATGTTGGATTGCCCTTACAGTTTTGGGCAAAAGTAGTAGACATGGCTATGTATTTAATCAACTGTGGGCCTTCAAGTGCATCTTGATGGTGGAATACCAAAAGAAGCTTGGACTGGAAAAGAGGTAGATATTTCTTTTCTTAGATTATTTGGTTCAGAATATTTTTATGCATATTGATAAAGAAAATAGAAATAAGTTGGATGCTAAATCCAAGAGATGTAATTTCATTGGTTATGGCTCTGGTTATTTTGGATTCTGGTTTTGTGATTTAGAAGATGCTAAGATTATTAGGAGTCGTGACATTGATTGGAATGAAAAGAGAATGTACAGGGATCAAATTTTGTTACCTAAAGATGAACCAGTGGAATATTTTGTGAATGAAAATTCATTCTCAGATTTGAAATTAACACCTTCAGGTTTACACATTTGCTAGTTTACAATAACCGACATGTCGGTCACGTAAACTGGTGTCGTCCGCTACAGAGCTTGAGCAAAGACTGACATCAGTAGGTGAACCGGTGTCAGCTATAAGTGACCAGCATCGGTCACTATCAGAGGTAGATTTAAATGTACAGGATGTAAAAAATGAGCCTCTGACACCTCGAACTTATGTGAGAAGGTCACTAAGGGTAAGTAAACCTCCAGAAAGATTTACACCTTCCTTATTTTATCTATTATCGACTGATAGTGGTGAACCATAAATTTTTGAAGAAGCAATGTAGGATTAAACCCACGTGAAGTGGGAGCATGGCATGGATGAGGAGATGGACTCCTTGAAATAGAATCAGACATGATATTTGGTTAAGTTGTCAGCAGCTAAAAAGAAATTGCAAAAAAAAAAAGGGTTTACATGATCAAGGAAGAAGAGGGTGGATAGAAAAGATACAAGGCAAGGCTTGTGGTAAAAGGATTTGAATAGAAAGTAGGTATTGACTTTGGTGAGATATTTTCTCCTATTGTTAAGATGACTTCCATTCATATTGTATTGTTTTTAGTTACAAGAGAAGATTTGCACTTAGAGTAACTTGATGTTAAGACGGATTTCCTTCACAATGATTTGGAGGAAGAGATATATATGCAGCATCTGCTTGGGTATGAAGTCAAGGGTAAGGAGAAGCTTGTGTGCATGTTGAAAAAGAGCTTGTATGGGCTTAAAAAAGCCCCAAGGTAATGGTATATGAGGTTTGATAGTTTCATGCATGAGCATGGTTATTTGAGATGTGAATCTGATCATTGTGTTTATTTCAAGAAGCTTGAAAATGGAAGCTATATTATTTCGTTACTGTATGTGGATGATATGCTTATTACAAGATCTAGTATGCAGGACATTGTTGAGCTTAAAGAAAAGTTAGCTCATGTATTTGCAATGAAGCATTTAGGAGCTAGCAAAGAAAATCCTTGGCATGTAAATTCTTAGACATGGAAAGAACAACAAATTGTATTTGTCTCAGGAGGATTATATCAATAAGGTGTTGGAAAGGTTTAAAATGTAGAATTTAAAACCTATAAGTACACCTATGGTTGGACACTTCAAATTAAGCAAAGATCAATGTCCTACATCACATGAGGAGGTTGAGTACATGGCACAAGTTCCATATGCTTCAGTAGTTGGAAGTCTTATGTATGATATGGTTTGTACTAGACGAGAAATTACATAGGTAAGTGGGAGTTGTGAGAATATTTATGGCTCCAATTCAAGTAAAGAGCATTGGAAAGCATTCCAATGGATACTTAGGTATTTGAGAGGGACATACAACATGTAGTTATGCTATGGAGGGTCATATATTTCTTTATGTGGCTATGTTGATTCAGATATGGCTGGATGATTTTGATGGTAGGAGAAGCACCACTAGATATGTTTTCATAGTATGTGGCATGGTAGTTGGTTAGATTTTGAGATTGTAGAAGGTTGTGGCCTTGTCTACTACAGAGGCTAAGTATATTACAGCTATAGAGGCTAGTAAAGAGATGATATGGATGATCAGGTTCATGGAAGATTTGGTAAAGGAGAAAGAGGATTATAGATTGTACAAGTAATAGTCAAAGATTCATTGCAAAGAACTTAGTGTTTCATTCAAGAATGAAACACATTCAGTTGAGATATCACTTCATATGGCAAGTGTTGGAGGATGGGCAGTTGAAACTAGCAAAAATTCATACAAAGGAGAACCTTGCGGATATGCTAATGAAGTCGTTAGCAAAGGAAAAGTTGGAGTTACACTCCACTTCTATTGGTCTTCGAGTTTGAGACTTGAAGAGGGAAGAAATAGGCCAAGGAAATGATCCAAGGATGGATCTGTATGATACAGTGCAAGCAATTCATCTCCAAGTGGGTGATTGTTGAGTTATGGAGCTCAATTGCTTCAAAATAGCATGTTTTTATGAATGTACAAGAATACACAGTAACCGGCATCGGTTTGGTAATCACCGTCAGTCATCAAGATACCGACATCATTTAGCAAAGAGGAACTAGTCATCGGTTAACTAGTGTGTGATTACGTTTATTTAAGTCACGGAAATTAGATCCAACCTTTGATTAAAAGGTGATCTAATGGTTATAATTGCATAGCTAAGTTTCCCTAAGTTTGTATATGCTTATATAAGCTAGAAAGCTAGGGTTCGAAGTTAGAATTAGAAGATTGATCATAATTATAAGAAGGAATTCTTGGAGAGAGAAAAGGATAAACTTGTGAGGAAGATAGTACTATATATCTGGAAGAGGTGTGGAAGATTGTAAATCTTCATTGTATATCCTCTGTGAAGCTTTGACTAATAGATTGGTTGTTTCTTGGTGGACATAGCCGACATTGGGTGAACCACATTATATCTTGTGTATTATTTCTTTTGGTTATTTCTTTGTTTATTACTTGTATGCTTAGATTTGATATATATTTGTACAACCTGTGGTATCTAACCCCAACGAAAAAAATGTCCCAATTTTTACCACATCATTTGGATTGCTATTTTCGATCATGAAATTTATGGGCATAAAAGTAGATAAATATTCACCTATCAGCACTCCTCTCTTCTTTTACTAAACTCCTTAATTGAAAAACTTCCTTGGGATTGATTCCATAAACAATATAAAATGGATGTATTATTGTACTTTTTTTAAATGAATCATTGTATCAAATTCAGATTGTTTTGAAAGACGTTATTCCCATTACTTGGGATGATCACTTACCAAAAATATAAGTAGATTACCAAGATTCCTATTAATAACCTCAGTTTGACCATTAGTTTGAGGATAATATGCAAAATTGAAGTCAGGCATCTAGTAACCAACTTATTCCATATATTCGTCCAAAAATTCCCAACAAACTTTGTGTCTCTATCAGATAATAATACTTATAGGAAGTCCATACAATTTGACTACTTATTTAAAAAAAAATTAGCAATATTCATTGCATGACTAGTTGTTTTACAGGCTACAGAATGTACCCTTTTGGAGAACCTATCATGTCAAAAACAAAAATAGAATCATTACCTCTTTGGGTTTTTGATAACACATAACACAAAATCCATACTTACCTAATATAGTCTAACATTCTGACTTCTTCCCTTAGCATGATGAAAAATTTTGCATCTCTCCACAATTTTTTTGACATCTTCCTTCATTCTAGGCTAACAGTAGTGCTCATTTAATTGAACAAAGGTTGTGTCTTGTCCAAAATGTCCTATTAGTCCTTTGGTATGTTTTTCTTTCAATAAATGTGTCTCTCATGGACCCTCTTGGTATGAATAATTATTTTCCTTTAAACATTAGTCCTTCTTGGAGTATATATTACATCCATGGAATCTTATCCATGTTCATTTGGTTCTTGCAAACATGATGCTTCTTTGAAATCAATGATTTTCTTCATACAACTCTAATGAATTTAATCCCACAAATCCTATTTGAAATTCATTACAAACCAAACATCTTGGTTACTAGAAGGCATCAGTTATTATATTACTTATCTTTCTCTTATGTTTGATAACAAAATAATAGGTTTGCAAGAATTATATCCACTTAATGTGTCTTGATTGACATTACCTTAGTTATTCACAAATTACAAAGCATGATTATCTGTATCAAGTATAAACTCCTTTGGTAAGAGCCTTGTCTCCATTTTTTCAATATTTGAACCATAGCTATAATTAATTGATTATGGGCTGATTATTTATATTTGGCCTCATTTAGCTTCTCATTGAAGTATCTAATAGGCTTTCCCTCTTGAATTAGAATTGTACCTATATCTGATCCACTTTCATCAAGAATTTACCTAGAAAAAAATGTTTAAAGTAAGGAAAGGCTAGAATGAGCTATGATATTATCCTTTTTCAGGTTCAATATCTGAAAACTTCTATCATGTAATTCAGTCCATTGTAATTTCTTCTTATCTCCCTTAATATCTTTCAGTTATAGGTCACAAATATTGTTGAAATTCCTTATTAATTTTAATAAAAGTCTTGTCAATCCATGGAAGCTTCTCACTTCAAACACAGATCTAGGAGCGGCAACTCCATTATTACCTTTACCTTATTTAGATCCATCTTTAGACCATCTTTGATAGGAAAAACCCAAGATAGATAGAATTCATAGTTCTCATAAATGTTAATGTATTGATCAGCAAGTTCTCCTCGTTTATCCTATCTAATACCATCATTCTGACATATGATCTTCTTTAGATTTACTAAAAATTAAGATATCATCCAAATAAACTATTAGAGGGTTACTTCTAAAAGGTTTGAGGACATCATTCATTAATATCATGAAAGTGCTAGGACCAATGGTTAGGAAAAAAGGCATGACTAACTACTCATATAGTCCATCATTAGATTGAAGGTGGGTTTTCCACTCACCCAACTTCTGTAATTTTGATCTGATGATATCCACTCTTCAAATATATCTTGGAAAAGTATTGACTCCACTCAAATAACATCAGTATATCATCCATTCTAGGTAATGGGAACCTATGTTTGATTGTCATCTTGGGGATGACTCTTTAAGCATACTGTACGCATCGTCCATTCTTTATATTTCTTAGAGAGTTAAGACTTCGATCCCTGTACCCAATTTTTTTGGGGACTTAGGCTCTCTCTAATCATTCCCTTATAAAATAGCTCCTATTCTTGTTTAAGCATTGGATCTTTTCATTTTCCTTAGGAGTCATCCTATAAGTTGCCTTGCAAGAAGACTATGATTCTGGATATTGAAATCCAGTTATTGTAAATTACTTATTGCTCTATATTGCTTGTAACATCATTATGAGAACTCATTTTCTACTATGTCCATATAATTTTCCAATGAATTTTTGAATTTCTAAGGGGATATTATGTCATCTTAGTGGTTGTTATGAGTTTTTGGCTTATATATGGTTCAAAACTTACCTCTTCCTTCTTCCTAATGTTGGCAATAAATCTTTACCAGCACATTACTATCACTTTTGAATTTCTCTCCACTTCCAAATTTTTTCCTTCAATAAATGCCAAGGTATGATTTTTACCATCCTTCTCCAAAGTAAATGTATTAGCCCTTCCATCATGCACTACTTTCTTAATCATAGGGTACATAAGAAATTCCAATACAATTCATAACAAACATCCATAGGAATAATATCACAAAGAACTTGATCCTTAAAACTACCAAGAATCAAAATCCAAATTAAACACTTCTCATTTACAAATACTTGATGCCCTTTTTGAAGCCAAGAAACCTTATATCAGTGTAGGATGAAATAATTTATTCAATCCTAGTTTTTATACCATTTTTAAGGAAACCAAATTATTTGTGCTTCCATTATCAACAACAATTTTACAACACTTACCATTACATTTGCACATAGTTCTAAAGAGAATCTTCCTTTGATTTGGTTTGTTTATCTCCTTATTTGGCTTCAATATCATGTTTTTCATTAGTAATGACTCTCATCTTTCAAGTTCTTCCACTTAATAAGGTGAACCAACACTTTCTTCATCACCTTGAACTAATTGATTAATGGTTTTAGTCATCCTATTGTTGCTTTGAGGATTCCCTAGGAATTCAAATGATCTATGCCCTAAATACTTGTTACACTTATAGAACTTGCATGGAAAACATTTTCATCTGCATCTTCTAAAAGGTCTTCTTCCTCTAAAATAATATCCTCTTCTTGAAGTACTTAGATCTTGAGAATTATTGGCTTCTCCTTCCTAATTTGACTGCTGATTTCTACCACCTTATTGACCTCTTCCTTTGAAATTTATGCCCCTTCCTCTTGAATGTTGAGAATTCCTTAAGAGCATCTTGGTAGGATTCTTCCACTGTTCTTAGAGTCAAAAAACTAATCTCATCATGGATATTGAACTTTAGGCCATTCAAGTATCTAGCCACTTTCTCTACATCCTCCTCTATATGACCAGGTCTGATTGAAACTTTGTAGAACTCTTTTTTGTAGTCTTTCACATTCATTTATTTTTACTTCAAGTTGTATAGTCTTCTCAACAAACTAGTCTAATAATCTAAGGGGATGAATTTGGCCTTCAAATTTACTACCATCCTATCCCAAGATTTGATATTCCCCCCCCCCCTCTCTCTCTGCTTGAACATGATCCCACTAAATAGATGCATGCCCCTTTAACTTGGTACAAGAAAATTTCACTTTCTTGTTACCATCTATCTCTTCAAAATAAATTTTTTTATCCATTTCTATCAACCAATCAATTAACTCATTTACATTTAAGCTACTCCGAGTATATTGGCACTTCCAACTTTGGCTTGGCTCCTACTCCAATCAATACTTTCAAAAGTCTCTCCTCTATCCTTTCTTGTCTAACTCTTTCTTGTGCTTTAGGCTCTGGCTCTTCTCTATCACCAAAATCCTCTATTGGAACTCCCCTTCTCTGATCATTTTCCACTACCTCTAACCTTCTCATCACTTCATCTAATTATCCACCTCTTCCTCTTACTCCACCTCCCACTCTACAAGCCATACTTCCTTTTTTTCTTCTCTTGCAAGTTTGTATTTCACAACTTGCCTTCTAGAGATTTCACATGGTCTTCTTTCTCTCTTTAGGACCTCAAACCTAAGGTTTTGATACAATAACTGATGGAAACTTGAGGAGGAACTCAATATTCTCACTATAAAGATGAATTTTCCTTAAACATGGGGTCTTAACTGCAACTTAGTCTTGAGGACTATGAAGGAAGTAGTTTATGAAGTCTTCTACTAATCTAAGGTTCTCAAGACCTTCCTAGAAATGGATATCACCCAAGTACAAGTAGATTAAAATATCATCCAGGGTTCATACAATCACACCATTTTTTCCCTATTCTATTTTCACAAGGTTCTATTCATCATTTACAATTAGAAGGACTGAGGTTTCACTATTTCCAATACAAGAAACTTGATTTTAATCCTTGAACACCTTTGGTATGCCTGATGAATCATTTTTTACCTATGTAATAATTTTTAAACACAAAATATTTAATTTTAACCTTATAAACCCCAAATCAGGGTTTATTGAATGTGTAAAGACAACAAAGAGGGGTTTTTAAATAATTTTTCAAAGCACATAAACTCTGTAATATTTTACTCTTCCAATACTTAGAAACATGTCTTATTTTTCCTCTACACCTCTCTTAGACCTTAACATCCAATCATGCACACATATTTGATAATAACTCGAGAGAAAACTCAGAAAAAACATATTAACGCATGTACATGCAAAGAAAACTTGAATGTAATACATCTAACAAACAACACAACATAAAATATAGCTTGAAAACCAAGTTCCTTCCAAATCTTGGCATATACTCCCAATATGATAAAAAATCATTTACCAAGACTATTTACAAGAAAATAACAGTCTCAGTTTAGTCTTTCTAACATTTCATTTAAAATATGACTTGTTTTATCAAACTCTTTCTCTATTATCTACTTATTAGTAATTTCCAAACCTTTTCTTCCTCTCATCTTTCAAATACTAGGCTTATTTTACATTCTTTGTCTTCAAAAGAAAGTGGTTACACCGCTTTAACCATGATTAACTTGTTAAAAACAAAACTGAAGTTAATTATAGCACGTGTGAGGGGTTAAGCATCAAGGATTGACATTAGAGAACATGTATTTAAGTCTTGCCCCATAAATTTTAAGCCCTCGCGAGAAGTCTAACTCATGGAAAATCCCTGAAACTATGTTTAAAATTTTGAATTTTCAAATTCTACATTTTGGAGGGAAAATGCATGCAAGAACATATGGAGGTTTTAGGAGGTGAGACCAAGTCCAACACCTCTTTATTGATCAAAACTAAGGTCCTATACCTTTTCAATCCAAAAATTGTAGATATGTACCCTTGTATTCCCTTGCATCATGTTTATCCCTCTTTATGAGGTTAATATAAGTAAGCATCATGGAATTGAGTATTTTTTACGTATCTTATAACCATGGCTTCATATGTTACTTTTTATTACTCTTTCAAATGTCACAAATACTTCCAATATTATTGTTACTATTGACGATGACACACTTGTTTTCTCCATTCTACTTATTAATGGTTTACACACTTTTATTACTAAGACACTTGCACTTATTCCCTGTGCAGCTAATCCTTTTAATTATATAGGATTCTCTCCTAACCCCCTAATCCTATCACAAAATAAATATTAATTTGCACTATCTTTTTACACGACTATTCCAATAATACAAAAACATTCAAATAATAAAAAAATGCAAAATAATTCAAATATTCACAATAATACAAAACCAAAGCCTACATATGGCTTGATTTGCTAGCTTATTACTTTACATATGTTGTTTGTCATATGGTTTGATAAATAACATATTTTTCTCTACAGTTTTAACATAATGCATTCACAAGATATGTTGAGATTGATGCGGGACATGCAAAGACTAATACATGATGACAAGTGATGACCTAGATGTTTCCTAGTTGACCCTGATGTTTTGGGGGTACACTATTCACATGTTTTTTTCATTACAATTACTTTACTTCCTCATTATGCTCAATATATGGCATTGTGTAAATGTTATTTTTCAAGATTAATATGGCTAACACATGTTTTGTGTGCAGTGCTAGCTTATTTTTATCCATTTGACTCTAGGATGTTGTTTGTTATTTGTATTCACTTGCTTGTGTGATTATACATGTTTACTTTTTCTGTATACAACTTATGCCCTTTGCTATGATTTTTTTAGTGACACTTTTGGTGTTCCTTGTTTGTAGATTCTATATCCTATTTCTTATATTAGTTGTGTGTGTGATGCCATGAAGTCCCTTGTTTATAGCCATATGCCTTTGATATGACAAAAATATGTGACATTTCTTGTGTAGTTATAAGCTAGATTAATTTTATAGATGTTTTTCTTTGTGTTTGTTTACTACTATGCATGATTATTTTCCCAATTATTGACTTTTACTTGTTATATTTTTGTATCATGGTTTCTACCAAGGACACTTCTTACCAGAATAGGATCTCAATGGTGGCTAGCTAAGACAACCCTAAATGTGATCTAATACATATTATTAGATCTATCTAACATTAGTACACATTATTGCTTGTAAGTCATGTGCTCTATTGGCACATCTCATGTGCTCAAAAGAGATGGCATTCAATATGGTATATTACATAGATAGTGATGATACATGCATAATTCAAGACTCGTATACAAAATTATACAACACTGTGAGATTATTTTGTGAGGATCAAAATAGAAACCCATGCACACCAACAAGGTTGCACTCCAATAGTGATGAGAAAGCTCCAAGTAATCAGTAAGTGAAATTGAACAACTAGAAATCATGCATAGAATAAACTGTTAGAAGCACGGAAATACTGAGAGGGGGGTGAATTAGTATTCGACGATAAAAAAAATTCTCTAACTTATTAATTTTCTTTTTCACACTTAACAAGACATTCAAATCTGAAATTAAAATGAAAGCACACACAAAAATCAAATGCACATAACACTATATATATCGTGGTTCACCCAGTGTGGGCTACATCCACTAAAAGAGACTGCTTGGATCTACTGTCCAAATTCAGCCACAAAAATAGTGCTTACAAAGTGTGAGTACCCACTCACAGAAGACACCGATCTCCAAGCCAAACACCAATTCAGCCCTTGAATGAAAACACCACTGACTGTGCAATCTCTTATTTAAAGCACCAACTTTTGGAGACACCAATCCCCAATCCGAAGCACCCACTCTAGAAAATATGCAATACAAATCAATGATAATTTCTCCTTCTATATTCTCTCTCTCACATACTCATACTCACTTAAGAGATTTATAATATCATCTCACATACATATCACACTCATGCAAAATGCTCTCTTTCTCGCTCACATTAAAATGTTCACACAACTCTTGCTTATATAGAAAGAAGGAGAGGAAAACCCACTTGTGGTTTCCCTAAAACCATGGGCCAATTTTGGCACCTATATTGAAATTTAATCTCCTACATGAAAAAAATTGTGCCATAAAGAATCCACATCACTTGGTGGTTAGAACAATATTAAATATTTGCTCCAAATAGAAATATTCTCTTACACATGTAAGAGTAACTCCTCTTACGCGTCATAAACCTTCTTACACTTCCTTACATCTCTTTAAGTAACTCCTCTTATGCATCATAGAATATTTTACGTGTCATAAACTGTCATAAAATCTCTTACGCATCATAGAATATCTTACGTGTCATAAGTTTTCCTAGAATATCTTACGTGTCATAAGCTATCATAGAATATCTTACACATCCCGCCATGTGTCATAAGATTCCTTGGTGATGTTGAATATTAAAATATTCAAATTTTGACATCACACTAATTTTGGCATGGATAAATATTTTGCAAACACTAATGTTGTAATGTTGAATATTAAACAAATATTCAAACTTCAATATTTCCATCAACAATAATGTTGTACCTTTGACATCAATGACAAAATACTCAACATAAACATGTCTACTCATTCTCATATATCAAAATAAGGGTACATATGGGGGAGTTGTATAACTCTCATTCTTGGACAATCATTCCCTCTATGAGGGAAAGAGGAGTTACGATTACTAATATGGAATGTAATTCATATGAGGCATATGACAATGAAATATTCTATGAAGGAATTTTTCATATGTCATATAACTTCTATGACCTATGATCTCACCTAATTGAGATGACTCACCATGTGAGGTGGACAAGACCTTGAGTGATGATGAGGTAAGTCACGCACACCAATACCCCCTTCATTGAAGTTAAGGTAGAGGTCATGGTAAGTCAGGAAAGAAAGAAAACTCCCATAGAAAACTAAGAAACATGTGTCAAATGGGTCTTGGAAATTAAAGGTCTGATAAGGTACCCATGTATCAACTACACATTTCCATAAAAGAATAAGAGGAGCAGAGGACTAGAAAGCCTGAAGAATATGGGTGGATGTAGAATACCTCACCTCAATAAGAGAAAACAAGTGAATGAACTTGGCTTCAGTGATGGGCTTGGTAAATATGTCTGCAACTTGATCAAAATTCTTAAAAAATTACAATTTGAATATGTCTCTATGAATCAAATCCCATATGAAGTGCATCTGGATCTCAATGTACTTCTTCTAATGATGATGAACTAGATTTTGAAAAATTGAGGTGGTGTTTATATTGTCACAATAAATTATAGTAGGCTGTCAAAAGTGAATATTAAACTCTTTCATAATCCCATACAACCAAACAATTTTTTGGTAGCATTGAATGCTCCCATGTATTTTACATCTATAGAAGATATCGCAATCACATTTTTCTTCTTTCTCGACTAACTAATAGGACCTAAACCAAGAGAAAAATTATAGCATGATGTAGACTTATGATGATCGAGATCACTGACCCAACCAAAATTGGTAAAACTAACAAGATAAATCAGATCTCACTGGTGTCTAGCTAATACAACCCTCAATGTGATCTAACACATTATTAGATCTCTCTGACATTAGTAAACATTAATTCTTGTAAGTTGTGTTCTCTATTGGCAAATCTCATGTGCTCAAAAGAGATGGCATTCAATAGGGTATATTCCATAGATAGTGATGATACATGCATAATTCAAGACTCATATACAAAATTATACAACACTATGAGATTATTCTATGAGGATCAAAATAGAAACCCATGCACATAAACAAGGTTGCACTCTAATGGTGATGAGCAATCTCCAAGTATTCAGTAAGTGAAATTGAACAACTAGAAATCATGTAGAGAATAAACATGTCTACTCATTCTCATATATCAAAATAATAGTACATATGGGAGATTTGTGTAACTCACATGCCTGCAAAATCATTCCCTTTATGAGGGAAAGAGGAGTTATGATTCCCAAGATGGAATGTAATTCCTATGAGGCATATGACAATGAAATATTCTATGAAGGAATTTTCCATATGTCATATAACTCCTATGACCTATGATCTCACCTAAGTGAGATGACTTGCCATGTGAGGTGGAAAAGACCTTGAGTGATGATGAGGCAAGTCACACACACCAACACCCCCATTCATTGAAGTTAAGGTAAAGGTCATGGTAAGTCAGGAAAGAAAGAGAACTCCCATAGAAAACTAAGAAATATGTGTCAAATGGGTCTTGGAAATAAAGGCCTGATAAGGTACCCATGTATAAACTACACATTTCCATAAAATAAGAAGAGGAGGAGAGGACTAGAAATCCTGAAGAATATGGGTGGATGCAGAAGACCTCACCCCAATAAGAGAGAACAAGCGAAGGAACTTGGCTTCAGTGAAGGGCTTGGTACATATGTCTACAACCTGATCAGAATTCTGACAATATTGCAAGTTGAAGATGTCTCTATGAATCAACTACCATATTAAGTGCATGTGGATTTCAATGTACTTCATCTTATGATGATGATCTAGATTTTGAAAAATCGAGATGGTGTTTATATTGTCACAATAAATGATAGTAGGCTGTCAAAAGTGAATAATAAAGTCTTTTAGAATACCCTGCAACCAAACAGATTTTTTGGTAGCATTGAATTCTAAAAAACTTGTATTTTACGTCTATAGAAGATATCACAATCATATTTTTCTTATTTCTCAACCAACTAATAGGACCCAAACCAAGAGAAAAATTATAGCATGATGAAGACTTATGATGATCGAGATCACCGACCCAACCAAAATTGGGTTAAACTAACATGATAAAGCTGGGCATCCCTCCTAAGTAATGAATTCATATATCGGTATGAGTTCCATAACATAGAGAAGGATCTACTAAGGGTCTCTACTATCCAATGTAACTCATAATGCTCCTACATAAATATGGACATGAACCCAACAACATACGAAATATCTGGTCGAGTGTGAATTAGGTAGATCAAGCTCCCCACCAACTACCGATACAGGGTACCATCGACTATGGGAGTGGAGTAATCTACAACTAAGGGTAACACTCGAAGAGGAAAGGAGTAAGAAAAATTCTTACAATCAGATATGTGAACCTTGGCTAGAAAATCAAGAATGTACTTAGGTTGTGAAACTTTACAATTTCTAAGTCAAATTGTGAAATTTGTATCCCCAAGAAAGTAATGAAACAATCCCAAGTCGGTCACAAATAAATTATTGGCTAAGGAAATGTTCATAGAATCATTGATCAAGGAATATGTTCCCATGATACAATAAGTCATCAACATACATAATAAGGATGATCACAGATTCATCCTACCGCAGAATGTAAACATCACGGTCATAGTGACACCTAGTGACCCCGATACAAGCAAAAGAAAGGAGTTTATCTTGGAAATACCAAGATCAAGGGGCTTATTTAAGGCCATGAACAAATCGAATTCTTTAACTTGTAAATGAGAGAGGAATCATTAAAAACATAACTTGATCTGTTGTTCTATATAGATCTCTTCCTCTAGTTCCCCATGCAAAGTAAGGTACTCTTAACGTCCAGTTTTATGGGATTCCCATCTATTCGTGGTAGCGATGACAAGGGTTAGTTGAATGGACAGTCATCTTTGCAATGGGGGAAATAGGTTTTTGAATATTTAACCCCATTTATGGGAGAAACCCTTAACTACAAGTCACGCTTTATGGGGACTTTTTCACATCTCCATCTGGTTACCTGATGAACTAAAATTAAACTAACCTACAATGAAAGTATAAGTAATAATTAATCTAATATAGGAGGAATAAAATATTGTAAACTACAATAAAATAGTATGGAATAATTTTAAATAATTATATCAAATGAAATAAAACCCTAAGTATGAAAAGAATGTAAAAGGAAAGTTGACTTAACTGATTGTTGAATACTAGTGTACAATTTGTCACTCAGAAGTCTGCGAAGTAGATTCTAGGAACATGAACGATCACTCAGAAATCTCAGCAAAAATTCAGATCAGGAATATCTAAGGACCCTAACTCAGAAATGCAGATAAAAATTAGTAGATCTAGTGTTACAAGATGCCTTGAAATATTCCATGTCTTTCGCATTGGATTTTCCAAACTGCATCGAATATATGAATAATGCAAGTTGAAGGAATGACCTACAAAAGACAAAGAAGTATCATAACGCTAAAATAAAAAGATGTAAGAATGAATGGGTCGGAATGACCTTAGCTTCCACAAAAATGGGATTATTAAACTAAGTGTTGTACTACATTTCAGACCCAAATGTACTTTCGGTGTGTGTGTGTGTGTGCATGTTGTTCCCTAGGTGCTCTTTTTCTAGTCACACTTTGTGAAGTAGAGAGCAATAATAACTATAGAAAATGTAGTAGCATATGTGTATGGAGTAGAATAAAATCCCTCCCCCTACATTTTATGTGTTGATGTAGATCTCCTAGCCTTGATGCATGGAAATTTTTGGATGTAAGTGATGCAATGGATGAAACTCTAGATGGAGCGATATTGGTATGTGACGCTAGGTCCCTCATTATGGTATCATAACTTTATATTTATAGGGTTATCTTGCTCTAATCTCATAATTAACTCTAACATGGCCAACTAGGAAAAGGCTAAGGATGAAAAATAGCTAGAAAGAGCCCAAAAAGAGGTGGGAAAGTGGAACAAGGATCAAAGCACCCCGTGTGGGACAAGGGCACCCTGGGGCACCCCAGTTTAGGTTAAAATGATGGGATAGTGACGAAATAGTTGGACATGTATATGAAAATACGAAAGTATGATGAAACAAAAGGTAAAATAAGATGGCAAAAAGGTGTGATTAGTTAGTACTTTCTTTACTTGAGAACCTTCTAAATAGTAGTATAAGACTAGGCTAAATAATGCCTAAAGTGCATGATGTTGTGACTACATTTTGCCCCCACTTTATGTTGGTGAGTGGAATGCTCAGTAACATAAAGTAGATAGAGATGTGTACCTAGTATCCATGTAAAGTGTAGTAGATATGTGTTGATGGACTAGACTCAAGCGTGGAATGAAAAAAATAAAAATTGGAGGAGCATGGATTCTAAAGATGAAAAATGTGCATAAAAAGTGATGAGAGTGAACCTAGGGTGGAGTGTGTGTGTAGTTTTTGCGGTGTGTAATGTAACTGCATGGTTAGTAAAGGCAAGTGTCATCGTGGTGTGTTGTCATTATGTTTTTGTCATCGTTGTTGTTGTTGTTGCCCCCAATTTGACTGTTTGTTTCTCATACATCCAGACTTGCAAGAAGAAAACAAACAAGTAGTCGAATATGTATATATGTAAAAATGATGTGTAAAATACATGTGTATAGAAATATGTAAAATATGCAAATGTAGAATACATGAAAAGGAAAATGTAAATGGAACATGTGCACTTGATCCATGTCGAGAGAAAGGGTGTAGAAGGATATCATGTACTACAGCGATTTTTTTGGGTGATCTCATGCCACCCTGGCTGAAGAAGTGTAGGGAGGAAATGATCTATTTCATCCAACCTTTAACCATTTCTACTGAAATGTGTGAAGATATCTTTGTAACGTCCTTATGTTTTGGGAAATCCAATGCCAATTGGCCGAAGTAGTGTAGAGAGGAATGCCCACTGTAACCCCTAAGGCTGTAACTACTTCTTTGAAATGCTAAAGGACACCATGTCTTGTACAGGCCATTGTGTATGGAGTTCGTAGACTAGTATGAACTCACTCGATGTATATAAACCCATAATGCCAAGGGTAGAAATTGCACTATACTGAACTAGTGGAAATACGTTGTGTTAGTATCTACAACCCTCAATGATTCCCCCCTCTTTGGGGGTGCATGCAACGTCAATGAAAGGAGAATGTAGCCCCAAAAGAGGACCTACCACACTCTGACCTTTAGAACTCTTCCCTGTAGAGGGAAAGGAAAAATGCTTGGTAGAAACAAAGGTATGCATAAAAGGGGATGGATAGCCAAACAAGTGTTAGTCTAAAAACACATGCATGTAATAAGATAAGTACAAAATACGTAGACAATGTAGTAACATCCAAACAAAGTAGTGTAAACAAGTAAGAGAACAAGTAGACTGCACAAAGTGGGTTGCAAACATGGGACATCAATGACAATGTCACAAGACATGTAAGGCCATCATGGCCATAAACAACAAACAAGTGTTCACACAAGCAAAGGGAAAATCCCGTATACAATGGAAAATAATGGCATACAAGTAGAAACAAGCAAACAAGGAGTCACGGAGACGTATAATCCTACAAAATAAGTGTTGTACATGGAACACTCATTAGTATGTTAGAGTGATAACTAATATGTCAAATCATGTATGAGAAATTAATTTAAGATGCTAAGTACAAAATGAAATAATAACACCTAAAAGAAATGAATGTAGATGCCCTCAGTGACTAGTAAAAGAAGGGTAGAAGGCGAGCATCCATGTTGTGTGTAAAATTCCTATATCTGCAATCACACTAAACAGAGGTGTGAACATGTATGTGTGTATGATATAGATAATGACATAAAATAAATCAGTCTAACATGTGTAGTAAAGTGATCATGCAAAGCACTAGGAAGCAAAATTAAATGCCCGTAAGACAATGCAGTATGTTTTGGATGGATGAAATGGACTGCAAGATGGAATGGTATGAGCAACATGCCTCCCCAGTGGATGGAAGTGTATGCAATGAGGTTCATTTTCTTTTCCCCCTCAGCAGTCAATAATGAACCGTAAACAAGAGTACGTCATCAGGAAATGGTTGTATAGTGTGTTGTGCCTAGCACATTGCAATGAATGTGTTTATGTAATGGTGATGAGATGTGACATATGGAGAGGTGTGCGTAAACATTATAGTTGAAGCATATATCATGAATTTTTTAATGGATGAGTGATGATTTATCCCTAAGCATATATCACTATAAGTTGAAAGAATGAATGATGAATTAGTACTAAGTGTATATCACTACATGATGATAAAAATATGTGACGATTTAGCCTAAAGCGTGTGTCACTACAAGATGAAATAAGGGATTGGTGATGTAACCTATGGTGTATACCACTAGAAAATGATAGAGTAGGTGATGATTTAGCCTATAGCGTATGTCACTAAGTTGGAAATGTCACGTGAGGAAATGTCACATGGTGAATGTATGATCCATTTGATTGGTAAACCCTTGGTAATCGAGTATGGACCGAGGAACTAAAGTGTGTCATAGGTTAGTGAGTGAAGTGCATAGAAAACAACGTAGTATAGGTTTTCAAGTGATGAATACGGTATGTAAATGGATGGTATGTTGAATGCGATGCTAAATGTGTAGGATGTGTAATATGTAATGTGTAGAATGCAATGTAATAGGTGTAGGTAGACTAGTAATGTAAGATGTAATGACGAAATGTAAAGCTAGACTCATATGTACTATAACTTAGCATTGTATGTAGAATATGTGTATAAATGCACAATGTAGGATGTGACTAAATGCATAGATACCAATATGTATGTAATGGGTAGATGAGGACTAGTATAATGTAGGAAATAAGATGAGAGTAAAAGGTATAATGTGTGACATATGTGTGATAAAATGTAAAAATGTATAATGCCTATACTGCAGTGTGTGGTTTATTGTAGCGATAATCCCTCAATAGTCCAATGTGAACCGAAGAACAAGAGTGCATCATCGGATAACAATGGTTCCATAATGTGGGATGAGAATTCTTGGAAAAGAAGAGTAACTGATGATGATGCACATATGTTAGAATGGGGGGGTTGATATTTCATGCCCCCCCAAGTGAGTATGAATGAACTAATCAATGAGGGTGAAGGATGCAGGTCCTTCGACTAAAGCATGTGATGATGAAAGCACATAAACACTGCACGGGGGAATGAATTTGATATGCATGTGATGGATGGATAAAAGATGAATATCATAGCATAGTAGAGTGTGTTGGCTATGGATATCAAGGCAATGTCATGTGCGAAGGTTATGACGATCCGTGTGGAATAAAGTGAGGTGGTGATTGACATAGAGAAGTAGTAACTGTCCTCAAAAGAGGCCTATGCTGATGTGTAAGAATAACAGAATGAGTTAATCATGTAGATGACACTCAAGTAGGAGAACTAGCAGTATACTGTGATTTTAATAACATAGAATGAGACATGTTATAAGAGGTGGATGACACATTTGTATAAGGAGATGGTGAAATTGGAGGAGATGGAAAGACACCATTAATAGAAATAACTTGGGGATTGTGAATGAATTTAAGTCGCAAGTGATTCATAAATATGTGTTATCAAATTTTTCCCCTCGGGAAAAATTAGACAACGGGGGCCTATTGTTCTATAGAACTAGAAAAGGGTCTTCATGAACAATTTCAGGACATTTCGGGTAAATTTTGTATTCAAAGAGTTCTCATAATGGTATGGGTAGTTTCTAAGTCATCTTGAGTGATTCTTCCCTTTTTCAGGTCCTGGAGGTTGCATTTTTTCCTAAGTTGGAAATTGGCCCCGATGGGCCCACTCCTAGTAGTCATATGAGAAAAAGATAATCAAAATTGGAAAGTCATGTTAAGGGGTCTTGTTAAGTTTTTGTTACCCCTAGTTTTGAGAAAAGGTCGAATAAATTCTATTGTTGATCAAAGAACACTTGATAGAACTCACACAAGAAGTCCACGTGGGAAAACAAGCCAGGTTTAAAGGTGCGAATGGACAGGAAGAACCTGTGCACGGAGGGTAAGTTCAGCATTTAAGACTTAACCAATTTTGAGCATGAAGACCTATTTTTAGAAGATGGTGTGCGGAACACACCAATGATGCAGAGATGTGCATGCCATGCATTGTCTATCTTTAGAGGATTGGATCGAAGCATTTTGCATGGAGATGAGCTAAGAATAGGATTGTCACTCCATTTAACTGTAAGAGGTTTATAGATAGCACACTTGCATGTGTGGTTATGCCTATAAATGGAAGGTGGCTATTAATAGCATGCGGCCTATTTTTGGAATAGATGAGCGGTGAACGGAAAGTTCCTACCCTATATATATGATGTAAAGCACATAATAGTTAGTAGTGATAGAGATATATAGGTATATGCAGAGCGTAAGAGGTAAGCATAAAATATATGTGCATATGACTGGATTATTGTATCAGATCCATGCACGCATCGATATAGATTTCCATTATTGTAAGGAGCTTCTGTGTTTATTAATAGATGGGATATATTGGCTAAATCTAAGTGTCATTCCTGTGTGTAAATGAGTAGTGCATGTTCTTGATTCAATCATAATTATTATTTGAGCTTGTTCTTTCATAGATCTGAATATCGCATGCATTATAGAATGATGGTTAGTTATGGATCTATATGTTTCTTCCTTCACCACGCTAACATCCTACTATATCAACCCTAAAGAGGGACCTGGTACCTTTGCGTTCTTTGGGTGAGCTCAGTCTAGGCTAAGTGATGTGTCAGTGCATTTAGGGTGTTATCTGGTAAATTCTAGGCTGCATCATTGGTTCCGTTGTTGGGACCTCTTTTTCAGTTGTTTTTAGGATGGTTCGCGATGAAGACATACTAGTTAACTCTAGCAAGTATTGAGGAGTGGATACATGATCTGGAGGAAGAATATGCATGATGGTTCAGCAGTGGATCTGAGTTTAACGCACGTACTTGGGTAGAACATAATCTATATGACAGTTTATATGAGAGATTTTTTTCCATCTTTCCAGTATAATTATATGAGTGGTTGATTTCTTATGCATCTAAGCAGAATTGGAGGTATCGCGCACTTGTCTGGACACAGGAAGAATTTCAGGCCCTTTATGATGATGATCTGATCTGGATTTGCGTTGTGGATACATGGTTTTGTGGTGTTCTAAACAGTTATATTCTAGAATATTCAATTTTGACGTATTCTTTCCCAGAGGTATTTGAATTCCAATTTTTGTGGTATCCTAGAGGAGTATACCTGCAAGGTATTCCACTGGTGATCAAGATCTTGATGGTAACTTTGAACCTGGAGAGTAAATCGATGGCTAACTAAACCTCACCTCGCACGAGGGTAGGGAACAGGTTTGGTGAAATATGGTAGACCTAGTAACAGAAAGGTAGAGAGAGGAAAGGTGGCTTAAGTATAATGAGGTGTGTGAGAGGGAGATAGAGAAGCAATGTACCATTACAGAAAGTATGGCGTTGAGGAGAGAGATGGCTCATGAAGGATTTGAAGCTCACGTAGAAGATGTGGAGCCAGAGCATTAGGAACTCCCCCATCTTGGAAAGCATGAAAGAGATCCCCCCTTGGCTTCACACAAAAGTGCACCAACAAAGACTACCTAGGCCATGGGCGCGCATCTTAATCCACCTGGTGACCTAGCCCTTATGCTTGGTTTTCCAGTATCTAGTATGACAAGTAACCAGCAAGCTAACTTGGGAAGTAGGAGAGAAGGAGTAAGTCAAGGAGAAAGTACATCAATGGCAGGATAGACGACTTCAATGTTATTTAGAGGAACATTTTTAGGTGCATCATCTGCACAGAACGTGAGTGCGTAAAATTTTGGATTCACCTCTGGAAGTGGAACTACCTCGTAGACTGTAGGGGTTCAGTATAGTACTACTGTCGGAGCACAGGGGAGTACATCTACAGGTCCTATTCTAGCTACAAGTGGAGGATAAGGAGGTATAGGTGGTTCTAGTTCTAGTGGATCTTGTGGTTCTGGAGGTAGAGGAAACACAAGAGGTTCTGGATCAGGTGGTCAAGGCCCACAGCAACCATAGAATATCTATATGGAGATGTCTCTTCATCTTCCAGAGTATAGAGGCATAGAGGATGTTGTTGAGCATGTGCACATGTGTGAAATATTGTGGTGCACGAAAGGGATCACGGCTTCTGAGTGCAAGGCAAATCAATTTGCTACTACATTACAGGGATGTGCACACAGCTAGTATAGGAAGTTTGTTCCTGATCAAACTTGCGTGGATTATGTAGCACTAAAGGATGCTTTCTTGAAAGAGTTCCATATCCTTGAGTTTGAGCAGAAGAGTATAAGTGCACTCAAGGATATTAAGCAAGGCACTACTGAGAGTGTACATGAGTATGATGCCCATTTTAAGACACTTCTATCTAAGTTGTCTTATGATATTCACTCCAGCCAGCATGCACAATGGTTTTTTGGAGGATTGATTACATGATTCAGAAGAGCACTGTCACATAAGACATACAC
The DNA here is from genome assembly GCA_019776745.2 of Taxus chinensis. Classification (NCBI taxonomy): domain Eukaryota; kingdom Viridiplantae; phylum Streptophyta; class Pinopsida; order Cupressales; family Taxaceae; genus Taxus; species Taxus chinensis. The sequence continues at coordinate 614,663,325 of CM034156.1, forward strand.
TGATCTACGCGAAGCACTGGAATTAGCTTTGCATGTTGAGGCAGTTAGGAGCATTGACACTAGTGTTAGTCCATTCTTAGAGGCACAGATTGCAGCTATGGCAAAACAGTTAGAGAAGCTATCATGAATTCAGCCCATGAAACGTGCTCAGGAATTTGGTGTACAAATTGTGAAGTGGAAGGTCACACCAAGGATAGTTTCCCTTGCAGATCTATACATTCATTGTTGTTATACTGTGAAATTTTTCATTTGAATCATGATGCTAGTCACTATCCTTTGTTATAGCATGCGATAAGGAAGAATGTATCCTACTTTTGCAAGATTTGTAGGTCCATGACCCATGATACTAAGGATTGTTGATTGATTGGTCAGATCCATGATGCTATAGACATTGGGGTATGACAGACAAGTGTAACAGATAATTCTAAGGGTAAGAATGAGCACCAGGATCGGGATCATAATCAAACTGTGCTATGATAGGAATGAGGGTTGTTTTGAAGGAGGTCGTGGAAGAGGACGTGGATATCGATGGTGGATATGGAGGATGAGACCATGGTGGAGGAAGAAGTGAGTTCCCTCATGGAACATGTTATACATGTGGATCTCCTAACCACTATAGGCACGAATGTCCTCAGAATATTGCATGTTCTTTCTGCGGAAAGAACCATAGCTATGAAGAGTGACCGGACTTATATGAGCATCTGAGTAAGCAACATAAGCAAGGAAAACAAAGGCATCAGGGATGGTTAGAATCCTATGTGCGGTCGAAGATCAGTGGATGCCCAAGATAGCACCAAAACCTGAGGCATTAACAGTGAAGATTACTACACAATGCTAAAGCGGCGCGCACAAGAGATCCATTGCACCAGAAGCCTACAATCACCAAGGAGGATATTTTACATGCAAGGTACCTAGATCCTGCTCATCATAAGGAAGTTTACCAAGATACCATGGAAGTGCTAAGGAATCTTTAAGGTGAGATACAATACTTAAAGGAGTAGAAGAAAGCATCATATACAGTCCAAACTAATATCAATGATCTGAGAGAAGTGTGTAAAATGTTGCACCAGGAGAACATCATTCCACTATTAGGAAGTTGGTTCAAAGGGAACACTCCATGCATAAGTATTGAGACCGAAAGGTAGATCTTGCATGCAACTCTTCCCCTTGATAGCATTGACTATGACAAGGAAATTACTCTGAATGTTGTTGTAGATGGATGGTTGTTGAGCAATATTTTGATTGATACAGGTGCAGAAGTCAATGTGCTTACTTTAGATGCATGGGTATAAATGGGGAGACCTCCATTACAACCATCATCTAATGTGTTGTTTATGGCAAATAGGACTAAGGCCACTCCCATAGGAGTTTTGAAGGATGCATCCATAACTATACAAGGGGCCAAATTCACTGGGTATTTTGAGGTATTAACACTTGCAGAAGCAAACATTTTTCCAGCCTTGCTTGGACCCCCTTGGTGTTATGCGAATAATGCTGATTTGAGATTCAATAAGGGGTATATCAGCTTTGAGAACAAAGAGGAAAGGGTTGTGATACCTTTGACAGATGGAAAATTCTACACCATATGTTGAGCCTCTAAGTGAGGAGGACTTAAACAGAATATATGTACGTGTTATTCAGGACCCAAAGGTCAATGAGCCATCAAAGGAAGGCATCCTATAGTGGGATTATTCTCATTCTATTAGTGATACTACGAGTATTGCTTGTGACAATTGGGCTCATGGTACATATGAACTAGTAGGGCGTGAGGTAAAAAGCATAGTTACGTGCAAGAATGGACTTCATTATGTTCGATGGATAGGTGGCGCAGTACCTTGGTATACAGGAGCAGAAGATCTTCCTGTATTTTTTAAAGCCATGGAGGCATAGTGGATAGAACAGGTCAGGAGAAGAGATATATTAGTATATACCTTGTGGGATAGCGGCATGCTGGTGGGTAGTCCATAGAGATAATCTAATAGAATGGGAGGAGATTGGAGTCACCCTATCTACTAGGTTTACAAGGAGCAATGTACCTATGTAGATCTACACTTATAATGGTGATCAACCTATTCAACATCACATTCAGCAGTGTGAGAGACTCTGGACAATGGGACAGGAAGCATTACCACCTTCACTTAGGGTGCATAGATTGTACTCTACTCTACAAGGATGCACAAATGCTTGGTATGTATACGCAGTACTACATCGAGAGACTGGAAACTGGAAAAATTTGACTGCAGGAATTCTCTAGACCTTTGCCTACTTCTTGACTAAACCTCCAGTGGAAGAAGCATTAAAATTTGTCAAACGATTAACTATGGGAGATAGTGCAAAGGTAGAAGAGCATATTCAGAAATTATTTGGTGAGACAGAGTCTGGAGCGTGTTTTGAAGAAGAAGGAGAAGACTCCATATTACTTGAACGTGCTTTCCTTTAAAAGGAAAAAGGAAAGATGGTGTACATCATGGATGATGAGGAAGTTGAAAACCTGGATATTGACCATTCACAGGGGGCGCGCAAGGTCTTGGATAGTGCAGATAAGGATATGCGTGCATACCATGAACCAATGAAGACAAAGAAGGTCAATATAGGATTGGAGGCTGAGCCTAAGGAGGCCATAATTGGAGACTACTGGTCAGACTCAGAGGTGGCAAAGATTATTGAGTTACTACGGGATTATCAGGACTTATTCCCTCGAGGGTATCATGAACTTAAAGCTATGCATGAATCACTTGGGGAAATGAAGATAAAGCTTAAGGATGGTGCACACCCAGTTAGAAAGTGACCTTGTAGAATGAACCCCAATTTACGTGAAAAAATCAAAGAAGAGATTGATAACATGTTGAAATATGGAATTATCAAGCCCCTTGATGAATCAGAATGGGTTAGCCCAATGGTGATCAGTATCAAGAAGGATGGACGGATTAGAATATGTGTGGACTACAGGGAGCTGAATGCTGCATGTATAACAGATCCCTTTCCTACACCATTTACTGAGGAAATACTAGGAGTTGTAGGGCGCAAAATATATTCCTTCACATATGGGTTTTTCGGGTATCATCAGGTTAGGATTGCTCAGGAGGATCAAGAAAAGACAACTTTTACTACTGAATGGGGTAGTTTTGCCTATACTGTGATGCCTTTTGGATTGAAAAATGTGCCTACTATATTCTCACGCATAGTTGTTCAGGCATTCAAATATTTTATTCACAACTTCTTACAGGTCTACCTCAATGATTGGATAGTATATGGGCTTGTTAAGGATCACTGTGACAATCTGCGCTTAATGTTTGAACGGTGCAGACAATTGAGTATCTCTTTGAACATCAAGAAGTGCATATTTACTACACCTTTTGGAATACTGTTAGGACACATAATCTGCAAGGAAGGATTGCTTTTTGATCTAGCTAAGGTTGCATTCATTCTAGGCCTAGAAGCACCTACCAGTCAGAGTGAGGTGCATGGATTTTTAGGTCACACAGGATATTATAGAAAATTCATCAAGGGATATGTAAAAATTTTGCACCTCTGGAGGAGTTACTGAAAGGAAAAGGTACATTCTATTGGGGAGAATCGCAGCAACGCGTGTTTGAAACATTGAAAGAGAAACTTACTACCACGCCTATCCTACGTTTTCCTTCATGGGACAAACCATTTCATGTACATGTGGATGCCTCTGGCATGGCCATTGGCATTGTGTTAGCTCAACCTGGAGAAGGTATTGTAGATCATCCAATTTGTTTTGCTAGTAGGAAGCTGACTCCTACTGAACAGAATTATACAACTACAGAGCGTGAAGCTTTGTCAATGATCTATGCATTGCACAAGTTTCGACAGTATTTTCTAGCTACACCATTTGTATTCTATACGGATCACATGGCATTGAAGTACTTGGTAAACAAACCCATCTTGCAAGGGCACATATGCAGATGGGTACTCTTATTTCAAGAGTTTGATTTCACAGTTGTGGTGAAGCCAGGGAAAAGTAACTCTGGACCAGACCACTTGTCTAGAATCAATTTAGGAGAGGAAGCACAGACAATTGAAGAAACCATGCCAGATGCCTAGTTATATAGGTTACAACACTCACCATCAGAATTAGAAGACATTGTTTTATTTCTCCATGGACTGGTGTAGCACCAGAAGGAATGAAGGCATTAGAAAAGAAACAGCTTGCTATACGCGTGGCACCGTTTATGTTAATCAGTGGTGACCTCTACAAGTTAGGCAGAGATGAAGTATTACGTCATTGTGTATTAGAGCATGAGTGCAAGGATATTATGGAAGAAGCACATGGTGGTATTGCAGGAGGCCATTATGCAGGTGATGTGACTGCCCTGAAAGATCCTACTTGTTGGATTATGGTGGGAGACATTGTATAAAGATTGTAAAGAATATTGTAAGGCATGTGATCATTGTCAGCACCTAGGAAAACCAGGACAAAGAGATGAAATGCCACTAAGACCTATTATCAGTGCAGAACCATTTGAGAAATGGGCCATTGATTTTGTAGGACCTATTTCACCAGCCACGCATAGGACTGGATCATGCTATATCATTACTTGAATACGGATTATCTCACACGGTGGGCAGAAGCAGCACCTACGAAGGACTGTACAAGCAGCTACAACAGCTAGGTTTCTATGGGAGAATGTTCTTACAAGATATGGATGTCCTTTAAGTTTGACAAGTGATAGGGGTACACACTTTTTAAATGAAACCATAAGGATCCTATTAGATGAGTTTATGGTTGCCCACCATAAGACTACACCTTACCACCCTCAGGAAAATGGAACTACTGAGGCTTTCAACAAGATTTTGAGCTAGACATTGACAAAAATTTGTGATGTTGGAAGAAAGGATTGGGATGATAAAGTGTCAGCTATTCTTTGGGCATATAGAACAACTTATAAGAGATTGAACAAAGCCACACCATTTCAGTTGGTGTTTGGCGCAGAAGCTCATTCTCCCTATAGAATTTATGTTACCTTCTTTGCACATTGCACGTGCGTTGGAGGTCTAGATGATGAGAAGGCTTTAGAAGAAGTGTATTGAAAATATGATTCAATTGGATGAGTGATGAGCCATAGCATGATGGAGTCAGAAGTAGGAAAAGGCCAGGCAGAAAGCATGGCATGACAGAAACATAAGGGATAAGAAGTTTGAGATTAGACAAATGGTACTTCTTTATGACTCAAAGTTCTTGCACCATCCAGGAAAGCTCAAAGTACATTGGTTGGGGCCATATGTCATCACTTACATACTTGAATCAGGTGCTTTCCAGTTAGAAGCACTTGATGGAACACAGCTACCCAGTTACTTTAATGGGAGTAGGCTAAAGCCCTACTATAAATAAGTCTTCTTGGTGTTTGTAATAAGGCAGTATTTCCATTTAGATTAGGTTTCCATTCTGTCTTTCCTTAATGTATTTCCTTCATTGTCGTTATGATTTGTCAATTTAGTTGTTGTTCTTGTGTAATAAGCACACTTTGCACGCATGAAGCTAATTACTATGTGAAGAATGTTTATGCGCAGAGGATTGCACATAATTTTAGTGTGGGGTGGTTGTAGTTATCCAAGTAAAAGACTGTGGGAATTGAAAGGTGAAAGGAATAAGCTGCTATGGGTGTGCTTTAAGTCAAAAGAAGATTGCTTCTCAAAAGTGACCAAGGATGGAGATGAATGAAAGGATAGTATAACACGAGGTAAGCAGAGGCCATGATAACTACCAGGAGAAGGTACAGTGATGAGGTACTCGGGTGCAAGAAGTGTGCTGAAGAGAAGTCTATGACCAGAGGGTAGGAAGGACGCTAGAAGGTTATAGCTAGGGCGTGAAGATGTACCACATGGAACGAATGAATTTGGTCAATGAATGAGAGGATATTTGGTAGGTGAAGGAGCAATAAATGCATCAAAATTTGAAAAATTATATAAGGATGGGATGTGAATTCATTTTTACCATTGTGACTAAGAGTATTTGAGGAAAGATCTAAGTGTGAAGAGCCAAGTGATTGGGTTAAGGTGTGAAGGGTGTGAAACCAAGCGTGACAAATAGATATGTGAAAAGAAGCTTGCGTCCCTGGTGGTGAAGGGTTTGAACGAAGCAAGGTGATAAGAGGAGTTAGGGCATGAAGTTTCCACCTAGGGCATGATTGAATCGAGCTAGGGTTTGATTCACAAATTACAGAGTTAAAGAGGAAATGATTGCAAGGTAAAAATGGCACCCAAGAAGGCAGCTACAGTAAGAGAAAAAGGAAAGAAGAAGGTGGTTGTTGAGGAGGAAGAGATGGCACCCAAAAGTGATTTTTTAGAAATGTAATATCCAGAAGGAGTCATCATTGGCCAGGAATGGGATTCACCCATCAGAAAGAGAAAAGTAAGTGAATACAATCACAGGACCTCAGAGAACAAGAAGGAGCTCGATTCCTTGCTCACTATAAGGATGAACAAACTGTATGCAGATGACATGTTGGTTTATGATGATGTAGGTGAGAAGCTTCTGAAGAGAATTGGGGTCTACCAATTATATGAGCTTCCATATTTCAGGAAGTATGAGCCCTTGTACCAGTGGCTCATGAGAAGAGTGCATGAGGACTTCTTCTACTTTGCAGGATGCAGAGTTAGAATCTCATCTGCGCTTATCTCAATGGTGATAGGTTTGAAGGCCACATGAGAGGATATAAAGAATGATCTCATAGATAAAGCCTGATCTTAAAGACCAGACAGGAGTTGGGGTACCTGAAGGGTCCGCGCGGTATGGATATAGACAAGTTGAAGAACTATCTAGTTGTGCAAGCAGCAGCACACCTTGTTACAAAGTTGAACGACCAGGAGCGGTGGTCACGGGTAAATACTATGTGGTTACACGTTGCATGCAAGATGTCAGAAGGAGCAGTCTACAATATTGCAGGCTACATTGTAGAGAAAATAGTTGAGGAAGTGCGCACAGGAGGGAAGATCAACTTTGGGGTTGTTCTACTATCACTGGTATTCATGGAAATTGGAGTACCAAACGGGCCAAAGGAAAAGGTATGGGAATACCCCATGGAGAATAAGTCACCAGCTGAAAGGTTCAGCAAGTACTTATGTAAAGGGTCCATGACAGATGACGTCAAACAAAGGGTGGAGAAATGGTACGACAGGCTCCATGCAGCATTTGGAGAAGAGTGGCGCATCCTGAAGGACCTACCATTAGTAGTGGGGAAACAAGTCTAGTTTTCATATATCAACATTTCTACATTGTGTGCTTCCCAATGAGAGATGGAGTCTGGAGCCCTTGGTGTAAATTTCCTTACGCATTCACTGCAAGGTATTTCCAAGCATCTGTTCACAGATTCACAGACACGTGCTGACTGGTATTCAATGCAGATAAGGTAGACTGCGACTACCACACGTTGAGGAAAAAGTATGTGTATCTAGGAAGAAGTTCCTATATCAAGAGGCTCATTTTGGAGGTATTGAATATTAAGCCAATAAGTCTAGTTGTAGCAGATATAGGGGCAGCATTAGTGTATCTTCAGCTGAAGCCCAAGATGGAGAACAATAAGTATGTGGAGAATGAATTCATGCTCCCAGGGCCACCAAAGGGTAAGCACACAATGGAAAACATACCAGCGCAAAGGCCCACAGAAAATGTTGAAGTAGAGGATGAAGAAGAGGAGCGTGAAGATAGTGGAGGCTTGGAGCATAGAAGAAAGCAACCATATGACAGAGAAGAGTCACAGCGTGTGACCACTCCACCTCAGGGACAGGACGAAGAGGAAGATATAGAGGTTGAGTCAGGGGGAGAACAGATTTAAGAAAGTATTTAGATGCACAAGGACTCAAGGTGGAACCCCACAAATGGTAAGGAAATCACCTTGTCTCTCTCCACACAAGGAGACTGCTGAGCCAAAGAGGAGAAGAAAGTTGAAGTTAGATGAAGAAGCAGAGGAATTAGGGGAGAGATGAGCGTGCATCTCCTACCATGCTCGAGAAAGAAGATGAGCCATAGAATGAGGAAGAGAAAAAATATGAAGAGATGAAGAATGGAGAAGAAAGAGAGAAAGGAAACCTCCAGATCCGCGCATACAACTGTTCAAGGTGTAATGGGACAGGCTCCTAACCTTGAAGCTACAATTCCCAAGGGTCCTAGATCAAAGAGGATGAGTGGGGAACACATTGCACCAATCATGGGCTATGTAGAGGACACTGGAAAAATGATCTGCGCACGTTTCCAAAGCACTGTAGAACAAAAGAATTTATTTGGCTAGGAATTAATGGATGGGGATATGGAAACCATTTGCACTAGAAAGCAACTCTCATGGTCAATGCATACCCACATGGATGAGCCTGACTTTGATGTATGCGAAGAGTCATGCATGTCGAGACGGCTGAAGAAGGCACCCCAAGCTAGACATATGACAGTAAAGCCTACTGTCATGTCAGATGAGTAGGTCAACAATGCATTGGTGAAGGTTTCTACTGAAGTTGCTAGAAGAAACATGGACAAAGCTGCAATGATAAGAGCATTACGCGAGGAGCTAAAGACAAAGGATGCAGAGATAACGTGCATAATGCAAGAGAGGGACTTAGCACAGAAGAAGAACAAAGTATTTATCAGCATCACAGAGGAGATTGGAGACAATATTCATAAGAGCTAGGCCACACTTGGAGACCAAGGTACCACAGACATTTCCCTCAGCGATACATTATGTAGGAAAGTTGGTGGACCTGGTACTTAAAGATGAACCTCTATGCATGCCATAGCCAAGGAATCTAGAACAAGAGGTAGAGCGAGAGAAAGCCTTCAGTGATGTGAAAGATTACATCCTATGAAGGGTTGTTGCAAGTGCTACAAGAAGAATTGAAGAAAGCAGACCATGCTTTGAACATCTGCATAGCTCCAGAGGTGCTTATCAATATAAATACCCTGGAAGAAAACAATGAAGTCTAGAGAGAAATGAAGGATGAAACATTGGGCCACGCAGAAATATTTTCAATGGTTAAGTAGAAGTGCGAGGCCCTGGCAGCAACACAAGAGCCGCACAAGACTCGGCTGGAAGAGCTTGGGAAGCTCATTGCATAGAAGATGGATCTTCTAGAAGGAAGAATGACCTCAATGTCCAGCGTTGTGTTGGTTCTGCAAAATGAAAAAGGGGAAATTGTGAGGGATGAATTGGATTCCATTGCTATGGACATTCCAGAAAAATGTAGAACAAGCACTCACTGAATGGCAGGCCTTGGAGGCCGGAATAAAGGAGGAGTATCCAGAGTTGATACTTCAAATTGATATAGAGGAGGCTGCCTCATAAAAATTCTTTATTCATCTACATTCTTTCATTCTTATTCTTTCCATTCTTCTATTCTTTACTTTAATTTTTGGAGATACCCATTGTCAGGGTGACAATGAGATTAGTGTGGGGTAATGTTGATCAGAGAACACTTGACAGAACTCACACAAGAAGTCCACGTAGGAAAATAGGCCAAGTTTAAGGGCACGAATGGATAGGAAGAACCCGCGTGCGGAGGGAAAGTTCAGCATTTAGGACTTAGCCAATTTTGAGCATGAAGACCTATTTTTAGAAGATGGCGTGCGGAACACACCAACAATGCAGAGACGTGTGTGCCACGCATTATCTATCTTTAGAGGATCGGATCGAAGAATTTTGCATGGAGACAAGCTAAGAATAGGATTGTCACTTCAGTTAACTGTAAGAGGTCTATAGATAGCACACTTGCATGTGTGGCTATGCCTGTAAATGGTGTGTGGCTATTAATAGCATGCGGCCTATTTTTGGAATAGATAAGTGGTGAAGGGAAAGTTCCCACCCTATATATATATGATGTGAATCACATAATAGTTAGTAGATAGAGATATATAGGTATATGTAGAGTGTAAGAGGTAAGCATAAAGAGATATGTGCATATGACTGGATTACTGTATCAGATCCATGCGCGCATCGATATAGAATTGCCATTATTGTAAGGAGCTTCTATGTTTATTAATAGATGGAAGATATTGGCTGAATCTAAGTGTCATTCCTGTGTGTAATTGAGTAGTGCATGTTCTTGATTCAATCATGATTATTGTTTAAGCTTGTTCTTTCATAGATCTAAATATGGCATGCATTGTAGAATGATGGATTAGTTATGGATCTATATGTTTCTTCCTTCATCACACTATCATCCTACTACACAATCCTAAAGAGAGACCTGGTACCTTTGCGCGCTTTGTCTAGGATGAGTGATGTGTCAGCGTGTCTAGGGTGTTATCTAGTAAATTCTAGGTTGTATCATTTATTTCAAGGAAAATCTGCTTTGAAGGGGCCTAAATGACTTTGAGCTCCAAAATAGCTTGCCGAGCATCTTGATGAGTTAGCATAGATTTATGGGTAGCTTGGGCGATCTAGTTGAATGATTAATAGGTGGGCTTCTCGATTGAAGAGTGAGTCATGACAAGACTGTGTCGATCCAACACGGATGTTTGAATGTATGGGTCAAAAAGGACACACATAAAAGGCTTGACAGTGTTAAGAGGTTCAGTGTCGACGTTGTAGTATTTGAGCTCAACATCATCAAGCTAGAAGTTGTTCACAAAGAGATCACACAAATCAACGAGCTCAGTTGAGGAAATGAAGCCATAAATATGATTGAAGTAATTGCTAGGTCGATTCTAGGATGGCTCGATGAGTGGAGACATGTGAATGACATGTCATTGCAAAGGTAAAGTTTAAAGGATGGCTAAGGATAAGTTTTAAATGCCATCAATGATTCGATTTGAAGCACTTGGAAAGAGCTCGTGACATGAGTTTAGAAGGATGACTCACAAAACCTGAAGAGCCAGGGAATAACACGATCATGTGAATTGGGTTTCACCATGTGCAAGCTCAGCCGAACTTGGGAAAACTCGAGGGAGCTGTTGAGTTCAACTTGCGGAACAAGGTATTTAGAGAGATGTTGACCACATAATGTACATGATGAGCTTGCACTCAAAGTTGCAGCATAGGGAGAGCCATTAGAATGGCTCATTCGGGAGAGGAAATTGCACAACCTAGCAAATGAGGTGTATTTGATCATAGAAGCAACTCGATAACATAACTTGGTAAAGTAGAATCAACTGGGTAGCACATAAGTTTGGCATAGGCTCGGGATGTGGCTCACCAAGAAATGAATGGATCGATATATCAAGCTAGGGAAGGTTCGGTATTACAAGTAGGTAGCACTACATGTACTGAGTGGTGTTGTCCGAGTTCTCTCATGGCTCGTCGATCCATGAATATAGTTGAGTGTCACATGAATTGGTGATATGACCTTCTAATCAACTCATATTAGGGATTGTGATATGTTAGAGGTCCAGTTTGAATGTAGAAGAGAGGGAGCTCAAGATCTCATTTTAAGAATGACACACAACTCTATAAAGACCATATGGTTTGGCAGAATTTGAATATTGACTTTGTAAGGAGTTCACAAGAATATCAAAGAAAATCGATGTATCTACCGTAGAGTGTATAAGCATAATGGGTATTCGAGCTCAACATAGAGCCAAGCATTGTGCACGAATTGAAAGCTCAGTGGGATTTCAGTTGGCCGAGTTATGTTTGGTGATCAATTAATAGTATGTTAGCTTGAATCGTGTGGAAGGAAAAAAAGGGTGGTGATTGTATAGTTTAATCATGGACTGAAGATCACCTTGTCGAATTGAATGATTGATTAACGGAAAGATGAGAGCTCATCATATGGCCATCCAGGTAGAAACAAAAGGATGAAGATCAAGCCATGCGAATAATGGCGAAGAGACGACTCAATGGGACTCATCTAGCAAATGTGATCATGCAGGAGAGAGCTCATTGTGGCGAGCTAAAACCAATTTACAGCTGAGTGAGTGGCTCGGTCGATGCAAGGTGAGGGGTAGGATAGTGAGATTTTGGGAAACTTTGGGTTCATTACCCAGTTAATTGGGAAAACTTGTTCATGAATCCCATGCTTCCATCATCAAAATGGGGAGTTCTATCCCATCATGGAAATGGGGGAATTCAGGTCAGTTGGTTCAAGGTTTCATACCCGAGTGAAGGACATACCTATGGGGTAGTGTGGCCAAGCTTAGCAGGGATTGTATTGGAGATAGCCCGAGCTAGGAATTATCGGCGATTAGGGGTGATCGATTCGGGGTGTCTCGAGCTCTAGTGTCAAGGGATGTCAAACCCGTAGGGTATATGTGGCAAGGGGATCATGTGAGGAACTTGGTCAATGTGTCTTCAGGGTGGTTTCTAGGTTAAGCATCGAGTCATTGGCTGAGTTTAGTGTTAAGAAATATTTATTAGTGCTCCGTTATTATTGATATTCTAAAGAGAATAATTACATGAGTAATTATTCACATATTTGGTTGTATTATTTGATAGTTGTGATATTGTTGTGAGTTACAACAATATCACAGATATAGGTAGATTGTTAGAGCAACTTCCTAGAATATAGGAATTGCATCTCATTATATATTGTATGACCCAGAATACATTGACATATATTGAGAAAAATGCTTGTTGTTTTGTAAAATCTGAGAACTGATCTTCATTTGGTACCAGAGTGGTCTGTTCTCCCATGCCTGCGATGGAATTAAAAAAATCATCAAGGGGCAATTAGTATTCTTTGTTGTCCCATCTATGAGGAAGGCCCCTAGCGGCTGAAGATCCTTCTCCCCATGAATTTACCACAATTGCAATTCTATCTAGATGGTCTACACAGTGCGTGATAGTCATCTTGATTATATGTAATTTCTGGAGCCTCCCAAGTGCATTTATCTACGTCCTCGTGTAACTCCTCTTCGAGGTCAATCATTTACATGTGTCATAGACCTACCTTCTCGTGCATAGATCACCACATTGGTAATCTATTGAATATTCTCATTGCGTTTGGATTGGAGCTGAGAATATTGTGTCATTCCATATTCCAGAATATCTAAGATTGAATTCAAGGTGTTTCAAAGAACTCAACGAACTGTCACCTCTTGCCTCAGATTTACGTTGACTGTGGAAATTGTGTTTCGTGGCCAGTCAAGAGTGTGAGTGTTTTGTGCTCTCATGCCTATTCTGATGTCTTAGACATTTGTAACAAGCACCAAATCCTCCCACCCAAGTCGTTCCTTGATCTGGAACTTGAGGTAGATCGATTTGTCTTCTATCGGCGTGGAAAAGAGACGTGATCTGTGTGTCCAGCTGTTCAAAATTTCTCCTACAGTCTTTGCGCCAATCGATTTAAGCATCCTGCTATCTTTTTCATTGTTGAGGGTACGGATCTAATCGGGTCTATCACCTAATTTAATCTGATCTGCGAAAGGATAAATTGTGCTCAGTTTGGACTCCTCCTGCCTGACTTGGACTCATCATTGTCATCTTTTTTGTGTATATCCTCCAACACAGCTCACCACATCTGCCTTGTCACGGCATTTCACCTTGATTTCTGCCCATACTTTCAACCTGCTCGTCCAAGGATTGTTGACCAGATTATGCGACGTCCATGTCTTTGTCAGTCTTATCCAAACCACATCAGGTGATCACGATATTATCAGGTTTTAAATCAATTTAGTCATTATGTTATCATTAATGTGTTGTAATTTTATAGTGGTCTGTTAAGACATTGAAAGTAAAGTCTCCATACAATTGTGTCACTAGGGGGTCGATAAAGGCAAGTCTTCTTTAGAGAAATTATATGGTCTCTGTCCATTAGTATTTTAGTCTCTATTCTTTTTAAATTTATTTATTATTATAGTTCAAGTCTTTATAGTGTTGGTTTAATGCCATGCATTTGATTGAATGCTATAAGCTCAATGTTTAAAGATCTCAAAATTAGAATTTGGGATATTTTATAAAATTGGTCACTACAATAGTTACTATTTGAAAAAATAGTTTAACGTCAATATTGTCTTTTGTTTCAAGTCAATTAGAGTCGTCAATGTTTGTAATTGTCAACACATTAGTGACAAATATCATTGTCCACGTCAAAAGATTTGGTTATACATATCATCATTGTGGTCAAAGGTTGTTAAAATTTTAGTCCAAAGTGTCAAAGTAGTATCTATCGTCAAGAAGAGTTGAAAGTTGTTAAGTCATTTTGTAAAGAGTCGAAGTCAAATATTTTTAAAAAAATTTAAAATAAAAAAAAACATCTTGTGGATGCATTTTCGGCGGTGACCGACGTCCTAATAAAATTTTGTGGTTCACATTGCGGGAGGGAGACAAAATAAAGTTCAATGTGAAACAAGATGAGCTTCAAAGCCATATTCCGTTGAGTTAGCAACAAATATCGGAGGATGGAGGCAAATGGAGGTTGGAGGTCATTCAGCGACCTCTCGTCAGTCGCCAACGACGGGGCCGCATATCAACTTTGGTGACATGTGTGTGTGCAGTTTGATTTTAGTGTTTCCAGTGTGGTGTGCCTCAATTTGCAGTAATCTTGTTTTCAATAAGTGGAAATTACACATTGAGGGGGGGGAACATCATTCCAATGTTCCATTTCTAGTATGTCAGCTTTTTCTATGTATGTATGACCAACAGATGTCAGCAGAATTTCCTATGTTATTCCCTGCAGTGAGTTGTGATGAGGGCTGTGAATAGTACTTGGCATATCATGATGTGGTTGTAGGTAAACCACTTGAAAACCTTCATTTGTGGTTTGTGGTAAACCAATAGCAAAACCACCATTCTTGGTTGTTGGTAATCCATTTGCAAAACCATCACTTTGTGGTTTGTGGTAAACCAATTGCAAAACCACCATTCTCGATTTTTGGTCAACCGTTTGCAAAACCATCCCTGAGGTTTGTGATCATCCTATGAAAATCACCAGATCATGAGAAGGTGCAAGTACAAAGGTAGGTTTTCCCCATGTTCGTACTAGGGGGGGGAATGTTAAGAAATATTTATTAGTGCTTCATTATTATTGATATTGTAAAGAGAATAATTACATGAGTAATTATTCACATATTTGGTTATATTATTTGATAGTTGTGATATTGTTGTGAGTTACAACAATATCACGGATATAGGTAGATTGTTAGAGAAAATTCCTAGAATATAGGAATTGCATCTCATTATATATTGTATGACCCGGAATACATTGAAATATATTGAGAAAAATTCTTGTTGTTTTGTAAAATCTGAGAACTGATCTTCATTTAGAGGAATGGGCTTATAAAGGAGATGTCAAAAGAATAGATGTTGAGCATGCCACGAGGAAGAAAATCAGAGGACTTATGGGCTAGTCAAATTTGAACGTGTCAATGTATCCAATGCACTCGTTGGAGTGGCCATAAAAAAAATACCAACCGATGTAGAACGTGGCACAACAAGGTAAGTAGGGAGGCTTCATTACAACACGTGAAGTGGTCAAAACATATGGTTCACGTGAAATGCATATAATGAAGAGTTTGTTAAGTGATGCAAAAAGGGGATAGCTTTCCAGTCAGCTCGGTGAGCCGGTTGGTGAGCCACTTGTCAAGACAACATTAAAATTCCCCCCAAAGTAAAAATAAACTCATGGGTCCCATCAAAAGGCTGAGATGCCTTAAGTTTTATTAAAAATGTTATTTTTATTAAAATATTAGATAAATTCAAATTTTTGAATTTATGAGGGTATGGTGAGGAATTTTTCTGGAATGTGCAATTAATAATGTAAATAAGCATGTAATCCATCATGTGTTATATTCATGCCTAAAATTTAAGATTTCTTCCTCTCTTTCTCTCTAGCTTGGATTTTCTATAAATGTAAATGAGGAACTCATTTCAAAGGGTTAGACATTTTTTCCAATTCCTCCCTCTTTTCACAAGCTAATCTATTGTGGATTTTGGGAACTTTCAAGACTTTTCTTCCAAAGATTGTAATGGCAACCATTGCCTCTTCCTACTGTAATGATGCATTGTGCATGTGATTGAAGTAATAGAAATTGTGTTCTATGACTAATTATTGGTCCTTTCATCATTTTTGCTACTTTGTTTTGCCTTTCTCATGCTTGCAGGTATATTGTGCAACTTCAAGTTTCCATTGCAGGTTTTGGGAGTTTTGTGCTTATCTGGGAGTGAAGTTTTGTATGTAGTTGGGTTTTTGTGCATGTCCATCCTGTTCATTTTCATCCTTCTTCATTGGAAGACAGAAAAACTTGTCTAGAAAAACCCTTTCTTGGTGCATCACCACTTCCTAGTGTAGGTTTTATTTCTTGCAAATCTCTCTCCCTAATCCCCTGTAAATGTTAGTATAGGTCTAGTTAGTTATTTTATTACATTAGGAGTAGTGTAGTGCTTAGTTTAGGAAGAGGAAGATGGCCTTCTCCGGAGGTTCACCTCAAGCCCGCAAGTCCCACATCTTGAGAGGTGATCCCATGTTACCCAATCACACTGAATGCCCTATCCATCACTTGGCCATTTGGAGGGTGTAGTGATTTGGTGATAACAATTTTTGGCACACTCTGGTGGGAGAGAGAGTTGGTACTTCTCTTCATACTTGCAACAAATAAAAGTACCTGATGACTCCATATCTCTGGACTTTCAAATCTCAGTGTGTTAACTTTTATGTGAAGAATTTCAGACAAGAGCTTCTTCAAAGCAAGGAAATTATCAACATATTGAGTTATCCTTGTCTCCTCCAAGGAGAAGGAGAAGAGGCATTTCAACATCACTAGTTACAACATCACCTCATAGGGGTCATTCGACCCCCCCTTATGGAAGGTTTCCTCCACCCAGGAATAACCAACCTTTCGTTGCTATGGCAGTCCCTGCAAGGAACCAATATTTTCCTCCTTTCAATGCAAGTAGTCCTCTCCAGTTGGCTCAATGTGATCCTATACCTACTGCAGCACTCAAAAGTTTTCCCTTTTACACAGGGGAAACTCATATTACTCCTGTGGAACATATTCTTGATGTGGCCAGCATTTGTGCAGTACATAATATTACAGAAGACAACGTTGTGGTCAGACTCCTTGCTACTTCCTTTAAGGGAAAAGCACTTCAATGGTTTCATGGGTTAGACGTTGGTACTATAACCACTTGGGACGAATTGGGAGAAAATCTCTACAAACAGTTCGAAGACAAGAGTGATCACTTGTCACTCATGGAATAACTCACTACCATAAAGAGAGTCCCTCAAGAGTATATGAGTGATTTCAACTTCCGATTCCAAAAGACTTGGAATAGGATTCCGGCACTCATAAAGACCTTCTCCCAATAATGCATTCTTATACTATTTAAGAGCTTTAAATAGTGATGTAATAGTTATGATCCAGTCCATGGGAGGGACTACACTGCCTGATGCCTATGAAAGTTACTATAAGAGCAGAGAATTCTTTGATTCAGGATGGAAAGATAGCTCCAAGACCACCGATGTTGTTGTATCCAGAGCTCCCAAATAACCAACCTACTATTTCTCCTCTTCCTACAGCCTCTAAGAAACCAGCTCAGTCTGTCACCCACCCCTTCAAATGATCTAGTCAAAGTCAAGTCACTACTACAAACCTTTGGGAATGAACTTGTTGCTACTCAAGAGGCAACAATCTATCAGTATACTCATCCTTACCAATCCCAGAATCAATAGTACCAGGCTAACCACCCACCTTTTCAAGGAAATAATCAGTCACAAAATCAAGTTGCAAATGTCAATCCTCTGAACTTTAGGAATCCTCTCGCTGTCTAGCTCTTCTAGAGCCCTTGTACCATTCAAAATAATCTAGTTCAAGACTATGAATGGTGTTATCCTTGTTCTCAACCCCAAAATCAAAATCTTTTCCCCAATGGAGTTCTTAGCCAGGCCCTTATGGTTCAAAGTGTATCTGCTTCGCCAGAGCCAATGGAAAATTCATCTACAAGGAAGCAGTAGATCAACCACAGGTGCATGAAGAAACCACTTTGTTAAATTGGAAAGAAAATATTTTGTGGATTGAATACAAATTCTTCATCAGTGGTAGAAAACACTCACTCCAAAAATAGGGAAATAGAATCCCAAGTCTTCCAAAGCTAATCAAGCATCCACTTCACAGCCTCAGCCACAAGTGGTGGTTGACCAACAAAGATGAGGGAAGAAGTTTCAACAGAAATGTAGGCTAGTCAGGCTGTAAGGAAAGAAGGTTTTTCAGGCATCACAGTACCCAAACAAGTACTTTCCAAAAGAGGATTCTAATGCCCAAAGAAATGTTCAGCAAAGTAGGAACAATTCCCTTCAGTATTGTAGAACAGATGAAGAAGACCAACCTGAGTGTTACCATGTGGGAAGCACTCTCAATTCCTTCTCAAAGAAACCTTTTGCAAGAGGCTCTGAAAACGTTTTGGTACAACTAATGAAGCATTGGGTTGTGGGGAAGCACTTGGTACATAATTTTGATCAACCAGAAGTGGAACAATTATTCCCAAGGTGAATAATGCTGCCACCATTTAGGATTTCTCTATCATTGGTGATCATTTGGTACATAATTTCATGATCGATTTTGGTGCCAGCAGTTCAGTCATGCTAAGCAAATTGTAGACTTGCATAGGAATCCAATATACACCAGTCTCTAGAGGACTATTAGTTTGATGGTACAACAATTTACTATCCATCATGTCCCAGTTTTGGACTCATCAAGAATATCAGATCTTCTATCCTCTCTTCATCCATTTTCCTATCACAATATTTCACTGCCAAGATGGGTGTTACCTATCAGTCTATTGGTCACATATGATCCTTAGGAATTGATATGAAACTAAAGTGACTATAAGGGAAGAACCAATTTTTATAATCATGTGGAGCCCTATACCTCTAGTCCTATAAATGGGAATTATACCATTCATGATCCAGAGGAAGAAGTTGTTGATCATGAACCAACCACTCTTGTGGAAGAGGTCCCTGATACTGTGTTGGATGAGGTAAGTGGAGAATCATCAGTATGATCCCTATGTTGAGGCATTAGCAGAAGAAGAAGTTGGTTTGTTACTTTTAGAGGAGACAGGGTTGGGTACGTATTGTATTCACGAAGAAGGCGTAATCATACCACAACTTGTTAAAACCCAAAACAACTCTGAAAGGACTTTAGCAACTATTTTTTGATGGCTCAAGGAGTAAAAATGGAGTAGGTGTTGGTGTCATGTTAATTTATCCTGAAGGAGATAAGTACTTCTCATCTTTTGGACTGCAATTTAGTTGCACCAACAATGTCTCTGAATATGAAGCTCTTGTGCAAGGAATTCAGTGGGCTCAAAAGAAAGGGATCAAATCCTTGACTATTTTTGGTGATAGTGAATTGGTTGTACATCAAGTAAGAGCTGTGTAGTGCATCAAAAAATGATTTTCTAAGATCTTACAAGAATTAAGTTTGGGATTTAATTGAATATTTTGAGGCTTTTGAGATCCACATGGTTCCTAGAAATCAAAATCAAGATGTTATGATAGGCTTGCTACAATTGGCTCACAATATGATGTACCTATTGATATCATGAAGGATGAAGACGGTAACCCATTAAAATGGTCATTCAACCTACATAGTTCCTGATAATGTGAGTAGTTGGCAAGTTTTTGATAAGTGATAAAACAAATCATTCTTTTTCTACAAGAAGAAGTAGAGTTTTCTGTGAAAGAATCAGGCTAAGTTACAGGAAGCATATAGTGACCAGATTATACAATTGAAAAGAAACAAGTTACCAAAAGGTTTGGTTACTCTTGAGTCCATCTTTAATTCAGATGATCAAGGTTAGAAGATAAAGTGCTAACATGGTAGTCAAAGAGGATGATTTTGAAGAAGTTAAGGTAGCAAATGAAAAGTTTCTAAAGATTGGCAAAGTGTGTACCCTAGAGGAGAAAAAGGATTTTGTCAAACTTTGTCAAGAATATAATGATGTTTTTGCATGGAGTTATAAAGATATGCATGGTTTTGATCCAGGTTTAGCACAACATACCATCGAACTTGATCCTAATGTTAAGCCAGTTTGGAAAAAATAAAGGCCAGTTAATCCCAAAATTGAGCCACTGATGAGAAAGGAGCTGACCAAGCTTATTGAGGCTTAGCATTATTTTTCCAATCAAGCATTCCTCTTGGGTAGCTAACCTAGTTCCCGTGAAGAAATAAAAATGGAGATATCTAGTTATGTGTGGACTTCAGGGATTTGAACTGGGCTTCATTAAAGGACCATTATCCCCTTCCATGTATATGGAGAAAATCCTTCAAACAGTGGCTGGAGCTCAAAGGTTTTATTTTCTTGATGGATATTTAGGTTATAATCAAATTCTGGTCAAAGAATCTGATCAGTTCAAAATGAACTTTCACTACCAAGTGGGGCACATACACCTATAACAAGATGCCATTTGGATTATCTAATGCTGGAGATACTTTCCAATGAGCTATGGACATGAAATTTAAGGGGTTGATCAATGACATTATCTTTGGTATATCTTGATGATATAACTATGTACTCCAAGCATGCGAGAAGATCACATTGCACATCTAAGAAAGGTTTTCAGGAGATGCAGAGAGTTTGGGGTTTCACTCAATCCGAAGAAATGCATTTTTGTGGTGCATGAGGGAAAATTGCTGGGACATGTGGTTTCAGCAAGAAGGAATTTCTATTGATCAGCTAGGATTCATTCAATTTTGTCCCTATCTCTCCCAAGTCACAAGAAATATCTTTAGAGTTTTCTAGGAATGATAAATTTTTTGCAGAGATTCATTCCTCAATTTGCAACCTTGGCTAAACCATTAACAACCATGTTGAAGAAAAATATGCCCTTTTCATGGAAAAAGGAAGGAAAGGGAAAGCTTTGAAGCCATTAAGACAACCATTTCTCAAGCGCCTACATTGGTGAATCCAAGGTTTGATAAGGATTTTATTCTTTATGCTTTTACAGGTCAGAAGAGTATTTCGGGGATCCTCACTCAACAAAATGATGATATGATGGAACAACCAATTGCTTTCTTCAGCCAGTCTCTAAAATACTATGAGCTCAAATATTCATTTGTTGAAAAGTAAGTTTTTTCTACTATTCGAGCTTTGAAAAATTCAAGCACATGTTGTCCAATAATAGAATTCATTTGATGGTGTCTCATCCAGGCATTAAGGATTTTTTGTCTGAATAAAGATATGAATGAGAAACATGTTGGGTGGATTACCAAGGTGATGGAGTATGACATACACATCAAGGTTACCAAGCTAGTTAGAGGTAAAGGTTTGTGTCAACAACTTTCTATAGATTTGGAATCGAAAGGTGATGAGATGTGATGCTTTTGAATAATGATATAGGAGATGATCAGGTTGACTGGTTATTCAAGATGAAGGATTTCCTTCTCTCAATAACATATCCTGTTGACATGGATAGGAATCAAAGACATAAACTTTCATCTTCAGTCTATTCCTTATGTTCTGGTAGATAATGTTCTCTTTCAAAGGGATTTGAATGGTGTTCTCCTTCGGTGCATAGGGCCAGAACAAGTAAGTAAATATACTGGAAGAGTTTCACAATGGTCTATCAGGAGGGCATTACTCTGCATGAACAACTGCTACAAAAATCATGAGGGTTGACAACTATTGGCTAGATTTATTCAAGGATGCCCATCTCTGGGTAAAAAAGTGCAAGTAATGCACCTTTTTCACTAGAAAACAAAAGTTATTGGCATCTCTTCCCCTCCGGCTGATTCAAGTTGATCAACCCTTTGTTCAATGGGGGTTAGATTTCATCGGAATGATCAATCCACCATCTAGTGATGGACATAAATGGGTCCTTACCACAATGGATTATTTTACTCGATGGACAGAGGTGGTAGCATTGAAGGAGGGTAATGAAAAATTTGTTCTTGATTTCCTAGAAAGCATAATGATAAGGTTTGGTGTCCCATTTATATTTATTTTAGATAATGCAATGGATTTTCTTGGTTTGAAGCTGAGTGAATGGGCTATTAAGAATGGATTTTATCTCAAGACTTCATCCAATTACTATCCATAAGGGAATGGGTTGGCTGAGTCTAGCAACAAGAACCTCATAAGGATTATCAAGCACACAATGGAAACCAACACGAGGACTTGGCACACACAGCTTAAAACTGCTTTATGGGAAAATCAAATCACACCTAAAAGGGCCATCAAAAATTATCCTTTCATGCTGGTATATGGAAGAGAAGAAAAACTTCCTGCTATCCTTAGAATTACCTTCTTTAGAGTTGGCACATCAACTTGAGGTTATGGAGAGTGATCCTATGACAATCAGGTTTTTTGAGCTCATGGAGTTAGAAGAAGTGCGGAACAAGGCTATGAATACTTTGGAGAAACATCAAGCTCAGGTTAAGAAATATTTTGACAAGAAGGCATCCAACACACATTTTCAAGAGGGAGATTTAGTCCTCAAATGGGATGCAGACAAATCCAAACTTGGCATACACGCTAAGTTTTACGCTCTCTGGAGTGGACCATACATTATCACAAGTTACAAGGAGGTGAATTCATTTCGTCTATCTAGGCTCAATGGAGAAGAAATGTCCCATTCATGTGAATGGGATACATCTCAAATATTTTTTTTGAGAGTTTTCCACCCCCTATAAATTTTAGTTAGGTGTTTTCCTCCAAGTTCTTTGCACATTGTTTGTTGTGTTGTGCTCCATTGTTGTTATTTTTGTTTTCCTTGTTGTTGTGTGTGTTGTGTTTCGCGTTGTTTCTCTTGCACAGTGTATCGAAGTTGAAGTTTTTCAGGAGAAGGAAAATGTTCAAAGTCTTAATAAGAGTTTAATGATGTCCCCAATTCATCAAAAACTTCATTCAAAACTATGTAATGTGTGTCATAAATTCCAAGTAATCATCAAATTCAATAGTGTACTTTACACTTTAGTATTATCGGATCAGGTCTATGATCAGCAGTGATACCCAAGGAGATTTCAATATATATCACAAAGGATCAAATCAATTTCAGGATGTCAATATTTACTCTATGCCCAACGGATAACTTAAGGCTGTTAGAACTAGTGTGCTTAGCAAGAAAGCATTCCTGAGAGGTTGCACAAAAAAATGTTATCCAATTTTCACCCCTTAGGGGAAAAAAATGGATGATGTGGGTTTATTTTGGACCTACTAGGACTGGAAAAGGTTCATTCATGATGCATTCCACGTCATTATAGGTAATGGTCTTATGTTTAGGAAGTGTATTATGGTGCATTATGAGTAGGTTGTGAGATCATCTTGTTTTATTTTCCCATTTTCCGAGTCTTAGAGGCTCAAAGTTTTCTCAGAGTGTGGAAACTGACCCTAGTGGGCCCATGTCTAGTCAACATGGGAAAAAGTGATTAAAAGTGATAATTAATTGTTTTAGGGGTATTATTATACTTTCCATTACCTCTCTATTTTCAAGAAAGGGCCCATAAAAATTAAATTCGGGAAAAACCAGCATTGGCAGTCTCAAGTAGCATTGAGCTAAAAATAGCTTTTCGAGTAGCTCGGTGAGCTACCTCCCAATGGAGGCATGTGGAGGGGGTCATTAAGTTAGATATTCTTAGCTCATTGGAATAAATTTTAAAATACCCACCCGATGACAAGTGGAAGTGATATTGAATTTATAAGATATCCCACCATGTAAGCTAAAGGGATAGTCGCTATAGAGATTAAATGTCGAAGTTGTAGTCATTTGAGCTTAGCATCAGTCAGAGGGGGAAGCTGTTCACGAAGATCATCTCGATAGGTCAATGAGCTCGGTGGATTCTTTTGCCAATTCATAAATATGTTTCAAGTAATCACTCAGTCTGAGTCAAAAATGGCTCAACTGAGTGGAGTCCCACCAAGAGAACAAACGGATCCCATTACAAATATTTAATATATTTTTAATTAGAATGGCACAAGATAAGTTTGAAATGCCATGAATGATTTGAATTCAAGGTGGTTGGCATGATCTCAGGACATGAGTTCTAGAAGTGGTGTAATTAATGATGTGAATTAAGCCATATGAATACCATCGATCCCAATGATTTAGGATTTCACCATGTGCAAGCTCAGCCTTTCACGGGAAAGCTCAAGGTATTTTTCTAGTTCAAATTGCAAGATGAGGTAACTGGAGAGACATCAGGGTCTCTCAAAATTTCCACAATGAGCTAAGACTATTGTGGATTTTGGGATACTTTTAAGCCTTTTCTCCAATGGCTCGGTAATGGGATAGGATATTGCACTCTTCCTGGCTATAATGAGGTGCATTTGTGCACGTGATTGAAGTAACTCGGCAGCATAAATTGTGTTATGTGACTAATTGACTTGGTGGCTTTCATCAGTTTGGAATTGACTCAGGTTGTAGCCTTTCTCATGTTTACAAGTATAATGTGCAACTTGAATTTTCCATTACATGTTTTGGGTAGTTTTGTGCTTACTTTGGGAGTGAGGCTTTGTATGTGCCGAGTTGAGTTAGTCGAGTTCTTGTTCATGGCTCATGGATCCATGCATATAGTCATCCTGTCTTTAGGCATTGGAAAACCAAAACCTTTTCTAGTAAACTTAGACTTAAGGCTTGGTGCATCACCATTCATAGTGTAGGTCTTATTTGAATGCAGAAGAGAGGGAACTCTGCCACTCATCCCATGAAATGACACATTACTCTGTATAGGTCTAGTTAGTTTTTTTATTGCATTAGGAGTATTATAGTGCCTATTTTAGGAAGAGGAGTTCACAAGAATATCAAAACAGATCGATGTAGGAATCCCACAGCTTAGGAGCAAGTAATAGATTTGTATTCTTTCTCTATCATAGAGCCACAGCTATTGTACATCATATTGACAAGCTACGATGGGATCTCAATTGGATCAGTTATGTTTGGCTATCAATCGATAGTATGTTCGCACGAATCATATTGATAGGAAATTAACCTAGGGTGGTCATATACAGTATACACTACATGCTTATTGATATTACATTACAATTGCTGTCTGTGACTAATTATTGGTCCTTCTCATTGCATTTCTACTAACTCTCCCAATGTGCCCATACCTCATGCACTCTAGGTATATAGTGAGATACATAGTAACAACCCTCCATAATAGGTTTTGGGAGTCTTTGTGCTTCATCTGGTAGTGAACTTTTCTCAACAAGCTTTGGTTGTGGCACATGAAACCAATCCTACTTCAGATGGTTTCAACAACATTAATAATATTGATGTAGCAAAACAATATCTCATTGTTGTATTATCTAACATTCACTAACTGTAGGTAATTATTTCATATAGTAAATATCAATCTTACTAATCCCCTGTAATATGGTACATTTAGGTCTATTTACATTAATATTATTCCATATTAAAAGTAGTATAGTGCCTAATGTTCACACTACAACATAGAATATCTCCAGTCTTCTCAGGAGGTTCACATGTAGCTACAAGTCCCAAAGCTTTCAAGGTGTTCCCATGTTACCTAGTCACACTAAATTCCCTATCCATCACTTGGCCATTTGGAGGGTGTGGTGATTTGATGATAAAAATATGATAGATTAATAACAATGAATCCAATTAAGGCCTAAAAGCAAGTCAAACCCCTCAACTATGTTTCTAACAAGGAAAGGACAAACATGGTAAAAGGGCCAACCATGACATATAACTTAACAACACTAAAGATTTTGTGGAATGGATAGTCGATTTGTGATGAAGGCTAACCAATAGCCCAAAGGAGCGACATAAAACAGGCACTAATAGGTCAGGATGGATCGACCTTAGTATTGTTAATAGTGTTCGAGCCGATAGATGCATGTATGTGTAAATGATTAGATGTAAATGTAGTGTGATAATCGGTGTTAGAAAAAGAAATGACAGATGACGTAGCTTCAGTGTTAGCAACTAAGAAATCAAGCATTCTTAAGAGGTGACACTGCATGATATGTATGATTAGCAGAAGAATCTGCAGTCTTTTGTCGTGTTGTTGGTAGCCATTATTAAAGATTTTGAATTTACCCTTGTCACTAACAGGAGCAGAGCTAGTAGATTCTAGGAATTTGAGCTTATCATTGTCAATTAATTCTTGGATAATTATTCAGAGTTTTAGGCATCGATTTGTAGAATGTCCCACACAATGATGATAATCAGAATGTAAATTTTCATTATAGTTCTATCCTTTGGGTTGTGGTGGGTCTAACTCGAGCGGTAGAGGAAGGGTAATAAGGTTTTTGTTGATGAGTTTCTTTAATATAAGATGTGGAGCTATTGGAAGGTTGTTAAATGTGTGCCTAGGCTATTATGGCTAAACTTCTTTAGAGGGGGTAATTATGCTAACTGTGATTTTAGTGTCAGTTGGCTTAGATTTATATGGCTTGAATGGTGTCTTATTTTGAAAATGAGTGGAGGATGGATTTTGTTCCTAATACTTAAGTTTTCCAATGGATATAATTTTAGACTCACGAAGCTTAAGAGTATGATAAAGTTGATCAAATGAAGAAAAGGCCTCAAAGAGAACGCTTTCTTATAGAGGTGGTAAAAGACTGGATAAATAGATCTTTTAGCTCAAAATCGACAAGTACATTTGTCATTTTAGCAAAATAATTCTTATAACGTAAAATTTAGTTAGCAAATTGTTCATTGGATCCTTGTTTAATTTTTGCTAGTTGAGCATAAGAAATCTTAGGACCTGTGTTGATGGAGAAATGTGTAATGAAGGCATCGACTAAATGGGAGAATGAATTAACTGAGTGGACAGATAAATTGTACAACCTACATAAGAATGGAAAAATCATGGAAAATACAAGGACATATATATATATAGCTATATATAGTATGATCGTCAGCATATATATATATATAGCATATATGAGAGAGGTCCCATAAGAAACTCCTGTAAGTCACCAAGCCCATTGAAAATAGGTATCTTAGGGCCAAGAACAACTGGGACCAATTGGATAAGTAGAGATGGCAGAAGTGCAAATGGAGTATGCTAATAATAAATGATAGAATACAAGTAATAGATGTAGCATGATAAAAATAATATGTAGTAGACTAAACGAACTCGAGCCTGATCATCATGATACAAGTGAAATATAACACATATTGTGATTAAATAAAGTGGTGCAAGATAACAATATTAGCTGGTGTGATCAACTAATGGTAGCGTAAAATGTATAAGGATATGAGTGGGGTATAGAGTTTATTAATGGTAGAAATTCCCCTGGTGGTAGCGTAGATGCAGGCAAATGAGTGGTCAGAGTACTACTGGTCATAGCCATGAAAAGGATGTGAATAATCCACCCAATTTCAAAAATATGGTCTAATTAAGTAGCAATATGTCAAAACTTCCCCTAGTGTAGATCATGGGGGCCCCCAATATGGTGAGCTGCCATTGATGGCTGTAAGGTAGAGCTTCAGTAAAATTCCGTATAAGTGTTTGATGTCCATAGGTTAATGCATTTGTGACAACCTTGAGTCTAAATAATATATAGGAGTCAAGAAGCGAGATGATGTGATCAGGTGTCACCAGAGTGATTAAATATAAATTATTTTAAGGACAAACAAGTCGCGTGAAGGTCCTACTTTTGTATTTTTATAGTATTATATGATTTTTAGTATTTTTTTCCATATGATATGACACTAAAATAGTATTGGACTGATTTTAGAATTAGTATTAGTGGCTTTGGAAATAGAGGCTATTAATTTTATGCAAGAGATGTAAAAGGAAAGTGACATAGTTGATTGTTGTAGATTTTCCCTTAAGTAATCACACAAAACCCACTGTAAATATGATTCTATAAACTTAGGGGAAATTCCTAGTCATGAACTAGGGGAGAATGGGTTGAATGATTAGTTATCACGGATAATCAGTATTTGTGTATGAAGTAACTAGGTACAAATGATGGTGTGCAACATGTGAATTCCGGTTCACATGCCTCTTAGGAAACAGTCATATGTAGTTAATGTGTATGGTGAACCATGTCACATGGAGTGTGAGTCATGCATAAAATAATCACTAGAATCTGAGCGTCGTAATCACGTGAGATATAGTATCCAGTGATCATCTGATTAATCAAGATAGTAGTGTCATGAAGTTGTGAGTTATGAGAAATCAGCAGTATTTCAACATGTAATGGTTGATAACCAAGTTCGGCATTTGATCACTACGTCTCTGGTGTTGCATATGCACCAAGTTATTTTACATATAGCTAGGTGTAGATATATACAATTTGGTAACAAATAACCTTTGGAAACTCAATAATGTTAGATTTGTATTTACACTATGAATTACATACACATATTCAAGCCTATTTGAGATTATCTCTCTCAATTCTCAATAAACATCTCTCTCTCTCTCTCCCTACATTACTTTTCCAAGGTTACTACCCACATTTCTCAAATTTTGTAATATACTGACTATTACATTTATACTAAGCAATACATTACTCCCAAGCATCTCACCTAGAATATTTCTCAAACATCAAGATTTCACCAACTATCCAAAATGTACATGGGATTTGGGACTAAGTCATACTACGTAATGGTATGACCTAATACCTGGTCTTGTCTCCAAACTCTCTGAGGAATATTTTCCTAGATTTCATTTTTTAGCAGGTATAATTTCTTATCCTATATGTAATGCCTTCTATAACAGGCCCTAAATAACGCTACAAAATCCTATATAAGAAGCGAGCCCACTTAATGCACCTTAGACCTGAAATGACCTCGATGGTGGGGTGCATAGTTTGTAACGTGGTCATTTGGGGGTTCTATCACTCCTTAACCACCCTATTCAAGGCTCATCCTTAGTCCCTTCCTACAGTAGAATATCCCACATATATAAGGGGCGGTAGGATATTAATAGCCTTCAAATAGGCTTGAGTGGCATGTATCATTGTGGTTGAGGCCATGCATATAGATTCCTATCTTCCCCTTGTTGAAACATGGAGCTCAAACTAAAACGGTTCTAAATGGAAAGTATGTGGTCAATGTTGCAAGTGAACACATAGTAATTTCCAAAGCTATGTTAAGGGTTAAATGGTGGGAGTTAATCCAACATATGAATCGGTAGTACACTTTATCAATAAACACATAGGGTAAATTCTATTCAATCCATAGTTATTCCTACTATTATAATGTGTCAAAAGACAATGATGTTGAAAGCCATAGGAAGTTTTAGACTTTACTAATGCAACTCGGTGAATGCCTACACATAGTGAAAAGTACATGTACGTTACTCTCCTGACTTATGATGGGGACTGCATTCCTTGTTGTAATTAGCTTGTTATATTGAGTTCATATCAACCGAGTTGGCTCGATGAGCTAAGTTAACTTAACCACATGATTTATTTTTCCTTTTATTGCCATTTAATCATGTTCATGAATTGTTAGTGTAGGTGTATATGGGTTTTCCCACTATTGATGAATATATGAAGGTGTTGGCAACAATTTTGACACCCTTCCATAAAAATAGTGTAACAAAGAATATTTTAAGGCCATTAATGACCACCAAATAGTGGGGCCCACTATATCCCAAATATGACCCATTTAAGACTAGAGTGCATCCTAGAACCAAATCTTACGCATGTGATTAACTCAAAATTAACTATATGGACTGGAAAATAGTAATGCTATAGTTAATCTAAATAGTGAGGACTGTAAAACATACGTACCTAAGTGCGGACTAAAATAGTGCTGGAACAGATTGTAATTAATTACTCATAAAAATGGGTGAAATAAAACTCTCTGAACGTATCTTAAGAGAAGGAAAGGAAATGGCTTAGGCTGATTCGATAGAGATTTGTTCGCTAGGTTGTTGCAGGTCTGGAAATCAAAATTCTAGGAAGTGCAGGAATGATCACTTAGAAGTCCTACAAAGATTTATATCTGGAAGATCTGAAGGAGACTGGGGTGCTTGGGAAGGTATTGAGGATACCCTTGGTCTACCATGATCTACAGAATGAGTGCCCTGGTCTCTATGAATGATCTCAGAATCTAAATTTCATATAGTGTCGGAAGATGATCATCAAGTTTTCCTATCTATTGTCACACTAGATCTTGCTGAGTTACACTGGGTGTATAAAATAATGCAAGATGAAGGATTGACCTGCAAGAAGACAAATAAGTATCATAACCCTAAGAAAAAAAATATGCAAAATGAATGGTTCAAACTGACCTTAGCTTAACAAACTAGTGGTCTTACTAAACTAAGCATGGTGTACTACATTTCAGATGTGGATGTAGTTCTGGTATGTGTGTGCATGTCGTACCCTAGGTGCTCTCATGTCACTCATAGTTTGTGAAGTAACAAGTAATAATAACTATAGAATAATGTAATAAAATGTGTGCATGGATTATAATAGAATCCCTCCCCCTATGTTGTGTGTGTTGATGCAGATCTCCCATCCTTGATGCATGACACCATGTGGATGCAAGTGATGCAATGGATGAAACTCTAGATGGAGTGATAGTATTATGTGACGCTAGGACCCTCATTATGGTCTTCATAACTTTATATTTATAGGGTTATCTTAAG
The DNA here is from genome assembly GCA_019776745.2 of Taxus chinensis. Classification (NCBI taxonomy): domain Eukaryota; kingdom Viridiplantae; phylum Streptophyta; class Pinopsida; order Cupressales; family Taxaceae; genus Taxus; species Taxus chinensis. The sequence goes on from CM034156.1 coordinate 614,693,728, forward strand.
ATCTAATTTCGTAATTAACCCCGACATGGCCGATTAAGAAAAGGATAAAGATGAAAAATGGCTAGAAATGAACCCAAAAAGAAGCAGAAGAAAGAGAAATTTATACTGATCGGTGCACCCCAAGGTCGGAGCACAAGTGCTTCCCGGGGTGCCCCAATATAGGCCTAGGCACTCTAATTTTAGGCTAGAATGATGGGGACAGTTGATGAAACATAGTTGGGCATAAGTATATGAAAAAATATGTGGGAATGATGAAATAAAATATAATAAAAAGATGGAAAAAAGGTGGGATTAATTAGTAATGTATTCACTTGAGAACCTTATAAATAATAGTATAAGACCGGGCTAAATAATGCCTAAAGTGCATGATTTTATGACTACAACACCATACTTTGTTTAGTAGACCCAGTTACACTAAATTATTTTTCTTCCTTCGGAATAGGGGTAAGATCCCAAGTATCATTTTCATGAGAGAGGAATATTCCTCGTCTATGGTAGAATCCCACTAAGGAATTTCATATACCTCCTAGAAATACTAAGTGTCAAAAGTGGAGGTGAAGAAGGTGTGGGGTCCAATGAACTATGAACATGTCCATCTCTCATTCGAAGGATCTCCTATCCATCCTTCAACACTCTAGAATGTTTTCCTATCCTAAAGAGGACCAAGAGGAGAGTCAAGCTCACAATCTATAGATTCTTCATGTGCGTGAGAAGGGACAAAGTCCTCATCATCACTACCTATCAGAATCGGAATACTCTGCATCATGAGGAGTAGAAAGAACATGAGGATTAGGAGGAGGAGGAGGAGGCTCAACAACAACATCATCAAAAGAATCAGGATTAGAGAGTGGAAAATTGACCTTAGCATGTGGAGAAGTAGAAGTCAAAGATGACTCATCAAAATTCATACTTCTCTCTATATAAAATTTATGAGTAGTAGGGTTCAACTCTATCCCTTCATGTCATTCAAATACCCTACAAATATATGAGGTATAGATTGTGGTTTCAAGGTCTTGCATCTCTTTTTGATAATTTGGCTCATACCATTGGATCCAAAGATGTGAAAGTACTTGACATCGGGTTTGCATTTAAACCAAGATTCAAAGGGTGTCATCCCTCTTACTACCTTATATGGAACATGGTTATGAATGTAACAAGTGTGGTTCATGGCTTCATCCCAATACTACATAGGAAGGGATTTAGAGTGAACCATACAATTGGTCATCTCCTTAAGCATTTGGTTCTTTCTTTCCACAACTCCATCTTTTGAAGGGTTGTAAGTAACTGTATACTGCAAAGTAATCCCCTCAAAGGTACAAAAAAATTTGAACCTATTGCTCACATACTTTCCTCAATTTTTGATTTAAAGAAACTTGATAGACCTTTTAACTTGTTTCTCAATAAGAGCCTTGATGTCTCGAAAGTGCTCAAAAACTTCAGATTTCTATTTGAGAAAATACACTCAAGTGTAACGTGAAAAGTTGTCAATGGATGTTTAAGTACATACAGAGCTCTAGTAAATCAAGGAGATGGGAAAGGACCATAAATTTCACTATCAACAATATCCAAATGAAGAGAATCTCTACAAGATTTTCCTTTTCCAAAACTTTCTTTAGGGTTCTTCCTAAGGGCACAACCCTCACAAAGACCCTTAGAAATTTTTACATGGGGTAACCCATTGACCATTTCGTTTTGGTTCAATTATTCAAGGTAATGATAGTTAAGGTGACTAAATAACTCAAGTCATAGTTTATTGACCTCATCTTCATGAGTAATAAAAGTAGTGGGGGTTGAATCAGAAGTAAAGTGGGAGGTGTATAACCATAACTAGTGATCCACTTCTCCCTCAGCCATTGTAGTTTCATCATGAAGCTCACAAATAATCACTGAGTTAGAATTAAATTCCACTTGCATTCCTTTACTAAGGTGAGTGATTTGGTAAACCTATAGGATATTGGTAGAGAGATTAGGACCACTCAACACTTGGTTAAATATTCCACCATCCATCTCTACCGATCCACTACCGGAAACTGAAAAACAAGGTATAAATGATAAGGAAATATTGACGCGATCTTCTAACAAGGTATACTAAAAACCATTTTCTAAATGCTGACAAAGTCTAAGTCTTATAAAATGGGCGATAACAATGTGAGTAGCGTAACGACACTATTTGGACACGTGAACCAAGATTTTGGAAAATTAAGATTTTTAGTGTCAAAATGATGTTATCACGATGCTATAAATGTCTCCTCAACATTCAAAAACTCAAGAAAAATTTAGGATATAAAAACTATGTCTAAGTATAACAAGAAATTGTTATGCACGTGAACAACGTAACTCTACAATATAGATATTTAGGCCTAATTTCACAATGTAAATTAGACGTAAATATCTCAATTATATGGCTACAATGTGGGAATCGTAACAACTCAAAAGAAGACAAGGATGAAATCACCTAACTACGATGATAATAATTCTTAAATATGGTTTTTTGAGACATGGGGGCCTATCTAGATCGTGAGTACGTATCATGCACACTTTCAACACTTGTGTCTCCTGGCATTGCAACCTAGTCGCGCAAGAAGAATACAAAAGTGGTGGACACATGATATATAGTGGTATCTAGTATATGTTATTTCCTTTTGTCCAAAAATGGGAAACAAGAAATCAAGGGTGTAGACCAAGTGGTGTTGAAATAAACTTGGTTTTATTATGGTAGAGTTTCGCCTTGTCTTAAGACTAGTGAAAAACTAGGAGAAAATGACACTAAGTAGATCTCATGATGAAAATCACGTAGTTTCAACTTTAAGAGATTATTTCCCTTTTTTTAAAAATAAGAGTTTTAATCTAACAAAGTTGTCACTTTGTGAGAGCTCTCAAGTATAAAAACTAAGACAAAAACAATGGCTCTAAGCCAATAAGCTTCCTAGGTGGTTCTCTCTCTAGGTGTCACAAGATATCTATGGCGAGCTCGATTTACCAAAAAATTCACACTAACTAATTTGGGAGTATCTCAGCTTTACTTTACCCCCTTCAGTATAATGAGCACCAAAGTGCGTTCAGTTAGACTTTCACTGGGGTTGCAATACAAATATCTTTGACTCTAATCTCACCAAGGCGTACTAATCAAATCTGTAGTGTGGAGCACTTTACTATTTCATTCACAAGGTTCCCTCTTGCATGAACTATTTTAGGGTTCCTAGAACCACCCCTATTCTTGTAGCTTAAAGCTTATGCCAAATGGGTTATGTCCTGGTTAATTGGACAAGCAATAGCTCTTAATCGAAACCTGTAATACGGTGTTTTGAATGGTGTGTTGGAGTATTTTTATCTTTTGGATTAATTAATTTGGTTTAGACCACCAATGGCAACATACAACACATGTGAATGTTAGAATTTTGGTTTGAAGAGAGCCCTTCTTTCTTTGACAAGCATTTTAGGTCCTTTACAAAAATGGTTAGTAGTTCAAAAAGATTCATAATATCATACAAATGTAGCAATGAAAAATGCTTGTAAATCAACTAACTACTATTAAATTTTACAAAAACAAGGTTTATTCTTATTAATGAAAGACAAAAATTTATTTTGATTCCCAAGATCACACTAGGTGCAAGGGAAGAGCATACACAAATTTTAGCCTTGGTTATTTATCAAATGAAAAAGCTATTAAACTAAAAGATCAAGTATATGTCAAAACATGCAAGTTTGTTCTCTTAAGCAAAAATGAAGGATGATTGTTCTGACTTACTCCCAAAAAGTAAAAAGTGGTTTAGGGGTGTTTTTGATTCTCAAGATCACACTAGGTGAAAGATAAGAGCATACACAACCCTATTCCAAACTCAAAACAAAGTATGAAAACATATCATCTATCAAACCCTAAGCTAATTTCGTTAGGAATATTTCTCTAAAATCAATAAATTGACAAAAATAGAATCTACAAACCCTTAAAAGCTGACATAAATCATAAAATTGAAATTCTAGAATTTGCAAAAAAAATACCTTGATCCATAGGTGTCCCTCTTAGTGCATAGACACTCGCAGTCATGCACAGGTGCTCACATTCATGCACAGGCACCCCTCTATCATTTTTCACACAGTCAATGATGCATGGGCACTTCCAGTGAGGTAAATGCACTCTCAGTCATGCACAGGGACTTGTTTCACTTAGAACGAAAAATTCAGTGCATGCAAGGGTGCTCACAGTCATGCACATGCGTTCATCTTTCCTGTAGGTGCTCAAAATATTTTTTGGAGGCCATAACTTTTGCTCTCGACCTCAAAATGACTCTATTTATTTTGTGATGGAAAGGTATTGAAGTGAACTACACAATGCCAACATAAAATTGAATCAAAAAGTTACCAAGAATTTAGGGTATTCATTGTTAGAAAACTAGTCCTTTTCTAACATATCTAAATGTTTTAATGAATGTTGTTTTGAGAAGATTTTCAGAGAAAGGTCAAATATTTGGTATTTTGAGGGAATTTCGATAGGGCTTCACCTCCTTATATCATGCAAAAATCATGAAAACACAACTTCTACTACTAATCTAGTTGAAACAACTTTCAAAAATGGAAATTGATCTATAAAACTTTGAAAATTACTCTAAAACTTTGAAATTAATCTAGGAAACTTGAAACTAATCTAAAAATTGAAATGAAAAACTTTGAAACTAAGTTAAAAAGCTTTACAAATTGAATGCAATGAGGTATTGTCCCACCGGGCGTGCCAAATGAAAGCACCCCAAACTCTACAAAGCAAATAACAAAGATAAACAAGGAAGGCTAACACCATTACCACCTAATTAGCTATGGCTCTAAGTCTAGGAATGTAACACTAAGATAGAAGCTTAACATAGTGCCTAATTAGTATAAAAACAATGCAAAAACTAACTAAACATGCCTACTAATATGATCAATTACCTAACATGGGCCTAAATAGACCTAAGGGGCAATCAAATGGTTATGGTTGTTATTCACACAATGGTGAAATGACCTCTCCAAATGATTTGTTAAGTCACTTTAGATATTCATCTACTAACATTGTTGAAGGTTTTAAGCAAGGATTGGACTTGACTTAGAAATCATATCTATTATATGAGATGCAAATCAAAGCATGGTGTAAAGTATAAAGGAATGAGGCACACTCTTTTTATAGTATCCTTTTGGGAGAAACTTGTATTTTGGTGCATGTGGGACTAAAAGCCCCAAATTATATTAGAATTGCTAATCATGATTAGGCCTTGCTAATCACAATTAGTGAATTACCAAGTGATTAAGAGGTATGGATCCCTAATCAACCGCTTAGGGTGAACTAGGAAGCTAGGATAAGATTTTGAAGCTTCCTGAGACTTTGTGGAGGTGAATGGGGTGATTTTGACTAGATAGAAGAGGGGTTTGAGTCAATATTAGGGAATATTGACCAAATCAAGGGCAAAGTAGGCTTAATTAGCTAATAAATGCTAATTACCTATTTTAAAGAGGGTTTTGGCTTACGATTCGTCGTAAAGTGGCATCTTGAATGCGAAATGGATTATGCAATCAAAAACATGGTGTTAATTGGGTAATTTGATAAGGAACGTTAGTTAGTTAGCGAAAACCACTAATTATAATAGATTTAGCAAGAATGAGAATGATTTTACGTGTGCATTTTGGCAATAAGATTACAAAAGCGGAATTTAGGTGTCTACACTTGGTTAAATGTTCCACCATCCATCTCTACTGATCCACTACCGAAACCTAATATTATAGTATCATTATTTGGGACATGTCACTTGGTTTGATGTTAGAGAATTCAAAATGTGAAGATCCCATGTGGTGCAAGGAACTCGAATCAATGGTTCACTTTGATGAAGGAACGACTCTAGCTAGAAGGGCCTTTCCTTTCTTCTTCTCAGATTTAGACTCCTTTTCTTTTAAAGACTTGGACTTCAAATAATTTTCTTTGATAGACTCAGGAACACCTATATTATTTTTCTCGAGTAAATGAGTTAGGTGATCTATTTGTTTTCTCAAACATTGATGCTCTTCATGTCCAATCTTCTTGCAATAGGAACACTTGCACTTTTCCTTTTTGGCTTTAGGATCAAAAGTATAAGTGTTCATGTTAGATTTGGTTTGGGTTTGGTTCGTATTGGTTTCCTTCTTCAATTGGTCATTTTTATCTTTCTTCTTTTCTATTTTTTTATCCTTTCACTTACGATTACTTACAACAACGACATGAGACTTAGATTTAAATTCCCCCATTTGAATCAGTTTATATTGATCTCAAATGAGTTGGGACAAAAAAATTCAAATGAAGGCATTTTCCAAGCACTTCCTATAGTATTTCATGGCATGGAAATTCGAAATGAAGATAGAGTATTTGGAACCCAAATTACAAAGAATTGATAAGATCAACTAGGAATATTTTTTTCTTAACTTCACATTCTTTTAACAATAATCTAGTGTGGACAAACCTTGAGAAGAAATCATGTAGGTTATCAAAATTACTAGGAGTTAATCCTATCATTTCATTCTCCAACTTGTGGCTCTCATGTCATCTTGTTTCTCAAACATATCGTCAAGATTTTTCTAGGCTCCATCAAGTGTTAAGGAAGTCTCGATGTGGAAGAGAAAGTCAGGAGATATGGACATACAAAGAAGACCCAAGAATTTATCACAATGGTTAAACCACCTAGATTTTTCAATTTTAGGAGTTGGTTCTTTATCTACTCCATGGTGACATGAAATAACCCTTTACTATGTAATGACATAGCTATCTTAGATCTCCATTAAAATAAATTAAATGGCATGAGCAAAGGAACTTAGGTAGCATCCATTATGAAGAGGGAGAAATAAGGAATGTAGAAAGAAAAGAAGCACACACACACACTCTAAAACAATATTTTCACCCCCATGTTTGTGGAACATTATATTTTAGTGTGTTGGTCTGAAAAATTGTCGGTTAGGCAGATCATGGGGAAACAGGCCAACAGTGTGCAAGGCATAGCCCCTTTTTGAGACAGCAAAGCGAAACTGGTTTATTGCTATTCTATCAAGCAGGAATCTGTGCAAATCTACACTATTCTAACTTCAGGGTGTTTGGGATCTCATCCCAGTAGAGGTAGTTCCAATAACAAACAGAAATGTAGGAAGGAAGGAATGGAGGAAGATAGATCTGAAGGGAGAAAAGAAATGAATTCTAAGACGGAAAGGTCAGAAGGTTTATGCTTTGGGCTGGTAGTAAACAGAGCAAAAATTGCATAAACAAACAAAGCAATACTGATGAACATATGATGATAATAAGAATGAATGTCAACAGAATAGAAACATAGATCTAAATTAAGAAATATCTGATGCAAATAACACATATATTGAGCACAAAGTCTGAACATATATATTAATATCTCTTCTGTTACAAGAAGGCACAAATTATTTCTCTCTTCACTTCTTTTTTCATACAAAAAATGTCCACCTAGAATACAACAAGTATTCCAGTATTTATAGAAGAAGAGGAGGGAAGGAGAAAAAAACAAACCAACCACTATTTATAAAATATCTACAAAATATCTAAAAAGTTAAAAGTTGACTTTGGGCAAGTATTTTTGGATGGCAACATCCCATGATGCAACATGGATGATGTCATCGTAAATGCCAACATACTTTTTAAATATTTTTACAAAAACTATCGAAGTGTACACAAGAGGAGAAACTACTCATCATCTCTTGGCTTAAACGGAATGTCTCGCTTCTGATCGGGAGAGGCGATGTGACACTGAGCTCGGTATTCCATAAACTTGTTGATCATTGTCTGAAGTTGATTATGATCTGGACCCTTGAAATGGTCACCAATAACTTCGCAAGTCTCTTTTTCAGTCTTGAGCTTGTCAAGTAGCCCGGCATACTCCTCCAATGCCTCAATCAAGAATCCAATGAAATCGCGGCAAGCCAAAAAGTTATTGATTGATTCTCGGTCAAAAGTGACCTCTGGTGCCAAACCTTGGGTTACGATAGCCTTGAAGAGGTGGATTGTGTCATCTACCTCCCTTAAGGTGAACAATTCACTGAACATCCCTGGAGACATCTTTGTGATCATCTGCTCCATGTTGTATTTTGCATCCAGGGCTTCGTCCTTGATTTTATCTATCCTCTCCAGGATATACTCCATTTGATCAACCTGGTAATCCAATGCAACGAGAGCTTTGTTATGTTCCCGTGGGTGATCAATGACGCCGACCTTTAATAGGTCGTCAGCTGAGTAGTCGACCATTGCTTGGAATGTTTTTTGTTGCAATCTGGCATTGTCCAACTCCTCAGAGAGGGATCCTGCTACTGCTTGTACCTCCTTATTTTCCTGATCTATACCCTGGTAGAGTCCTATGAATTTCTTGATTATTTTCTCACTATCTCTGAGGATTCGTTCTATCCAGGAGGACACTATCGTGCCTTGTTCGTCGATCTTGGCATATTCATTTATCTTGTCCTGACTGAGAACTTCAGTAGGCTCAACGGCAGTCATAGGAGGTGTGTTGCCCATTATTTGTAATGTTTGGAGGAGATGTTTGTTTTTCTCCTTTAGTATCCTCTTCTCCTCTGCTTCTTGAAGTTTCTTGCAAAGGGCATCTACTACAAACAAGGCCTCTCCTTGCAGGCTTTCAGATGAGGTTCCCATCGTGACTTGGGTCACTGTAAAGTATGTAGGAGACAGATCTTTCTTCTCTTTGGTGGGATCTGGATATGTAATCTCCATGACTCTCTCTCCTGAAATGCTCTTAGAGAAGCAAGTTATAGCTTTCTGCTTCTTGAGTCCCTTCTTCGGAATGACAGAGAAGTCCATGGGTGCGATGGGAACCTTTCTCTTGAGTTGACCCAGATGGTTAGAAATCTAGCTTGGACTTATGGGAGAGGGAGTAGAGGGAATGGAAGAAGAAATGGGAGTGAAAGGGGAAGTAACTGAAGAGGCTGCAGGGAAGAACATTGAGACACTTGGTCATGGCATCGACAAGGAGTCCAATGCGCTACTGCTTGTGGGGCCTGGAGTTACTACCGGGGAAGAAAAGGACATGAAGGCGGAAGGGATCTATAATGGGATGGAGGGAACACTAGGAGATAGATCCGCGAGAGAGGAGAAGATGGAAGAGGTGGGAGATGGAAGGGAGGAAGGGAGAGAAGAAGAAACATCCATTGGAATAGATGTTTCAACGACAGGGGAAGGAGGAGTGAAAGAAGGAATGGTGGGTACCTCAGTAGTTGTAGCTAGGATAACATCTTGACTGGATGTATCCGTTGAAACTTCGATGGTCTCTTCTTCTTTACCTGGAGACACCAGGTCAAACACTTGCTTCTCAGAAGTAGTAGGAGGGCTTTCAGGAGTTTCTTCCTATTTGCTTGGTTCTCCCTCCTTATCATTTCCTTTTCCTTTCAGCACTTGGGCCGTTCTTGGAGGTGCTCTTCCTAAAGGAGAAGCAATGAAATCTACCCCGAGGTAGATGAGACCATTTTGTTTGCACCAATGCTCAGTGCGCTGCAACGTGGGCTTGACCCTTTCCTAAATGGTCTTTGGTACCTTGGCTCTGTCGATTTCTATGAATGGCCAACCGTCCCCATCCGTGTCAAGGTAAACTTGATCAATTTCTTGATCAGGATCTTGGAATCCTTTTGGAACGATTGCCACACCATAATAAACGATTTCCTCCAGAGCCAGCCAGGAGTAATCCTTTCACCTGATATCTATTTCATGTGTCAGGTTGATGTAGATGTCCTCGATCTCAGGAACATGAATGGGATCAATTTTTACCTTTAAAAGGAAAACTCTGGCAGTCGAAGGTGGGCCTTGCTGAGAAGTTGTGCTTTAGATTCAGCAATTCTAGCTCAGCAAACATTTCCTGTGCTTTGGCCAATGTGGTGCAGGTGTATCGACCAACTGTAAGGGGGAATGGAGTTCCTCCTTTCTTTCTCTTCATGCACCTCTCATGGTATGTGATTAGTTGCCTTGACAACTCCAAGAGAATCAACTTGGGCCCTGCATACCTTGGTAGCTTTGTCAGTTCACCCTCAAAATTTACCACCCTGAGATAAGTGAATGTGGGAAACTGCGTAAACAATACTCCCCACTTATTTGTGATAGTGATCACACGCGGGCTAGTTCAACCATGTCTCATAGTCAGCTGTAATAGGTAGATCACCTCATAGAAGAAGGCGTCGTTGATTTTTTAGAACTAAGGGATGTTGTTCTCGAGCCTTAGCTCTAGGTAGTATTCATATATTTTGACCTGGGGCCATACCCCCATTTCAAGCGAGGCCTGTGAAATCTCTCGCTGATGCTGCAGCGTATACAACGTAGGAATTCATATAGAACTTCCCAGTTGTGAGGACCTGTTGAAGTAGCTAGGAGATGGTGTCACTGATGATTTCCCCCCAGCCAAAACGTTGACCAGGCACATTCTTGCTCATGGTCTCTAAGTACCTCAGCATCCATTTATGGAAATAATGGGCATCAGGAAGCCCAAATATTTTGTTTAGGAAGGTGATTGTATCACTCAATTCCTCATTGAAGTCACTACGGTGGATGATCTGAGGCCATCTGCTCACCGGATTTTTGTTCTTAAGATAGAGCTCGTTCATCATTTGCATGCATTTGTCCTCATTTTCATCCCATGCCTTCTTGCAGTCTTCAAGGCTTATGGCGACGTATTTCTTGTGATGAGGAATGCTTAGGGTTATTTCAAAATGACGAGCTATTAGATCAATGATCGTCTTTCATTCCTTATCTTCGACACCTCTTGTGTCCTTGTTATAGCAATGGGAAACCAACATGATAAATTCATTATTCACATCACTTTCTGGCAGCCCAACTGTAAAGTGTAATCCACTGCCCACTAGTTTGTTCATCTAGGGACCACTAGTATCCTGGTTGGTTCTTGCCCAGAAGTCTTCCATATAAATGTGCCCAAGCTCGAAGTCTCTGATGTCAAGATCACTCTCTGCATATGAGTCAGACATCCTGACTTTCTGATATTTTTAATTCATCTCTTATTCTATCAACTTTGCTTTTCCTTTAGACTTGGTTGGCTTTTTGCTTGATGAAGACATGTGTGAGCTCGAGGATGGTTGTTGTTGTTCTGCAAGGAGAATCAAGGAGCTCCAACACAAAAGAGCCATGTCAACCGTCATGTTATTCATAATGAAAGCTTGCAGAAAGAAGAATGAGTGATTATGAGGCTTAGGGCGCAAGGCGCAAGTTCACAGCATGCTATAGAGGCTTAAAAAGGCTGGGTGCACTTTTGGGGATGTCAACATGTAAAAAGGTGTGCCTGTGTTGACAGGAGAAAATTTGCGCCAAAGGGTTATAAAGGGCGCACTTTTGGAGAGTGTTGCATGATAGAAGGTGGCGTTAAAGGATAAAGTGTAGGGCGTGGGTTTACAACATAAAACATGCCATGTTGATGTCAAGGATCATGCACCTGCGCCTTAAGAAATTTGTTTTAGTTGGGTGTTGAAAAGGATGGTGTTGTATGGCTTTTAAGTGCACCCAAGGCGCAATTTTCAAATATGCTGTAAAGCAAATCAATGCGCAAAAGGAAAACTACTTGGTGCAATTTTGGATGACACAACATCCAATGCTGATGTTGTCCAGGATGCACCTGCACCCTTACAAAAGTTTGCTAAGTGTTATTATACTGGGCGCAGGTTTAGGTTGTGATGCAAGCAAGGACAGTGCACCAAGGCGCGACTGTGGGAGGTGTAACATGAAAGGACAGTGCACCAAAGTTTAGATGATTTTTGCACTTTCTTTGATTCCTTCTCTCTTCACATGAATTTTTCTCACTCTTTGGTTTTGCAAAATGGCAAGGAGGAGAGGGACTTTTTGCAAGGCAGCAAACAAATATATAAAGGATGGCTTCTTCTGATGCAGAGCCTTCTCAGATTTGTAGATCTGGAAGGAGAGGTAAGGCGGTTTTGGCTGAGTTACAGATTATAAATGTGTTGTTTTTAGATTTAATCATTTTTATCAACCCTAAAGACCTAACACAACCAAAAACAAAACCATAACAACAACAAAGAAGGCAGAAGCCACTTACCCGGTTTTATAAAAGATGAAGGACGACGTTGGGGTCCACAAGCTCAAAAAACGGTATGCGGGGGTGACAAGGATAGCTAACAAGCGCAGAGAAATAATTTTCACTATTTTCAATTTGTGAAAATGATAGGTGTTGAGTGCCTATTTATAGAAAATTGGCATTTATTATTCCACCCACCTTATTTGGTGCAATTTCTAGGGTGTCGACATGGGTGCAAATGCACCTGGCGTAGTTTAATTGGTGTCGACATGGGTGCAAATGCACCTGGCGTAGTTTAATTGGTGTCGACATAAAGTTTTTAGCACCTTAAGCACATATTTCCTGATGTTAACATGAGAATTTCAGCACTAAAGGGTGTAAAGGGGCGCAATTTTCATGATGTCAACATGATATCTCTAGCACCCTAGGAAAATTTACTTAGCGCACATTTTGGTATGTTGACATACCACTTCTCGCGCCTTAGCGCACACATTGGGCGCATGTTTAATAATGCTAACATGTCATTTCCTGCACCAAAGGGGCGCAACTTTATTGATGCTAACATGATATTAAGGGCACCAAAGGATTTTCTAAGGGGCGCACATTCTATGGTGTCGACACAACATTTCTCACGCCCAGTTCAAAAAGGCACAATTTTTGGAATGTTGACACCCCCAAAAACTGTGCTGCCTCTAAAGAAGCTAGAAAAGGCTAAGTTCTAAAAAACTTGTTTTTCGAAAGGGAGTTTTAGGCCATTTTGAACGTTGTTAGACTTCTTCAGGGGACCAAAACAAAATTTTGGTATGGTTACCTGCAAAATTGTCCTTGTCAATTTTACAGGATAACAAAATGTATGTTGTGAAACAGTCAGCCACTCACATTATAATCAGCATAAAAACGCACAAGTTTGGAGACCACAATCAAGTTCTAGCGATCACGACAGTTTGACACTATAAGTGTTCCATAAACTACCTCTTTTTAACAATTAACAAATCATGTTTAGTGATAATTGAATGGAAAATTGACTAATTTTCTTTTAACCAATATAATGTGCATGGAACAATCAAAACTTACTATAAATTGAGAAATAGAATTCAAAGGACACAAGAATTTATCCTAGAGAAACCCAAGGTGCGAAAAACTCCAGTGAGTAAGCAAATTACTTCCCTATCACTATGTAGTTCTCCAAAATACAAATTATTGCCAACAATTGGGCTTCAAGAAGGATTAACACTCCTTCAAATTATATTTACTTACTCATAATTTCTTAACTATGAAAAACTCACTCTCCGTGAACAAAACAAGAAAGAAATCTAACTCATCTTCTTTACTCACACTTTAATTCACTCAAAATCACCTGCTATAATGAATAATTAAAATTGTATTTATAGTTGTTATACCCATGGATAGAGGTAAAGGAGAAATGAATCGATATGGGTAGTCTAAGTGTTAGTAACTGCTCAAATTCCCATTTTGGCGTCATCGGGGACAAGACTTCCAGTAAAGACAGACTGACAGTTACGCAACTACAGGTCTCTGTTACCAATAGTTGCATAATCATCACACAAAAAACTCCTCGAATAGAAAAATGATGGCCTATTAATGTCATTCGAAGGTTTTTAGATTACCCTTGGCCTGACTAGACCATGTCCTAAAGAAATAATATGCTAAGAATCTATATTGCAAGTATCAAATATGGAGAATATATAGACTTGGGTATTTTCATATCCATTTATGGATCATACCTCCCCAATTTGAGGCTTTTAAGTCTTTAAAATCTTCAAGTACTTATGAGGCGAGGAAATTTCTCCCCCACATATTCACTGGAATACTACTTGGCCTTAGCATGTAACTAGCCTTTCAACCCAATCATCCATCTGTCGTGTACTCCTCTTTGTGTCGTTCTCTCTTTCTCCTACAAAACCACATCTTCCTCCAATTCTAGTTAATTTTCTAGAGAAATATCTTTTTAGATGGTAGTAACACTCCCTCTTCTTCATCATCCAACATAGAGGGTTCAAAGAGATGAAAATTTTCAACATTCACAATTGAGTAGATCCTCATATAAGGAGGAAAATCCAAGTGAAATGAATTCTTACCCACCTCTTCTAGAATCTCAAATAGGCCATACCAAAGAGGCTTGAGTTTCTTAGCTTTTCCTTGTAGCCTTTATTTCCTCAAGTACAGCCATACCTTGTCTCCAACAAGGAAGGAATGCTCAGTTCTGTGTTGATCATGTCACATTTTGTACTTGGCATGTGGATTTGTCAACCTCTCTTGTTCATGGAGGTGTATCCGTTGAATTTTCTCAAAAACATTCTCAACTTTGTGGACCTCAAATTCCACCTGTATGTTGTCTATACATGGTAATCTCAAAATAACATCAAAATCACTCCTAGCTAAATAACCAAAACATGTTTCAAAAGGATTTTTACTGGTAAAATCATGAACTATCCTATTATTTGAATGTTGGATATATACCAAGTTTTCATTCTAGGTCCTTTGATGTTTCCTGTTGTACCCTCTCAAGATATGGACCAAGGTAGGGTTCACCACTTTAATTTACCTATCTGTCTACGGATGAAAAGTGGTGGACCTCTTCAGCTTCATATCCATCTTCTCCCACAAAGTAGACCAAAACTTTCCTATAAATCGTGAGTCCCTGTCTGACACAATAGAATTAGGCAAACCAAAATAAACCCACACATTAGCAAAAAATAATTCATCTGCATCATTAGGCTTACTGGTCTTCTTGCAAGGAATTAGAATACACATTTTTTTAAATTGGTCTACTACCACAAAAATGTAATCATGACCTTTCTTGGAAGTAGGTAAACCATCCACAAAATCCATAGAGATGTTTTCCCATAGACGGGAAGGAAATGAAAATGACATAAATAACCCCAAGTTCATGTTATTAGGCTTATTTATAATGCACAAAACACAACCCCTGATGATTGTATTGGGTGATTGTATTGTAATATGGACTTGGGTGATATTAATGTTTACATTATACTTGTGTATTCAATAAGTATAAATGTTAGTAGTTATATTATTGTTATATAAACAATAATATATTATTAGATTTATTTTAACAACTCGTATGATTTGAATTATGTATTGTTATGTGAGTAACAATCATAACTAAATAGGATTATTGTTAGAGCAACTTCCTAGTTTATAGGAGTTGCATATTCCTATATATTTGTAATCTATTCGAATGAAGATATCAAAGAAGAAATATAGTTGTGTGTGTAAAATTAATTATTTTCATAATTATTTCCTGTGCAAGTTTGGTTCAGATTTTAGATTTGGTATCAGAGTGATGTTCACTCTCTCTGATGGAAGATTAAAAAAATTAGGGGCAGTGCCATACTGTGTTTTGCCCAAGCGATGAGAAAAAAAATTACGTAGAAATTAGTGAGTTCTTTGTAGCTATTGACGTTTTGTATTAAAGAATATTGTTTGTCAAAAAATAAAAGGCATGCTCATAGATTTGTAGTTTTGGTTACATCTCAGCAGTAGTTATTGATGAAGGATTAAAATTCTAGAGGCTTGTCATTCCTATTTTCGGGTTCGGGAGCTCCAAATTCCCTCCTTATCGCTTGATTGTTTCCTGTGTGAAAATCTAATGGAGGCGTTCAAACCATGGAGAATTTGAAAAGAATTATTCAGGTTGTCTACTTTACAATAGACTCAACTCATAGCAGAACTTCACAGAGCATCTGAGTGGAAGGTATATTAGCTTTATACACGGCATGGATATTTCTGGATTTAACTCGTCATTTGATTTGGAAAGGTTTTGGTTTATACTTTGTAATCCATTTTGCATCAAGGTCTACATGTATCTGAAAAATGTGATCAGTAGCATAGCCACATAACACCCCCCATTTGGATCTCCACGTAGAAACCTGGACATCTCATGCATTCATGCCTTCATCTATTACGAGGACTCAGGAGTATTTAGATGTTTATACCCAAACGCCCATGCATCTTTTTGTCTAATTCAGTCCACTCCACTCTTGCATAGTTGTTCGACCAATCCACTCCTGCCATTCAACATCCAATTCTAATCATCTTATCAGCTAAAGCTCGTAAATATGCATTGGGTTTATAAATTCTAATAAAAAGGTGTGATTTCTTTTGAATTACAAAAGCCACAGATCTTAGACTTTGAATAACATTATTTGCAATTTATAAGTCAAGGGATTGAGCCTCGTAAAGTTGTCATGTAATAATGTCTAGAGCCAAGTATAGTTAAAAAATGAAGTCTATGTTGGTTTATAGTCATTGATAATTTTAAAAAAAATTGTCAAGTTACAAGTCGTATAGTCTTAAGTCAATGTTTATTAGGAGTCATTAGTTATTCAATACATTTGTGTCATCATTGTAATATTGATGTTATTATTGTCGATACCATTATCATCAAGTGTCATCAAAAACTTGAGGACATGTAAAAGAGTCTAATTTTTTTTTGGTATTGTCATTGTCAAAGTCATTTTTCATTTAAAAAGTAATATCGTTTTATTAATTTTTAAATTTCTAGTCTAGTCCTCATATATTCAAATAGTGTTAAAAGCCATAAAGTCGTCATTTGTCATTGTAGTAAAAAAAAAATTGAAAAATAATAAAAAATTGCCTTGCGGACACATTTTCGGTGTTACCCAACGTTCGAAAAATAAAGTGTTTCACATTGCAGGAGGGATACTATATAATAAACAATGTGGAAACAATTGAGCCGCAAAGATTTATTCAGTTGAGTTAGCAGCACATATACTGGAGGATGGAGGCAATGGAGGTTGGAGATCATCAGCGACCTCTCGTCAGTCACCAACAATGGGGCCGCACAGAATGATTTGGTGGCACGTGTGTGCAGTGTGAGTTTGCTTTCAGTTTTGTGCTTCAGTTTTTACAGTTTGCAGTTTTCAATAAGTGGAAATTTCACATTGAGGGGGGAACATGATCAACATGATCCAATGTTCCATTTCTATTTTTCCAGTTATGTATGTGATTATTCCTATTTCCCCTATGCAAAAACATAGTGAAGAACAAATCTAGCATAATGAAATGCATCATCATGAGTCTTGTTGAGGTAGAACAGTTAGATGTGTTCCTGTTCGTACCTAGGTTTGTGGTTAGCCTCCTGAAAACCATTGAAGGTTGTTCAGATGTGTTCCTACTTGAGTTCCCACATTGCTAGGTCAGATGTGTTCCCTGGAGTGATTGGTTGATAAGCAGATGATTCCTGAGTGTGTTCCCATCCTCGTCAGTCAGATATGTTCCCGATAGTGCATGGTCGATAAGAAGTTGATGTGTTCCTTCTTCTACCTTCATTTCAAGTGTGTGCTAAGATCATGAGCATGCAAAGGCAGAAAGCTACAGAGGAAGTGTGAAAGTTCTTTTATTACCATGTAAACATTAAGGGGGGGAATGTTAGGATATTAATGTTTACATTATACTTGTGTATTCAATAAGTATAAATGTTAGTAGTTATTTTATTGTTATATAAACAATAATATATTATTGGAGTTTTGTTAACAACTCGTATGATTTGAGTTGTGTATTGTTACCATGAGTAACAATCATAGCTAAATAGGATTATTGTTAGAGCAACTTCCTAGTTTATAGGAGTTGCATATTCCTATATATTTGTAATCTATTCGAATGAAGATATCAGAGAAGAAATATATTTGTGTGTGTAAAATTAATTATTCTCAGAATTATTTCCTGTGCAAGTTTGGTTCAGAGTTTAGAATCTTTACTAATCAAATTAGCTTGAGAACATGTATCAAAAAGAGCATCCACCTTAGTTTTCTTTACTTTAATTTTTAGATGAAAAATATTAGTTAGTTCCTTAACCTGAACAACACTACTACTACCCAAACATACCTCTCTGCAGACGGAGGTATACCACATAGTTTCATCCACCTCTTCATTGTAAAATAATCCCACTCGCTGAGGGGTAGCCATGGGCTTCTTCTTATTTTTCTTATTCTTGAAGGGATGTAATTTTGGGTGGAGCTTCCAACATTTTTCCCCAGAATGAGTGTTGACACCACAATGCCCACAATGAACTTTAATATCCTTTTTAGAAATGGAGGTATCATTTTTATTACCTTTCCCTTTCCCTTTATCCTTTTGCTTGGTGTCACCTTATTTTCTTGAAGCATGGTGAGAGGTAGATGAACTCCCTTTCTTGTCCATCTTTAAATAGTGAACTTGAGAACAAGCCTCGTCTACATCTTCTGGATTGGCCAAGAGGACTAGTCTACTCAAATGTCTATGAAGTACACCAATATACTTCATTAGAAGGTCATGTTCTGTTATATCTTTTCCCATTTGGACACCTTTCTTCCAGAACTCACTACTGTACTCCTGCACATTCTAGCCTTGCTTATGTCTGAGATATTGCTAGTACATTGACCTCTCTTCCTCATAACAAATAGGATAAAAATTACTTTTTAATTAGCCTTTTGAATTCATCCCACTTAGTAATAGGAGGAAGATTTTTAACAACAAATGAATCAACATAGATTGCAAACCAAGTTAAAGCATGATTGGTCAATTTTAACCTTGCAAAGGAAATCTCCTAACTTTCATTGATTTAGTGCAAACCGAAATATTCCTCAAGTTGAGCTAGCCAATGGTCTAGCTTTTTGGCATTCACGTCCCCATCATAAGGTTGAATCTCTATATTTTCCTCTACTTTGAATGAAAGAGGTGTAGGAATGACACGGGGCTGCTCTTCTTCATACTCACGAGTATCTTCTTCATGGGCTCCCCGATGTCTTATTTGGAACACCAAGTTTCTCCATGAGCAATCCTATGATGGAATCCAATTTCCCTATGGACAAGGAAATACTTCCCACATCCTTGGACATACTTGCCACATTCACCTCCAATTTAAAGAAACAATCTTCTCCAGTCTCATCCACATCTTCTCTACGAGTCATGTCTCAAATTCCTTGCTTCCACTTCCTGGTGGAAATATCTTCTTCAAAAGGAATAAGGATATTTTCACTGCTTTCTTGAACCCTTTCAAGTAAGGGGCATAAAATTGAAAAAAAATCAACACTAGTTACACCACACAAAATTGAAATCAAACTACTCAAAATACCAATCTAATCCGTAAATTGCCTCTTTTTCAACAATTAGCAAATCGTGTTTAGTGATAATTAAATGGAAATTGAATAAGTTCCTTTTAACCAATATAATGTACATGAAACAATCACAACTATACTGTAAATTTAGAAATTGAATACAAAGGAGACAAGAATTTATCCTGGAGAACCCCAAGGTGATACAAAACTCTAGTGGGTAAGAAAATTGCTTCCCTATCACTATGTAGTTCTCCAAAATACAAAGTGCTGCCAATAATTGGTCTTTAAGAAGAATTAACACTCTTTCTAATTATATTTACTTGTTCATAATTTCTCAGTTATGAAAAACTCACTCTTTATGAACAAAACAAGAAATAACTCTTACTCCTCTTTGCTCACACTTGAATTCACTCAAAATCACCTGCTAGAATGAAGAATCAAACTTGTATTTATAGTTTCTCTGCCCACATATAGGGAGAAAGGTGAAATGAACCAATCTAGGGAGTCTAATCATCTACAAATACTCAAATTCCCATTTTGGCGTTGTTGGGGTCAGGACCGCAAGTAAAAGCAGACTAGCGGTTGTGTAACCGTTGTGGCAGTTGCACAACCACCAGTCCATATTACTGTGCTTGTGTAACCATCGCGGTGGTTGGATAACCATGGCACAAAAAAACCCCAACAGAACAACGATGGCCTTCGATGTCATTCAAAGGTGTCCAGATCACTCTCATCCCGACTAGACCATCTCTTGAAGAAATAATATTCTAAGAATATATACGGAAAGTATCAAATATGGAGAATAAATAGAATTGGGTATTTTCATATCTATTGTTAGATCAACAAGCAAGCACAAAACGATGTGAAAACAAGAGAATGGGAGAGACAAATAATCATTTGTGAGAAATAACATCTCATGTCACAAAAAGAACTCCCTTGACGCAAGGTTGTGGCAAATGCACTCGCTAGCCCATAAGCAATAACATGAGTGATACAATGGGGAAATGTCTCGAAATGAGTTAGAAAGCCTCTAGGATGTAGGAAAAGTTCCTAAAAATCAATAAGGACTCTGAAAAAGCTCTTAACACTTCCAATATGAATTAGTAGCAAAAAATTCCCAATAATACTATATTTTCACAATTTAATTTTCCCAATTAACTTAATTATTTGAAATAATTTGAAGATTAAAAAGCAATATTAATTACGAAAAAAGAGCTAAATAACCTCCTGATTGAATATTAATGACTTACTTTAAATATATTTTCCTCCTTTGAAAAATAAGCCCAAATTAAAATATTAATTAAAGCTAGCTTATAATACAAATTTATGCTATACAAAAAAATATAACCTAAAGTTTAAAACAAAGCTTGATAATAAAGAAAAGTGAGCTTTTAAATTTAAAAGAGAGGGAAAGTTTGGGGTCAGTCAATAGAGGAGGGTAAGAGAAAGACACGTGGAGGGAAGTGTTGGGATTGATGAGTAAGCTTGGTCGGCAAGCCAAGTGGGTGGTGGAAACAGTTGACAAAGTGAACGACGGGGCATGTATTTTATCAAGTGGACAAGGAGAGAGAAAAGGTAACATATGGATCCATGAATGAGTCGTTGCACACAGGGTTTCCAAGAAGAAGCAAGGTTGAGGAAACAGAGGGGAGACCAAGCAAATAGACATCTCGAGGACGGTAAAGCAATGCTAGGGAAGGGCCCAAATGAGCCAACGACAAAGAATCCAAGGCGGATAGGTTCGAAAAGCAAGCTTAGTTGGGATAACTGGCACAACCAAGACAAGGCAGTCAGGAACGAGCCGGAGGAGACCACAAACCAACACAGCCAAACAATGGTAGGGTTAACGAGGGAGCTCACTCCAGGATGAAATCCCAAGTAAACATGATCAAAATAGTTAATATATAACCCAATGCATAAACGAAGGACCAAGCTAGTTAAGTGGGGCTCAACAAGCTAGACAACTCACTAATTAGAGAACCCAATGCTAAACAAAAGTCACTGAGTAAAAAAACCCTATCCGACACAACATACACATGAGCTAAGTAAATCCCAACTTTTCAAGCTAGAAGGGGATCTCACCAAGCTATCAAAGAGCTCAACCAAAATGGGTGGAGAGGAGGAGAGGGAAATTAGGGTTGGAAGGATGTAGGGCAGAAGAGGATGGAGATGCATGCAGTTTTGAAGGGAAGAAACACAAGAAAATTAATGCTAATTTTTAATGAAAATTCCCATAACACAAACCAAAAAGCAAGAAAATACCTCTGACTTAGCTTTTCTACCAAATGTAGCTGCAAATAGCTAAATCTAGTTGGAAAGCACCTGAAACTACACAAACATGAAACCCAAAAACAACACAAACCTCCAAAAAAAGAAACTATTAATCCATATTATTAAGATTACAAAAATGACTAAAACTTACATGAGAAGTAATGTAAAACAAAATCAAAAGTAATTAGCAACCAAGAAAAATGTGTACATGTTTATCGAATCACAACTCTAATACCAAGTGAAATTATTTTGTGAGGATCAAAATTGAAACCCATGCACATCAACAAGGTTACACTCTAAGGGTGACGAGAAAGCTCCAAGTAATCAACAAGTAAAATCAAACAACCAAAAATCATGTATAGAATAAACATGTCTACTCATTCCCATATATCAAAAGAAGGGTACATATGGGAGTGTTGTGTAACTATTGTGCTTAGACAAGCATTTCGTCCATGAGGGAAATATGACTTACGATTCCCAAGATAGATTGTAACTCCTATGATGCATATGACACATATGACAATGATAATGTCATATAACTCCTATGACTTATGACCTCACCTAAGTGAGATGACTCGCCATGTGAAATGGATAAGACCCTGAGTGATGATGAGGCAAGCCACAAACACCAATAAACACATATATCCTAATAACTAAATTCAAACACAAAACATGAATAAATTTAGTGTTTGTACTGAATTGTACACTAGGAAAAAAACCATTATATGTATGGCCAAGGATGTGTGTTTCCATCTTGGTGGCTTTTTTAGAAGTAATTTTAAAAAACTTGTATTTACATAGATAATTATAGGTTTCTAGCACAAATTTATAGATAAATGATACCGTTTAGAGAAAATTTTACTACATTACAATATAAAATGTGGGTGTCTGAGTAATTCATTCCTTCCTTGACACTACATGACTCAAGACACAATTTTAGATATGGGGCATGAGGGCACATGCCTTATTTATACTCTTTCTATATTCAACATTTTCATATTTCAGACTCAACAATTACATCACATAGTAGGGGCATGAGCTAGTCATTCCATTTCAAATTTATGTTGTTTTACACTTGGACCTAGACTCGTCCACAATGGTGTGGTCTATGGTGTGAGAATATATTAGTGTAGTTAGATACTCTCTAGATTGTTCTTTTTTCTTCACCTTTTATGGGAAGATATCAAAATGGTCAAATACTCTGTACGTTTTTCTTCCTTCTTTTGGGTTTCTTTAGCACAAATGTCCTATGCCACCTCTCTTTTTGGTGTAGGGTCGAGCACACTCAACTTCTCACCTACTACAAGTTCTCCTTCAACAAATTTGGGGACTGATCAAGCTCAAGCCTTCAACATCTCAATACAATAAAAATCTCAAATTACAGTAAATATGGGAGCTACTCCCTTGGTAAAGTGAACAAGTGAACTATTTTCATGTTTTGTTTTTTTACTTTACTGTGTTAAAAATGTGATTTTCAAAGTTACAAATATACTATTCACATTTGAGTTATAGTTAAATTTAATTTTTAGACATTGACTACAATCTATGTTGTGATTTTCACCATGGAGCATGCCAACACTAATACAAGAACAAAAACTTTGAGAAAAGACAAAGTGTGTGTGCACACTCAAGTATATTTTCATGTAAGTATGTAATTTTTAGTTCATGCTTGAAGGAGGGAAAATGTAGACATAATTTTGGCAATTTATCCTTTGCTAATGACAAGTTTCACTTTGTTTCTATGATATGAATTATGCATACATCTAAGCCTGATTGATATATCCCTCTCGATTACGTGACTTTTTTAACGACAAATACTACTCATTTGTTCATTACTCAGATGTATTCATCCAAAGTAATGCATTAATCCCAAGAATCTCACCTAAAATACTATTTGAACATCATAAAAATGCATGCCTAAAATTGTGTGATTGTAGACCAAGCTATACTACAATTTGGGTCGACCTATATTTTCATGGCTCCCACTCTCCAATGAATCTTTTTTTATTTTGATAAATTTTTTGGGTTGTTCCTTATCCTATATGTTGATCTTATTGTGATAATTAACCTACGAAATCTTATATAAGAAAGTGTAATACACTTAAGAAATCACCTGCCATTCTCAAGAGATCCTATTGCAAAATACACTCATAAAGTACTCAAAGCTCTCTTAAAATTTCCTAAACTAGCAACATATCTTCAAGATAAACTACTACTTAGGTCTAAAGCACTCAAACCAAGTTCAAGAGTCTAGATTCCCCTTCCATAAGCCTATAAATGTCTTAGAGCCATGTCATAGAAAGAGAAAGTAAATACAAAGTAATACCAAAGTAATCTCTCTTCTCTCCTCTCTCTTCTCTCTTCTCTCTCTCTCTTCTCTCTCTCTCTCTCTCTTTCTTCTCCGTCTCTCTCTCCTCTCTCTCTCTCTTTCTCACTCTCTCTCTCTCTCCTCCTCTTCTCTCTTCTTCTCTCTCTCTCTCTTCTCTCTCTCCTCTCTCTCTCTCTCTCTTTTCTCTCTCCTTCTCTCTTCTCTTCTCTCCTCTCTCTCTCTCTCTCTCTCTCTCTCTCTCTCTCTCTCTCTCTCTCTCTTCTCCTCTCTCTCTCTCTCTACTCTTCTCTCTCTCTTCTCTCTCTCTCATCTCTCTCTCTCTCTCTCTCTCTCTCTCCTCCTCTCTCTCCTCTCTCTCTCTCTCTCTCCTCTCTTCTCTCTCTCTCTCTCTCTCCTCTCTCTCTCTCTCTCTCTCTCTCACCACACACACACCACACAACACACACACACACACAACAAAAGAGAGAGAGAGAGAGAGAACTACATGGAGCATTTCTCCTACTGTAAGGGGATGTAGTGTAACACATGGAATAGTTCACCAAGAGTTAAACCGTTAGGGTCATTCAAACTCCATCACACACAAATTTTCCCTTTTTTTATCTAATTATTCATGAAGTACTAGTGGAGGTTTTCTATTTATTATAGGTTACTACATGAAGGTATCACACATTGATGAACCCTAACATCAAATAAAAAATCACATTTCCAGGCCATTAATGGCCACAAGAAGTTGCAAAACCTTGGAATAAACCCATCTGAAATCATATAGCCCATCACCTAACCATATTATGCCCCAATGTATCTTGTATGATTATGTACCAGTCTAATTTCCAATCACATTTCCAAATATAAAGCACTCCCAAATATTTACTAGCCTACACATCTATTCCACACACACGGATCACCTTTTTACCTCTTTGTTTAGCTACGTATTCTTATCTACTCGTGTTTTAATAAATTGTTTATATTGTTTCTATATCACACATTGTATTAAATGTTATATTTGATTTTGTATGTTAATGTTTATTAATTGATTCCTAATATACAACCTTACCCCTTCTAATAAATAAGGAAATAAATCCATAATAAACATTTATTTATTAATTAATGGGAGGATCAAAATATTACATGTTTGATTAATGTCGAGTTCACCAAATGTTTTAACCCTAAATTAATTAAAAAGGTTTATTTAATTAAATAATTAGAACTGACGATGTTACATGAAATAAATAAATAGTTAAGATCACACACATCCTATGATGGTATTTGAAACTAGAGCATTGTAAGCATGATAAACTAATAAAGCAAGTAAAAGTACAACAATGGTTAAAAAGATGACTTAGTTGGCTCAGACAGTGTTCTGACCATGTCATTGGTGAATTTAGGATTTGTGTAGAACCTAGAATGCATCCAACAACTTAGTGCCTTCATGTGTGTAGATGAATCAGATTGTACATCTATGTACTAGATTGTACTATGTTTTGGTCTCCTATTATATGGTTTTGGACCTACAACTGTTGCACCTATGATTTTTCCTAGGTTGATTCACTTTATCCTTTGCCATATCTTGATATCTTCAAATTCCCTATAACCCTCACATTTGCATTTGTACCTATGAAAAACCCTGGCTTGATGCAAAGTACACATCAGATAACAAAAAACAAGATTAGGTGATTGAGTTGGATTGACCTCAATGGTTACCATGTGTGATTCAATTTGAGCACTACACTACATTTTAAACTCCATGTAGTTCTCCTAATGTGCATGCATGTTTGCATATAATTTCATAGAAGCACTCAGGATCTATTGGTTCGAAGATTGCACAAGTGAATGATGCGAGACGTGAATTGTTCCAAGACAAAACAATACAAGCATACAAGATTGTAAAAATATGAAAATGCAAGAGAAAAAATTACAATAACACATAAATGACTCCAACTCAATACAATCAAATAGAATAATGCAGGAGATGTACATATAGGAGGTGAATGTGTAACCTCCTCCTAGAATCAAGGCAATATCCACCTAGAATAGTGGTAACCAACAATTAGAATGGTGTAGTCAAGTGGTGACTAGCACCTATAAGAGTGTAGTCAAGTAGTAACCAACGCCTATAATAGTGTATTCAAATGTACACCTAAGAAAACATATCCCATAAGTGTAGGGAAACTCCAAGTGAGGTGGAATATCTCGAGTAGGATAATACAAATAAAGCGAGGAAAATAAATCCTACACTAACACCCCCTATAAGCACATCTTAGGTGGGTAGTGAAAAATGAAAGTGTGTCCCGGAAACAAGGCCTCATGAGGTACCCACGTACAATGCAATCTCTCATGAGATAGAGTAAAAGGAGAAAACCCAGTGGGAAAAACTCCCCCCCAAAAAGAGAGACATGAAGAAGTGAAGAGGCTAGAAATCCCCCTAAAGATGATGAAGTTGTTGATGTAGAACGCACCCTAAGAATAGCTCATAGATGAATGAACTTGCTCTCAGTGAAAGGTCTTGTGAAGATGTCAAAAACCTACTCCGAAGACTAGAAGAATATCAAATCGATGACTTGCTTATCTGGATGGTTCTCTGGTTGTCAAAAAAGATGACTATAGGCTGCCTCATTTGGATACCAAGCTCAGAAATAATCCCTTGAAGCCAAATAGCCTTATTAGTTGCGCTAACAACTCCCATGTACTCTTCCTCATTGAATGATATAACAATAACATTCTACTTCTTGCTCGACTAACTGATAGGACCAAAACCCAATGAGAAACTATAACCTGAAGTGGACTTATGACACTCAGTGTCGCTATCCCAATCTGAGTCTGTATAGCCGACCAAGTCAATGTTTGAACCAAACTTGTAGTGAAGCCCATATTTATGTGATCCCTGAATGCAGTGCAAAATCCTCTTAGTTGCTTTCCAATGCAACTCATGAGGTTCCTGCATGTACCTTGAAACAATATTGACGATATAGGAGATTTCAGGTCTCGTGTGAGTCAAGTAAATAAGGCTGCCATCAAGTTATCGATATAAAGTAGCATCAACTAAGGGAGTGGAACAATCAGCCTCAATCTTGACTCTAGATAAGAAAGGATTCAGAGATGGCTTGCACTCATTCATGTGAAACCAAGCCAAAAGATTGAGATAGTACTTGGGTTGTGCAAATGAAATCCCTTAATTAGACTATATGATCACAATGCCAAGGAAGTAGTGTAGTAAACCCAAGTCAGTCATGGAAAATATATCCTGAAGAGTTATCTTCATTGCTAAGATAGTTGATGAAGTACTCCCAGTGATCAAAGGGTCATCAATATAAAGTACTAGTATCAGTAATGAATCATCTCATTGTAATAGATATACATTGGAATTTGAATGACACCGTGTAAAACTAAAAGCTAGGAGGAAGGAATCCATCTTGGCATACCAAGATCGAGGGGCCTATTTGAGGCCATATATAGATTTCCTAAGTCTACAAACTAAGGATGAATCCTGAACAAACCCTACTGAGTGCTCCATGCAGATCTCCTCCTATAGGTCTCCATGAAGAAATACACTTTTCACATCCATCTGGTGCACAGTCCAACCATGTGTTGTGGCTAAAGAAAGTGTGAGTCTAATTGAAGTCATCTTGGATACGTGTGCAAAGGTCTCTGAGTAGTCTATGCCAAGTACCGCTGAAAAAACCTTGGCTACTAACCAAGCCTTGTACTTAACAATTGACCCATCTACTATAAATTTGGTCTAATATATCCATCGACATCGAACCATCTTCCTTCCCTTAGGAAGCGAATTCAAATCCCAAGTGTGATTACTTATTAAGGAATTATATTCCATATGCATAAAATTATCCCGCTCAGGTATGCCTAATGACTCTCTGAATGTCTGTGGATCTTTCACTGAAGCATAAAAGGCATGTGGCCTACTCTGATAGTCTACCCAAGTGCGTTTGTCATCCTCTGGATCCCCTACCCAAGTGCCTGCACTCGAAAGTGTCTGCTTAGCTAAAATAGGGCTTGAAGTGGGTGAGTTATGTGTTGAATCCCCATCCTATAAAGTATGGCTAGAAGTAGATGAGGATGAATCCTCACTACTTTGTTTGTTATTAAAACTTGAAGAAGTAGACGTTGCCTCAGGAACCTACTATGGATGATTTGAATCCTTAAATTGCTCATCAAAATTGAGTGAAGCCAAAGTAGATGGAGAAGTATAAAGTAAAGAGTCAGTGGGACTCTCCTGAAACTTAACACTTCTCTTGATGAATAACTCATGAGTAGTAAGATGGATAAGTCTATAGCCCTTGACCCCCTCTGGATACCCAATAAAGATGTAAGGTTTGGATTGAGGATCCATTGCCTTGCATTTTTTTTTGGGAATTTGTGCCATCGCTGGTGATCCGAAGACCCTGAAGTGCTTAACTTCTGGTTTCCTGTTGTTCCAAGATTTAAAGGGAGTTATATCTTTTAAAGCTTTGTGGGGAAACAAGTTTTGTATGTAACAAGCACAATTGATGGCTTCTACCCAAAACTGCGAAGTCAAATATTTAGAGTGGATCATATAGTTTGTCATCTCTTTCATGGACCGATTTTTATGTTCTGCCATGCCATTCTACTAAGGAGTGTAAGACAGTGTCTATTATAGATCAATACCCTTGGTGGTGCAAAAATGCTCAAATTTGTTGCTAACATACTCCCCCCTATTAGTTGTTTGAAGAACTTTGACGCTTTTCCCAGATTGATTCTCAGTAAGTGCCTTGAAGTACTGAAAGTAATCGAACACTTTAGATTTTTGCCTAAGGAAGTAGACCCATGTATATTTGGAAAAGTCATCTATGAAGGTGAGAGCATATTTGGCCCTAGTGAAAGAAGGATGGGGAAAATCCCCTGTGACATCACTGTGAATCAACTCTAAAGGTGCAGAAATATCTCTAAGCTTTGCCCTTGTCAAATTTCTCTTTAGGGTGTTTTCTAAGAGCACAACCCTCACAAAATTCCTTTGAGAAACAAACTCTAGGAAATCATGTAACCATGTCACGTTGACTGAGTTTCTCAAGGTAGCGGTAGTTAAGATGACACAACCACTCATGCCATAATCTGCTAACTCCATTTGAGTGTGTGAGCAATGCAGTAGGGGAAACATTAGGTGCAAAGTGTGAGAAGGTATATAACCTAGCATGGTTAACCGCCCTTCCCACTGATATTGTAGTATCGCTATGCAACTTCTTGATCTTAACTGAATCCGGATCAAATAGGAATCTCATGCCCTTCCCTATATGAGTCATCTGATATACTGACAAGAGATTAGCTGAAAGTGAAGGTACACGAAGAACATTGGTGAATGTTCCACCTTCAACTTCAACATACCCTCTCCCTGAAACTATGGCTAGAGTATCATCACCCAAAGTGATGGAGGACATGTTGCAGGGCTCTAAGGAAGAAAACTCAACCTATGATGAACCTGTGTGGTTGAAGCACCAGAGTCGATAACCCACGAAGGAGTAAATGAGGATGCAACTACAACTGGTGCTTTCCCATTATGTTTCTCTTTATCTTTTTCCTTTGCCTTAGTAGATTCTTGGGTTGATGAAGACTATTTGATAGATTCAGAGACGGTTATATTATTCTTCTCAAGGATATGACTAAGGTGGTCAATTTGTTTCTTCATACATTTGTGCGCATCGTGCCCAAGTTTCTTTTTTTGGAATATATAGGGTAAAAGGAGGGTTTTAGAAGGTCCCACAACCTTATACAATAGAGCCCATCAGGCCAGATTTAGCAATAATAGTAGCAAAGCAAAAATACCCGAGCAGATTCCAAAAAAGGAGGACGAAAAAAAACAAACAGAGATAAAGAAGAGATACATCATATGAGCTTTTTCAGCTCAGAAACTGCATTTTTTGCTCTAGGAGAGCCTGAGTCGTTAGCAAGATGTTCGGCCAGTTTGATAAGCTCCGAGCAGTCATCAGCAATGGCAGTCCTGGTGGATTCTGTGAAAGCCTCCCAAGCTTTCAGAGCCTTGAATGCACGCTGGAGCTTGCTTAAAATAGAGGAAACCATGTCAGCTCTGCGATTATCCCTTTTAGTGTCAGCAGACTCAGGTTCAGCAGGTTTCGAGTCCATAATAGGTGAGGAATGAGAAGTGTCAGCAGCAAGAACTTTGTCGTCGAAGAGAGCATTGTTTCCCGCAGACTGGGAGATGGGATCCACCACCGGTTGATTGATATCTAACTGCTCCGAGTCCGGGGAGTCAGGGTACAGCTGAGCCAGGCCCAAGAGATCAGCAGCCCGAGAGTAATCAGGGCTGGAAATAGGGGAAGAAGCGTGACCATTGGCTTCTAGTGCCTTCCAAGAACAAGCAAGAGAGGGGCGTGGGGAAAGAAGGGGTGGCAGGGGGAATAGAGGCAACACGGGGGGGACTCACAATAGCCACATCAGAGTCTGAACCAGAGGAGAGAAGCAGACGACGACGACGCCGAGAGGAGCGGAGGGAGGAGGAGGAGGGGCGAGGGGAAGGCGAGGGGGAGCGGCGGCGGCGACCCAATTTGGGGGGGGAAGCGAAGAAGGTCGGAGTGAGAAGCAGCGACAGAGAAGAGCAGGTAAAGCAAACCCTGGTGAAGAATGACACCTTCGCCCTCACGAGCTAACTGAACCGAGTGTTCTAAGGACTGAAACAAAAAGGCCGCCAGATTGATTTTCTTCCCCCATCGAAGATGAGAGAGGATGAACAGGTGGGGACCAAAAACAAGCCGATATCTACCGTCGATGGTAAAATACCGCATAATGACCTCCGCCACTCTGTCCCAGGGAGAAGGCAGGGAGTCCCGAGTATAACCAGAGAGGTATTTCACCGGTCTGTCACCAGGGGCGTTAAATTCCTGAATTTCCGCATGCAGCAAACGCTTGTAGTAGATGTCACCTGCAGCAGGAAGGCCAGTGGCGTCAGCAATGGCATTCGTGGAGATGGTAAAGCGAGTGTTGCCGATTTGAACCCGACCCTTTGCCCAGGAAGCCGTGACCGCATACGAAACCAACGCAGAATAACCCGCCATTTTCTCCAGGAAGGTGGCAATTCCATTTTCCAGCAATATATTCCACACCTCCCCATCATTTTTAATCGAATCACAATTATCAGGCTCAAGACGCTTCAATTGACCCCCCATGGTATGAATGTTGGAATAGTTGCAGAAGTGAGAGCAAAAGTGGACATTTAACAGCTTAGACAGGTCGGGGAAGCCGTCGGCCAAGTTATCATTGTCCTCCCGCCACCTCCTCAGATGATTAATGTGAAGATAATGCCCATTCGTGCGGAGATCCCCCGCATCAATACAAAGCACCGTTAATCAATTGTCCCTCGTTAAGAGTCAAATCAATTAACTTCGTCATAAATGCCATCGCCCTTTGAGAGGGCCATAGCGAGTTTGCCGAAACCCGAGTCAGCCCTCCATTCCACCAGTCAGCAATGGGGTATATCATTTTGAGTGATTTGGCAGAGATCATTCGGGAAGTTGTCTGTCCAGCTTTGCTGATTCTCGATGAGAACACCAATATTAGCAAGGAGGTCCACCGCTTTATTTCCCTCCCGGAGGACATGCTGGAACTGGATTTGCAGGAAAGATCTTTGAATAATTCTGATATCAGCAATGATGTTCCTTATCGACCAATGACTGGAGTCATTAGATTGCAGGAGTTTGATGATGTTGAGGGAGTCACTTTCAACTTGAAGGGGATCATCACCAAATTTGATAGCCATCTCAAGGCCTTTGAGGACTGCCAAGGCTTCCGCACGATGGTTGGAAACCAAAATTGAAGTTGTGAGCAGAGGCAGCAACAATATATCCCGAAGAACAACGAAGAATGGCTCCTCCTCCAGACTTACCAGGATTGCCTTTCGAAGCTCCATCCGTGTTCAGTTTTTTCCAGCCCCTTGGAGGGGGAAGCCAGCAGACTAAATTCCGAGCAGTGTAAGTGCCTTTACATTGAATGGACAATAACTTTTGCCACTCCTGGGAGTTACAGATTTGGATTTTTTGCTGATATTTGGTCCACATGGTCAGGTTGATATTTTCTTGAAGAGCCAGAGCAATCTGAGTAGCCACCTGACGAGGATCAAGACTTTTTTCTTTGAAGATTCTTCTGTTTCTTTCTTTCCAGATGCCCCATAATCCGTGCGGGAGGAGGAGTTTCCAAGCCAAATTCAGAATCGGATGAGTAAAAGGAGAACTCCATTGAGAGAGGGTGTCCTGAATGGATTCTGGGAAGGTCCAATACACTCCCAACCTCGATAAAAGCCACTGCCAAATAACTTGCGAAAAAGAACAATGGATCAAAAGATGTGCAGAGGACTCCGCCTCTTTAGCACATAACACACATTTAGTGGGGAGAGAGAAACCCCTTCTTTTCAGATTCTCCCCAGAGAGGAAAGCATTCTTAGAAGAGAGCCAAGAGAAAAAACCAATTTTGGGAGTGATCTCATTAGGCCAGACATTGGAAAGGGGGGGGGGCCAGAGTCAACACTATGCATCGAAAGATAAGCAGCCTTAACCGAGAAAGAACCCGATGGGGAGAGGGGCCAAATAATCTCGTCCTCATTTTGGGAGAAAGGGATGTAGATGGAAGAGAGCACCGCTTTGAGCGAAGACAGGAGGCTACTCTGCAGATCGCTGATATCATCCCAAGCCTTAATATCCCATGAGGGAATGGAGTTCACCATCTTCCAATAGCCCGAAGCTAATCTTCCTTGCTTATTAATGATGCTTCTCTTAATAGGGTCCCATGCAGGATTAAGATCAAGAGGTTCTTCCCCGATCCAAAAATCCCTCCAGAAATCAATAAGACGACCATTCCCAAATCTCCATTTAGTGCCAGCTCGAATGATGGGGAGAGAGCTAATAATAGAATTCCATATGGCAGAGCCTCTAATTGGATTGGAAGTGAGCAGATCTTCGTTATTTGCCAGATATTTAGCTCTGAGTAGATGGGCCCAACAAGAGTCACCTTTAGCCACTTCCCAAGCAAGTTTGGCCAGGAGGGCCCCATTCATGTCAGCCATTTTTTGAAGACCAAGCCCACCATGAGAAGTTGGCTTACACACATCTTTCCATGCCACAAGATGGATCCTCTTCTTATCTTCAGTTCCAGACCACAGAAAGTTCCTTTGAATTTTTTCCACAACCTCCCTCACAGAACTGGGAATCTTGAGCAGGGACATGAAGTAAGTAGGGAGGCTTTGAAGAGTGGCTTTCACCAGCTGGAGCTTGCCAGCCTGACTGAGCAGAGCCCCTTTCCATGCAGCCAGCTTTTTTTGATACCTTTCAATGACAGGATTCCATAGATTTTTTGATTGCCTTCCATGGAAGAGGGGGATGCCAAGATAAGAGGCGGGGAGATCCACAATATTACAACCAAAGATATCAGCAATCCTTCTCTGAGTCCTAGGGGACGTGTTGATGAAGGAAATGCTGCTCTTGTTGAAGTTGACAGTTTGCTGAGAAGCTGATTGGTATAGAGAGAGGATATCCATAATAGCCCGGGCTTCAATAACAGAAGCTAAACTTAGCAGCAAAGTGTCATCAGCGAACTGGCTATGAGTGGCAGAAGGACAATTTGAGGTGATTTTCATACCAGAAATGATAGATTGACTTTTAGCCGCTTCCAGAGCTCTGCTAAGGGAGTCCGCCATTAGGACAAAAAGAAAAGGTGACAGGGGATCCCCTTGCCTGATACCTCTGCTGCTTTTGAAGAAGCCCGCAGGAATGCCATTGATAAGAATAGAGAAGCAAGGGGTCGTGATACAAGAGAAGACCCAGCTACACCACTTTTTGTCGAAACCAAATTTTTCCAGGACCTTAATTAAGAAAGGCCAGCTGACTCTGTCAAAAGCTTTTTGCATATCCAATTTTAAGATCATTCCTGGGGACTTCGCAAGAAGGGCCGAGTGAATGGCTTCATGAACTGTAATTATACCACCTTGGATGAGTCGACCTTTAATGAAGCCGTTCTGATTGTGAGAGATGAGATCCTGCATTAAAGGTTTAAGTCTGGAGGCCAACATCTTAGTGATAATCTTGTAAGACGTGTTACATAAACTTATTGGCCTAAAATTGGACACATCTTTAGAGCTATGCACTTTTGGGGCAAGTGCAACGAAAGTGGTATTCCATTCCTTAAGCAGATTGTTGTTCACCTGAAATTCATTTACTGCTTGGAAGAGGTCCTGCTTGATGATTTCCCAAAAGACTTGGAAGAAGGCGGACAGGAAAGCCATCCGGACCCGGAGCTTTGTCCCTCTTCATTGCAAAAACTGCTTTGTGAATTTCCTCCATAGCAAAAGGCTTGATTAGATTGTTGTTCATCTCAGGTGACACCAGATGTGGAATATGTTGGAGCATTTCATTCATTGATTGTTCCGGAGGGGGCAGTTCAGCCTGGAGAAGATTAGAATAGAAGGAGATAAGCTCGTTGGATATATCAGTCTCAACAGTTAGCAAGGTACCTGCGGACGACACCAACTCACGGATCTTATCTCTAGCCTTATGCTTGCAAGCAGTGATGTGAAAAAATTTGGTATTACGATCTCCTTGTTCGAGCCAAAGGGCTCGAGAACGTTGCCTCCAATAGGTCTCTTCTTCTTTAAGTGTGTTGTGATAATCACTGAGGAGGGAGATTTCATGTTGGTGAAGATGATCCAATCTTCCAACAGTCTCAATTTGTTCTGAGATTTTTGCCAAGCTCTGAGTTAGCTCCTGCTTGCGAAGCTTGATGTTACCAAAGACCTTCGACTTCCATATCTTGAGTTGTTTTTTAATTTCTTTGAGTTTGCTGGAAAATCTAAACATACTAGAGCCCTCAATATTGATATTCCACCAGTTTGCTACAAGGGGGATCAGGTGGTTGTTTTCAAGCCAAGCAAGCTCAAACCTGAAGGGAGGATTCTTGGCATTCATTTTGTGATTAGCACTCAACAGAAGAGGGCTGTGGTCAGAGGCAGCCCGAGGGAGGGAGTTGGGGTAGAATTTAGGAAAGAGAGAGATCCAGTCCAGAGAGCCTAGAGATCTATCCAATCTGCATTTGAATGTGGTTCCTGCCCAATCTACGATTTGACCATGTATAAGATGAGCCGTGGAGATCCATATCTAGAAGAGAATTCACCCTAATGAAGTCAGCGAGAGCCTCCATGCTAACCATCATGGTAGGCATACCTCCCTATTTTTCCTGAAGGATAAAGTGGGCAATTAAAATCACCCATTATTAGAATGGGAATTTTACCACAAGTGATGATGAAGTTAGTGATATCTTTCCAAATTTTTCCTCGATGAGTCCTCCAAGTTGGGGGCATACACATTAATAGCAATCCAAGAGGAGTCTGCTCCAACCTCTTGGAAGAGGATGCATAAAAAGTTGGGGTGCTTGAATAGGCATTCCCTTTTGAGACTTCTGGGATCCCCCAAGGTACAAAGCCCCCCTGAGTTCCTTGTTGAAGGTTGAGATTCAAAAGATGCCTTAGGCCAGATTTTAAGGAGGCGATCCTCCTTTTTTAGTTTGGTTTCCTGCAACATTATGATATCAGGAGAGTTCTGGAATTTAATGTCTTTGATAACTCTTTGCTTTTGAAGAGAGTTAAGTCCTCTTATATTCCAAGAAATTATCTTCATTTCTTTGGTTTGGGTTTACTCCCCACCACCATGGGGATTGTGCTTTGAGTTCCTTACGCGAAATTTATAGCTGCTTCTTGTTGAAGCTTGATACTGCTCAGAATTCTCCCCCGAGATTTTTCCAAGCCTATATCAGGTTTCTTATTGCTGCTTCTAGTAAAACGATGATTGAAACTATCATCAAAGGGAAAGTCTCGAGGGGGAGGGGACAGAGTCTAAAACAGGCGGACAGAGGGGAGGCAGGGGGAGGGATTCAAGGAAGAGGGGATCGATGGAAGGGGAGGGAAGGGAAGAGGAGAGGACAGAGGGGAAGGGGGAGGGGAGGAGGCTAGAAAAGGATAGGTCAACTCCTAGAGAGGAAGAGGCGGGGAAAGCCGAGGGAGGCAGAGGGGAGAGGAGAGGTTGAAAGGCCAAGGAGGAGGGGGATGATCTCAGAAACAGGATCAAAAGATGTGTTGATTTCTCCATCCTCAAGGAGAGCAAAGGAATTAGAAGTGGGGATGATCGGGATCTCAATAGAAGACGGTTTGGGGTTAAAAGTTTTTTTCGATTTTTGGGGATAGGATTTGGGACTTGGGTTTTGGTTGAGGTTTAGATGGACAGCTAGAGGCCCGATGACCAAGTTTTTTGCAGAAGGAGCAAGCTTGAGGAATATATTTGTAGTCAATGGGTTATTTCCAGTTCCCCAAGTCCGAAATAAGCTCAATATCTTTTGGTAAGGGACAACTGACATCAGCATTAACACAGAAACGAGCATGAATGAATCTAGTTTTTGCTTTTGTTGCTTGATCTATAGCAATTAAAGATCCTATTGAGAGAGCAATACCTTCAATAACCGTCGGGTGCCAATACTCCAGAGGGAGCCCCAGGAGGCGAACCCAAATTGGGGCTTGGGTCATGGATTCCGTGTGTGGGTTGAAACCAGGAGACCATTTCCTGAGATAGAAGCCCCGCCTACCAAAAAACCACGGACCACCCAACAGTGCTCTAGCAAAGTCTTCTTTCATGCTGAAGGAAAATAATATGAAACCATTAGGCATAGCCGCTATTTCTAGCGCTCCACATGGTTGCCATTTTAATCGAGCCCATTTTTTTATATCTTCCAATGGGGGTCTAGGGCCCATCAGTGTACCCACCAAGGACAGATCACGAGAAGCGAGCAGCAGCCTCCGTGATGTGAGAGGGGATGCGCAGGGAAAAAGACCCATCAGACAGTGAAGGGGATAGCTTTTCCGAGCTTATGAGCAGATGTGGAACCCTCCACAACTTTTGTCCAAACATCGAGCGGCTTTGGAGAGAGGGACTCTGACAAGAGGGACCCCCGATCCAGACAAGAGGGGTCCGGCATTCGATGCCAACACCAGGGACAGCATACAGTCTCAGTAGGAGGTTTCAACAGCCAGTTTCAGACACCATCTTAAATCCCTCCGGATTTCGATCTTATCTCTTGTCCTTTTACTAATTCTCATGTCATCGTGCCCAAGTTTCTTACAATAGGCACACATAACCTTTTCCTTTTTAGGCTTCCCATTTGAACTGGAGGTTTCAGTGGTATACTTGGAAGAGATAGTGGATTTTTGTTCTTTCTTCTTTTTTTGGATCCTTACTCTTTTGCTTCTTCTCTTGGTTGCTAGAAGATTTTTGTTTCCCATTCCCAGGAATGAGGACTTGAGGTTTGGATGACTTCAAGGTACCCATTTGAATTAATTTGTCTTGCTCCTTAGTCAAATCAGCAATGAAATCATCTAAGGATGGCAATAAACCATGGTGGCTCCAAGAGCCCTCTTAGGTAGCATAAAATAGGTAGAAACAAAGACAGAGTAGTCAGGACCTAGTTGGGAAAGCACTAAAAGAACAAGTTGTTCATCCTTCTTTTCTATTCCATATTCTTTTAGCTGCAATCGTAAGGACTTGAGCTTGGTAAAGAAATATTCCAAGGTGGTGAAAATTGCTAAGACTTAAGTTGATAGGTTCTATTTCTATCTCATGACCCCTCATAGTGTTAACTTTTCCAAATAAATTTTCTAAGGTTTCCACACCTCCTTGGGACATTTGGCTTGACTCTATGTGGAAAGGGAGTTCAGGAGACACTAAAAGACACAAAATACCAAATTCTTCATCACTCTTATTATACCACTTAACTTTTTCTGCATCTGTACTAGGCTTTGGTTCTAACCCTATTGTGATACGGTACAACCCTTTACTCCTTAGTCCAATGGAGATTTTTTATTTCCATTCATGGTAGTTAAAAGGTGTAAGTGGCTTAATTGAACTTAAATCCATAATTTGTAGAAAGAAAGGTTGTGATAGTTACTTCTAAAATAAAGAAATGTGCAGAAAGTAAGAAGAGAGGAAACACTCTTTACAACCCTCGGAAACTATATCAAGAAGCCCCCCCCCCCCCCCCCCCACAATTTTTGCACTTTATAACTTAGTGTGTTTTACAAAAAAAAAAAATAGGTCTAATGATTTTTGGGAAATGAAGAATATTTACCTTTTGCAAAAAATGGGCACTCGATACTGACCTACCAATCAAAAGTTTTACAATATCAATTTCCCATAAATAAGCCCTATTTAAATGAATTTGCACTAAACTTAAAACACGTTTTTTTACTAAAATATAATTTTAGCAAAAGAATCAAGGAAATCTCTACCTATAACAATGGTAACTAACAACTAGAATGGTGTAGTCAAGTGGTGACTCACACCTAGAATAGTGTAGTCAAGTGGTAACTAACACCTAGAATAGTGTAGTCAAGTGTACACCTAAGCAAACATATCCCATAAGTGTAGGGAAACTCTTAAGTGAGATGGAATATCCCGAGTAGGATAATACAAATATAAAGTGAGGAAAAATAAATCCTACACTAACATACAACTAGTCCATTGACCTAGATTTTCTCTCATGCCTCAACACCGATAGCAGGCTAATTGATCATCCCAAATGAAACCCTTTGTATGTAGATGTAAAACACTTGAAAACCAATAATTTCTCCCTTGTGATTTGCTCATGAGATGTTGTTATAGTAGTTGCTTTATAGCTATCGATAAGCTTATATTAAACTTTTATATATAAGAGTCATTTGCTTTGAAAATTCAAACCTAGTGGCATGTAATGTTTGATAGAAAAAATATTGTGCCAAATCAAAAAGAGTAATGAATAGGCCCAAAAGGCATATGAGACCTAAATCAAAAGAGGGATGATATTGGATAGCTTAGGACTAGACTATATGACAATATGATCCAAGATGTACGGTCTCATACAAAAGTCAACAATAGTCAAAAGGAATGTCTAGAGATCTTTGTGACATGACATAAGAAAATACAAAAGACTCAAAGAAGATGACAAACATCAGTCAATCAAACAATATGAAAGCAAGGACAATAAGAACTTGCACTGTTAAGTTCTAGTTTC
Organism: Taxus chinensis; assembly: GCA_019776745.2. Classification (NCBI taxonomy): domain Eukaryota; kingdom Viridiplantae; phylum Streptophyta; class Pinopsida; order Cupressales; family Taxaceae; genus Taxus; species Taxus chinensis. The sequence goes on from CM034156.1 coordinate 614,732,523, forward strand.
ATTGTTCATGACCCGCATATAGTGTGTTGTGTGTGTGTGTGCAAATTTTGCCAAAAGCATGATGCATGATTTTGTGCCAAATTTAGTGTCTACAATGCCTTAGTCATCCTCACCTCTACTTGAAGTTTGTGTATGAATGTTTTACTGATGGAACCGATGTCAAGTTTGAATTCAAGTACCTCACACTCCATCTCTCTCTCTTGCATCATAGTCCTTTAATGGATTATTTGGTGGATTCCATGAAGACCGGGTGTGCACAAAGGTCAATAATAAAAAAAGTGCAGGGGAAGAACTCTCTCCACTCACGATTTAGTTTTTTAAATGAGGAAAAGGTTGAGAATTTATAGTTTGTTAAGAATTATTTTACATATTGAAGGTCATATTTTTATTTCACATCCTCGTTCTGGTTTTAAATTCTTTTCATTCTCTTATCTTTTTCTCTTAAAATGGTTTTCTATTCTATTTTCCATTCCTCATTGGGTGGGGCGCCTAATCAAACCCTCAATTTACCTTTAAAAAAGAAATATAATAAGTATAATAGTATGTGAGAGCATGTGAAGTGAATAATCAAAATTAACACATATGCATAAAATAAATGGGGGTAGGGAACATGGATACTTATCCAGGGTTGATTTATTGGCTTATTAATATCCTTCGTCAACTTGAGTAGTCATTTAAAAAAAAGAGCTATCATAGGTGGAGTCAAGAAAGATAGAGAGAAGCCCCCAATAAACCATAATATAAGACTCTTAAAGCTTGTAGTGTAACTCAACTCTTCCTTCGAAGCCCCTTTAACCTTATTAGCTTTAAATGTCCATAAAGGAATCTTCTACATACATGCAAGAACATATATAATTTGGCAATTATTTTTCCAAAAATAAACAAAGGATTCGAGTATTTATTGGGGTATGAAATCAAAAACTTGTATTCTTAGAGATCCATAATATTTTGTTTATAATATTTGTAAATACATGACTATAACAAGTGTAGTCGACTTTAGATGATCTACAACATCCCTAAGACTAAATAGAGCCAAACAAAACAATGAGAGTAATGAAGGAGATAACGATACCCACACATGAAGTAGTATGGTAGAAAGGAATACATTAAGAAACCACAAGATCTATCACAACAAGACTAATCATGTCGGGCTCGATCCCAAAATTTATCCCTGTCAATACGTCTAACAAAACAAAATATTAATAAAACAATTTAAAAATATATGCATAGATGACCTAAAAAGTTTATTATATTCGTAAGTGAATTAAAGTAAATATTGTTTATGAGTCAAAACCAAGAGAACCCTGATTTAGTATAAGTATAAGACCCTCGTTGAAACCCTGAGAGACCACCTCCACGAGGATACCAAAGACAGCCTATGTGAATAAACCCCATCAATCAAAATATCCTCTTTTATCTCTCTCTATCGGTGGCATGACAAAGTTGGTCACGAGGTCGAAATCAAGTACGTTGAAGAAATATAAAAGGAAAGTAAATCCCATGACTTGGTGGCACCCTAAAAAAGCACACGGTGTTATCTCAGTACGTCTTCCTTATCCGTTCTCATAATTGTAATTAGAAGAAACTGATAATAAAAATGTAGCAAAACCAAACCTGCCACGCACGCTCTGCGTAATCCACACGCTTGGTTTCCCAATCCAACTCACTCCTACAATGTCACTAACATTACCAAATTGAGCGTACAGTGCATCTGTATTCCCAAAAACAAACAAAAATTAAAAATACACTTACTTTACATGGCGACAATAATTTTAATGTCAGACTAGACCGATTGTTAAATTTGAAAAATAATAAACCCACAAAAAATAGAAACCCTACAAGACAGGAAACCAATAAAATAGATGGCTGAGCAGTGAGGAGGAAACAGAAGCCAAACAGCCACTCAAATCTCGCGACTCACTTTACTTAAACGTCTGTTTGCTGGCTGTAATCACTGTGCAAACTTACACAGAACTGAAGCTAACATACCCACCGAAAAAAAAAAGCACAAAAATTATGCCACGCGACCTCATTTGTAATTGACCCATTCGGCTCAAATACTTAATAATCCTCACACCCATGTGTTTATTTCTACTGTTCTTGAAATGTCTAATCCTCAGATCTACTACTTCCAGTGCCCTGCACGCTGACATACATTTTTGGGATGGGGAAACCCAACGAGGGTTCCAATCTTACAGGCAATCAGGAGGGGGAGGACGTTCAGGAGTCCTCTAGCCTTTGCAATGCTTGTGCTTCAAGCATCTGTACAGGAAAGACACTGAAGTGTGTGGTTGCATTGGTTCTTTCTCTGACCCTGCTGGCTTTTGGGGTTTGGTCTCTTCCCTTCTTTGAGAAGCACAGTGGGGCCTCTGGGGGGCCTGCATCAGCAAGCAACCTGCAAGGTAAGATGATTTTGTCTATTTTAAACAGCACCCACTTGGAAAAATCTGGTTTGTATGTGAAAATGTGGAAATGTAGACAAAATGAAGAAATGATTTGACTAAACCGTTTTAACAATAACCACTTAGGATTTGAGTGGAAAAATCTGGCTTGTTTGTAAGAATTGGGGAGACTAGTCCATTTCAGCAAAACCCGCTTTTGATTTTCTTGGAAAATTCTGTTTTGTGTGTAACAATGTAACTCGATTTAAAAAATGTGTAAGTTGGTAGACTAGCTTATTTCCATTACCCACCTGGGATTGGCTCGGAAAAATCTGGTTTGTTTGTGATTTTTTGGTTGCATCAAAAAATTAGTAAGTAGCTAAACTGGCCCATTTCAACCATACCCACTTGGGGTTTGCTTGGGAAAATCTATTTTGTTTTTAACAACGTGACTCTTTAGATAAAAGAAGTGGATAAATTAGTCTATATCAACAATACCGACTTGGGATTCGCTTGCAAAAATCTGTCTAGTGGCTCTGTGGAGTTCAGGAGGAAGTGGGCAACTTTTCTTTTCGTATTTAATCCTGATTGCAGATCCACATTGTGTTATATCTCTTACAACAAACAAAGTATTGTAGGTAGGTTAGTTGATGGGCTTCTGAAAAATGCAATGTTTGGACATGGCTATTTAAATATATATATGCTTTATATTGTTTTTGTATTGCGAGACAATAGTTATATATTCAATACATCCGGTGTTCTGATATTCTGTGTTTGATCTGATCACACGAAAGTAACAGTTAAATACATTTACATTTTCTTCCTTGTTAAGTGAGTCATGGACATAGCATGCATCAATTTAAAGTGGGCTGAAACAGTTTATTTTTACATCCATTTTTGGTTTCCGCTTTCCTGCAGTCATTGTGGCATCTTTGTCTGATCATGGGAAAGTAACAGTTAAATACATTTACATTATAATCCTTGTGAAGTGGGTCATGGACACTGTATGGAGCATCATAAAGCGGGCAGAAACAGTTTGTTTCCTACATCCTTCTGGTTTATTCTTTCCTGCAGTTGATGTTACATCTTTGTCTAGCAGTTTTCCAGACCCCCATTATATAAACTTTCCTGTTCAGCCAGTCTTTTGGTTAGAACATTTCATACATTGTTTCTCTTGATAGATTAACACTAGCCCAAGCCAACTTCTGAGCTTTTACCCAGGTCTGATATGTGTGACTATGCCAAGTAACAAGTATAAGTGTACCTGAAAAGAAGCCACATTCAAGAATTCAATTTATGAACATTTTTATCAAATTGCTCGAATTTTGTGGAGTGCAGAATCTTTTGAGATGCTCTGCCATCAAGGAATTTTTTATTTTTTTTCTTTTTCAAACTGATACCAAATTTCTCTGCATTCCTGAAAGCTTTTCTAGTAGCCTGGAAATCCACCTTCCTGAACATTCCCATTTGTAGAATCTTCTAGAATCTCCTAGAGAGGGGTTCCTTGTGCTGGAACTCAACTTCCAGGACAAAAACTCTGTTGTTTGCTGAGCTAGCTGCTTCCGATACTTGTGTTTCTAAAGTTTCTAAGTACCCATTTCTGATTCTTGGTAGTTTGTCCTTGACAAAAACTGGGAAAAAACTTGAGATGTTTAACACACGAAAGATATTTAAAATTTGGATTTTTTAATGTATTTATAATCCGGAGCTTTCGTTACATTTAGCTGAGTTTAGTCTGGACTCTGGACCCCTTGCCTATTTTTCCACCCAAGATCAGTTGAACTTGTGACTGATTTTGAATGAAGCCTTAGTCATGTAACTATGTTATTTATAGTTATAGTACTACGTACCCATGATAATTTGTGGAAATCCATTCAGAAGCTCTCCCAGAAACTGCTCTGTGATTTTAATGGAATGGAGGCTGTTGCCTCTGCTAAAGCAATGATTCAAACTATCGGTTGAGCTGAATACTTATAACAGGAATATTCAAGGATAATTAACATTAATATTTTATATCAATAATTGTTTTCCTTTTTTTTATGGTTAACATGGATTATCAGATTTTCTTCCAGTGATTACTTTCAACCATCATGAAATAGCACTATTTGCTAGCGATTCGCAACTATCTACACAGTAACAATTTTTTGGTCATTAATATATTAGACAAGCGGAAGAGAAATCCTTTTTGAATGTCATATTTGATGCATACAAAGGCTATTTATCAGCATCTTGCAAAGAGTCATTGTAGATAATTTTATGATTTTGAGATAATGTCTTCTAGAAGAGATCCTCATAAATAATATAATTTCCAGTTCATCCTACCTTTGAAACACCCAAACCCCAAATTACAGTGATAGCTTTCAAATGAATTTATTCTATGATGTCTTCTAAGTCACAAGGTTTGAGCTCGATTTCATGTTTGACGAGGATAAAGTCTGGTTCAAGTTTGCCAAGGGATAAAGTTCGAGGGAAAAAACGTCTTTAAGTTCAAACAAGTAATTTATTCTTTCATTTTTATTTTCTGAAAAAATAACATAAATATGTCAGAGGGATAGAGTGGATAGAGCTTTCTGTTCTCTGCTTTTAGTTGGTATACTGTATATGTATATCATATATGTACACACATTTATAAAATAATGCAAAATCATGTCAAAAACTTCCTGTGTAAAAATAATGGATAAAGTTCAAGTTCATGTTTGATGAGAATGAAGTTCGGCAAAATTCAGATATTTTCGATAAAATTCAGTGTACCTTGTGACATAGAATGTCATTGAGGAGATCCCTGGATTTGTGTAAAATCCTCATCTGAGGTCATCTTTTGTGGGGTGGCTCGGGCCAGGAGCAGTTTACACAATTATCTTTGAATGCATCATCGCGTTCGTCACTGAAGAGGAGGAAGTTCCCCGAACACCATGGTTCACATCAAAGGTCTAAGAGGGGGTAAAGATGCTAGTGATATTGTTCAGACTCCAAGTTCCAAAATGAGGAAATGAAGTGTGGGCAGAAAACCACCCGTGCTGGAAATGGTACCTAATAGAACAATCTAGTCTTTGACTCCACACTTGTCATGGCACACTATTTGAGCAGTCAATGACTGTTGTACCAGTTTTTGTGCTTTGTATCTAAACAAACATATATATTTATGTTTTTAGTCTTAGGCTTAGCATTACTATTATTATGTTATATTTTGGGTGCTTAGAGTTAGGTCATGAGTTAGTCATGGGTTAATTAGAGTTTTTGGTGGTTTGAATACAATCGGGGAAAAGCCCTAGAGGATGTTTCTTTGAACAATTACAACATATCAATACAAAGTTACAAACTACATTGCACGGATACCTGAAACCCCCCCCCCCCCCCCCCCCGAATCCTGCAGGATACATCTCGGATCCGGATACGATATGGATATGCCCCGGATCCGTACGGGATACGCCCGGATACGTGGCGGATACGTACAGACGTATCCGGGCGTATCCCGTACGGATCCGGGGCGTATCCAGCGTTTAAGTTCTATTTCATTTTTTTTTTATGCAGACAGAAGTGCAGTAGTGGTTAGACATCTGTAGCACATTTGACCTCTCAGATCATTGTTAAAAACTATCGCATGATATAATCTCGCAACTTACAGTACTAACACGATGTCAATTGTTCTCTCCTTATTTCTTCTTGTCTCATAGCACTCTGATATATATTTCAACCATCATCACTTCATACACGCTTCTGCCAGAATACAATGAATCCGTTAAATGTTACTATCCAGCAAGTACCTCCCAGAACTCGGATCATTCTTTTAAGAGCATACCGTTACCAAAAAGGGAGCATTTTATCTAAAATCTTAAGTATATTGTTTGTTTTGAAAATTTAAATTTGAACATGGATCTAGTTACTAGTATATTTTTAAAATTTCAAGTTTTGTTCGTATTCATGTTAACATGATATTCATATATCATATGTATGGCAGCCACATGATCAATAAAAATGCAAAGTCTTAAGTATATTGAATGTTTTGAACATTGATTCAAGTTTTGTATTGCTATTTCAGTTTTTTATGGACTAAAAAATGAGTAAAATGAGTAGATGTACATTAAAATATATATATATATATATATATATATATATATTTAATATATATGTACGGACGTATCCAAGACGTATCGTATCCAAGGGTTTTTTTAAATTGACGTATCCGCGTATCGTATCCGTATCCAAACGGATACTTGTATCCGTATCCTGGCAACGTAGAATACAAAGAAATGACCACAATTGTGTGAGAGCTCCTTTGCTTCAATTGGATTTGTAGGTCCAATCCAACCTTGGGTGTGCAAGCGCCCCCATTTCTATTGTTTATCAGTTATTTCTAGTTTATTTTTACTGTTCCGTTTATATTGGTGTACTGGAATGCTACAAGTTGTATCTTATCTACAATATCAAAACCCAATACAAAGAGATACCGCTATTGTGGTGTTGAAAAAAAAAATCTTGATGCGAGCGAACATGGCCAGGTCACCAGGTGGAAGAGTATTGGAAAATGTACCCATAATGCTAGGGAAGCCTAGGAGTTACAAAAAAAATTCAAGTAGTGGTGTTTGGCAGGATGGTCAAAGCTTCCCTGTTGTAGGTGGAGGTCTTAGGTCTTGAGTTCCATTCTAATAATGTAACCTTATAGAGTTAGACTAGCTTTGAGGTCAAAGCTCTTTAAGGGGGATGTCATGTTGTGTACCTAAACACAACATATATATTTGTGTCATTAGTTTTAATATTAATATTATTATGTTATATTTTGGGTGATTAGAGTTAGTGAAGAGTTAGGTCACAAGTTAGTAATGGCTTTTTTAGGCTTTTTGGTGGTTTGAACACCAAAGGGGGAAAAGCGCTAAAGGATGCATCTTTTAACAATTACAACATATCAATACAAAGAGACATCCCCCATTGTGTGAGAGCTCCTTTGCCTCATTCGGATTTGCAGGTGCAATCCAACCTTGGGTGTGCAAGTATCCCCATTTCCACTGTTTATCAATTATTTTTAGTTTATATTTACAGTTCTGTTAATGTTGGTATACTGGAACACTACAGTTTGCAGTATCCATAGGTGACGTAAGATCTCCATTACCTAAGAATGATGTAATCAGCCTGCTAGATCTATGATAAGTGCACAATGACTGATTCCTAAAGGAAACCATCTGCCAGAGAAATATAGCCAGGAATCTCTGGTCAGGCTAAGAAAAGAATAAAGATACTGAGCTACTATAATGTTTGAAGAGGCAGCATTACCTTCCAAAGGTCTCATAGCTTGCTGAGTGCCTGAAATTGAAGTGCTTCTCAGACTCAAGCAACTAAGAGATGGAACCTGCAAATCCTGTCTTTAGAAGGGATTTGATGATCTGTCTGATTCTAGAGTTAGCAGTCAGAGAAATTGACCCCAATTCAAAACATCAATCTCTCACAATTAATGATCTGTACGACTCATGATTTTTTGGCCACATACTCTTAGAACTCTGTAGAAAATGTACAAGAATTGAATTCTGTATCTTCTAATCAACATGGAGAAGGATGGATATTTCAAGCATATTGCAAACTATTATGCAAATAAAACATTTATCTGATTTGTTTGAAAGAGGAAAATAAATAAATTATATTAATATGTTATCATCAAATATCGATCTGTTGTTGACAACATTCATGACACCCTAAAGCCACTAATAACCTATCATCAAATATTTATCTGTGGTTGACAACATGCATAACACCCTAAAGCCACTAAGAACCTGCAAGCTGAAGTAAGTACTCAGCTAGAATGTCAAATTACTTTGGCAGTGCTACAAATCTCTTTATATCACATAATAGAATTATCCTAAGATAATGTTCATGGAATTATTGTGACCAGCATTGTTGGGTTGCCAAAAAGAGAATCCACTAGGAACCTTTGTAAAGCACTTATTATTCATGACCAGCATTTTTGTCGAGTTTTCTCAAAGTTATGAATACACCAGAAACCTCTATAAATGACTGAACTAGACTAATGGCTTGGTATTGTGACCAATCACTGTGCCACAGGTTTTATTTGTCATATAAATTTCACTTTCTCTAAAGTAATTTCTGATAATAGTTTCATTTTTCTAGCTGTTTGAATGGGTGTATTGTTTGTATACTTTATAACATTGATGGGGGTTACCCTATTTTTGCTCTCAATCACCTTGGACCTCCGATTCTCCTTCTGCATTGACTCTAAACACTGTGGATAGCCTAATCTAGGACACTGACTTAATGTGAAATAATCTAAGGAATACAGGGTACAGCTTCATTTGAACCAAGTTACCACTTTACAGATGTATAATCTAGTGAAGTACAGCTCTAGTTGAACTGCAAACTAATTATTCTTGTCCGTGAATGTATCTGAAGGAATAGTGAGTAGCAGTTAGACTGTGGTGCTTCCCATTGAATTTGAAGTAACATAAAGCTAGTACAGCTCTAGTTGAACTGCAAACTAATTATTCTTGTCCGTGAGTGTATCTGAATGAATAGTGACTAGCAGTTAGACTGTGGTTCTTACCATTGAATTTGAAGTAACGTAAAGGTATTACGGCTCTAGTTGAACTGCAAACTAATTATTCTTGTCCGTGAGTGTATCTGAATGAATAGTGACTAGCAGTTAGACTGTGGTTCTTACCATTGAATTTGAAGTAACGTAAAGGTATTACAGCTCTAGTTGAACTGCAAACTAATTATTCTTGTCCGTGAGTGTATCTTAATGAATAGTGACTAGTAGTTAGATTGTGGTGCTTACCATTGAATTTGAAGTAACTTAAAGCTTGCATGATGTTCTTGTGAGTTTTTGCTATTCTGTAATACCCAAATAAGTTACTAATTTTGAAAAAGGTATGAAAAACGATTAAATAGCGGAATTAACTGTGGTGGTTGTCCTGGACTCTCTCTTACATGTACTGAATTGCTTGCTCATCATTCTTTCAGATCTTTTTGGTGCCACCCTTTGGTAATTATCAAATTATGCTTCAGATGTGAAGTATTTTACATTATTGTTAAGTACTTATTTACATAATGGTTTGATGCATATTGTACATAAGCAAGAGTGATTGTTGTTTAAAGAAGTTGAGCTCTGGTATTGGTGTCAAGATACAATGGCTGTATGATATGGGTTTAGTTGTAAGGTGGGCCATGGATTACAATTTAAGACTTATTTTCTGTGTGGGATGATTGTATTTCACTTGGTGGCTTTTGTGGCTTTCGAATAGGCATTTGAAAGATTAGGGTTAGAAGTTAAGTGTACCGAAGTCCATATCTCCTGTAATTATTGGGAGCTTAATGAGAATAATTCTTTTTATGTTGATATCTGGAGGTGTATGTTGAGAAGATTTTTTTTTTGATGATTTTGGTTAATCTTAAATACCTATTATGAAATTGTTGTCGATAGTCAAATTTAATTAAAGCTATTTGGTTCCTTGATACATTGCAGCTTCCTTGTGATTGTGGACGCCTCTACCTCATCTGCCTCTATTTCTATTGCTTATTTGATATTACAATGCAATATAATTATTTAGAACTGTTTATAATGATAATATGCCTTTGGGACTGTTATTGGTATGTGGACATAAATACTGCCAAGGGCTGTTGTATATGCGGATGTTTAGGTCTTTTAATTTCATTGTACCTAGAACAGGGCTCCTTTTGGTTGGCTTTTATACTCTCATGCATTATCAAGATACAATTTTAATGTTTTAAATCCATGGGGTAAAATTTATGTTCCTTTTTCTTTGCTTGGAAATTGATATGGGTATCTGATACAGATATGGTTGAGGACCCTATATATATATAAGGGCGTAGTTTGTGTGTATAAAATATGTGCGTGTTTTTATAAATGCCATATCCATATCAGGGAATATTGAAAAAAAAAAATCCTATCCAAAGATATATAGGGTGCCACCTCTCTCTATATGGCAGCCCTTGTGCTCTATATTATATCATATCTTTGGGCAAGAGTGGAACATAATAAATGCCCTCTTCCTTTCCTATCTGGATACGGGGCTCCCTATATCTAGATAGGCGGCCCATAGTGATTAGATGAGATGAGATAAGATAGAATAGGGTTAGGGTGGGGGTGGGGGTGGGGGGGGCGCCCAGATAGATCTATAGGGCCTCTACCTCTACTATAAAGAGAGTATATAGATGGGGGAATGCACCCCTTTATAGGCCCCCTCTAGATATATGGGACCTTTCCCCCATATATATATAGTTTAGTTCGCACACTCCGGATAGGAAAGGAAGAGGGCATTTATAATGTTCTGTTCTTGCCCAAAGATATGATATACTATAGAGCACAAGGGCTGCCATATAGAGAGAGGTGGCACCCTATATATCTTTGGATAGGATTTTTTTTTTTTTCAATAGTCCCTGATATGGATATGGCATTTATAAAAACACACACATATTTTATACATCAATAGGCATAGAACTATACATATGTATATTTTGTTGTTTGCATATTTTATTTTATTTTATAATTTTTGTTTACATTATTTATTTTTTGGATATATTTTAGATTCTAGAGCAACTTTTTTAATGTTCTATATTTTTTGCAGTATTTGAATGTATTTTTAACGGTTAACTGGATATGGTTACCGATGGCCTTGCACCGTATCTGGATATCTCAGATACGGCCCAAATATGGGCCCATATTTGAGTATGGTATCAAGGCCACACTGTATCTGGATCCATATTGGATATACATATCTGGGTAGGGTAGGAAAATTATCTGGCAACTCCGCTTTCTTTGCATTCATTTATTGCTATTCTATATTCAATCTAATATATAAACTAATTATAGTGAATTTTTTATTACATTTCCTAGCTCAAATACAAGCAAGCTTTATACTTCAGGAACCGATATCTGTCATCAATGCAAGTATTCTGAAATTGGAATTTGCTATATGGGAGGAATTTAGTGTTCCCTCCACAAAGGTATGATTAACTTTTACCATTCAAGTATAAGATTAATTTGATGAAATTCCTTTCAAGTAACTTAGATTAAGTTTTGCTGAATACGTAGGTGGCAGTGACATCATTAGAACCATCAAATACAGCCAACTCGACTGAGGTGATATTTGACATTCTTCCAGATCCAGAGAACACGTATATTTCACCGTATGGCCTTTTTTGGCTAAGAGATACACTCATAAATTTGGTATCAGGGAGTTATAATCTTTCTTTGAAATCAGGAGATTTCGGGGATGTTCATTTTTTTGAATTGTTGAAGTTTCCTGGAGGAATCACAATTGTGCCTAAACAGAGAGTTTTTCCTTTGCAACGAGTCTCGATGCTCTTCAACTTTACGCTTCATAGCACCATTTCTCAAGTTGTTGAAAATCTAGACCAGCTAAGAAATCAGTTGAGCATTGGTTTACATGTCCGGCCCAATGAGGTTTGTTATTGACATTTTCCTTATAAAGTACTTATTTTCCTGCTGTAAAATCCTGGCAGTTTTCATTCATGATTGAAAATAAACTTGAATGTATTTCTAACCATTATTTAATTTGTGCCTGTAAATGCAGAATGTACTTGTTCAGTTGACAAATCTTCAAGGGTCAACTGTGAATCCCCCACTTATAGTTGAGACGTTTATTGTGCCAGTGGTGGGGATGAAGGGTCTGCCAACCCCGAGGACTAAGGCAGTTGGCCCATGAAATCAATCCCTCAAGGAACTTGGGGCTTAATCACACTCTTTTTGGGAAAGTAAAGCAGATTCAGTTGTCATCATATCTGAACTACCCTTCAAGTCCACCACCTTATCATCTTCCAAGTCCAGCCCCATCACCCTCGCCGCATACACGTACTTCACATGTTTCTCCTTTATCTTCATACCCATATACTAGTCCAACCCATTCCACGCCTCCCTCTTATGACCAACATGTTGGTGCTCCAGCTCCTCACAACACAATACTTGCGCCAGTTTCCCACCACCATGCTAAGTCTCCACACTATCACCATGGCAAGCCTCCATATTACCACCACGTAGTTGCACCCTCTTCTCATCATCCCCATGTACATTGTGACCGACATGGTGCTTGGGATCTTGTTAAATGTAGGCATGCAGCACATGCTCCAATCTCTGGATTGAATGGAGAAGCACCTTCCCCCTCACCTGACATTGCTGGGCCTTCCAGGCACCATCATAGAACAGCAGCTTCTTCACCTTGTGTTATGACTTCTGTTCCGCCTACCCTTTCTCCACAGAATGGTCTTTCTCCTAAAGCATGGTATTGGGGTAACCCTTCTCATCCATTTCCGTTGGCTTCACCTGCTTCATCTCATTTACCACATCATTCTACTCCTGTAAGTGCTCCCCCCACTTCAAGTGTCATGGGTTCATCTCCTAAATCTTCACATCTCTCTCCAGCTCCGTCGTCTCATTCTCCAGCTCCACAAAAGACAAGGATGTCTCATCCATATCTGCCTGAAAAGATTTCTCCAGCTCCGGCCTTTTCATACGTTTCATCTTCATGTGAGTTTGCTGTGACCTGACGATTTTGTGAACCATCTTCTTGAAAAATGATAATTTAGGATGCTTAAATTCAAATGCATTGACTACGGTACCTTTCTCAAGCTTTGAAGATTTTTGTGTACCCTTTTGCAGCTTATGCTCCAAATCCTACTCAGTTGATCATTGGGTCACTGATTTTGGTGGGAATTGTTTTATCTCTGTTGGCTTGAAGGAGGAGGGGATCCTTACATTGATGATGCAGCTTACTTGTATTATTTTTCATCAACTGATTTGGTTCTCTGTAATTCTCCTTTGATTTTATCAGAAATAATGTTTCAAGAAGGCATCCAGCTCTGAGCATGCTCTCGAACGTGCTGTGTTGTAAAAGTAACTTTTGACAGGACAGTTTTGAGTTTCTCTTCCTATGATTTCCACCAGGACAAGACTCCAAAGCATGAAAAAATCTAGTACGTATTGTCATTGAAGGTCTAGAATGGCAAGTTGAGCTTGATTAAAGGCAGAACGGTCTAATATCAAGTGGGATATGCTGTGTGAGCCCTGTAAGAGCATATCTATCTGTATATAAGGTGCTGCATGTTTACATAAAACATGTAAGCAAATGTGTATTTTCTGGTCAAAGCTGCAAAGGTGGCAGGCCACTCATCTCATGTATTTGCAATAATATGTTTTTTTGTTGAACTATGGAAACCCCATGCAGGGTTTAGTTTCATGGAAGGTCCTCTTGATTTGAAGTAAAGAAAAGCATAAATGTTTTTTTTTCAATAACCTTTCGCAAGAGGTCTTTATATACTGTATTTGTTCCTTTGATAAGATTTGTCCTTATGCATGCCTATGACCAGTTATAAAACTCAGAGTACAAGAGATAGAATTGAGAATTATATTGGGACAGATTAGTAGAATGGTATAATGTAAATACTTCGCACTGTAGTTATAAATTTCATTGGTACTGTCTAAGTGCCTCTGCTAGTAAGTCCGCAGGCGACTCTGTGTGAATAAACTTGCCAGACAGCAGAATTTATTTATTTTCCTTGCTATGGATTGGAGGACATCTGAACAATATTTCAGCTGCTGCGAAGTGAGTATCATTAGATTTGAGAGACGTTTTCCAACAATTTTTCAGCTGTTATATTATGATGTGCATTGTACTCTTTTTTGGTTTATAACTAATAAAAATGCATCCATGCATTTTCTAAATTCATTTCTTACGATTTGTAACAGTATTTCATATATTGTTTAAGTTAATTTTAAGAATTTATATATTGTTAATTTTTTTTTGCCAAAGTCTGGATTTGTTTAAGTTTTATTTTATGAATTTATATATTGATAAATTTTATCAAAATCTGGATTCTGGAGTCTGTGTCAAAATTGCAGGAGTTGAGTTATAAAACTTTGATTTTCACACTATCTTATACAAGGGTGACCCTTCTTTATATTGGGGCTAATAGGCTGGTTTAAGCACCTTCAGAGACGCTGAGATCTTGCTTTGATTTTATGAGGGGCAATGATGGAATTATTATCAACACAATTAATGTACTCTGCTCTGATTTGGGTCTCTTGTGGTTGTGTGAGATCGTCCAATTCTCCATGGTTCTGGTTGTGGGTGGAGTTGCATTTTTTTGTGTTTTTTCTCTTTACCCTTTAATGGGTTTTTGTTTGGGAAGTTTTGACAACCGTGTCATTGATATACTGTTTGGATGCGGTGAATTAGTTTGAAGGTTTTTAAATTTATTTTTTGTTCCTTTGGAGGGTTAATTTTTTATGGGCCTCCGTTAATTCAAGTCCTCTAAATTTACTGCTAAAAATGCTGCAGTTTTAATATGGTTGTACTTGTCACTATTCCTAAAGGGTTTATACCTTATATAGCTTTGAACTATCTCTTGATTTTGCCAACAATGTGCTTTTAACTTATTTGTAAACAAGGGGAATTCCAATTTGTTGTTGTCATTCTTATATGATTACATTTTTATTTTAAATCGTTTCCCTTGTATGCCTCGCATGTTGTTATCTCACAGCTTCTTACGAGTTATTTTAGTTGTTTACTTGTAATTGTAATAAATACATTTAAGACATGCTAATAAGAATGCCCATAGTGTTGGTATCAGAGCAATCTCGTCTGTGTACATCTCTTTGATAAATACATAAGATCTTGTTGTTTTGCTCCCGCTTTTTGTCTCTGTATGTATGATTGTGTTTCTTTCTTTTTCATCTGAGAAATTACTTTATACATCGTAAGTCAGGTAAAGAGGTGAATTTCTTTTGTAAGTTAAGTGGGTGAGTGCAATTTTGTTGAGGCCGATATTGTAAGACTTGCAGAATTGTTGCCAACAAGTACCAGTCATGGAATTTAAAGATCAAACTCAGATGTATAGTGAAGAAGTAGAGCAAGACTTAAGAAGTCTCTTTGATGTTTTCCTTGTTAATTCTATTGTAGATGTACTGGAAGAATTCGATCCACATCTCTCTTGAAAATTGCCCAAGGTTCTTTATAATCAAGTTTATAATTTAAAAACTTGTAAAAACCATTAGAAACAAATTAAAAAAACCCTAAAGACCCAATTTGTCCAAACTTAAGAAAATGGGCCTTACTCCATACCATGTGCTTGTGGTAAAACATACATCGGGGAAACAGGTAGGTCACTAAAAACTAGACTACATGAACATTGTAAAGACTTAGAGTATACTTGGGTTTTGGACCCTGTCTACTAGTCATTCATTACAAAATCATCTATTGAGTAGTCAATACCATGTATCCTGCAATCAAGCATGGTATCACTAAACGCAATAGCATAGTGAGTCGTGCTAATCTTGAGAGCCAAAAGATTGAGTCAGAACTTATATCCTGGTCACAGATAAAGAATGGACATTGTCTTAAAAAAACAATAGATAAAGATCAACTTAAATTGAAAAATGTTGAAACAATCCATTAATCCAAATCTAACATAACACTATTTTTTAGATCCAAGAAGTCTCTCCCTGCATTATCCAAATCCAGTTCTTCTAGATTTGATTGCTCATATTTTTCTGCAACAAAGCCTTCAAATAAGAATAAAGAACATATTTATGTTTGTAGCCCTAACAGTTTGGCTCATGATCCTAACATTGACTACCTCTAGTGTAAGGATTGTGATCAAATCATTAAACAAAAATACATTCCTTCAAATGGACTTACTATTAGTATGGCCTCCAAGCAAGTTGATATTCCTATATATAGCCCTCCTCTTCCTCCTCTTGAGCGCAGTGAAATTCTCTCTGCTAATGAAAAATAACAAGCCATCTTCTGGTATCAAAGAATTGTTGGCAAATAAGTTGATTCTTCATAATTCTCCAAGATGTTGAATTGGACCAATAAAGTTGTCAAGACAGTACATGATAAACTTAAAAATCAAGAAGCCTTACTGGCCGAAATGGAGAAGAATTTGAAGGCCATATAATTACATCATAAAGGAGATTTGCAATCTGCTCTTCATCTGTTAAAATATTAAAATAGATTCCTTGTCCAATATTGTTCAAAAGTTTGATAAAAGTTTAGAGTCTGTATCTAAAAATGTTTCAGTTTGTCCTGAAATCCCTAGAGTTGTTTCTAGTGAAATTACCAACATTTTGTTTTTTCTCTTTACCCTTTAATGGGTTTTTGTTTGGGAAGTTTTGACAACCGTGTCATTGATATATTGTTTGGATGCGATGAATTACTTTGAAGGTTTTAAATTTATTTTTTGTTCCTTTGGAGGGTTAATTTTTTATGTGCCTCCGTTAACTCAAGTCCTCTAAATTTATTGGTAAAAATGTTGCAGTTTTAATATTGTTGTACTTGTCACTATTCCTAAAGGGTTTATACCTTTAGATAGCTTTGAACTATCTCTTGATTTTGCCAACAATGCCCTTTTAACTTATTTGTAAACAAGGGGAATTCCAATTTGTTGTTGTCATTCTTATAGTGATTACATTTTTCTTTTAAATTGTTTCCTTTGTACGCCTCGCATATTGTTATCTTACAGCTTCTTACGAGTTATTTTGGTTGTTCAGTTGTAATTGTAATAAATACATTTAAGACATGGCAATAAGAATGCGCATAACGTTGGTATCAAAGCGATCTCTTATGTGTACATCTCTTTGATAAATACATAAGATCTTATTATTTTGCTCCCGCTATTTGTCTCTCTATGTATGATTGTGTTTCTTTCTTTTTAATCTAAGAAAATGTTTTATACATCATAAGTCGAGCAAAGAGGCAAGTCTCTTTTGTAAGTCGTCAAGGTGAGTGCAATTTTGTTGAGGCCGATATCGTAAGACTTGCAAATTGTTGCCAACAAGTACCAATCATGGAATTTAAAGATCGCACTCAGATGCATAGTGAAGAAGCAGAGCAATACTTAATAAGTTTCTCTGATGTTTTCTCTGTTAATTCTGTTGTAGATGTACTGGAAGAATTTGATCCACGTCCCTCTTGGAAATTGCCTAAGGTCCTTTATAATCAAGTTTATGATTAAAAACCCTGTAAAAACCATTAGAAACAAATTAAAAAACCTTAAAGACCCAATTTGTCCCAAACTTAAGAAAAGGGGCTTTACTCCATACTGTGTGCTTGTGGTAAAACATACATCGGGGAAACAGGGAGGTCACTAAAAATTAGACTACATAAACGTTGCAAAAAAAACTTAGAGTATATCTGGGTTTTGGAGTTTGTCTACTCGCCATTCATTAAAAAATCAATCTACAAATTAGTCAATACCATGTATCATGCAGTTAAGCATGGTATCACTAAAGGCACTAGCATGGTGAGTCGTGCTAATCTTGAGAGCCAAAAGATTTAGCCAAAACTTATATCATGGTCAAAGATAAAGAATGGACACTGTCCAAAAAACAATAGATAAAGACCAACCTAAATTGGAAAATGTTTAAGTAATACATGAATCTAAATCTGACGTAACCCTATCTTTCATATCTAAGAAGTCTTTCCCTACATTATCCAAATCCAATTCTTCTAGATCTGATTGCTCATATTTTTTTGTGGCTAAGTCTTCAAATAAGAATAAAGAACATATTTATGTTTATAGCCATAACAATTTGATTTATGATCCTAACACTAACTACCTCTGGTGTAAGGACTGTGATCAAATCATTAAACAAAAGTACATTCCTTCAAATGGACCTATTATTAGTATGGCCTCCAAGCAAATTGATATTCCTATATATAGCCCTCCTCTTCCTCCTCTTGAGAGCAGTGAAGTTCTCTCTGCTAATGAAAAACAAAAGGCCATCTTCTGGTATCAAAGAATTGTTCACAAGCAAGTTGATTCTTCAGAATCCTCCAAGATGTTGAACTGGACCAATAAAGTTGTCAAGATAGTACATGATAGGCTTAAAAATCAAGAAACCTTACTGGCTCAAATGGAGAAAAATCTAAAGGCCATAGAATTACATCATAAAGGAGATTTGTAATTTGCTCTTCATCTATTAAATACTAAAGTAGATTCCTTGTCCATTACTGTACAAAAGTTTGATAAAAGTTTAGAGTCTGTATCTAAAAATGTCTCAGTTTGTCCTGAAATCCCTAGAGTTGTCTCTAGTGAAATTACTAACATTGTCCAACCTCTTGTATCCCAATCTGATGATGCAAAAACCAAAGATATCCT
Organism: Taxus chinensis; assembly: GCA_019776745.2. Lineage (NCBI taxonomy): Eukaryota > Viridiplantae > Streptophyta > Pinopsida > Cupressales > Taxaceae > Taxus > Taxus chinensis. Next base: position 614,751,047 of record CM034156.1, read on the forward strand.
CCAAGATTGGAATAGGTCATAAGCTTATGCAAAAATAGCCTACATCAATTGCATGAATCTTCTATTGAAGTCAGTCAAAAAATAGATCATGTCCGAGAATTGGTAAAGCCAATTCCTAAAATTATTCCTCAGGGTGAACAAATACTTGAAAATACAAAGAAGCCTGAAGAAATAGTTCCATATTGTCTCTAAGAAAATATCATGGATTGATGTTAAAGACCCAAATTCTACATAAAGACACAAGGTTGTTCTTTGAGGAAGTAGCAAGCCTGTTTTGCCAGATAAAAGTTCTATTGACATGGCTACTATCACACCAGAAGACCGCAGAAAGCATGGTCATAATGGATGAGTCAATTGAAGCTTCTACAAGTGAGCCACTACATAATACTGCAAGGGCTCAACCCTTGCAGCCAAATTGGTATAAATTGGATTGTTCTACACTAGCATAAATAAAAGAAATGATTCATGGGATGATAGGATAGTTTAATACTCAGTTACTCCTCTATTGCAAACGATCCTAGGACCATTGCAGATGCAATTGTCAATGGATTCGTCGGCATAGCCCAAGAATGATGGGATGTTAATCCTCATTAAAAAGACATCCTGGATGGAGGTATTGTTGCACTTTCTGTTGCTCTTGATTATTGAAGTTCTAGGAACTGTGGACAATGATAAGTACAAGAATACTACTCTATTTTTAAAAGCTAGAATATGTGACATGAGTAGAATTAAAGAATATCATTGTTATATGCAAAGGTTGTATTATAATTCGGGAAATATTAATGATCCAACAATGAAGATCAGGATATATCGAATTCTTTTCCTGCATATTTTGTCACATGAATATAATAAAGTCATGCATGGTAAAACTCCAAAACAATTAAGTTTTGTAGCAATTAACCATATTATTGATGACACGAATGCTTGTCTTTGTCAAGAGAACAAGGATAGAAAAGACGTTGTTAAAGCCCAAATGGCCTTAGGAACCAAAATCTATGTCAATTAATGGATAATGATCCATTTGGATGCAAGCCATCTCATTGACTTCTCCTCATCGGAAAAAGCCCTGTAAAGAATGTTCTTTCTTTTTCAAAGGGGGATGGTAGATATAAGTTTGAAAAAAAAATATTTCAAGAAACAATTTTCAATAAAAAAATTTATCCTGAAAATCTTCCAAAGAGAAAGAAGTACTTTCAGAAAAGAAAAAGTATCTTGGAAAGAAAAAGAACTTTGTGCACTACATGCTTCGTTTGCAAAGAAAAGCATTATGCAAATGAATGTCCTAAAAAAGGATACTGCTAAGACAAAAACCAAGATCAATATGCTTGACTCAAAAGGCATAAACGATCAAGAGTATTGTCTAATTTTTAATTCAGATTACTACTCTTCAGACATATCTTATGTGTCATCTGAAGATATGCAGGTCAATATTATGGAACAGTCAAAGTCAGATTCTAACAACACTGAATCAGGATATGATTCTTTTCCCTCATTTGTAAATATGATTTTTAGCTTTCCTCATCCTCTAATTCCACCATCTGCTGAAGTTTTGCACAAACAACTTGAACTCAGGGAAAAGTAAGTATGACTGTAGTCTCCCGTGGGGTACAATAAAAAAGACTTATCTTCTTCAGAATGTTCAAGAACTTCAAGACAAATACCAATCTCATATGCATGTAGAGGTTGATGCACAACATAAGGAAGAAGAAATGAAGAAATTATCAGTTCAACAGTAAAGCCATAAAGCATATTCTTCAACATACAATCCTATTATACAAAGACAAGTAAATCAAAGACAACCAACATTAAGAGGTTGTGGAAGAGGAAGAGGAAGAAATTCCTCTAGAAGGAATTTTTCTTTCTTATTTCTAGAATAGAATGAAGATGAATTTCAAGTTGTTGATCCAAAGTTAGCATTTGTATTTCATAAGATATAATACAAAATTAATTGGAAAAGGAACATAATAGAGTTTCTTCAGAAGGTAATTGGAAAATCAACTGAAAAATATAAAATTTTTTAGAAGAAGAATCTCTAGACCAAAAAGAGACTGAAGAAACAAAGAACTTCCTAGAAGAAGCCTACTAGCAAATTTTGTAACAAGAAATAGAAGAGAAAGTTTCAATAGAAGAAATAAATACTGAGGTACCATTAAAGGAGATCAAAATCCTTTCATTTCAATCAATATCTGTATTCTGAATATCAATCCATACTCAATAGATGCCATGATAAATACTGGAACAGATATAAGTCTACTTAGGACTAGAGCCATTCCTCTAGATTGTTGAATGGAAACTTATCTCAAAATTAATTTTGATAAGAAAGAATTCATATCTAGGTACACAAGGCCTATGTCCTTGTCCTTATTGAAGATTACTAAAGAACATTACAGCTCTATCAGCATGATATGCTCTCCTATGACTATTTTTTAGGAGTAGAGACATTACAACAATGTGATACCTTCAACCAGAATAATTTTTATATCTTTATTTAATCCAAATGTCCAGATCCCTAGGAAATATTCCTTTAGAACTATAATTATTTTTCCAAAACAAAATAAAGAATCCAATCATGAATGGAATCATAAATCAATATACTTTTGTAAAGGAAACATTGATGATATTGTAAGAAAAATAAAAAGGGATCGATGTTCTGAAAATGCTCATGCCTTCATAGGCAGAAAAAAACATTATTGCTCACTAAATTTGTAGTTTGAAAAATATGAAAATGGGAATAATATTATTCCTAAATTTAAAGCCCATCATAAAGTAATGATTCTAGAAGAACGAAAAGAATGTCATGAAGAAATCAAAAAGTTGCTTCAGGGCGGTTTCATTCAACAGTTTGACTCTCATTGGGCATATGCAACATTTAATGTTAATAAAAGAAGTGAGCAACCAAGGTAAAAGAAAAGGCTTGTAGTAGACTACAAACCATTGAATAAGTTTATTTGATTTGTACAACATCCAATACTTGCAAAGGATGATCTTTTATCCAAAATCAAAGTATCAAATGTCTACAACAATTTTTATCTCAAAAGTGGGTTTTGGTAAATATTTTTGAAGCCAAAAGATAGATATAAAACAAAATTTGTTATACCACAAGGAAAATATGAATGGAATGTTCTTCCATTCGGTTTGAAGACAACTCTGCTAATTTTTCAGAAGATGGATAATATATTTGGTGAGTTGTCAGATTTCCTAATAGTGCATATTGATGACATTCTCATTTTTTATAGATCTCCTAAAGAACATATTGAGCATCTGCAGAAATTTTATGACATAGTATACCAAAATGGTTTGTGCTTATCCCCAACCAAAATGAATTTATTCAGGGATGAAATAGATTTCCTTCGTCTTACTGTAAAAGATGGCTCAATAGAGATGCAATATCATATTGAAGTTGAAAATATTTCTTGGATGCATTAACTATATTGTAAGATTCTACAAAGGAATTATACCTGACAAAGTTCTCCTAAATAAAAGGCTAAGGAAAAATGCACCTAACTGGATGCCTGAAATGACTTGGGCTGTGAAAAGAATTAAAAATCAAGTTCAAAAGCTTCCTGCCACGTCTCTACCATGAAAGGGACAAAAAAATGTGAAAATATATGCCAACGAAGAATATTAGGGAGTAGTGCTAAAATAAAGATTGGAAAATGGAAAAGAAAAGATCTGTAGATACACATACGGACCTTTCCAAGGTTAAAAATTAAAATACCACTCAACCCATAAAGAAATCCTTGTAGCAAAGAAAACCATTAAAACTTTTTTCTTTTTCTTGTGGGGAGAACACTTTATTTTGAGATCCTATCTCAAAGACTTCAGAGCAAGACTCAACAATGGTGACCCCTCATATAAGATTTATTTCAACAAGTTACAAAGGTGGGGTGTGTGGTTTAATAAATATGGCTTTAATGTTGAATATATAAAAGGTAAAGATAATTCTCTAGCAGATTTTGCAAGCAGAGAATTGATTAGTCCAAGCATATTAATATTACTTAGGTAATTCATGAATTTGTTAGCTATTTGGTCGTGTGCTAATTCTCAAAGGTCTATTAATGTGCTTAAAAGAAATAATAATCAAATTTCATTTGAAGCACAAAAAATATTACTTTATCATGATATTATTTTTCTATCCATACTCCATGACTGAAGTACCAACCAAATTTGTGGACCTAGAAATACTAACAAAAGAATTTAATTCTCTTCAAGATCCCATGGTATTCTGCACACTAAAATGGAAATGGAGACATTAAAAATTTGGGGAGAAACCTTCGGATGATATTCCTATTGAAGGGAATTCACTTGAGACAACTTGTCCCAAGGCCATGAACACTATGGGGGTTTGAACTTTCCCGAATGTGGCCAGAAGGGTCATCCGTTGCAAAATGATACCTGGAACAAACCAACACTATTGTGGGAGATCAAAGAGATATATTGCCAATCATTTTCAAGATATTCTCTCCAGATATCTCCATATAAAAGTTCTCTTAACATCCTCTTATTTAAATGCATCTTAATATTGTTAGGAATATTTTAATAAATTGCAAAATTCCTTGGTATGTAAAAGAAATGTATTTTGTAAAAACTAATCATATGCAGGGAAATCATCAACACCCTAATGGAAAAATGTGGTACAAAAGCTATCTTCATCATAGGATGAATCACCACCCTCCAACAGCTAGGTCATTTCTTATGAATACCAGACCACTTTCTTTTTCCATCAAGAAGACACATAACCATATATAGTGATGGGAGACCTCTTCTGTTTTAAGACTCTAGTACGAGCAGTAATACAAGGGACCTGCATACTGCCTCCGAAAGAGAGGAATCAATCTAACCCATTTGATGAGGAAAATAGTCTAAGAGTCCATTATAGTCCCTAGGAATAATATAAGGTGTAAAGCTATGATGGCAAACTTGTTTTCATGTGTCTTAGTGGTCTTTTAAGAATCTAATAAAGTTTTGATGTGACATACTTTATGTCACATTGAAGCATGGTGGACCTCCCCACTTTATAAAGGCGTCAAGATGAGTGGCGTGTACTCATCTTTGTTGTCTCCCACTATCTCGTAGTGGGAATCTTTTTGGTATCTCAGGTTTCAGGTTACCAGTCTCTAGGTTATCCAGTGAAAAGCCACTTGCACTCCTATAAAAGGGAGTTTCGGACTCATTCACTACATCGGGTATTCAAGGAGCATGAGTATTGTAGAGTGTCTAAGATTTCTAAGTCCTCAGTTTGTTGTTAGTTTGATCCTTTGATCAAGGGTACTCTGATCCTATTATCAGAGCCAACCTTCTTGGTTAAACAGATTTATGTTTTGTAATGTGTCTGTAATAAGTTGAACGTTGTCTGTAATAAGTTAAATGTTTTCAGAGATCCGTTGTGCGCTTTGAATTGGTATCATAGGTTATAGGGGTTCACCTTGTATTATAGCTTCGTAGCTTCATGTTGTTAGGTAAATTTCAAATTCTTTTAGATATGAAAAAATATTAAATAAATAAAGAATACTCATAACACATAATTGAAATGGTCAAACCTAAAATAAATATTAATCAATAAATTAGACTTTCCAATAAGACCCAATTAATTGATTTAATACCTGAATAATAATGAAAAGAAAATTCTTTTGAATTATTTTGTTTTTGAGATTGATTGAAAGAGTCTTCTATTTTGAGTATGTAGATCAAGGGTTTAAGGTAGACAAAAAACACTAAAAACTCACAGTGATTAGAGTACTTTATCCAAAACATGGTGTTTAAAAAGAATAGTCTAAACCATGTGACAAACATTTTGGACAAAACATATTTTCTTTGACAAATAAACTCACATGTTACTTTTTTAAAACTTGGTTTACTTTTTTAAAATTTTGTTTTGATGACCAGGAAACTATTAACCCTAATCGGATTGTAAACATCTAGACTTGCAAAAAAAAAGCAATATTTTTTTCAAGGACTTTTATTTCATTTAGTTGATTCATTTCAAAGCCTATCATTTGATACAATATCAAAACAATCTTGTTAAGTATAACCAATAGTTTTTTTTATCTAGACAAATTAGTGCGATATAATGTCTCTATTATAAATTTTGGTATTTAATTGAAAATGATGGCTAGATTCTCTAGAATGCTTAATAATTGTCTAACTCTAATTTCATGAATACTTTGATAATAATGGATGCTTAGACACCTAATTTTGGTATGGGATTAGTTATATGTTACAATGCTAACGTAATGGTGTTTATTGATTATTGGTCCAGATTAGAATTTTAATGGTGTGTGTTCCTTTTGTTTTGTTGGGACAATTTTTTTTGTCATTTTGAAATCTTCTCTTTGACCATGTTTGTTTCCCCTCCCTTGTGTTTCCTCTCTCTTTGGTTTTCTTTGTTCCCATTGTTTTCGTGTTATTCTAATTTTTTTAACAAAAATGGTAGTTGTATATTTTTGGTTTGCTAGAACCATACCAATATTGTTCTAGCCATTTTTTGTGAGGGTACTTTTGACCCTTGTTTCAACCCCCTTAGCGTTTTGGTCATTTGTTGGATTTTTCGACACAATTTGTATTTGCATGCATGCCAATAGGGCCCTAATTTAAATTCAAGAATTCTATCAATACACAAGTATGCCCTAATTTGTATTTGCATGCATGCCAATAGGGCCATAATGCATTTAAGACAATCACAAACACAAGTTGATTCATTGAAGTTGTAAAAGTGAGGAATTCATGAATTTTAAGATAATTTTTGTGCCAGAAGTAAGTCTCAAGGATTAAGAAAAGAACATCTAACATTTATTTGTTACATAGATTAAAGCATTGAAAAGATAAGGGTTGTGATATTTAAATCACACAAGACTCCTAGTTAAACTAAATTATAATTGGTGTGTTGTTTATCACACCTTTCCAAATTCCAAGGGCTTGATAAAAATGGAGGGATAACATATACCATCCATCAACTCCCACTAGTTTTTACAATGTTGTAGATGTATTTGGCTTTTCAAAGAATTATAATTTTTTTCCAGTGTTTGTAGTAGTGAATTTTGGAAAAGCAAGCAAGGTTTTCGGAGCCTTAAAGCATATGAATAGGGTCATCAAATCAATTTCTCACTATTTGATAGTTCCTAGATCAATGTTGATATGGTTATGGGCTTGTCACTTAAGGAGCAATACGGTTCTAATCGAGGATCTCCATATTGGCTAATGTTTCTGGGTGTGTTTCACTTTGATGTTTGTCTCCCAAATTGTGACAAAATTTGACTCACTCAAAGCCTATTTCTCAAGTATTCATCAAGCATCTCAATTATTCCTATTTACTTATGCTCATAGATTATTCCAAGTGTATTTATTTTATGCAATTGGGTATGATTTATTTATTTATATTAGTTTAGACCTAAGTTCCAAATTGACGTGGTTAATTGTAGTGCATTATTAGTGCAAACCCACTTTCCGTAGTAGATAGATGCATGATTCATAAATGATCTAGGGTGCATTTGTAGTTATAGACAATTGAAAAAATTAGGAACCTAATGGCATGCAAGCAAATCTCCAATAGTTTAAAAAGGTGAAAAGGATGGTATGAGGACCAGTAGGGTGAAGGAGAAAAGGGCCTAGTCAAAACCCATAAAGAATACGAAGTCCATGTTCCATGAAAATGAATAAGTACTACCGTAAGTCAAGAAATTGCACCAATAAATCCATAATTTAAATCAATAATTGACAAACACAAACACTTTATAAACATGCAATTTGATGACTAATAAATGCACATGGGCCATGTTTAGATGTTTACATCTTGCCCTAATTTGAAGTGTGTAAATGTATGCATATTGAAGTAAAGAAGCCATGATATGGATATATGATTTTGTAACCTTGAACCTCATGAAACAAACTCCAACATATCTACAGTGTACTTTCAAGCACATTCATAAGTGCTAGTATCAATGGTTTGATGAAATCTAGAAACCAGGGAATAAAACCCTAAAAACGATACTCCTAGTTTTACTAGAAAAGTGAGGGCTTCACTCTATGAGTTGTTTGTCTTTGAATCCAAGTGAAACCTTGTTTCTCTAAACTTATGCTAAATCCTACATATAATTTTGGGGGTGATTTTAGTAATAAAAATAAAGCTAATTTGAGTGTCATATAAAAGTGGCATTAATAATATCTTAGACATGATCCCTTTGTGGCACTAGGTGTTGTGAGTTGACCACATACTTTTATGGGAATAAAAAAATCTAAATACCCTTGTGTAGAACAAGTGTTATTTAGATAGCTTAGACTTGGAATGAACATAATGGGTGGAATGTATCCCCCTTTGGAGATTTGTGATGAAATTATGGATCACATATCACAAAAGAAGGGAATGACAATATCACGTGTAAGATATGCAATAAAATCAGTGATGTCTAACATAAAAAATATAATATTATAAGCATGAAAGTTGTATATAAATTACCCCATGCATCCTATGATGTGAAAAATATAATTGTTAAAGTAATATGCCCCTATGTGGGCAAGATATACACCATATAACACAAAGTAACATGCTCCTATGTAAAAAAAATATAAACAATATTGCACCAATTATACGCATAATGAAAGACAAATCAAATATTTCATCCAACACAAAGTAAACACCTCAAAGATTCCAATCATGGACTAAGCACATAAAATAGTTAATACATGATATCCATATTGAAAACACAAAACAATGAATACACATTAAACACAATGCAACCGCGTAAAAGACATTGAAAACGTGTCAGAAAATTGTAAATAATTTGGCTATGCAACAAAACATGGAGCAAGCTTCTTTGAAGACATATCAAACATGGTGCAAAGTATAGACATCTAAAAATATCGACATGATCAACTACAATCAATATGTTCCACAAATATCCCAACATCATCCATATAATAATTAATCACAAGATTAATTATTATTTTTAATTAATTTTATCATATTTACCCCTTTTATCATTCATCTAATATCTCATTTTACCATCAATCCCTTTAATTCATTATTTTATCCCACCATTTCATCATTATCCTTTTAATTCATTATTATATCATATTATCTTTTTAAATCCTTATTTATATTTTCTAGGAATTTAATATTCCTACACCCACCTACCCATCTACTCTACACATCCCTACACCTAGCCTTTCCATGTAACCTCACCCCTAATCATCATTTATTAACCTAATCTAATCATAATCCTAATCACATCCTCACCTCTAAATCTAGAGGCTTCTATTTCTAGAAGCCTCTTTAAATTTCTCTCTTTCATATTTAAAATTCCAAATATATCTCTCTCCCTCAATTGAATCTTCTTTCAAACTCTAGAGTCTTCCACTCTAGAATCCTCCAATCCTAACATGCATTCTCCACCCTTAATCCAAATCCAACATGGATTCATCTTAGTCATTGAATCCTCCACCAAAAAAACTATAAATTGAACTCTCATTCTCCATGAGAGTTGGTTGGAAAGTTAGCAAGCTTGGAGAATCTTGTAAAATCATAACATCATCCATTTTATCTTTAATCACTCAATCAATCCATTCCTTCAATCCATCTATCAAACATCCAATTTACCTTCATCAAGCAATCATCAATTTACAAGGGGAGGTGTTGCCCAACCAATTCCACCAACATCTGAAGTGACCAACTGATCTGAAAACGAGTGTTGTATTTTTTTCACTTTTAAAAGTTTCCAAAGATCGTGATTTTCTTAACCAATTTTAAGTATTCTAAACTCCACAAATTGATTAAATTCTGATTATTATGCATCCATAGAAGTGTGGAAAACTTGGGTAATAAATAAATAATCAGAAAACTGAAAACACTCAGATAACAAACAAGATTGTTTACGGGGTTCGGAAATTCCTACGTCCCCAGGTTCGGATTGAACCGATCCATTAATAATATTGAAATTTAAGTACAATAACTCTTACAAACAACCAATAATGAATCACAACCTGCAAATGAGCTGATCAATGTCCCAAGAACTCTGAAAAATAGCAGAAATTGTCCCAAGAATGATCTGTGGCTCCTACAGTGTTTTCACAATGTGATCTCCCCACAACTGTGTTAGAAAAACACCTACAAATGGAGATTTAAAAACATTCTATGAAAAAAATCATATATCTGAGATCATCTCTAAATTCTGAACACTTTTCATGTTTACACCAAGTCACTTTTCGGACCAGAAGTGCATTGAAATTCATGTTTTCCAACTAGCTGTCTTGTAGATCCCTGTTAAAAACTGCATTCAAAGCTTCCAAAAACAGGTTAAAACTCAACAAAAAATATCAAATCTTACATCGTTGAAATCTCAGAATTTCCTTCATTTCACCTTTTTACTCTGAGTTCCCAATCTGAGTGCAAGGCCTTCAAAAATGGCGTTTTCTGAGAACTGCCTCCTTATCCTCCTTGACACAGACCACAACCAGAGATAGGAGCTCTTTATATACCCGCAGTGACTCATTTCTATCTCATCCGAGATTGGTGGAAATTTGGTTAGTGGGATGTGTTTGGGAAGCGGAGGTCTTGGGTTCAAAACCAAGCGGTCTTTTTTTGATGTGGCCTTTGTTTGCTCAGTGTGGAAGATCCCACATCTTCGGTGAATTTGACGGTGAGTTTATGGTTTAAATATAGGCAGGGGCCGCCATTATCATTGACGTGGCTTTGACCACACATGCCAGCCACTGTTTTGTTTGGCCACATAATAGTGGCGAGCTGGCTATTTGTTTACCCACGTTGCAAAGGTTATGGGTTTGCTTGTATTGCCCACAATGTGGGCCGAATAATGTGCATTCTAATCCCAACCGAGTTGGGCGGTTTGTTGGATAAGTCACCAAATACATGGGCCGAGCTGTTGGATATTTAAATGACCCAAACAATATGAAGCTGACCCAATAAATGTGGGTAATCCTCTGAGTTGTTAGGTCTATCCTGGTTTGTGTGGAAATAACACCGAGCAAAGATAGTAATGAACTCGGTCAATCCAAAATGTATGACTTGGAACCATATGGCAATACATGATGAATAATTACCAAAGCACTATGAAATTCGACCACACAATAATATGATATTTCAATAATGAAATATGGCAATAAATACCACTTGTCAACCCTCAAAAGGAAAATCAAACTTGTGGTGGCAAGCCACGTGGTGGTTTGAGGACCCACCACGTCGGTGATGATATAATCGTCCTCACGGCGGCCGGGCTCCCTTCCGTTATAAAAGTTGAGCCTCTTGTTCTAGCCCACTTTTACGTGTGTCGAAGACCGAGAGGTTGCAAACAACTCGAACAACCTTAATTTTGTGCTTTTTCTCCTTTTGCCATGTGTCGCATTGCTATTGGTCCATTATTGACATGTTGACCAAAGTTGACTTTCCTGTTGACTAAACTTTGACCGAACATATCTTGAGCTCAGAGTGTCCGTTTTTCACGTTCTTATAGTCGTCGGAAAGCTCTCTGAAGGATCTACTACACTGGCATGGTTTAGGGAAGTTTAGGGAACATTTGACACTAAAATTGATCCCCTGATCACTCCTCCCTACTGAGAAGGATTTTTGTCCACAAAAAGTTGTGTATCAACCTACAAAACATGCTATCTCTTCCTGCATTGCAAAAACACATACAAGAACCCAAAATAACATTATAGGTTAAATAAATACAAATAGTTGATTAGCTAGTCACATAACTGATCAGATAATAACACCCAATTAAGCTAGTGTTCAACTGAAACGCTGTAACCCTGTCAACTCTATGCACAACTGTGAACTGTCATACCCCACTGTAATGCCATCACAAATAACTGACTAGATAATAACACCCATTCTATTACAGAAAGCTAGTGTTCAACTGTCACTTTGTGATATGGCCGATTACAAAAATTACAATTTCATAACACAGATCAGTATACAAGACATCTAAACTGCCCACAATTAGGCTAGTGCCCACTGCCCATCTGAAACTGTAACAACTGCAAGTATTCACTATCAGAATAAAATAGACTATCAACAGTCCCAAAAATTGTATCGCCATCACAAATAATAGTCAGATAATAACAACCATCTATAACGGAAGCTAGTGTTCAACTGACACTTTGTGATTAATTACAACTGCAAATATTCACTATCCGAATAATTAAACCATCAATGCCAAAAATAGCTATAGTCAAAATCCGAATCAACGTGAATCTGCCAAATATTCTATCCATACACTGAATTGTAAAGGGATAGATTATAAATTGTATGCTTACCCAAATTGGTGAACTATAATCTGTAAAATGATCACCTTGTGCCTTTGCAAACCAGTTTGTTAGTGTAATAAATTTACACCCTAATTTCACATCTGATAGTTACAAAAATCAAATTTTCCCAAAATGATTATGCAAATAACACAAATTTGCACAATTGACAACGTATAAAACTGCAAGTTTCAAATTTAGACATGCTACTGATGCCTATCCCTGCATACTATTTTCAACAATGGAACTACTAACCAATATGAGAAAACAAAACATGAGTATGATGAACCTATCACTCAAATCTTCTCTTCAGCTGTTTCCATTCATTTTCAAAGCTTAAATATCAACTTAGGAACAAATCCTTATCAATCAACAGGAATCCCTAAAATATAGCTCTGAAAATTTTTTGCTTGCCTACTATCAACAATTTACTATAGTGCAAATATAAAGTTGAGGAGTGTTTTTCCCAACCAATCACTTGGGTTTTTCTGTTTTGGTTGTTTTACCTTCTCAGTACCAAAATGAGTTTTAGTTAGGTTTAGCACTATTGGTTTTACAATATTGTTCTTTTTAACAACTTTCCAATTTTGTTGTTTAGGAACAAACCAACAAACCTTAACATCATGACCATTCCTATTACAATGGGAACAAAATTTAACTTCCCTATTTTTAGGAGTCTTACCCATTTTACCATTCTCAGAACTCTGTCTACGAGAATGATTCCCCTGTTTAGGAGAGGTAACATTCTTGCCATTTCTCGCCTTTCCTTGGTGAGATTGGTCTTTAGCACCTGCCTTATCATTCACAAAAGGCATTAACTTCTTAATCAAATTTTTCCTCTTCCAACAATATGCAACAAAATGATTAGTACCTTCACAAAATGTGCAAGGGAAAGCATATTTTTGCCTACCAAAGCTATATTGTTCCAACTGAAAGAGTGTATTAGAAGTTTTAGGATTTGATTTTCCCTTAGTGCTATTTTTAGTGTAAGTGGAAGGAGGTGGAATCTGATTACCTCTTTTACTTGTTTTCTTACACCTTTCATTGTTCTTCCTGATGGCGGAATCCTACAATTCTAGTGGCGTAGATCCTTGGTTGTTGGAAGCTTGTCTTCCTTCAGCTGCTTTGGAACTTTCTCCAATTTCCATTTTCCCACTAGAATAACCCAAACCTGCAAACCGAGGTTGATCCTCTACCTGTATTGGGTTAGCATCACCTTGTCCATTTTTACCAAGGCCCTTTCCATTAAATCCCATCTTAACCATTAGCTTAGACCCAATTCCCTTAGTGTGTTTTTCAAATTGACCCAAAGGAATATCTGAAACTGAATGAGAGGAAGAATTAAAATGTGAACAACTTACAGTGCATTCTATCATAGTACCTGCATCTGATTTGGAAGGCATTTCCTTCTTATGTTCACCTTGTTGCAGCTTTTCCAAGAGGGCATCCTTGGTCTGTATTTCTTCCTACAACTCTTTAACGAAGCCCATCAACTTCTTGCTCTCTTCAAGCATCTTGTTAACATACTCCTCTTTCTTGGTTATAGAGGATTGTGGCTCAGATTTTAACCGCACTATTTCCTCTTCCAAGGAATAAAAATTATCTCTCAAGAAAGAGTTTTCTTCTTGGAGTTGGTGGTTTATGGCTTCAAGCTCATCCAGTTGCTCCTGTTTGGATGACTTGCCCATGATTCCTTGTTCCTGCAAACACAACATGTACTTCCAAAACTGCACACTGCAAAAGAAGATTAACAAGCCCCAAAATGTCTGCACACTGAAGATTGAAATCAATATTGAAACTGAAGCCAAATTTCCAAACACAATTAGAAGCTAATCCAGCAATCTAACTGCTCTGATACCAAACTTGATCTGAAAACGTGTGTTGTATTTTTTTCACTTTTAAAAGTTTCCAAAGATCATGATTTTCTTAACCAATTTTAAGTATTCTAAACTCCAAAAATTGATTAAATTCTGATTATTATGCATCCATAGAAGTTTGGAAAACTTGGGTAACAAATAAATAATCAGAAAACTGAAAACACTCAGATAACAAACAAGATTGTTTACGGGGTTCAGAAATTCCTACGTCCCCAGGTTCGGATTGAAGATCCATTAATAATATTGAAATTAAGTACAATAACTCTTACAAACAACCAATAATGAATCACAACCTACAAATGAGCTGATCAATGTCCCAAGAACTCTGAAAAATAGTAGAAACTGTCCCAAGAACGATCTGTGGCTCCTAAAGTGTTTTCACAATGTGATCTCCCTGCAACTGTGTTAGAAAAACACCTACAAATGGAGATTTAAAAACATTATATGAAAAAAATCATATATCTGAGATCATCTCTGAATTTTGAACACTTTTCATGTTTACACCAAGTCACTTTTCAGACCAGAAGTGCATTGAAATTCATGTTTTCCAACTAGCTGTCTTGTAGATCCCTGTTAAAAACTGCATTCAAAGCTTCCAAAAATAGGTTAAAACTCAACAAAAAATATCAAATCTTACATCGTTGGAATTTTCTCAGAATTTCCTTCATTTCACCTTTTTACTCTGAGTTCCCAATCTGAGTGTAAGGCCTTCAAAAATGGCATTTTCTAAAGATCTAGTCTCCTTATTCTCCTTGACACCCCCACTCCATAGAGATAAGAGTCTGCATATACCCGCAAACTGAGCATTTCTATCCCATCCAAGATTGGTAGCAAGTTGGTTGGTGGATGTTTTGGGAGTGGAGGTCTTGGGTTCAAAGCCCAGCCTCTTTATTTTGGATGCAGCCTTTGTTATCTCATATGTGGGAAGATCCCACATCTTTGGTGTGAAAGGTGAGTTTATGGTTTAAATATACAAGGGGCCACCCATTAAATTGTGGCTTTGACAGCACATGCCATAGTTTTTGTTTGGCCACATAATAGTGGTGAGCTGGCTGTTTGTTTACCCACGTTGCAAAGGTTATGGGTTTGCTTGTATTGCCCACAATGTGGGCCGAATAATGTGCATTCTAATCCCAACCGAGTTGGGCGGTTTGTTGGATAAGTCACCGAATACATGGGCCGAATTTGTTGGATATTTAAATGACCCAAACAATATGAAGCTGACCCAATAAATGTGGGTAATCCTCTGAGTTCTTAGGTCTATCCCGAGTTTGTGTGGAAATAACACCGAGCAAAGATAGTAATGAACTCGGTCAATCCAAAACGTATGACTTGGAACCATATGGCAATACATGATGAATAATTACCAAAGCACTATGAAATTCGACCACACAATAATATGATATTTCAATAATGAAATATGGCAATAAATACCACTTTCGACCCTCGAAAGGCAAATCGAACTTGTGGTGGCAAGCCACGTGGTGGTTTGAGGACCCACCACGTCGGAGATGATATTATCGTCCTCACGGCGGCTAGGCTCCCTTCCGTTATAAAAGTTGAGCCTCTTGTTCTAGCCCACTTTTACGTGTGTCGAAGACCGGAGGTTGAAAACAACTCGAACAACCTTCATTTTTTCCATTTTTCTCCTTTTGCCACGTGTCGCATTGCTATTGGTCCATTATTGACATGTTGACCAGAGTTGACTTTCCTGTTGACTGAACTTTGACCGAACATATCTTGAGCTCAGAGTGTCCATTTTTCACGTTCTTATAGTCATCGGAAAGCTCTCTGAAGGCTCTACTACACTGGCATGGTTTAGGGAAGTTTAGGGAACATTTGACACTAAAATTGATCCCCTGCAAGTTTTGTTTGTTTTTCTCACAATTCAGTCACTAGAATTTTCTTTCATTACATTTTTAGCGCCCACCGTGGGGCTTACCCCCCATTTATTTATCATTTTCAATAGTATTTCATCCCTAAAATGAGTAGTCAAAGTTTGAATAATTCATTTTCGTTTGCACCTTTAAATTTTGAATTTTTGCCTTCATATGTCGTTTTTCACAAGAAATGACACCTATCACCTATGTTTTGGCGCCTTTGTCCTGAATTGGCACCTCTGGCCTGTTTTGGCACCTTTGTTTTGCATTTTTTGCCTACCTTTCGAGAGTCATAACTTTTTCTCCTAAACTCGAAACGACTCCAATTTTTCCCGGAAAGGTATCGAAAAGATATATGCATTTCTTAAATATTGTATTTTAACTACACATTGAGCTATATTTTCTTGTTCCAAAATACTAACACTTTTTGTGTAGCTTCCTATGCTTACCAAAGATAAAATTCAATCTAAAACTACTAACCCTTTGTTTTTTAGCATGATTGGTCCAAGACATTTGAGTTTATAAATCAAATTACTAATCTTTGTTTTGCAGGGCCTCCTCTTGAAGACCCAATCACATAATCTTTATCATTTCATTTTATCATCTAACATTTATTTTCTTGCATTATCATTCTTATGTGTTTTCCTTTATTTCTTGTTCATCCAAAAGGAAAAACCATGTATGCTCTCCTCTTGCATCCTAGGATGATCAAGAGGATTAAAAGTAGCTAACCTTCTCATTTTTCTTTTATAGGGGTCTCGTGACCGTAGGCTTCACCTCCACACACCTAAACACACCTCGTGTTACATTGGGGTATAAAAATTCTTGGAGAATTTTTATTGGCTAAGTGTTTACTTGTTTTAAGAGCGGTGTGGAGTTAGGGGCTTCCATGTCCCAATACCCAAACTTCAGAAAACATCCTTGCAACATAAACTTAGGCCCCACATACCACAAGGTATATCGAGGACTCCCCTAGTGATCATTGTACATCCTAGACTTGATATCCCTTTAGCCGCATATCAATCTTAGTGCAAGGAGGCTACACTCCCCAAGATCACTTGCTAGTTGACCCCACATTGACACATAGGTGGAGAGACAATTTTGGCACCATCATCAATGTGTGGTATCGAAAGATGGCTATAGCTTGATTGCAATCCCACTTGACTAGTTAGGTGGTGTGTGTTGCATGTTTGTTGTTTATTTGTGAGCACCCTTAACCATCCCATTAATTTAACATTTTAATCAATAAAATTTTCATCATAATTATCCATTCTTAATCACACAACCCCAATCCCAATCCCATCACAATTCGTAATCAAATAATCCTAATCAAAATCTAATCCCCCACATGTCCCTATCTAATCATGGCATTTAACCCTCATTCCCCATCCTCTCTAAAACCAACATCCAAACCCCTATCTCTTTTCTAAATCCATCAACCAAGTATATCCCTTCATCCACTAACCATCAAAGTCAACCATCTCATTTTAACCATGAAGTCCCACACACTATCCAACACATTAACAAACAAATCCTAAACCTAACATCCTACCTTAACCAACCCTCTCCCCTGTCATCCAAACAACCAACTATCCCTTGTTGATCCTAAACTCCTAATCAACCATCCAACTACTTAACCAAAAAATATTTGATCTTTAATATTCAATCAACCAATCACCTCCTAAATCATCATCTCCCAACCAAACCCATCACCCCAGCCCTAAGATCCCTTCCTACGATCCCTACCCCTCACCCCATTGAATTCCTCTTTGAGGAACCCAAATCATCTCAATCCACAGCCCAACTTAATCAACATAAACCACTATCCCCACAAGCCAATTTCATCACCTTTGACCATCTCAAAAACTTTGGCATAGACCACGAGGACCTCCTTTGTGTCCTTACTAATCTAACCACCAATCCCAAACTCACACCACCATCCCAAATCCTAATCTCCACATATAATATCAATCATCATAATGAACCCCTTCCTCCCATCAAAGCTCATGTGAAACATCTACCTTCATCCAAAATTTCAACTCCTAAATTCAATCATTGTCAAACCTATCATCGAGTCCCATTCACATATCCACAACAATCCCAACAACTTAACCCAAAATTAGTATCCCCCACATCTCATCTTAGTCCTCCATCCTCGTCATATTCATCACCCAAATCCAATCCTATGGAATTTCTCCTAGATTGTCCCACAATCCCTAATCCACCATCAAAGTTAGCCCCTAAGCCTACCTCATCCCCTCCATTACCTAATCCCAATACCATTTCATCCATCGTGACTTCTAAGTCAATCCCATCCCCTTTTACCTCCAATCCTAAACCATCTATTATGGATCCTACACCACGTTCATCCTCTTCATCCACACATAATCCTATCTTACCCACTTAATCACCTAAACTTAACATTATCCTATCCTCTAATCCTATTTCAAATACCAACATCCCCCAATCCTAAAACATCTAACGTGACTCCTAATTCACCAACTCCTAAACATCAAACATCAAATACCAATCCTCTCCGCAACCCATATCCTATTCATCTACCATCTAATACAAACTCCTATGCCACCTTCATCTACTTCATCCCCCTAAATTGACAAAATATAATGTGACCCCCATATCACAACCATCCCCTTCATCTACATCTACTAATCCAAAACAATCTAAGCCTAATCCAAAACTATCTACCTCAAAACCACATACTCCAACCAATCCAAAATCAATCAAATCTATTTCGGCCTCCAAGACCAAACCATCCACTTTAGCCCCCAGGCCTAATCCATTCCCTTCATCTTCTAATTCAAAACAATCTAATTCAACTCATAAACCCAAATCAACCAAAACATCTCATAATCCACCCAATCTCTGCACCTTTACTTCCTACTTCCTCCAAACCTTCTAACCGATAGCCACTTCACTCCTTTAGAAGAATATTTGACCACCATCTTCCATCGTCTAAAAACCTTCAACATGATCATCCATCCCCTGATAAAATCACATAATAAAAACCTTCCCAAACCATCTTGGTATCGGGAACACTATTATTGTGACTTCCATCACACCCATGGGCATTCGACCAATTGTTGCATGTAATTTAGGTCTTATGTACGAAACCTCAATAACCCAAGGGATTTTTGTCCTTGTACCTCTTTATCCACCACCTTTCCATCCCAATCCTATCCCTAATCATCATCCACCATCCAAACCACACTTGACATCCAAATATTTTCAGCCATCCAAATCTCATCGTACATCCAAACATCCCTCACCGATCAAAAACCAAAATAAATCTCACCTCCCATCCTTTATTAAGTTTGGCCTCTTAGAGAATGAAAAAACTACAACCCCCTAGTCTTATGATGACCACATGGCATCATCTTCCCCATCCACTGCATACCCTATAGTCAAAAATATGTTTTCTAATATGAAACATCGAGATAAAGGCTTAGGCATCCATGAACAAGGCATTCCCAAGCCCATCTCCCTTCATCAAAATCCAGGTTGTTTAGGCTTAGTGTATAAACCTAACAATAACAATGTCCCTCCCACTACTCCTTAACAACCCATTTCTACCACTCCTCTTATTGATCTTG
Source organism: Taxus chinensis (assembly GCA_019776745.2). Classification (NCBI taxonomy): domain Eukaryota; kingdom Viridiplantae; phylum Streptophyta; class Pinopsida; order Cupressales; family Taxaceae; genus Taxus; species Taxus chinensis. The sequence continues at coordinate 614,770,670 of CM034156.1, forward strand.
CCATCCCAACCACTAAAACCAATCAAAAATCCTTTAATCCCCCTCTAAATACCAAACACCTAAAAATGGATTAAGCACATATTTCGTCGCCTATGTACGGATGATCTTTCCTTCCCACCCATCCACCTTCCATTCAACATCCAAATCCATTTGCATATAATCCATTCTTATCATCACATCCATTCATATCCTCATCCAATCCATTCTTTTGAACACTTAATCATCTTGCTCACACATGTTGTAAGGCAATAGTACCTACTACAACTATGTGACCTCGGTCTATCATTACCTCCAAAATTCAAGCACAATTGTCCTCCTAGAGATCCACACATGTTAACACACTTAATCAACTTGTGGTAAATACCCTTGGGCATGTCTATTAACACTCTATCCAATGTCATATCCACACTCATTTCCATCCCCCCATCAAGCCACTAGTGATTCTTAACCCCTTAAGAGTTTTCAAGATATTGAATCATCTTTATGTAAAAAATTCCAAATATCAAAAATAAAATATCAATAAATCATATTGAAATAAAAAATATCAAATAAAATCCACCTCAAGAATCTCTCTAGGGGTGTTAACAACATCTCTATCGGGGCTATGGATACCTGGTTGGTAGTAGAGAAATGTTGTGACAAGAATCATATGCATCTTTGTTGCAGCTACAGATGCCTGACTGACAGTGGATCAATGCACAACATAGCCTTCTGTTCACCCTCCATCTACCTATTTTACTTTATCGCTCCCTATACATTTTCTAGTTTTTCTTCACATACTACCCATTAAGTATTCACTTCAAGATAAAATCAATCATCACACTCGCACACACTTTGATCTTGCAAAGACATAGCATTCACATGTTGTTAGGTCTTGTTTAGAACTCAGTCACACTTTTGTTTTATTTAAACTCTTTCCTTACAACATGTGTTGTTAGGCTCATATTTTTTTCATCACTAATGTCATTTTCCTTCCATTCATCACATCCACATCCTTCTTCCATTTGGATCAAACATCCATGGATAAGCAATGATCCTTTCCTTTTCATCCAATTCTTCTCATGTCCCTTTTCAATTTTCATCATCATAACTAGGGCCAACCTTACTATCATCCACTGGGGGCATCATCCACTTTAGATACCCCTCACTTACCATCCTATTCTACACCTAGGGGAAAAATTGAACCCATCCATCCATCCACACAGGGACCACCCTCCTTTACACTTGGGGGCACACCACATTTATCCCTTATTCCCCTCCTATCCATATACCTAGGGTGCATATCTTATCATCCCATATCCTATACTGCATATCTCATCTATATCGTATCTCCTATCCCACATACCATATAATCCTAACATATCAAAAAATCCCTTTCCTATCCAACCATATCCAATTTCACTCCAATCATTCTGTTTCATCCTACCTCAAACACACTTTGTGACTTATAGGAGAAAATCTACATCCACATCCTTTCCCATTCCTTTCGATGAGCTATACCCATCGTGAATCCTTTCATCTTACCCATCCTCAAATCCAAAATATCAATATCCTTACCTCACAAAATCTAAATATCCCACATCCAAACATCCCAACATCAAAGAATCTAATCATCCCCCAAAATCTGATAAATCTAAAAAAATCAAAACATTCATAAAAATAAAAAAATACAATTGTGTGTTTTTTCTTATTTTTATGTGTTTGCTTGTTTTTCTGCATTCACATATTGGCCATGATGATATGAGGTACACTTTTGTTTCTTTTTCTTTTACATAGTCCAATGATATGAGGACCATATTTTTTATTAATATGTCCAATGATATGAGAACATAGGGCATTTGGAAACTCAATCATTATGGTACTTTATTCCTTGATGCATCTTGTCTATATGCTGCAGATCGATAACAATTGCTAATTATGATAATAGTGGGCACTTCATGGCAGCACAACCACTTTCTATCATCATATTTCATCCTTATCATCATCAACACCTAATCCTCATCATCGATCTAACTCAATCCTGTCTAACCCCCCTCATCTTCCTATCTACATCCCAATCCCTTATCAATCAATCAATATCCAACATCCAAAATCCTCACCCCTTGACTTGGGGAATCTTCTCACATCCTCTTATCAACCCAAACTCATTGCATCATCAATCATCATTCTAATCACATCCACTTCAATATCCTATCATACACATCGATCCAAAATACTAAATCCCTGACTAGGTCATCTTCAAATCCAAACATCCTCAAAATTCTAAATCCTAACATCTTTATATTCTAACTTCCTATCCAATTGGGGCAATCCTCAAATTTAACAGCCTCTAATCCTAAATCTTCACCCTTGTCATACGCATTGTTTACCGGGGCATCCTCTAATCCAACATCCTCTCATCTAAAATCTAACATATTCTAACATCCTCAAATCCAAATATCCTCAAAATGTCACCCCTTGACTGGGGGCATCCAACATACAAAATCCAATCTCTCCTCATCCTCTAAACCTCCCATCTTCCTAATCTTCTCCAATTCGCTCGTCTCTTCTAATCCGCTAAATCCTCTAATCCACTAATTCTCATCCTCTAATCTCCTTGTCCTATAATCTTATAATCTTCTACTCCTCTCATCCTCTAATATATCCTAATCCTATAAATCTTCACATCTTCTAATTATCTAAATCCTCAATCTTCTCATCCTCTAATCCTCTCTCATCTACTAACCTGGGCCTATCTTCTTTTCGAGTGGTTGCCCGACTTGTTCCTCCCCACCTGACCCCTCGAGGGGGCATCATATCACCATCCTAACATCTTCTTTTTTTATTTTCTTTGAACTTTCATTGCTCCCACGATAACACTTCAAAGAGGGAAAAAATTTAGACATCTAAAATGTCGACATGTAATCAATTACTGATTAAACTATGTCCCACAAATATCTGACCATCATCCATATAATAATTAATCGTAAGATTAATTATTATTAGTTAATCCATAGTAACACTATTTATTCGTCATTTTATCATTCATCTAATATCATCAGTTTACTCATTAATCCCTTTAATTCATTATTTTATCCCATCTCATCCTTAATCCCCTTTAATTCCTTATTATATCATATTATCCTATTTTAAATTCTTCATTAATATGTTTATAGGAATTTAATATTCCTACATCTCACCTACCCACCTACTCTACACATCCCTACACCTAGCATTTCCATGCAGCCTCACCCCCTAATCATAATTTATTAACCTAATCTAATTTCTAATCCTAATCACATCCTCACACCTCTAAATTTAGAGGCTTCTATTTATAGAAGCCTCTTTAAATTTTTCCTCTTTCATATTTAAAAATTCAAATATATCTCCCTCCCTCCATTGAATTTTTTAATTCAATGGATAATTCTCTCAAATTCTATAAATCTCGATTTTATAATCCTCCAATCCTCACATGCATTCTCCACCCTTAATCCAAATCCAACATGGCTTCATCTTAGCCATTGAATCCTCCACCCAAAAACTATAAATTGAACTCTCACTCTCTATGAGAGCTGGTTGGAAAGTTAGTAAGTTTGGAGAATCTTATAAAATCATAACATTATCCATTTTATCTTGAATCACTCAATCAATCCATTCCTTAAATCCATCTATAAAAGAACCAATTGAACTTCATCAAGCAATCATCAATTTACAAGGGGAGGCATTGCCCAACCAAGTCTACAAACATCTGAAGCAACCAACAATCAAGCAATCCAAGTGTAATCAAACATATTGAGCACATCCAATACATCAAAGGAGGAGATCTAATTTGGTAAGTGAAGGTATTGCACTCTATTTTTCTTTCTATCTAGCTCAATCTGATGTTTTGTTTGAGAAGATTAGAATAAGAGAACAAGTTTTGTTTATTTTTCTCACATTCCACTCACTAGTATTTTCTTGCATTACACAAAGAAGTCATCTATATGAAAAATCATAAAATAAAAAATAAAAGCATGGATAGAACAGGTACAATAAAGACATATAATATATTTAAAGGAAAAAAAAGCACATGAGAACATGTCAAACATACAAATACACATCAAACACATAGGATATAGTAATCTACAAATAAAAAAAACGTAGATGTAAAGCATCAACTGCAACAAAGCAATATAAAAATTAATTAGTAAAATGAACATGAAGCAAGACTAAAAGATGGCCCATAGTGCCTCAATAGTTTCCCTAAATGAACATGAGATGTATCCTCAACTTAATGTGAAACATTATCATAAACCTATAACTCAAAATGAAACCAGAACATGTAATTATCTCAATGATCACGAGTGACATGTATATAAAAATAATGAATCAATATTTTTTTGCATAGGAAAATAATATGAACATACTATGCATACTCTAGAAAAGTCATAATACACCAATCTCTTGCAAATCATCATTTAAAAAAAAAATGGTAAAGGAATTTCAAAAGATAGCTAGTAACAAATATGATGAAAAAACACTTCAAACATACATACAATCATTGAAATGATCCAATCACATAACATAATGAACAATACAACTCAATTAGAAAATAGTATACTTACCTAACACCACAAGAAATTTATACTCCACAACTTATTTACCACTAGGAACAATTGATGTGATCCTTAGTAGGTGTGAGTGTTTCTCACTTTGATGATCTGGTCCTTCTCTATGGGAAGAATTGTTTAAAATCTAAATTAGAATGATTTTGTGTAATTGTTGGTCTATGTAGTGGAGGGAAGTAAACCTTAAGGAGATCCACATTGATTACATGATGAAGACCCAATAATTGTGTTATATCAAGAATGAGTGCATTTTCACTAGCTACACGTAAAATGGTGTAAGGACCATAGTATAGAGGCCTAAAATACTAGTGTTGAACCTTTATCATTTTATAGATGCAATAAAAAAATTTCACCAACCCAAAATGCACGTGGCATGTGATAAGTGTCATGACACTCTTTGTACTTACACTATGAATGTGAAAGAATCTATTGAACAAGTTGATCAAACGAATTTTATGTGTTACAAAAACTTTTCTACTTTGTCCACTTCTCATTCATGTGTGCACAATTTAGTGGCAATTGGTACATGGTAGGATTTTCCTAGAGGTGTTGCAAGATGGAATACAAGACATGTCTTGAATGGAATATAACTCATATAATTGTGAAGAGATCTATTGTAGGCATGTTAGATGTGTTGGTCATGTGTTACATATTTTCCATGATGCGTAAGGGGGTTACACTTTGATGAGATATTGTTGAGGGTACATCTTGATAAGATATCTTTGAGGAAATAATTTGATAAGATCTCATCAAGACAAGAATTTGGACGAGAGTGGATGAGATACCTCTTAGGAAACGCTTTGATGAGACCTTGTTGAGCTGAGAAAATGGGAAGTGGATGAGATACCTATGAAGAAAAACTTTGATGAGATATCATGAAGGCAAGAACTTGGATAGAATAGGATGATATACCTTTGATGTGGCACATTGGTGGAGAAAATATTATCATGACAAGGGTACTTTTAAAAAGACCATAACTTCTTCATATAGACTCCAAATATTCATGTATTTTTTAGATAGGAAATATAACAATGGAGTCAAATATATTGTATAAGATACCTCTACATATACATATTGTGGAAGATGTTTCAAGTGGAATACAAAGCATTACATATGGAAGTTGAAGTTTCGCGGGGTGGAAACAAAATTTTCATAGGCATATAGTCATTTGATGTGGAATATGAATCGTCACTTGTTTGAGGAAGGTGGATGATATCCTATTGATGTGCCTATATATATATATATATATATTATATATATATTCTCACATTATTTATGAAAATATATGATTATATTTTTTTATGGGTTTTTATAGGAGAACTTTAAAGTGTTATTGTAATATAAGCAATTGAGTTGATATAATAAGAAAGAAAGTCCCTATGCTAGGTTTTTTACTTGAAAGGGTTTTCCTATAATAAATTTTATGCATTATGTAATGTTTTGTGTATGGAATGTTTATATTAAGTAATAGATTAAATATTATGTTAATACTGCTATTGTTGTATAATTTTGTCTAGTTTATTTCTCTCCAAGATGTAAAGTTATCATCTTGAGATCCATAATGCACATGATTGTACATACACACAAGATGAACAAGTGTGCAGTTGAAAATTTGTGTTTTCCCATATTTACAAGGAAGAAATTTCATTGAATGATCTAATTACATACCCATCAATTCCCACAATGATTGATAGAAATAATTGTTGACATAAACTAAGCAATATTTCCATATTAATTTCATAAAATTCCCGACTAGAGTTGATATTGCGCTGACGAAGATATATTTATTTAAATAAAACAGTTAACACATTCAATAATTGAACTTGAAGTATGTTTATAAGTTCATCACATTCATATAACATAGATATCAAAATTAATTCCCTAAACTATCTCTTCTTTAATCATATATAATTACGCAAAGGTTTTGGGAGCATTTCAAAACCCTCACCATTTACCAAATGCATTACGGTTCTCAAATATACTCTATCTCATACTGCTAATAATATATACTGATCCACACACACACACACACACACACACACACACACACACACACACACACACACACACACACAATCTACCTACCTACCTACCTATACCATAATATCCATCCTGCTACTATCCTATCTATCTACCTATCTATCTATCTATCTAGAATGTTATACATACATACATACATACATACTACTATAAGAGTAATATAAACTATCTATCTATCTATCTATCTATCTATATATATATATATATATATATATATATATATATATATATATATACACATACTCTTATAGTAGTGTGTGTGTGTGTGTGTACTCTCTTGTTGATGGATATGTCTCACTATTTATTTTTACACTCTCGTATAGCCTTTAAAAGGAAAAGGTTACATCTCTTCATGTTTTAGCTCCTTTCGGTAGTTACTACTCAATTGAATACCAAATATATTATCATATGTGCTACCAAGAATATTGTCAAATCTTCTACAAAATATACTACCATTTATATGACTAAATATATCGGAGAAGTGCCACAGATCTACTGGTTCGAAGAATGCACAGGTAAATGATGCGAGACCTGAATTGTTCGAAGACAAAACAATGCAAGCATACAAGACTACAAATTATGAAAATACAAGAGAGATAATTACAATAACATAGAAATAGCTCCAACTCAATATGAATCAAATAGAATAATGCAAGAGAAGTACATATAGGAGGTGAATGTGTAACCTCCTCCTAGAATCATGGAAATATCCACCTAGAATAGTGGTAACCAACAACTAGAATGGTGTAGTCAAGTGGTAACCAACACCTAGAATGGTGTATTCAAGTGGTAACCAACACCTAAAATAGTGTAGTCCAAGTGTACACCTAAGAACGAATATCCCATAAGTGCAGGGAAACTCCAAGTGAGGTGGAATATCCCGAGTAGGATAATATAAATAAAGTGAGGAAAATAAATCCTACACAAACACCCCCCATAAGAACAACTTAGGTGAGTAGTGAAAAAATAAAGTGGGTCCCAGCAACAAGGCCTGATGAGGTACCCACATACAATGTAATCTCTCATAAGATAGAGTAAAAGGAGAAAACTCGGTGGGAAAAACTCCCCCCCCCCCAAAAAAAAAAGAGACATAAATAAGAGAAGATGCTAGAAGCCCCCCTTGAAGATGATGAAGTTGTTGATGTAAACCGCACCCCAAGAAGAACTTGTAGATTAATGAACTTGCTCTCAGTGAAAGGTTTGGTGAAGATGTTAGCAATTTTCTCTAAAGAATGACAAAATAACAAATCGATGACATGCTTAAGAATGAGATCCCAAATTAAGTGCATGTGAATCTCAATGTGTTTGGTCCTCTGATGAAGGACCAGATTTTTTGCATAACTGGATAGTGCTCCGGTTGTCACAAAAGATTATTGTGGGCTTCCTGATATGGATACCAAGCTTAGAAAGAATCCCCTAAATCTAAATAGACTTAGTAGTTGTGTTAAAGTATCCTATGTAATCTACCTCTGTGGATGATAGGGAAATAACATTTTACTTCTTGATCGACCAATTGATAAGACCAGAACCTAATGAGAAACTTTAACCTGAAGTGGACTTACAACACTCAATGTCGTCATCCCAATCTAAGTCTATGTAGTTGACCAAGTCAATGTCTAAACCAACCTTGTAGTGAATCCCATATATGTGTGAGCCTTGGATGTAGTGAAAAATCCTCTTAGTTTCTTTCCAATCCAACTCATGGGGTTCCTATATAAACCTAGAAACAATACCAACGACATAAGAGATATCAGATCTTGTGTGAGTCAAGTAAATAAGGTTACCAACAAGTTGTCGATACAAAGTGGCATCGACCAAGGGTGTAGAATAATCAGCCTCAAAATTGAATCCAAATAAGAAAGGAGTCAAATATGGCTTGCACTTGGCCATGTGAAATCGAGCCAAAATATTGAGAGAGTACTTGGGATGTGCAACTGAAATCCCTGAACCAAATTGTGTGATCTCAATACCAAGGAAGTATTGCAGTAGACCCAAGTAATTCATGGTGAATCTATCTTGAAGAGTTGTCTTCACTACTGAGATATCGGATGAAGTAATCCCAATGATCAAAATGTCATCAACATAAAGTACTAGTATCAGTAATGAATCATCCCACTGTAATAGATATACATTGGGATCTTATTGGCATCGAGTGAAACTAGAAGCTAGGAGGAAGGAACCCATCTTGGCATACCAAGCCCTAGGGGCTTGTTTGAGTCCATAGATGGATTTCCTAAGTTTGAAAACTAAGGATGAATCCTGAAGAAACCCTAGTGGTTGTTCCATGTAGATATCCTCATGTAGGTCTCCGTGAAGAAAAGCACTCTTCACCATCTAGTGCACAATCCAACCATGTGTTGCAGCTAAAGCAAGTGTGAGTCTAATCAAATTCATCTTGGCTACCGGTGCAAAGGTTTCTTAGTATTCTATGCCAGCTTTCTATGAAAACCTCTTGTCTACTAACCAAGCCTTGTACTTATCAACTGACCCATCTGTTGTAAATTTGGTCTGATATATCCATCGACATCGAACCATCTTCCTTCCCTTAGGAAGTGAATTTAAATTGCAAGTGTGATTAATTATTGAGAAATTATATTCCTCATGCATAACACTCTCCCACTCAAGTATGTTTGATGCCTCTCGGAATGCCTATGGATCTTTCACTGAAGCATAGAAGGCATGTGGCCTACTTTGATCATTTGCTCGAGTACGTTTGTCATCCTATGGATCCCCTGTCCAAGTGCGTGCACTCAGAAGTGTGTGCCTAGCCAAAATAGGGCCTGAAGTGGGGTGAGTCATATGCCGAATCCTCATCCTCTGAAGTGTGGCTAGAAGTAGATGAGGATGACTCCTTATTACTTTGCTCACTATGAAAACTTGAAGAAGTATACTACGCTACCTCAGGAACCTGTTATGGATGATCTAAATCATCAGACTTCTCATCAAAACTGAGTGAAGCCAAATTAGATGGAGAAGCGTAAAGTAAAGAGTCAGTGAGACTCTCCTGAAACTTAAAATTTCTCTTAATGAATAACTCATGAGTAGTAGGATGGATAATTCTATAACCATTGACCCCCTCTAGATACCCAACAAAGATGCAAGGTTTGGATTGAGGCTTCATTGCCTTGTGTTTATTTTTGGGAATGTTTGCCATCATTGGTGATTCAAAGACCCTAAAGTGCTTAACTTCTTGTTTCCTATTGTGATAAGATTCAAAGGGAGTTATACCTTTTAAAGCTTTGTGGGGAACCTAGTTCTGTATATAACAGGCACAATTGACAGCTTCTTCCCAAAACTATAGAGTCAAATATGTAGAGTGGATCATATAGTTTTCCATCTCTTTCAAAGACCTAGTTTTACGTTATGCCACACCATTGTATTGAGGAGTGTAAGGCACTGTCCTTTTATATTAATACCCTTTGTGGTGCAAAACTACTCAAATCTATTTCTAACATACTCCCCCCATTATCTATTCGAATAACTTTGATTTTTTTACTAGATTGATTCTCAGCAAGTGCCTTGAAGTCCCAAAAATAATTGAACACTTAATATTTTTTCCTAAGGAAGTAGACCCATGTATATTTGGAAAAGTCATCTATGAATGTGAGAGCATATTTGGCCCTAGTGAAAGAATGATGGGGAAAATCCCCTGTGACACCACTATGAATCAAATTTAAAGGTGTTGAAGCTCTCCAAGCTTTTCCCTTCTCAAATTTCTCTTTAGGGTGTTTTCCAAGGCAAAACCCTCAAAAATTCCATTTAAGAAATGAACTCTAGGAAATCTTGTAACCATGTCATGTTGACTGAGATACTCAAGGCAGTGGTAGTTAAGATGGAAAAATTGCTCATGTCATAATATGGTAACTCCATCTAAATGTGTGAGAAATGCAGTAGGGGAAACATCAGGTGAAAAATGTTAGAATTTATATAGCCTAACATGGTTATCTTACCTTCCCATTGCTATTATAGTGTCGTTATGCAAATCCTTGATCTCAATTGAATCTAGATCAAATAGGAAAATCATGCCTTTCCATATATGAGCCATCTGATACACTGATAGGAGATTAGTTGAAAGTGAAGGTACACTGAGAACATTTGTGAATGTTCCACGTTCGAATTCAACATGGCTAGAGTATCATCAACCAAAGTGATGAGGACATGTTGCAAGGCTCTAAGGAAGAAAACTCAACCTGTGATGAACCCATGTGGTGTGAAGCACCAAATCATATAACCCAAAAACGAGTAGATGAGGATGTAACTGCAACTAGTGTCTTTCCCTTATGTTTCTCTTTATATTTTTCCTTTTCCTTAGTATATTCTTGGGTTAATGAAGGTTGTTTAGTAGATTCAGGGACCCCTATTTTCTTCTCAAGGAGATGACTGAGGTGGTCAATATGTTTCTTCATACATTTGTGATCATCATGCCCAAGTTTATTACATTACGCATAATTAACATTATCCTTCTTAGGCTTCCCATTTGAAATGGAGGTTTCAGTGGTAGACTTGGAAGAGGTAGTGGATTTCTGTTCTTTCTTCTTTTCCAGGTCCTTGTTCTTTTGCTTCTTATTTAGGTTGCTAGAGGATTTTTGTTTCCCATTCCTAACAATGAGGGCTTAAAGTTTGGATGACTTCAAGGTACCCATTTCTATCAACTTGTCTTGCTACTTAGTCAAATCAGCAATAAATTCACCTAAGGATGGCATAGAACATGTGGCTCCAAGAGCCTCTTGGTAACATAAAATGTAGAAACAAAGATAGAGTAGTCATGACCTAATTTGGAAAACACTAAAAGAACTAGTTGTTCCTCCTTATTTTCTATTCCACATTCATTTAACTACAATCATAAGGACTTGATCCTGGTAAAGAAATATTCCAAGGTGTCAAAGTTTCTAGGACTTAAGCTGATAAGTTTTACTTCTAACTCATGGCCCCTCATAGTGTCAACTTTTCCAAACAAGGTTTCTAAGGTTTTCCACACCTGGTTGGGAGATGTTTTCGACTCTATGTGAAAGATGAGTTCATGAGACACTAAAAGACACAAAATACCAAAGGCTTCATCACACTTATTAAACCACTAACTTTGTCTGAAGCTATACTAGGCTCAGGTTCTAACCCCATTGTGATACGGTACAACCCTTTACTCCTAATTTCAATGGTGATTTTTTATTTCCATTCATGGTGATTAAAAGGTGTACGTGGGTTAATTGAACTTAGATCCATTAGTGCAGAAAGAAAGGTTGTGGTATTTGTTATAGAAAACAAAGAAATGTGCGGAAAGAAATAAGTTTTGAACAGGAGAGGAAACACATTGTACACCCCCCGGAAACTATATCAAGAAGCCCCCATCATTTTGGCACTTTATAACTTAGTGTGTTTTATAAAATAAATAGGTCCAATGATTTAGGAAATGAAAAAACATTAACTTTTGCAAAAAATTGGCACTTGATATTGAGATACCAATCAAAAGTTTTTCAATAATTATTTCCTGTAAATAAGCCCTAATTTTACATGAATTTGAACTTGAAATGCACTTTTTTAAACTAAAATATTATTTTAGCAAAAGAAGGAGGTGGGTTTTGATGAATCCAAGAGTAATCCAGTCGATTCACATACGTCGAGCGTAGACGAAGTCCAGATATGCTAGGGGGTTGTCGTTAGCTACCCTGCACAAAACGAAGGCTGTCAGTTGTAGGCTATTTTGACGAAGCCGTTAGGATGAGATGGGAATTGTTTTTTTAGTAGAAAGGAAATGACCATATTAGATTAAGAAGATCTTCATTGTGGCCCTAAAATTATTGTAGATATGAGTGTAGCAAACAACATTGCCATGAGACTCAAAAAATAACGACTAAATACAGATCTACAATGTGTGTATGGGTTGTTGGAAACTTGGTTACAGGTTTGAAACACCTCTTGATTAGAAACATTCCCTTTGCAAGTCTGAACATGCTTTGAAAGCACTACCACAGGTGAAAACACCCTTCACAGGTTTGAAAACACTTAGGTCTAGATAAATCTTCAAGGGATCCTACAACAATGAATTAGGGCCTGTAAAAAAATCTCCAAAACTGTATATACACTATACAAGCATGTAAACCATAGAATCCTGCGAATCGGCAATATACCCGCAAACTAGGAAAAACTAGCACCAAAAAACACCCAAATACATACAAATAATGATCTTAAATGTAAATAAATTTGTAGGATAATAATCAGAAAAACTCAATACCAACTCGGCTCTGATACCATATTGGAGAGACACCACGGATCTATTGGTTCGAAGAATGCATAGGTAAATGATGTGAGACGTGAATTTTTCCAAGACAAAACAATGCAAGCATATAGGACTACAAATTACAAAAATACAAGTGTAGACCCAAAATCATGCACTTACTACTATTTACTATACCGCCAAGTATGTTGTTTTATATATGTATCTTGCATAAGAAAAGTATTCACTAGTGACCCATTCCATAGTCCATCCACTAGTCTTGTTGGTTTCTATTGTTTTTATCAAGGGATAGCTATCTACATCTCTCAAGGGACCGCATTTGGGCACATTAATTTGCATACACACTACATAGGAATGAGAGTTCATTTTATTCCATCCACACATTTACATTTTATCTATCTACCGCGCACTATCTTGGGATCATTGACACAAGGGTGACCTAGGAGCATTATTACACACACAAGAACATATAACTACATCGTTTCTGAGATGTAGTGCAGTGCTCAGTTGTAAGTTCACCATTGTGACAGCTAAGGATAGTTCGACCCCCTCATTTTGCATCTTTATTTTTTAGGATTTGATGTCTTTTTTAGGGTATTGCAGGAGGATATTTGTCTACAGGTTTATAGGTGCCTCAGTGATCTAAGTGTGACGTATAGATGACCAAAGGTGATTAATTGCAAACCCCTAGCAACAGTATCAGAACCAGGTTATGACCTTTTCTGTAGACTCCAACACCCCCATAGAGGTCTTGAGCGCCCGTGGGTGCCCCTATCCTTGCCAAGGCACCCGTGTCCAGGAATTACGAGAATCTCTACATTTTTTTAGACTAATTGCAATTGTCTATGCTCCTATTCCATCACATTCTCCATTCCAAACTCACTTCACGATAATCGAAATTAAGGTAAGTGCCCTATCTCTTGCATTTTCTTTCATATAAAGAACAAATAAATTACCGAGCACTTGTATTTCATTATATATCAGTTCTAACAAATATTTGCATTCATATTTTAATAAAATATTTAGATTTTATTAAATCATTTTGGTGAACGTGTAGTTCAGAACTATTTTCCCTAGGATCCACTAAAACCCTAATGGCTAATTATAGCTCTTCTCCTCCTAGGCTAGGCATGTGTCATGTGAGTATTAATCCTATATATGATGAAGCAACCATAATTGAACTTAGCGCTCTATATCGCAACACTATTCTTCCATATGATACTCAAAGGAAAATGTTAGCTCATGAATGCAATGTGCCTACTAGCTTTGATCATTCTACCATTAGCATTTTTTTTAATCTGGAAAACATTTCTGGTTGTATACCTTGTTATTCAGTTATCCACACTCCACCTTCTTCTATTTCTATAGAGAATTTATATGATGTTATAATCATTTTTATGCTTAATCTTGATGATAATGCTTTAGCAAAAAACAGGATGAAAATAAACATGTGCATGATGTTGTTTCTCATATTAGTCAGGATGATTCTATAGTTACATCGCATACCCCTTCCATTTCTAAATTTTTTTCTAATAATGTATCACATACTAGTTCTCCTCCTTCATTATATGTTGATGATACACTTAATGAAATCCTTGTATTTGAATCTTTGTCTAATATTGATGAGGCACATGATACTAATGATTTTACTTCTTTGCATGCTACCGAATGTGAATTTTCTTCTCCACTTTCGTCTTCTTCTGAGATTGTTTCTAGTAACATGCACGATTCATCTCCCTCTATTACATCATCTCCTAATAACACTTTTAATGTTATTCCTACTAATTCACCACCTATTACTTCTTTGACACATATATCTAATGTGCCCTTAGCATTGGTATCTTCTACTTCTCCTCTTGACATCCTTATTGTCACTCATAATAGCAAGATACAACTGCTCAATACACCATCTACATCTCTTACTATTTCATCACACGATATCTTATCACTCCTGTATGTTGTGGGTCAATTACAATCTCAGGTCCAATCTCTCACACTTGAAAGCAAAGCTTATTATGCTTCTATCGATAACAATTATTTTCATGGCAACCTTATTCCAAAAAATATTCACAATTCAGCATTCCCTAAGGATTTCATTATTCCTACATTTTCATGCTTTAATGGTATTGAAAATCCATATTTACATCTTAATCATTATCGTCTAGCTATGGCTTCGTACTCTAATGATTGATTATTGCTAAAATATTTTCGCCATAGTATTACTGATGACACTCTCTAATGGTACACACATTTACCTTTTAGATCTATTAGTACCTATTGTGACATGGAAGAGGCCTTTCTTCATCGCTTCATACTTAACAATGGCCCTAGAGTCACGCATGAATATTTACCTGGCTTACATCAAGGCAAGACAACCCATTATTGATTACATTTTATATTTCAATGCTTGCATGCATCAGTTATTTTTTCAACCCGTTGAATTAGAAAATAAATTCATATTTTTTCATGGCCTAATTCCTACTTTAAAACAACGCTTGCAATATGACACATGTGAATCATTCACACTCTTATACTATAAGGTCATCGATCTAGAGTAGGATCTCATTGATGCACATGTCATAGATCGTCCTCCTAGTTCTCTTTCTACTACACCATCTAGCTCTTCTCCTTGTCCATTTGTTAAGCGTCCTCCTAGATCTCCATCTCCTCCGCCTTGTAAGCAAGTTTAGTCTTCTCCATTGCATAAGTTTCCTTAATCTCCTCCACCACATCGGGCTCCACCTCAGACTTCTACATCTCCTTCATGGGAGCCATTGCACTTTTCTTATCACACTAGACCTCATGATGTGTTGGGTGCCTTGCTTGACAAGTGTTTTATTTGTTTACCTTGTAATCAGCATCATCCACCTCATCGCTTGTAACACCAACATGATTTACCTTATTACAGCTATCATCATATCAATGATCATCGTGAAAATGAGTGTTGTGCCCTTCATGATAGGTTATAATAATTAGAAGATAAAGGTGTCATTTCCTTTGGATCTCACTCTCATGAGAGGTCTACCTATCCACTTCCATGCAAGTGTGTTGTTTCTCTAATTGACTTATCTGCTTCGTCTAGTTCTAAGGCCATTATTCATCCATCACCATAAGTTGTTGTCCATGCGTGCTCTCCATCTCGTTCATTCACTGTTGCACCATCTCATCCATTACATCATGATCCTACTACACATTGGTTTCCTAATTCGTCAACATTTATGCTTCCCACCGCTGCATCACCCATCATCAATACCATCTCATATGGCATTCAGTTTGGTTAATACACCCATGTTGCTTACGCTCCACATGCTTCCAACACTCCACGCCTGCCTGGTCTTTGGTAGGTGATTCTCTCACTTCACCCCCTAATGACGCACTTGTGTTCTTACTATTCTTACATGATTGTTGAGGGGTCTGTTACAATAAGAACCTCGCTTCATCTCTTTCTCTACACACTTCATCTATCTATCTATCTAGCACGCACTATCCAATCATTTCCCAATGACGCACTCTTGCTTTACAGTTCATTCCTAACTACTGAGGGGCCTTACATTAATGAACCACATCATCTACATGATGGGGGCATCATTATTCTTCCCCCTATTCATCATACTAACACATGCTCAAGTACATTTTTATGATCATCACATACCCTCTTACATCCTTCATATATTTTTCTATCACATCGCAAATCACACTATATATATTCCCTACATTATATTATCACATGCACTATCTCATCATTTATCTATCTATTATCACATTAATCATCATTTTCCATCAATCGGCATCAAAAACTACATCTTTCAAATCAAATCAATAAAGCAATGATTAAAACATCACACACATTGAATATAACGACCATAATCAATACATCATACATCAAGATACGAGTCTCAAGCATCACATCAAATACAACAACCATATGCCGAAATTCCATGTGTGTGTGTGTGTGTGTGTGTGTGTGTGTGTGTGTGTGTGGATCAAAGTAATAGTTACAAAAATTCCATCGCTACCCCCCTACATCGTTACATCAGTACATATCATATCTCCTCATCATATCACTATCTACAACTGTAGGAGCTCTAGAAGTAGAAGCTTCGCCGTACAATCTACGTTATTGATCACAACCCCTATATCTCTCTACCTGTCGATGCAATAATGTCACCTCACTAGACTACTCCATAAAATGTCCCTTTAGCTCCACGAATCTTGTAAATACATCTTGTGCTAAGGGACCACCTGCAACCTCTATATCTTGTCGTGTCTCCTCTCACGCCTCATCCCTCTCACTCAGTAACACAGTACACATAGCTTTCGTTAGTGCCACTGGATCAAATAAATGTGCATTCTTGCTCATAATATAATCCACACGCTCTAGCATACTACCACCTATGAGTACGTCGGAGGGCACATTTCAGGTCAATGTGTGGATAGATGTGTCCACAATCAACAACCAATACACATTATATAACAATAACAATCACATAACAACTCACAAATTAAATCACAAGTATACCTATACAAATACTCACTCTATTATTGCTACTGCCATAGTATCAGGGGCATGCCCTTGCCCCTCTACTCCTCCACCCGATGGTGCTCCCACCACACCTACAAAGACTGGGAACATAAATACCCACTAATGTAACGCCCACCATGCATGATATGCCTCCATACACCCTGTGTCATCTTCATCTATTAGCTTTATCACCACATTTACCTCATCTAGCCCAAGAGGTACAAGTTGCACTCATGTGGACCCTGATCTAGATCCGACCCTCCTCAGTGCCCTATTGGCCCTCACCCATATATGTGGCTCTGGGGGCACATCGTAGGCCATACCAAATTTTTTTGAAACATGCTCCACCTGAAATAACTCAGTAACCCCTGGAAACCAATCCTCTAACCACATAGTATGTCAAATACATCATAGCTCTCTTGCATCCTCTAGCCATCCTATGTAGTCTTGGTATGGCCTCTTGCCCCATATGATCTAGCATCGTTCTATATGTATTCGTATCCATCTTCCTAATTTTAATACCTACCCATCTCCCAAAAAAATATATGGACTCACCCACTCTCCTCGCGGTCCACCAACTGGCCTCAATATCAAAATATGATCGTAGGCCCATACATGTAGCAATGTGGTAGCTCTAATCCCATCATCGTGCTCCTCCTGCTTAAATCTATATATATCTTTGTACAAATGGGCTAATACACATCGTGCCCAAATATCTTGTCCCATCCCCCTCTATATGACAGAAAATTTCATGCATCTTATACAAAATGCCTACACTACCACCCTCCACTACAACCGATGAGTAATCACAATAGCAATGAAGTTCTGCAATCGCAGAACCCCTGATCTCTTTATAGTATCCAAAATAATGTGGACCTCAATATGAACTCGGGTCCCCATAAATTATTTCCTAGCAGGCCTCATCTGTCTCTAGGAATCATCTATACCCATCACCTGAACCCTCTCAGCAATAATAGGCAAACGCAATATGTGATATACGTCCTCCAAAGTCATTTTCATCTCACCCATAAGCAACCAAAAGGTGTAAGTATATGCACACCACCTCTCACACAAAGCTATGATCATAGGCATATTATGGGGCACATCCCCCATCCTTGCTATGTGTCGAAGGCCGACACAGTCTAGAATATCCCACTCATCATCTCACAACCCCAATCCTAGCAATGTACTCAAATGACGGCCACCAAAAAAATCTCTTGAATGGATGTCCCTCTGCACAACATCAACCAACAACAAACAACCCATTAACATCTCATATATGTGTAAATTCACCTACCTACAACATCAACAAGCAACAATTTTCACATTTACAACACTCTGGACTCAACACAACCCTTCTAGGTTGCCAGCACCCAAGAGCAGGACTAGGGCACCCAGGAGCAGGACTAGGGCACCCAGGAGCAGGTCACTAGCACCCATGTCTAGGCGTTAGTGTCCTGAAGGTCATTAGCACCTTCACCACTCTTGTCCGAGTCCAAAATTATGAGAAATTCAAAAACAAAAATTTTACAAAAAATTCATCAAAAATAACTAATATCAACACATTTTTCGAAAACAATCACACTCACTAGCTTTGTTGTCGTGCGTGGTGCCAAAGCTACTGCCGCCATCTCAAATCGACTCAAGCGTTGTGTTCTCACTTGCATCATTTTCACACGCCCAAAGCTCTAAATCACACTCACACAATAATTAACTGGGTCACCTATTCAACTTTTCATATTACTATTTATAGTAACTCTCCATTACCTAACTTACTATAGTCATTATGTGCGCTCATTTTCTTAACTAACACACATCGCATGGTTTTCATCATATCTGGAGCATCCCTACTCTGTTTCATGTCTCGTTTGCATCGTTCTCTTCAAAATCATGCCTACTATTGTATCGTACACATTTCACAAGCACTATATTCCTCCTCTACATCATCTCAACTCAATATACACATAATTTTGCGATATCTATCATCCATTCACTATTACATCATTACACAATTACTTTCAGATCAGCATTTTTTCTCCTCATCACTCCCCCTTTTGCCAAAAGGGGGGCATCCCATAATCCCCCTCAGGACATTACGCGATCATTTTTAACTCCACATTATCAAAAATTTATTCATACATTACGTGACATTTCACACCACTTTCTAGTGATCCCCCTAATGACCTAATATGGGGGCAACAAGCGTAAAATATTTCCATGAGTAACCAATCAATTAATCACATACAACCAAATCTC
This sequence comes from Taxus chinensis, assembly GCA_019776745.2. NCBI lineage: Eukaryota > Viridiplantae > Streptophyta > Pinopsida > Cupressales > Taxaceae > Taxus > Taxus chinensis. Next base: position 614,790,306 of record CM034156.1, read on the forward strand.
TACAACAAAAACCTTATACTATTCAAAATCAATCAAACAATCCACACAACACAGCTTATTTATCCTCCCAAATGACCTAACTTGGGAATTATATCACCACTTTCCTAGATGACCTAACATGAGAAGTTATTCTACATTTTCTATTGTTTCTAGATGACCTAACATGGAAGCCATCTCATACACATTACAGTGACACCTGTGGAGTGGTTGCAATGAGACATCATTTCCTTTCCTATACTTCTCTTATATGGGTTATTCTCATTTTAGCGAAACAAATCAAATTGGATCCAAGTGAACAAAATCTGGTCTTTGTCTGTCTACAGCAGCTAGATCTTTTAAGGATGTACTTAAAGCTGGAAAGTAAAACTAGACCTCTCTCCTTAAACTCTTCCTCTGGTGGCAGATGCCCAAATCCTCAGTTTTTCACACACACAAAATCGGGTTGGGAATTGATCACTCCTTACCCCAACACATCTCCATCAATGAAAAAATCAAAATCTCCAATCACTCAATATGGAAATCATCAATCTCGTTTATTACTCCCCATAATAGTCCCATGTCTCTCATTACGCTGCACATATTGACATGTTGATCCATGGTTCGCCACATTATTCTTATTCTTCATGTACTCCTATAAAATATGTGCGTACTTCTACAACATGGGAAAACTTCTCTCAGGTATGCATCTCTATCTACTTTTTTTACCAAGATTTCGCTCAACAACATAAGTGGGGACAAATGTAGACACAAAATCACGCACTTACTACTATTTACTATACTGCAAAGTATGTTGTTTTATATATGGATCTTGCGTAAGAAAAGTATTCACTAGTGACCCATTCCATAGTCCATCCAACAATTGTCACTAATACACCTAGTTCTAGTCGGGTCACAAGGATCCTTGTTAGTCAGTCTCCACTCATTTGTCTCTAAACATTAGCACCCAAGACTTAACACTAGCGTCAGATGCTCCTATCCATCTTGGGCATTCATGTCTTCTTTATGTTTGATCTTATGTTTTATATTTGAGGTCGGTATCTTTCTTTTTTTCCATTCATATCCTGAAGTACTAGTTGGCATGTCAGGTCATTAGTGTCAAAATTCAAGCAAGAGGTCCCTATATAAACACAACATAAATACAATTATAGAGGAGGGTAATTCTTATCAAGGGCTATCTATCTACATATCTCAAAGTATTGAATTTTGGGCACATTAATCTGCATACACACTGCATAGGAAGGGGATTTTCATTTTATTCCATCCACACATTTGCATTTTATCTAGATATCACCTGTTATCTTGGCATCATTCACGCAAGGGAAACCTAGGAGTATTATTGCACACACAAGCACATAAAACTACATCATGTATGGGATGTAGTGTAGTGTTTTATTCGTAATTTCACCATTATGACAGCTAAGGACAGTCCGACCCCTCACTTTTCATCTTTCTTTTTTAGGATTTGATGTCTTTCTGAGGGTTTTGCAGGAGGATATTTGTGTGTAGGCTTACAGGTACCTTAGCGATCCAAGTTTGACACATAGGTGACAAAAGGTGAACAAGTGTGAAACCCTAGTGATAGTATTAGAACCAAGTTATGAACTTTTTTGTAGACTCCAGTGCCCCCACAGATGTCTTGGGCACTCACGGGCACCATTATCCTTGCCCACGTGTCCGTATCCAGGAATTGTGAGCATCTCTGCATTTTTCTGATCTTGATTACAATAGTTTGTGCTCTTTTCCCCTAACATTCTCTAGTCCAAAATCACTTTGGGATTAGTGAAATTAAGGTAAGATCCCTATCACTTACATTTATTTTCATATAAAGATCAAATAAATTATCGAGCACTTGTATTTCATTGTATATCAGTTATAGCATATATTTGCATTCATATTTTATTAAATCAACAAGAGAGATAATTGCAATAATACGGAAATAGCTCCAACTCAATACGAAAAAAATAGAATAATGCGAGAGATGTACATATAGGAGGCGAATGTGTAACCTCCTCCTAGAATCATGGCAATATCCACCTAGAATAGTGGTAACCAACAATTATAATGGTGTAGTCAAGTGGTAACCAACACCTAGACTAGTGTAGTCAAATGGTAACCAACACCTTGAATAGAGTAGTCAAATGTACACCTAAGCAAGCATATACCATAAGTGTGGGAAAAATCCAAGTGAGGTGGAATATCCCGAGTAGGACAATACAAATAAAGCAAGGAAAATAAATCCTACACTAACAAAATATACTATCAAAACATGTATAATTTCTCTACTCATCTGAAAATTTCTCTTAATATTCCATAGAAGTCTGTCTAGTACGACACAAAATCATTGTGGTACTTGTGAATAATTTTGTAACCTTGATAATTATACATTCATCATCAAATTTTTGGCAGAAATTACTTTCTAATACCGTGCATAATTACTTAGTAGTTCACACCATAGCCTATCACCATGATATGTTCAAGAGCTTCCATGGTATCCATACTATTTCTTATTTACCCTTGATGAATGACCATGCCAATACAATCCCTAGACCAGGGAAAATTTTAAGGGTCCCTCCAAATAAAAGCCTTAGAAAATATTACAAAAACCACTTTCGCATGGATGGCGAATCACATGAAAGGTTGTTTCGTGCGGAAGGAATTTTTTTTAGCATCATTTTGGGAAAGGTTGGTGTGGCAAAAAGAACATATTTTTGGCACGCTATCATTCGGTAGCATATTGCATGCTATCAGCCGAAAACATACTACATGCTACCAGCCGGTAGCATATTACATGCTTTCAACTGGTAGCATATTGTATGCTAACAGCCGGTAGCATATTGCATGCTACCGGCCGGTAGCAGACATGATGTTACCGGTCGGTAGCATTGCAATCCACCAGCTGGTATCAGAAATAATACTACCAGAAGGTAGCATGAATGTTACCCGGTCGGTAGCATTATACATGTTGTCGGCCGAGAGCATGATTCATTCTACTGGTAGCATGTAGTATTATACCGGCCAGTAGCATGCAGTATGCTAAAGTCTGCTAGCATGCAGTATGCTACCATTTGGTATCATTTTGCATGTTTCTGATCGGTAGCATACTACATATTATCAGCCGGTAGCATACTACATGCTACCGGTAGCTTACAGCATGCTCCCAGCTAGTAGCATGTATAATTCTACCCACCGGTAGCATTCTACATGTTACCGTCTGGTAAGATTATGCATGTTACAAGATGGAAGCATGCAACATGCTTAGTATTGTTGGTCGGTTTCATTCCCAATGCTTCCATTCGGTAACATGCATAATGCTACTGGATAGAAGCATGTAATATGCTACCAGCCGGTGGCATTATCCATGCTTCCAGTTGGTACATTGGGAATGCTTTCGGTGTGTAGTGGTATAAACACCTATAACTAACCACACAGTATTCATTTTCACTTCACACAAACCATAATAGATAGAACAAACGAGGAAAAATTCTTAGCAAACAAGGTGATCCACACAATCCAAAGTACAGATAGGAAGAAACTAGAAAGGATATCTACAAACATGAAGCAAGGATTTAATGACAGATTTCAAAAATGCCAAGAAGAAAGATAATTTCCCAACCACCCAAGAGCCCAGAAAATATGTGGAAGCTTTCATTCAAGATCTCGGCCTTTCCTCAACTGTACAAATTTCTCAAAGATCCTACTACATTTTTGCAATGGATTGAAGCCGCTAGTTTCACAGGGATTATATATATACCCCAGTTTCAGAAAGACCAGAAACTACTAAACAATCTTCTACCCACCTATGAAACTTCCAATTTCGCCTTTAATCATCAAATTCCATCTCACGTATAGTCATTTGAAACGTCTCCAGAGGAAATTCAGCATTTAACAGGACTACCACACAAGGATGTGGATCCTGTCACGATGAAGGATTTTTTATCAAATGATGATTCCAAGTATTTGGAGTCTCACTTTCAATTATCCATTAATGCAATTGCAGCTGCTACTGCTCGTAAGTTTATTTTTAATTTTACAACATTCTAATTTTGATTATTTTCAATTTTACATATTTTCATTATGATTTTTAATTGAATATTAATAAATTGTCACCTTGCACTTGTAGCTTCCCAAAACCCTTCAAAAATGGGAATTCAACTCAAATATTTTAGTCACCCTTTTCTACAGGCCCTAGTGCAATTCTTCCAAGCTAGCATTATTTTACAAGTTCGTTATATGGATATTCTGTGTTGGGCTTTGGCTTACGTCGTTCGTACCCTAATTGGGAAAAAATATGACTAGTGCAGTTTCTTATCCTCCAAGATAAGAATTGATTTGGTTAACATTCATTTGAACGAGAATGTTATTATCATCTCAACAAATTTAATTCTTGGATTATATTATGAATCTCTCTATAATTTACATGGCACAAATCCTCCCACAGTAATGCATGCAAAGTTATCGGCTTTATTGTTAATAGTTCAAGAGCAAGAGGTGAGTCACAATTCTTGATTATTTGGTTTTGAATTATTATTCTTTATTTTTGTATTATTTATCCATTATGTTTGACATTAATAAGCAGCTTAATTGTTGAATTACAACAAAAGATAGTTGTTGTGGCTGTATCATGAAGGGAAGCTACTATCAGAGGTCATTTCCCACCAGGTTCAGGAGATTTAGTTATTGTTTCAGACGATCAGCACACAGAGGAGGACACACCTCCAAACTTTGTCAAACAGATGAGGAGTTCCATAAATCCTCAAACTGACACATCCACCATTCCACATGCATTAATAGTAGGTATTTTAATTTATGATGTATATATGTTTCATTTTTTTTATAATAAAAGTAATTAATTATTTTAAACTTGTAGTCTTATATATGTTTCAATATTTCTTGGAACTTGTATTCCTTTCTTGTAGAAACCTCTAGTAGCACAGGATTATATCGTCGGGCTCATGGTAGCCCAATTAAAAATGTATATGAATTTGATCAAACACAGGATGTAAAAATATCATTGGTACCTCAAGGCCATGTTGTGGCTCCAGGTAAGAATCTTTTTTTTGTATTTTTTTGCTTATATTTTTTAAAACCAAACTTCAACAAGCTCATAAATCGTTAATTCTTAATTATGTTTTGGATCACACCTACCAGTTCAACTCCCATAATTTTCAGTCTACTTATTTACAACAACCACATCAACTAAAACACGCCTCATTTGCATCTCATTCGGAATCCTTTCAACAAAGTAATTTTTATAATCTTATAAAAAATAACATTATATTTATTATTCTTTCATTCCTATTATGTTTGTCTTTTGAGTTTTATCATGTTATTTACAAATTTACAATTGATTGTTGCAGGGCATCCACATCCAATTCAAAATCCATCTGCTACTATGAAGAGGAAGATGTCACCTCCACCGTAAAATATCAGGACCAAGTTTTTTGTCAAGCATAATCCATTTGTTCCTCCAACTTCAAGCAGGGGTACCCTTAATTTTGCTACTAAGTTTCCAACATTTTCATTGGGCAATGTTCCTAGTGGACGGGGTGTTTCAGTTGTAAATGAAATTGATTTGGATGAGGAATATCTTGGGATTAAAAGAAAACTTCAGGCCCATGGAACTTTCAATATCCAAGATATGATTCATGGGGCAAGGCAACCTTCTCCAATAAGATTGGATAGATCAAGCACACCTTCTCCAGTATATATTGCCTTAAGTGATGACCAAAAAACTAAATTTGCACTTAATGCTCTTTTGGCTGAGAATTGTGAAGCCAATGTTGATGTTTTATTGAAGGATATTGAACAATTAAAATTGTGGGAGTTTAGGGATAAAGTTTTGATTAAAGAAATAAATTCACGATTTAAAAATCACTCCCAAAGACATATTGTATTCTTTAGTTCAGAATTAGCCAACAAAGCTTGATATTTTTTTATTAGGGGTAAATAGTTTTGAAGGGACTATACCCTATGACAAGAAGGCTCAGAAGACAGATAGTGCGGTAAAACATCAAAAAAGGATCATAATCCAAGATATACATGAGGACCAACTATAGGTTAAACTAAAACTATAAAGAGGGAGCCAAAAAGTGTCAAATATACAACAAAGCGGCATGAAAATAGCAACCAAACAACATCAAAATAGAAAACTAGAAGCAGGAACCATCCTCATTAGTTGATTGTTTAATCAATCTTTATCTTTATCTTCTGCAGAGAGGTGAATAATGCCAGGGTAGTTACATGGGAGGGATCCTTTTTATCCAGTTGTGAGAGAACCAAGTCCCTTGATGAATCCGACTCCCAGATTGCGGCAGGAATGTCGCTGAGCATACAAACACTTGTAACATGTTACTCCATGAAGTTGTAAACTACTTTGATCATAGAAATGGTACAATCATGCCTACCTTTTGCATTACCCAATCTATTGTCCATGGATTTGAGCTTCTTGTAAATTTGTAAAGTCTGCTCATTGTCCTTTTCGAGGTCATTATGCATCTTTCTTTTGTCATCTCTCTTACAAATCTTGTTTGAGCTCTGCTTGATATTTTGTTGAATCAAGCTGTGTCTAGTTCTATATCTTTTGAAAATAATTATGATGATGAATTGCTTGAAATAATGTTTGAATAGAATTGAGAATTTAAATGCAAAAGCACAAGCATACCACAATATGTGGTTGAGAGATAAGGGCCTTGTAATTATTGTAAATGCAAAATGAGATAAGGCATTGGTAAGTCTTACTAATTTTTCAAGTATTGTTTACAAGTTTTTGAAACTTTAGTAATAATTTTTCTCTTTTGAAAGGCAGTAAAAGTATGAAAATTTGAAGAATGAGGCTACAGTGCTTGATGTGCATTGAAATAATTTTCTAGGAAAAATTTAAGTGCAACAATTGAATTGAAGTAGAAGATCTTATTGTCTTAAACAAGCAGAATAATACCTTAAGAAGGATAATAAAGGAGCATGGACTGGATCCAGAAATATTGTTGAAGAAGAAAATAGAACAAGATCCAATGTTATTGTCTGTTGGTGATGCGGACAAATCCAAAACGAGAAATTATTTCAAATATTGAAGCTGCAACGAAGGATCTTGTTCAGTCGGGTGTAGTGAAAGAAAGTTTTGTTGCACAAGAGACAAAAACACAAACAAAAGAGTCTTCTTAAGGATAAAGCTGCAAAATGAAATTGTGAAATTGTAATTGTTATTTTAAAATCTTGTTGTAAATTGTTTCATATTCAGAGTATAAATATATATACTATTTAATCAAAATATTGAGTTTCAAATTTCAATCGATGTGACATTTTACTTTAGTTATATTTGTGCATAAGTTCTTCAAATTGATTTAATGTGATTATTATTCTCAATTGTGTCTGGTATAACTATTACATAATACATTACTGATTATTAACAATTTCAAATACTTTCTGTGGAGAGAACTTGAAAGTGTGTTTCCAAACAATGAAATTATCTGAAAATATTGGTAAATAAAAATTATATGGTGTTGTATTTGTACTATATTCATATGTAAGTTCTACCGAAAATGGAATGATATTATTTGCATTTTAAGTACAAAAACAAAAAATAAGAATAATATTTATGCATAAAAACTCAAAACAACTTGCAACATTGAAAATGTTATTCAATAAAGAACATGCATATATCAAAAATAACAAGATACATTCTTCTTTACTCAATATCAACAAGTTCAAACTGAAACATATCTTGAAAATTTTGGTCACCATCATTCACACTGGTTATCTAATCTATTGGTGAGATTTTTTCTTCATAGTTTCTTCTTTGTCAAAAATCCTTGTATTAGAATTACCGACCCCTCTCCTCTATGCAACAAAATTCCATATTGTCATTACTCGGTCATAAGGAAATGTATCCACATCATATTGTGAAACATACAATCTCAAGCAAGTCTCACGATTTTTATCCAGTCTATTTCAATATTTTGATTTTATAAATTTTAATGCGTTGAAAACTCTTTCATTTTCAATTGATCCCAATATCATTGTTTGACACAATTCATATAGACAAATATATTCACTAATGCTTTCACGAAGGATGGTACTAGGATACAACTTTTTCCATAGAAGTGTAATTGCTCCATTCTCTAATGGGCCACTTAGTAATTCATATTGTTTCGTCTCATTACCTAGACAAAATGAGATGATTGTAATGCAAGTGATTCCTTTTGAAGAAAACCATTAATATGAAATCCTTTACATTCAACTGATTGTCCAAAATGCTTAATGATAGTACCCATGTGTCTTTTATATGAATCATTTATAGCTCTGCCTCCTGGAGGATTCCAAAATGCAGGATTGACCACTCTGATGGCCTCAAGAATGTCATCCCTTTTAAAGTGATCTCTGATTTCATTGTACAAGCATTGTGAAATTTTCTGCAATTTAATTCTTGTTTAAGATATAAGAGATTCATATAAACTACGTGTAACAGGTACTTCTTTAATCTCTAATCCAGCAATATCCACTCACCTTTAGAATGCGTGCATTTGAATCTCTTTCCCATTGACAAGGATACAAAGATAACCACTTATATTGAATCTGAAATAGCTTTCAGGATCTTTCAAATTTTGTCATAGTTTTCCAATTACTGAATACATGTCCTTGAAAGCATTCATCAGAGTTGTATAAGAAATCTATATTCTGACACACCATTTTTCTAAATCTAATGAAGTCCACCATATAGATGAATATTTCTTAAGCAAGATTTGTTAAGCAATTGATTTCATTCAACATTGGAAGAATCCCAAAAAGTGTAAACAATGTTTCTAATTTTGTTAAATGGTAAAGAAAATATTTTGCCTTGTCAACTTGCATACAGTTCTTATACATGAAACCAGTTAACGATGGATATTCATAAAAAAAAACTGTGTGTAGGCTCATACATTGAAATCTATCTTGTATCAACATCTTTAAGAAGTTTCTTACCATCTGTGACTCCAATTGAAAACTTATGAAACTCTAGAAATATTTTTGGACTGTTGGACATATAGGCACGCAGATCACGGATAAGCTCTTTAAAAAATTTCAACACATTCAAATGTGTTTACTATCATGTATGCAAGGTTCATCCTGTGAGCCATGCAATGAATAGGAATCATGTAAGGAGCAGCTAATGTTTGTAGGCACACACATAGACCTGTTCTATGACCCTGCATCATTAATGCACAATCAAAACATACACAAATAAGCTTTGTAGCTATAGAATAGTCATCCATTCCTGATATATCCTTCAAATTAGATATAACCAATTTCAAAATATTTTTCAGCATTGTAATTTTTTTGCATTTTATGAACAACTAGCAAATGAGGTGTCCTTTTGTGGTTCTGGAAAGTATATACATGCATACAAACCCAAGAAGTGTTGTCAACAGTTGTAACCTAATCAATGGACAGGGAGATAAAACTTACATTCTTGACATTTTCTTTCAAATCTTCTTTTTCAATCATGGCAAGATATATTGCATATCTCCCAAGCACTTCTCTCTAACCAATGAGAATCTGGAAGGTTTGGAAACCCATTGAACTTGAACAATTTCTAATCTTTAGAAAAATATGAAATAGGTTTGCCCATTTTTAGAATAAAGAATATGGTTGAAAATTGTGTAGTTTTTACTTTCATATTTTCATTTGCAACTTTTCCAATTTTTTCTTTAATGGTTCCTCCTTTCTCCTCAATTTTTCGAGACTGTTTCAGATTATTGTCATACTCCTCCTTATATCTTATATGCATGCACTCTTTGCATCTTTCCATCTACAACTCTTTGTTATTTTTCCATCACTTTCAATGACTGTGAAATATAATTTGCTACAATATTTCTCAATAATTTCCAATTTAAGTCGCATTCTATGTTTTTTTCCTAATTTCCAACCACAAATAGTGCATCTACATTCTTTTGGGTATCACTACCATCATCTGGTTGTACAGGCTTCAATGAATGAGTATTTCGCTTAATCTACCTTAATCTACCTTCCAATTGTCCATGATGTTTTCTTCTTTCTCACAGATATTTTTTTTGAAGTGTCATGTCATTATCATCTTTTGATTGACTATTTTGATCAGGGCATTCATCTATTGAAGGCATTTGGTAACGAGGAATGTCTTCTAGCTCTGGCATGTCATCATCAATGATATCTTCTACTGAAATAGTTGTTTATTTAGGGTTTATGTTTTGGTTTACTATTTCATGTTGAATACAATTAACAGTAGGGGTTTTTGTATTCAAAAAATAAAAATGTTTGATTGTTACAAAGATATTAAAAAATTAAACTAAACTAACGATTAATAGGAAAAAGGTTATGATAATCTGTTACAACTTACCAGTACCTGTGTTATTGTTTCCAGTGGATGCAAGTTGGGTCTTCATTTTTTTTGGTTGGTTGAAAAAAATTAATATGCTACTTTTTCATTTTTAGTTTATCCACCTTATGTTCATTGTTCACAGAATCCATTGTACATGTCCATGAGAAATTTTAAAAGAGATCAGTTTAATCAAAATCTAAACAGTATTTAAAAATTTGTAAATGCAACTAAATTTAAAATCTACATTATGCAATCAGTCGGTTATCATGCAGAATGTTACAGGCCTATATCATCTACTATGCTATCGTTAGGTATCATGCAATATGCTACATGTTGTATGCTACCCGGCCGATAGCATGTAGTATGTTGTTAGACGGTAACATGTAGTATGTTGTCATCTAGTAGCATACTACATACTACCATCCAATAGCATTATGTGTGCTGACTGATAGCATGCATATTTCTACCGGTATAGCACTTAAAATGTTGTCGAACAAACTAAATTACCTTTAAAGTAGAAAGGAAATATCTGGTGACCGGTCGTCAGGTCGATGATGATCTATAAAGCAAAAAGGAATTATGAGGAATATTTGATAATCACAATTTCAATACGGAAGTGGAAGTTAGATGTTTGGAAGTATAAATAGTGAATTATAAATACTTGAATAATATATTTAGATATATATGTATGAGCATTCACAGTGAGGTGAATTTGGCATAGCAATCGCCTGTCGATGGAAACTACTTGGTGAACCGGCCCCTAAAATTAACTTGTACCCAGAAAAATTTTAGCGACCTAGTCCTTATTCCTACCCAAAAAATTCACCCAATTTCAAATTTTGAAAAACAGAATATTCATGAATTAACGAGTATTCACCACTAAATTTTTCCCTGCCCTAGACTTAAACATTTATCTTGGAATTAAGACAAGTTTGATGAATAACCATGTCATTCATTTAAAATTTCTCAGAATTTGTACTATCTTCTTTATGATATGTATATTCAATCTAAGTGTTGGCGAAATAGTTTATCACAAGGACATATTACTAATGTTTTCACCAACACTCCAGGACTAGGTCCCTCCTCTTAGGAATGGGGAGGCTCCCATTTTTTGAATGCAAGGAATGTAAAATATGTGGTGGCCATTAAGATGGGGGTCACACATAAATACTCCACTAAACCTGTGGAAAAATTGCTTATATAGGATACAAGAGAGGAATTTTCTTAGAGAGAGGTGAAGGGTATCTAAGAATATAGAGAGGGAGGGGTAATATAATAAATATGCATTTGCAAATTTCACTAACATTAACCAAAGTAGGTTCACATCCAACATGAAGAAAAAAACCATGTAAACAATATCAAGATTAGAAAATCACAGACACAAAATTCAATTGATTTATTCCTCAAAGATACAAATCTATTTCTTGGTTATTCTTACAATGCTTGTAAAGTTGAAAATAGGAAGTAGAGGAACATAAACAAGGAAGTAGAAGAAATAGTTTCTTGCTTGTAGTGAGAGAACAATAGCCATCAATGTTTGTAATGGATAATCCACCCCAATATATAGCTTTATAATATGTCTCTTCATCTCCCCCCACATGTCTCTTCATCTCCCCCTACATGTCTCTTAAAGCCCCTTTTTATCAATGAAAGAGAACTTTTACAATGTCAATTAAAAGACCACTTAAGTGACTAAGATGAAAAAGTCAAAAAGTACATACCCAATGAAGAATTAGAACATAGAGAGAAAGGGAAGAAGAGAGATAAGAAGAGAGTGATCAATCGGAAGATGAAGAATCTTCTAATGATGAAGATCAATCTCTTGAAAATTCTAGGGAAATGATCTTGGATTAAACTCCTTGTCCTTCACTTCCTTACTGAAATGAGTTATTGCGAGTGCCACTTTCTCTGCATGTGGAATGCAAACACAACCCAAAGCATTGATCCAAGTCTTAGGAACGCCACCAAGGGTATTGCATTGATTGAACCAAACTTGATGATATTTTACAAAATTAGAGGTTGAGCCTCTAATTTTTTGCAATGGATTCCAAAGTATCTTCATTGAAAGAGAAAGGATCCCCTACCTCTTTCTAGACCAAATATTGGAAAATATTGAGAAGCACTTCCAAGGATGACCGTTTGTTGAGAGGAGGTGATCCGAGCTTCTACACACTGATGTTGACATTCCCCAAGATCTCAAATGCATGTTCTCCATAAGACTCAAGTTATAAGATAACAACATTTATCATATCATATCTAACACTCATTATGTGAGACCATAATAGAAGTGAATGCAGTCTTTCTCACTAAGGAGTGAGAATCAAGACAACCCATCTCAAAAACCAATGGGAACACATTATCTCAATGGGATTTTTATTTCTCAATCTTCTCATTGGTCGTTTTCACTTGAGAAATAGTGGCAACATAAAACTTTAATAAAGAGAGAACCTCGGATATTATTACCTTTTCCTTTTCCATAATATTCTCCACCCATTTGTTATTAGCTCTCTCTTGCATGGTGTAGCCTTGATCTCTCTTGATCACTTGAGGATCAAAATTGAGGATGGGAGAGACAGCCTCTATCAGAGGAAGAGGAACCACATTGGGTTCTAGGAAGGATTATGCATAGGCAATGAGGGTTATCACATGTTCTTCCAGTTTCTCTATAGTCTGTTTGTTCTCTTCATTTCTAAAAAGCAAGTGAGCTACAGACTCTTTGAATAGATGTACATCTCTCTCATGTGTAGTTTGTCCTAAGGAAACCTTATTCATCTCATAGTCATATTGTTTCATTTCTCCCATGGGTTTCACAACTTTCAGTTGTGAAACTTCCACATATTGAGATCTAGAATCCCCATTGAAGAAATAATAAGTTATATGTGCTTTCTTGGTTCACTTGGTCTTGATGTACTTTTATATGGCCTCAAAATTAGGTGATGTGGTTTGTTACACCATTCTTAATTCACCTCTAAGAAACTCTTGTACCCATGGGAAGGTTTCCACTGGCGTGGACAAAAATTCAAGCATAAGATAATTTTCAAGTGCTTGATACAGAATCACAACCTACCCAAGATGAGGTGATTCAGCTACTGAGGAGGACGCTCTTGGATTGTGGGAATGAACAAGAGACTGTGATGGATCAATTTCTCCTAATTCAAGGGGATCAATGGGATTTTCAATGATATTTTCCTTCTTTTGAAGCCTCATAGGGGGAGAAATTTCAATGTACTATGTTTCCAAAAGTTTCCTCTTTGAATATTCCATTGAATGAGTAGATCCCTTAGATTTCTTAGATGCCTTGAGAGAGGAAATGTGAGACACTTGCCTAGATAGAGACAAAAGACCAGCAGACTCAAGGAAATAAGCCATCTTTCATTTGAATTAATTCTTTGACCTTTGAATTACTACCATGGTTCTTTCTTTGATGTTACTTGGATCTCAGATGTTCCATGTAGTGGGAGGAAGAGGGGAAGATTTCACCGCTTGATATTCATGATTGAAAATTTCTGACCCATCATCTTTTATTCCATCCACAAACTAATCAAACTTGAAGTCTCTCATTTGATCCAGTGTCATTTGCATATAATCTTGTTTCTTGACCTCGAAATCATATGTACAGTTGATATAACAATCCTCAATTTGTGGAACATGGTGTAATCCTGACAAGATGAAAGTCTCTAGATTCTTCCTAATATCAAAATAAAAGAGAGATATGTAGGAGTACAAACTGATATCAACGAAGGATGTTTCAATTTTTTTCACATCCGTGATATTCTTGCACAAGTAGATTCCCATAGAAATAGGAAATGACACACATTTATTCTTAGCATTCTTGCACCTGGTATGGACAAGGGACAAGTGTTCGCACAATTCAAACATGATGATCTTATCACTCGGGTACCTCGGTAGCCTACACGGAGCAAGATCAAATCCTCTAACCCTTATGTAGATGAAGGTGGGAAATTAGATGAATCTCGATCAATGTAGATTCTTATTATGATATTATGCACTCAAGATCTCCTTTGAGTAACCTTATGATTCACATGGTGAATGCATCATTCACCCTATAATAGTGAGATTTACTCTCCCGATGTGTGAGTTGTAGATATTTCTTGTAGGCTAGTGACTTTTGTGGAAAATTAGGAGCAATGGATAGGCCTCATAAGGGTATTGTAAAATTGAGGGAATACACCAGATAAGAATTCATTGTGAACTTCTTAGAGGTAGGTAACTGCAACATTTTTGATGAAGGTTGTTACTTATGATTTTCCCCCAGTCTACAATTTGGTCTCCTTCCATAACCAACAAAATTAACAAAGTCATCCAATCTTGGAAGTATTTTTTTGTTTTTTCTCCCATTAATATTTTTAGTACAATAATAACATCAGAGTATGCTTTGTATGACTCGCTCCAAGAAAAATAATTAGGGATCTAAGAGGGATTCCTTCCCTATTCACGCCATGATCCAACAGCCAAGCCTTGCAAGTATGAGTGTATCCTCTCTCATTCCTGTGAAGCAAACTCATTGGTGATGATAACCATGTTATTACTAGTGGGAGTTTGTTGGCATTGAGAAATACATTTTGGTGTGAGGATTGCAAGGATTGAGTTCTTATCTTCCCTGATTGTTCTAGAATCAAAATCATAATGTTGTGCACATGTTAGGACTAGCTTATTGCTTTAAACAGACAGAGGGTGACCACCTTCTCTGAATATCCCTCTCAATAACTTTTTCATCCACTATTTCTTTCAGTTCATGCAACATTCTTTCCTTTAAATCTTCCAGGTCCATGTGGGTTATGTCATTTTCCCCCACATTGGGATACTCAGTGTTCAGAGTGCAAATTGGGTTTTAGGCCTAAGTATTTGATCTTCATGATGCGAGAAGTAGAGAAAAAAATGGGAAATGAATAGATATTTAAATTTTGACCCCAATTCCAACACTTTCTATTTTTAGTAGGTCCTATTCCGAATGGCTATTTTTAGTGAGTTTCCAAAATTGTCATTTTTTGTGCTTTTGACTTGGAAGGAGTGACACGTATATTAAAGGTTTTCCATTTCTCAAACTTACTATTTTTAGACAAAGAGGACTTGTCACAACTTACTATTCTTAGAAAGGGGAACTATGGGTTTCAAAATGGGATCAAACCAGTCTCAAAATTTTAGGTTTTGTCTCGATATTTTCTACTTCAATTTTGAGATATTTTTAACATGAGGAGGGGATAATTTTGACCTGGGACAAGTTTGCATGTTTTTCACTTCCCTAACACTAAGGTTGTCACTTTAAGTGACAAAGAAGTTACCAACAATGGGGGAGTGCACTTTATTTTACATCATGTCCCCTTGCACCTTGGTACAAGAGAAAAGGGACACACAAGTTCTAAAAAATTCGCCAAGGGTTAGCTCAACATGAGGAGGGGGACTAAATTTGAGTAAAGAAAAAATTTGTAACTTCCCTAACAACATAAGTTGTCACTTAAGTGACAAAACATGTATGTGCATAGGGGGAGTGATATTTATTATCCCTCATGTCCCCTTACATCTTGGGAAAAGGGAAAAGGGGCACACAAGCTCCAAAAGTGCGCTCAAGATTATTTCCTTAGTTGATGTCATCATCCAAACTTGAAATTAGAAGAATAGAAGTGATTTTTATTCCTCAAGAGCATGACATGGAGCTTAGGGGACAAAAATTACAACCAATTCTAAGAGCTAATTCTTCCTACAATTTGAATTTTAGGCCTAGTCACTCTTTTGGCTCAAAGGGGCAACTGCAATGACTCAAGTTATCACAGAAGATTTTGAATTCTTGGGACAAAATTGATGTTTCCACCATGTTAAGTATTCCAAGAGATTTCCATTTCCTATTCTTTTATCTTCCAAATCCTCTCGGAACTTCTAGAACCTTCAAGACAAGTCTACTTTCTCCGTTGAGGCATGGCATTCCCTGCACCCACAATGACATTGTTTTGCTTGGTTGATTCTACTTTCTGGGGAGAGTTGTTCTATCTTAGACCTCAGTAACTTCCTCAATTCACCTAGGTATACTTCCATGCACATGAAACACACTTGAAAATCATGTTATCACATTCCTCTTATCCATAATGAGGATGATATTGTGGCCATGCTAGCTAAAGGAAGGGTATACAATGACTGGGGAAAGGAAATTTTTAAGTGGGGGCTTGGTTGTCATGACTAAAATTTAAGTTTTTCATGTTAGAAATTTAGCATGAAAACACTAAGGAACCATGAATACCAATAAACCATAGAAAACTTGGGCATTTGGTATGATGTGTTACTAGTGTGTGAGTGAGTGTACATGAGTGCTTATAACAACTCACTATTAGATCGGAACATGTAAGAGAGAATAGAAAATAATAATACTTGACTCCTTTATAGGATCAAGAACTTCTATATAGGAACTCTCATTCTTATTAATAAATCATCTAATTATATTATTTCTAATTTGGTATCAAAGTAGAGGAATTAGTGTGTGAAAATAAAGGATCCTTAATGTGTGTGCTAAAAAAATTAATAGTTTAGACAAGTAGTTGGGAAGCTTTATAATAAAAAAAATTTACATGATATAAAATCATATAGGTCAGTAAGAGGGACTGTAAGGAATGAAAAAAAAAAGCAGAAGTGAAAGATAAACAAATAAAGGCATCAAACCTTTCTCCAAGATCTTACTCACAAACCGCAACGATAGATTGCTTGAAGTATTAAATTGGTAGAATCTTGTAGTTGTTCGATTATGGATGCTCTAAATTAGTCTCCAAATGAAGGAATGATAATGTTATGAGTGAAGATAGACACAAGGATGTAGATGGAAATTTTGGTAGAAGTTGGTTGCAAGTACACAAAGCTTCCAGGGATGATTTACAAAGGATTGATCTAGTTTTTGTAGTTGAGGGTAAGGCCATGAATATTGGATCAAGGTTTGAATGGGTTACAGGTTCATACTTGTAATTTCCTGAAATAGACATTGGATTTGGTATGTGTAGTTGCAGATTCACAGGGGCAATTAATGTTTGGATTTTATTCGGGAAGATGGTTGTACGTGTAAAAATTTTTCCCCCGTCTTTGTAGGGTTCTAGAAGTAGATTTGAGTGGAGTGTGAGTAGATAAATAGAATTGTTTCTATTTAAATAACTAATTTAATTAGTAATGAGGTGTGAGAGGATAATGAACCATTTAATTAAATAAATGTTTAATTAAATTGGCTAAAGGGGGTAGGAGTATAGCTTAAGTATAATTAGAAATAATTTAATTAATACCAAAAGGGATGTAAAGATAATAGAATTAATTTTATTAATTTTAAAGGAATATGATAGATTTAATTGAATTATATCTAAAAGGGATAAATACTCAAAGTATGAATTAATTAATTATAAGGGGATATGAATAATTTGATGATAGGATAGCAATAAGCATGTATTTTTAGGGTTTCTACATTTTCCACCCTTTAAAGTGTTATTACGAAGTAATAACATTTTAAAGATAGTAGATGCATGTGAACTAGTGAGTGGAAGGTAGTGAAGCATTTGAATGTCCCAACGAGTAGAATAGTCAGGGAATGCCACCTCAAGTGAGTGGGTGACGCAAAAAAATAGTGGAAAGCCACTTGATATGAAGAAGACAAGAAATTTGAAGGAGGATGGGATGGATTGTGCTTGTAGCATGAGCATCATTTAGAGAGTGAAAGTTAAAGCAACCTTATTTTTGATGTGGCACAATAGAGTTTTCACCATGATTAGGAAAGAATCAATATTTATAACATGTTATATGCGTAAAACAAACATACATGCAGCAAAGAAAATATAAAAAGGAAAATAAACCCAATACACGTCATAAAAGTATGCACCTTGGCTATAAAGAAGCCGTGATGATAACGAAATGCATGTAATTGATCCAAAAAGTAAGATCAACAATGGAACACAAGTTTGAAAAGAAGGCAATTAGTTGTGTCCCTAATGCGTGCCACAATGATGATTAAGAAGATGTGAATTCCCCCAATCAATATCTTAGAAATGTAAGGGGAAAGGATCAAACTGAAGCCCAGAGTAATCTTACATACTCCTAATGACACTCTTGTTGGATCCACATTGAAAAATGATCTAAGAGGAAAAAAGGATCATTTCCCACGAGGATTAAACTTATGAAATGCAGGGAGAATGAGAGCCTAAATTACCCCGAGTGAAGTCATATCGCGAAATAAAAACAATTGATTTGATTTGCCCCAAGCTATGATTCTAACATGAAAGGGAAAAGAGTAGTTGTGATAGTCGTAAAATGATTTGAGCAATCATTAGGGTGGTAGTTAAAAGTTTGATTTTAACAAGTTGTGTTCAGTTGTTGAAATATTTTCATGTGTTTGCAATTTTTTATGATTTTGTGAATATTTGAATTTTTTTAATAATTTTGGGCTTTTTGTTTTGAATTTTTCTAAAGATATGATTTTTTTGAAAATTTTGATGCAAAGGAAGGTAACAGTGTGTTTATTACACCTAATTTGCCCCAATGAAGCATTGGTTGTGCCCCAGCCAGTCAAAATTAGTAGATAAATAATGCCCCCGTGAGCATGTGAGCATCACTTGCATGAGAGAAGTGAGAAGAAGCCACGGACAAAACATCTAGAGTAATGATAAAGAAAAATTAGTGTTCTTAGTCACGAAGGCCAAAAATAAAAGAATTAGGTTTTTAGATGGTATAAATAGATGGGTGTCAGGGTATAAATAGATGGGTGGGAGTGTTTAAAAATCATCACAACTCATTTTTGTTTATAGATTATTTTTTCCCTCTGATTTATATTTTGGCTCTAAGATTTTAGATAAATAGCTCGTCGCTCATAGAGAAAACATCGTGCAAACCGTGTGCAAGAGTTCCAGTGGATATTGCATGAGGGTGCAGTGGTAAGTAACTAAAAACTTTAATTTTTGAGGCATTTATTATTAGTTATAAGTAGGAGAAACTCATTTTTAATGCTAGCACATACACTTCAGTGTGCTAGCGTAGCCTGAGGAATGTGCTAGCGTTTAAGTGTACGCACTAGCGTGCAACTGAAAGCGGTGAGCGTAAAGGGTGAAATGTGCTATAGATTTAAACACACTAATGTCATGGTGAGAGAATGAGTGTTAGTGTGAGTGTGCTAGTGTTCAATTGGGCACACTAGCATATGAGTGTCTACGCTAGCGTACAAGTGCATGCACTAGCATAACAAAGGGTGCGCTAACGTCATCAAATGATTTTTTAGAAGATGTTTGGAAGGTTAGGATAGAATAAAATTAATTTTCACTATGTTTTTGAATGATTTACAGGAGAAACCACTAGATTTATATGTGTGGGAGCGTCACATACGGCTTTAGACATTTGAGAGGAGATTCACACTTAGTCAGCGGTGACAGTTGGTCACATTATTAGAGGTGACAAGGAAGACCTACATTGCACATCTTCTACACATCATATTGGATCATTATTTACTGAAGGAGTTAGCCAAGAAGTGGAATAGTGAGAGTAATACATTCAAGTTATTGACTGGAGAGATGACAGTGACTTTCGAGGATGTGCATTGGATCCTTCAGGTACTGATACAGGGAATACTTGTAGATTTTGATGGGGATTCCCCACAGACTCTTGGACATAAATGGAATTTATTCGGTGTGAAGGACATACTTAAAGAGGGGATGGTGGTTCCCTTATACAAGTGCATGGATGAAAGGACGGTAGCTCAACTACCAATATATTTGATGGCTCTTATTAGTGGTTATTTATTGCCTGATAAGACTAGTACTCTTTTTTAGTTGGGGTTGATAGGTGTATTGTGACAGTTTATGGAGAGTGAGGTCTTCTCATGGGGTCAGTGCATCTTAGCGCACCTATCAAAATGTTCCATGAGGATCAATGTTGGAACCTCGTGCACATCAAAGATGGGTTCCACTTCCAATGGAGATGAGAATGCTTCTTAATTAGCAAGAGCACGAATCACAAGGAAAATCAAATACAAAAAAAGAAAGCTGAGTGTATGGCATTCTCATAAATTAGACTGAAGGGGTACATATATGAGTGTTGTGTAACTCTTGTGTATGACACGTGTACACGTCCCTATGATGTATTCAACTATGACCTATTCTCACTAAGTGAGATGACTATGTATGCAAAATCACAGCACCCTCAAATGTCCTAATGATGAATGGGGCATTCAGCTTGATTGCACAACATGGGGTTATCTCTCAAGATGTGGGACCTATAAAACTTGAGATAACCCTCTAGAGAAGGTCAATTCCAAATCCTAATCCTACATGCCGCAACTACTCCTAATGCAAGTAGAACCTATCTAATCCTAAATTAAACTACCAAGGAGACAGGGAGAGAGATGCATGGAAAGTAAAACCTACACTAAGAGCGGTGATACACTAAGAAAAGGAGATACGAGACAGAATCTCAACCCTGCAAAACGGAGAAGAATGCACTTGGAGAGGGTGGTCAAGCACCGCAAACCAACTTGCACACATTACACCATTCCCAAACAAACACAGCAGCACCAAAACCCTACAATGGAAACATTAGTTGTACAGAACACCTGATAGCAATGAGGGGCAAGATGAAAACAATGAACCATGAGAGGCTAGAAGGATTAACACAAACACAGTTTCATTACTCCATATGAATTTACACAATACATTCCATATAGGGAGAGGCGAGAATTACATTACAAATTTGTGTGAAGGCCTTAAGCCCCAAGAAATTCACAATAGCTTAGCTGAAGGAAAGGAGAATAGAGGTGCCGAGGAGAAAAAATGACAAACTCTTTTGTAAAAGGAAGCTCCATTACATTTTATAGGAAGAATTTTGAGGAGGAGAGAGAGAGATGAAACCTGAATTCTCATCCAACCACCTAGAAAATCCATCATCACCCCTGCAATAAGGATGGAAAAACCTGCAAAACCCATATCTTCATGTACCTTGCCTTGTTGGAGAAGAAAGCATGCCCATACCTTCATTAATGACCCTCACCTAGCCAGAGCACTATTCATTTTTCATGAATTTAGGAGGTCTATAATCTCCAAAATTCCAATTTTGATGGTTCCAAGCTATAGATTGTCTTTCCACGATTCCGATGACTGGTATTTCATGTAAATCAAACAACCGAAGCTCAAATCATGCCATTTCAGGTTTTTGGGGAGTTTACAAATTTAGGGGTTTCAAAACCTCCAAAAAATCCATTTTTTGTGTTTCCATCATGAAGATATTTTCTCCACCTTTCCATTGAATAGTATTTTACGAGAAACGAACCACTGGTAGGCAATTTATGACTCTCTGAATGAAAGGGAGTTTAAGTGTTTATTTGGCTCTGCACGCACTATGGGTGAGTTAGGTAACTGGCTCGTCGAGCTGCTCGCCGAGCCAAGTGGTGAGATCTTTGTGTTTCGGGTTCTTTGGACCCTCTATTCTATTTTCTGTGTTGTTGGCTTCTTACCAAGCTTCGCCTCAATGCTTCACGCCACTTCTCCAAAACCAACTCATTCTTTGTCTATTCGGACATTCCCTTGACTTGCATGTATTTGTACAAAGGCCAATTAATCATCTTGACTTTTTCTTGGTGAGTTGTATTCCTCTACTCCGTTGAGTCCCTCGCCAAACGAACCACCCGTCTTGCAAAGGCCAATGACTCGCCCCCCGAGTTGAATCCACATGGAAACCTTGCATTGATTACTTCACCTACCGCGCACAACTCCCGAACTACGTTCATTTCGGGTCTTTTTGCATTGGATTTTTAAAATTTTCCACACTTTGGGAATTCAGATATTTTTTCTTTGGAGTCCTCAACACTATTCATCCACTAGTCACCTAAAAATTTATGAAATGATGAAACCCTGAAGTCCAAAATTCAAACTTCAGGTTTCAGAACTCCTTCCCCGAATTTAACGCACTTTTCACCTGACGCAACCTCCAAGTTTCCCAAAACAATTTTCATACCGTGTCGAACTACTATGTGAGTTTTATCGAGCCAACACCTCATTGTTCTGTCCAGATTTGTTTTTCTATGCATGTATTTCACATTTGCAGGTGCAGGATGTTGTGTTTCGTGGAGTTTAATGGCGAATTTGAAGATTTGGGCCGTGTTACTTTTGTTTGACCTCCCTCATCTCCATTTTTCTGTTTCTTTCTCCCTCAACAGGATATCTTGCTTCCTTTGCTGGTGTATCACCACTTTAGTGTAGGCTCTATTTTTTCCCTCTTTCTCTCTCCTTGGTTCCTTGGAATGGTTAGATTAGGTTAGATTTAGTTTTCCATGCCTCTGTATCCTGAGTTAGGAAACCCAGATACTAGCCAAACACCTACATTAGCTCTTATACCCACCCCCAGGAGTCAAAGCTCAGCTAAAGCTTCCACTTCATCATCTAACATCTCTAAAGAGCTTCAAGAAGTGATGAAGCAACTGCAAAACCTGGGAAATGAGCTAGTGACCATCAAAAGACAACAGGCTCAGAGTTCTATGCCATATCAGCCCCAAGCTCAATATCAAGCTAGACCCCAGTATCAACACAATAAACCACCACCTTAGAATGTAAATCAAAGCCAGAACCAAGGATAACCCCAAGCTACTAGCCCTTTCAGGCTGTATGATCCAAACACAGCTTCAACATTAAGGGCATTGGTCCCAGTATAGAACAATATGGCACAGGAATATGATTGGTGTTTTCCATGCGATCAGCCACATAACCAATCAATGTGCTTTGATGGTGCTCTAAATTAGGCCTTGATGGTGCAAACCAGCATGGTGTCACAAGAGCCTAGCCAAGAGGGAGAACAGCAACAAGGAGCTCAACAAGGTGGACCCCCAAACAAAACTATGCTAGTAAATTGGCAAGCTGAAGACTTTTGTGGAATGAATAAGTTCCCTTCTCAAAGTGTAGCTACCAATACACGGTCCAAAA
Organism: Taxus chinensis; assembly: GCA_019776745.2. Classification (NCBI taxonomy): domain Eukaryota; kingdom Viridiplantae; phylum Streptophyta; class Pinopsida; order Cupressales; family Taxaceae; genus Taxus; species Taxus chinensis. The sequence goes on from CM034156.1 coordinate 614,813,574, forward strand.
AGAGAAATATTGGAGAGGGCCAACCACTGAACTCACGTGACCCTCAACCTTCCATCACTCCACAAGGTCCCAGTGTTCCAAATACAACTCCGAACGTGCATAACCAATCCAAACAACCTTCCAAATCCAGTCAGGCACCGGTTGTAACAACCCATGTGCAAGAAAGAAATGTGTCTGGGAAGGGGCAAAAAAAGGACAACTCATTCAACATCATCGAGCAAATGAAGAGGACAAGTGTGAACATTTCACTATGGGAGTCACTGGCCATTCCGGGGCAGAGGGATCTGTTACAGACTGCCATACAAAATTGGTCAAGCTCAAATTAACCCCCTAACCAACAAAAGAGAGTGTTTGCCAATGCAGTTCAACCTGAGAGGAACCATGGAGAAAAAAAGGTAAGATCTTGAGACCTCCTCCATTCTATGTCTCATTGATTATTGGAGACAAATTGGTACACAATTGTATGATTGATTCTGGGGCTAGTAGTTCTGTGATGCCCAAACAAATATCTGACCAACTGGGTCTCCAATATGAAGTCATCTCTAGAGGAGTAGTCCAATTAGATGGGACAGCGGTGACCACTGTGGGAATCATCAAGGATCTGAGCCTCACTCTGCATGCCTGCCCCAATGTGATTGTTTTGAAAAACATGTCAATCATATATTTGCCACCACATTTTGCTTTATGTCTGTCTAAGGACTTCACTACCAAAAATTGGAGGCTACCTGTCTGCTAATTGGTCACACATGCTCTTTAGGCCAAGATATGGGGCAAAGGCCACAATCAGATCTGAACCCATTGCTAATTATCATATTGAATCCTATGTGCCTAGCCCAATCAATGCCAACTGCTCAGCTTTTGATCAAGAAGACCTCCTAAGCACTTGTGAAGCAAATACCAAGGTGGGGTGTATCCCAAACTTGACTCTCAATGAGTGGGCCAACAAAATTCATGCTTTTGACCCCTATAAGGAGATCGAAGAATCTAAGCTAGGTGTCTACTACATACATGAAGAAAATCATCCTCTTCCTAACCTGATGAAGCCAGAATACAAGGATGGAAATGAGGTATGGCAATTGTTTTTTGATGGCTCAAGGAGTAGACAAGGAGCTGGAGGAGGAGCTATGATTGTGTCCCCCAAAGGTATGAAATATTATTCAGCCTTCAGATTCCAGTTTGTTTGGTCAAATAATATTGTTGAATATGAGGCTTTAGTCCAAGGTCTTCATTAGGCAAGGAAGCTATGAATCGAGAACTTGCAAGTGTTTGGTGACAGTGAACTAGTTGCCAATCAAGTCAGAGGACTTGATGCTGTCAAAAATGACCTGCTCAAGAACTACAAGAGTAGGGTATGGGATCTCATAGAGGATTTCTAGGACTTCAGCATTGTGTCCATACCCAGGAAGGAGAATGAAGTTGCTGATAGACTTGCAACAGTTGGAGCAACGTTTGATGTGGTTGACATCATCAAGAGGGGTTATTATATCCATGTAGTTGTGAGTCCAGCAGTGCCAGATAGTAATACATGATGGCAGGTGTTTGAGAATTATCAACAAATCATTAATTTTTTACAAGAAGAAGCTGAATTCTCAGCTATAAACTAAAGCAAACTAGAGCAGCAATATGGGATTCAGATAGTATAGTTGCATACAAACAAGTTTCCCAAAGGATTAGTGACATTGGAGTCTATCTTCAATCCTAATGATCAGTTTAGAAAAGAAAAGGCTAACATACAGATCAAAGGAGAAGATTCAAAATCAATCCCAGTTGGAGAAAACAAAACACTTCAAATTGGCAAAGTCGCCACCAAGCAAGAAAGGTATGAATTCATACAACTTTGCCAAGAATTTCCAGATGTGTTTTCTTGGAGCTATAAAGACCTAAGAGGGTTCAATCCAAAGTTAGCACAACACACAAATGAACTAGATCTAGTTGCTCAACCCATCAGGCAAAAGCAAAGACCAGTCAACCCACACATTGAGCCTCTAATGAAGAAAGAGTTGAACAAGCTGATAGAAGCAAGTATCATATTTCCAATCAAACACTCAAGCTGGGTTGCAAACTTGGTCCCAGTCAGGAAGAAAAATGGAGAGATTAGGTTGTGTGTAGATTTTCGAGACTTGAACAAAGCCTCCCTCAAAGATCACTACCCACTCCCTTCAATGGAACAGATCTTGCAAGTGGTGTCTGGATCAGAGAGGTTCTCCCTCCTAGATGGCTACTCAAGGTACAACCAGATCATGGTGAAAGAAGATGATCAATTCAAAACAGATTTCACCACCAAATGGGGCACCTATGCCTACAGAAAAATGTCATTTGGATTGTCTAATGTCTGAGCCACTTTTCAAAGAGCAATGGATATGGCATTCAAGGGGCTAATCAACAAAATAGTACTAATCTATCTAGATGACATCACTATTTTTTCCAAGAATGCAGTAGATCATCTTTTCCACCTAAGACAGGTATTCCAAAGATGCAGGAGTTTTGGGGTGTCATTGAACCCTAAGAAATGCATATTCTTAGCCCATGAAGGCAAGCTGCTAGGCCATATTGTATCAAAGGAAGGATTGGCAATTGACTCGGAGAGAGTTCAAGCAATAAGAGCATTGCCATTTCCAAGTCACAAGAAGGCTCTTCAAAGCTTCTTGGGAAAAATCTATTTTGTCCATAGGTTTGTTCCAAACTTTGCTGCCCTTGTTAAGCCAATAACATTGATGCTGAAAAAAAAATTAGTATTCAGGTAGATAGTTAAAGGAAAAGTAAGCTTTGAGGCTATCAAAGAAGCCATATCACAAGCCTTGACTCTTGTGAATCTAGATTTTTTCAAAGACTTCATATTGTATGCCTTTGGTGGCAGTGACACGATTTCTACAATCTTGGTTCAGCAGAACAGAGAAGGTACAGAACATCCAATTGCTTTCTTCAGCCAGAGTCTGGAAGATTATGAGGTGAGGTACTCCTTCATAGAGAAGCAGGTCCTGGTGGTGATCAGAGGATTGAAGAAGTTTAAGCATTTGGTTTCAAACAACAAAATCCAACTATTGGTCTCCCGTGTGGGAGTTAAAGAATTCCTTCTCAGCAAGGACGTGAATGAAAAACATGCAAGATGGATCACTCGTGTCATGGAATATGACATTGAGATCAAGGTCACTAAGCTGGTCCGTGGGAAGCGGTTGTGTGAACAACTAGCCTCAGGTCAACAAGATGAAACAAATAGTGAAAAGGAGGTTGTTTTTGTTCTACAAGATGATCAAGAAGAAGGGAGAGATGATGTACCTGCTCCTTGTTGGAACTAAGACATGGTGCACTTCCTTTAAATAGGCATGTGTCCTCATGGGATGAGTAAAACAAAAAGGAGACATTTTAGGATACAGGTGATCCCATATGTTCTTATTGATGGTGTCTTGTTCAAAAGAGACATCAATGGAATTTTGTTGAGATGCATTAAGACAGATCAAGTGGAGAGAATGCTACAAGAATTCCATGTTGAAGCAGTTGGAGGCCATTTTGCTCCAAGAGTGACAGCACTCAAAATCATGAAAGCAAGTTATTATTGGCGCATAGTGTTTAGTGACTGCTACGCATGGATCAAGAGGTGCAAGAATTGTGCATTCTTCGAAGGCAAGGAAAGGCTAGCAGCATTTCCATTGCACTCAATCTCAGTCGACCAACCTTTCATGCAATGGGGATTGGACTTCATTGGAGTCATCAATCCAAATTCAAGCGAAAGCCACAAATGGATTCTAACAACGACAGATTATTTCACCAAGTGGACCGAGGCAGTGGCACTCAAGGAAGCCAATGAGTCTAGTAACCTAGATTTCTATGAAGGGATAACGACCAGATTTGGAGTGCCAGCCACCATCATATCAGACAATGCATTAGCATTCATAGGTTCCAAGATCACGAGATGGGTTGTTAAGAATGGGACTTACTTGAGCACTTCATCAAACTATTACCCCCAAGGTAATGGCCAAGCCGAGTCCACAAACAAGAACTTGCTAAAGATCATCAGAAGAACTCTTGATGAGAATTAGAGGACCTGGCATACAAAGCTCAAAACGGCCTTATGGGCTGATAGAATAACGCCCAAGAGATCTACAGGAAGCTCTCCATACAAACTTGTCAGCAATGTTGCCTATATCACTTTAGTTGCCAGCATTGGAGCTTGTAAGCAACTAGAGATGTCTGAATTTGAACCAATGGAGGCCAAGTATGCGGAGCTGATAGAATTAGAAGAAACTAGAGAGCATGCTCTCCAAGAAATAGAGAAGAATCAGGCTTCAATCAAGAGATGCTTTGACAAAAGGATGAAAGCAAGGACCTTCCAGGAAGGGGACCTGGTTTTGAAATGGGATGCAGATCGAGAAAAACCAGGAAGGCATTCCAATTTTGATGTCATTTAGAGTGGCCCCTATATGGTCACAAGATGCAAAAGTAGCAATGCTTTCTAATTGTCTGCGCTGGATGGTGAAGAGTTGTAGATTCCAGTGAATGGGATCTACCTTAAGCACTACTACTAAAAGGGAAGTCTCACCCTGTATATATTAGTGTAGTTTCTCTTTCCTCTAAGTGCTGGTGCACATCGCATTGTTGTAGTGTAGGTTGTTTTTCTCCTATGTGCTTTGCATGCTCTACATGTTCTATTTGGAGCATGTATGATTTCAAATTTTGTAGATAGTTGTCATACTATTTTGTTGCTCTTGTGCAGTCCATTCGGAGAAACAGATGAAGCCCCAGGTCAAAACAATTTTCTACTCTCAGAAACTTTCATTTCGAGATTTCTTATGAAAATTGAGAGTGCAAACAGTCGAGCTCGTGAATCAGAGGCAGAATCAGTATCAGACCGTCATTCTCGACTCCATGCCCAATGGATATGACAAGGCAATTGGTCTTTTCACCTAGTAGGTAAATACCCCTGTGAGTCGTCAAATTGTTATCCATATTTCACCCCCGGGCCAAATATCAGATCAGCTACGACCCCGCATAGAAAGAACCTGAGAAAACTCGTTCAGATTTGTAAATAGGTCACAGAGGGACTCAACAATGGAATAGCAGGGTCAGGAAAGAAGGGGCAGTGCCGCAGAGGAACCAGGAGTAAGAAAGGGGAAGAAACGGCGAAGATCCGAAGTCCCCGGGCTTGGATTCATTGAAAAGGGTCCAAAATCGACCAAGTATGGGGGAGGCAGTGGAAAGAACCACGTGTCCTAATGGCGCTTCTCCAAAGATGTATCCAAAAAGGGAAGCCCAAACAAGCGCCAAGTTGTCGCGTGGCCCTGGTAGGTGAAAATGGAGAAACGTCTTCAGGCCTTTAATGCAAGATCTCTTCGCCTCAACAACCAGATCGGATTCGATCTGTTTCACCGTTTCCTCTTCCTTCAAGGCGCCAAACCAAGGATTGATGCAGTAAAGACAGATTTGGGAGGAGATTTTTTCAAAGGCATTAACAATAGTGGTTGAGCTTCAACCTACTTTTCCCGCTTCTCCCTCTCTTTCTCCTCTCTGATTGAATCTATAAATACATGGGCGGGAATCATTGTAAAGGGTTGGACATTCCTTGTTTTGCAGGCTCTCTTTTTCTTCTAGCAAATGAATTTGTGAAATTTTAGGCCTTCCATCAAATTCGCAATATATTTCTTGCCTCCTGGTTGTTTTGTAATGTATTGTATCAATTTGCAGAGCAATAAAACACGTTTGTGATCAATTCTAGATCTTTCATGTCTCTTTTGCTTGCATCTGGTCTTTCGTTATAAATCTGGTTATCTGTGTTTGATTATTGCATGTATTTTTTGGTTTGTGTCTATCAACAAAACTAGTGTTCATCATTCCTTCGGTGCATCACCTTGTAGTTTAGTTATTATTTATTTCTTGTACCCCTTTCTTATCCCTGTCTCCTTGGCAAGTTTTAGATTAGGTATAGAGATAAATCCTATGCAAGTTCTCACATATACATCTAAACAGAGGAATCAGGAACCAGCCTTTAATCCTGAGAGCTTTCCCATTTTGTAAGGTCCCACACCTTGGGGAAGTTCAATGTTATGCAATCACACCAAATGAGTCTGCCTTAGAAAAGCAGATTTTTAGAACTCATTTGGGGGTGTTGTGATTTTACACTAACAGTAATCCATGCATATTCACTCATCTCCACCCCATTTGTGTTTGCATTTAGTCAAAATTCTCTTCATAAGTTGAAGGTCTTGCATCAATTTAGTCAGCAAATTTTGTCCTCGTATAGCTCCCACATTCTATCTTGTTCTTTCCAAATAATGTATTTATTATGAGATCATATACACATGTGGATCAATCAACATTTGCAAATCATTATCATCAGTTTCATTGACATCCACTGTGTTCTCTATCAGATACTCGCTCGGTTTGGTTTCTTCTATTCATTGTCATCAAAATTCAATGCTTATCACTCGTGCATACCTATTATGTTGTGTTATGGAGAAAATCACCAAACTTCATCTAATTAATGCCTAAATTAGCTATAAGGCAATTTTTCAAGGATAACGGTTTTTGTATATAATGTTTGTTTAATAATGTCATTATTGTTTTTACAGGTCTATAATTGTTGGCCATCATGGTTGGTTCACTTGGTCTTGGCCATCACTTTAGGTGGCCTGGGTCGTGGGTTCAACTCTTGATTTATCTGTGGAGGTGGTGAGTGGTCCATTATACTTCACCCAGAGGTTATAAGGGGGATCGCTCTATGTTAAACCTTCCCAACTAAGGTCATTGGGCTAAACCTTGATTCCTCTAAGTTAACCAAAAAAGGGGTCTATAGTTGTTATCAATAGTAATGTTGTCTAAACTTTATTAAAAAGATTACATGTTGTCTAAGTGTCTTAGTTAATATTGTCGAAAAATTATCAGACATAATTTTAGGTGAACCTGATGTCAATTGTGAGTCAATTTAATGTGGGTGTGGAGAAAGAAAAATTGTCATAAAAAGGTTAAGTTTGGTTGAAAAGTTTGAAAGGGGACTCTTACATTTGGTAGGTGAAGACTCAATTGTGGAGCGATAAGGACCTATGGAACATCATCAATGGAAAAGCAAAGATACCGGTAAATGTTGATGAGGGAACTAAACAGGATACCAAGGAACAAAAGGCAATAGATATCATTGGTCTAGGGCTCTCTAATGCTTATCTAAATCATATAGACCTTTCAAAGACTTCCAAATTTATTTGGGAGACATTTAACAAATTGCTCATATCACAAGTTGGGACCGTTACATTGGCTTTGAAGCAAAAAGTGTTTAGACTAAAAATCGAAGAAGGTAAGAGCATAGTGCAACACATCAGTAACTTTCATGCTTTGATGAATCGGTTGGTATACAAGTTGAAGTAAAAGATGATGATGCAAATGTTACCTTGTTGAATAGCATGCCAACCAACTACTCAACAACAATTTTTACTTTCATCCCTACTTATGAAGAAAATAGAACCAAAAGAATTGATTCAGAAAAAGAGGACAAACTTATGTTTGTAAAAATCAAATATAGTCCTCATTTCAGGGCAGATAAACATAAGTCGGGCTTTAAAGCTCCAAGAAAATATCTTTGTTATTACCGTAAGCAATCATCTGACATCCTTATAAATTGTCAATAGAGAGCAAAGGATCTCATCAATGGAAAACTAAAGGGTAATGCTTTGGTTGTTATTGATAACAACAAAGATTGATATGGATTTGAGAGGGAAGAATGGAAGAAAGATTCTCCCCACAAAAGTGATGAAGAATGTGTATTGATATGTGATGATGTGTACCCACTGAAAATAAATTTGTAAATGGAAAATTGTATTTGTTTACATGTATTGTGTATCAGTGATGATTTGTCCTCGTTGAAAATTACTTTCTAAAGGTTAGTAGGCCTCAATCCAATTGTTCTCATTATCAACAATTGTGTCATTATTCATAATTTTGAATATCATGTGTTCTTGATCAGAATTGTGAGCTCATTCCCACTACACTTGTTGGATTGGTGATATATTTTCATCCATCAGTATTTGCTTATTGGATTGGAGATGTGTTTTCATCAATCAAAGTTGGTTTTGAGTTGTGATTTGTCTCAATTTTTATAAAGTGTGATTCCTTTCCATTTGAATTATGTTTGTACCAGGGGGAATGTTGGGTATTGTCTAGGTTAGTACAACAAAGGTTGTGTTAATATTAGTTTGTAAATGAGTGTATGTGAATAGTTATAACTAGTTATTAGATTGGGATGTGTAAGAGAGACGAGAATATGATACGACTTGACTCCTGCATAGGATCAAGCACTTGTATAAAGGAGGCTCAACTTGATTAATAATTCATGCTACATTATTTTTAATTGAGGCAACAATCATTGAGGTATTGCATTAAGCATTATAGCAACAATCACTATGTTATACAAGAAACAAAGGAACAATTAATATGGCTATATTCGGTCTCAAAGGAGCAACAAATATGGAACATGGAATCACATAAGTAATCACTATGGCTATAAATTCAATTCAATGAGGAACAAGTATGGTCATTGACGAAATCAAAGAAGTGATACAGAAATGGGATATAGGTTGAAAGAGCACCAAGATTACTTCTCATTATTTGGTTTCTTCATATGTTTTGAGGATGAAACATGAAGGATGGCATGTTATGCACCTATGGATATGATATTATGATATATATGGTTGATGGGATGTCGACATGTACCACACATCCCTCCTGAATTAATTATGTCAGCCTAATATATTGGGTCGAATTGGTAACTTGAGGAATTAGGTATATTGGGCAATAAATCGTCCAACATTAGGTCAAGGGTTCACCGGTCCATTATTAGTAATAGAGTTCTGTATAAAGGAGATAAATATCATTGTGAAGGATGTGTAATTAGAGAGTCTTCTAATTGGTACAAGCATAATGGAATGGCCTCTTGAAATGGCATTCCAATATTATGGAATCTTGTGGAGTTATTCCTTAAAGAGTATTGTTTAGTTTCATTCCAATATTATGAGATCTTATGGAGTTATTCCTTAAAGAGTATTATTCAATTTCTAAATATTATATAGTAAGGCATTTTCACCCGTAAATATCTCATGTTGTATGATCTTCATTTTATTCTACATATTATTTGAATTGTTTATATTATTATATGTGAAGACCATACAAGAATAATTGAGATGGCGCAAGGAGATAAGACATGATAATCAATCACTACATACAAAAAAAAAAAAATTGATATTGGAGACTATTGGACCAATGAGAATTTTGTGTGTATTAGTTTAGTTACCAAAAGAAATATCATGAAATGGGGGAGAGTGTCACTCTATGGGGAATATGAATATTAAATTTCGTGAGGTTTCTAAGCGGTTAAGGAAGAGGTTGTATCTAATGAATTTGAATGTGGAGGGTAAAAGAAGAGATAAACAAAATGTTGGGCATGGGAATCATTTTCCCAAGAAGAGTCTCATGGTTGCAACATCAAAAAGGATGGATATATCTGAGTATGCATAGATTACCATATGTTGAATGCTCTGTGTTCAAAATCTATCTACTACTCCCTTTGCAGAATAAATGTTAGAAAGTGTAGATGGATGCAAAATTTACACATCCATTGATTGATTCTCGAAATGGGTATAAAACATTGGGGAAGATAAGGCAAAGACCACATTCATTACGAGTGGGAATCTTTTACATATAATGTTTTGTCGTTTCCACTAAAAAATGTGTTGGTAGTATTTTCATGCATAATCATGGAAACTTTTTGAGAGTTCATCCATAACTTTCTTCACATTTACCTTAACAATTAGTCAGTGCCTCGTTGGTAAGAGACCATTATGTCAACAACTTAAACTTTCATTGAATTTGAATAAGTGCACCTTTACAATGTCATTTGGAACATTGTTACGTCGTGTCATATGTAAAGAAGGAATGTTGGTTGATCTAGCAAAGGTAGTTGTGATTGTACAACTTAAGGCCTCACACATAGTCAAGCACCCACTCATTTTTAAGACACTGGGAATCATTGCAAGTGCATATAGAACTATGCACACATCACTCGAGCAATGGAAGAATTATCAATAACACATTCATTTCATTAGATTGATTTGTAACAAGAGATGTTTAATGTGTTAAAAAACAATTACAGATGGGACAAAAAAATGGTATGTTTTATTTTATCTTATACAATAACAAGTGCACTAGGTTGATCGCCCCATTAAATCAAGAAAAACAACAATGTACATTCTTGCCAATGGTATCTAAAGGGAGCCCGTCATTAAAACACACCAAAGTCAAGGAATGTAGTAAAGAAAATCGCACACCAATGGTAATGATGTATACATCTACAGCACTCCACAAGCATAGCTCAAAGTAAATGCAACATACAAAGACATCAATCAAGCAAGCACAAAATAAATATTCTAAAAAGCCGCAAGTAGAAATGTTGAACTACAACCTTAAATAATGAAAAAACACTTTAAAAGAGACAAGAACAAATATTGCGTTCAAATTCCGCGCAACAGGAATGGCTTAAGTCGTTGTCGTGCAAGCAAGCTCATTCCAATCCAAAGCACAAAAGGGACGAGAAAAGAGCACCCACTTGCAAATAGGAAGCAATAGCACAAGGAACAGAGAAAAGACCAGCTTAAAAGTGACAATGGAACAATGGAACCCAAAAGAATAATTGGCACGAGTTGAAAACCCATAATTTAAAAGAAAAATGTTATCCAATGCATAGGAAACTAAAATACATTCTCTAAATTGTATGATTGCAATTTGGATAGATTGTCCCAGCAAATTTCTCACATTTAAGAAAAACGTAAGGGCATTTTTTTAAAAATAAAAATGCATCATCATTGGGGGGTGTGGGCAGCGTGAGGCCATTTCTATTTAAGTAACTTGAATTGTAAATTGTGATAGGAAGAGCAATGTACTGTAAGTTTAATAATGCCTACACATTTTGCATTTGCCAAAATTAGCATCATTAGAAATACACATCTGCAATAGGATGAAGGGGAAGTGGCAGCAAAATATAGTTGAAAAAGAGTGGAGTAAAACCAAAGCTTCCAAGAGTAAAGAAATATCTAGAAATTATTTGTGCGCTAGTATTCAAGAGTTTACAATGATTGTAACTTTGGGCAATATGAGGAAGAAGACAGGTTGATGGGACAAACTTTGGGCAATAGGAGGAACAAAGCAGAGGAAAGGCTAGGAGAGCGACTGAACAAGCACATCCATTCTGATAGGAGTTTGATAATTTCCCAACGTACAGCCATAAAATTCGTGAATATTTGGTCTCAATCATGTGCTCAAACAATAGTTATAAAACCACCCTCTTTCATAGAGTGCAGTAATAAGTGTTCAGAACTCTCTCACAACAATTTAAGTGTTGTAGTTTATCGTGCTTTTATGACCTCTGAATTTCACGCTCTTCAAAAAATAATTAAAACAGGAGTAATAAATACTGTAAACTTAGTATCTTCAATAAGGTTCTTCCATTTGTAGCTCAAATGTAGCTTCAAATGAAATGGAGTGAAACCTTGTCATTCCCTTAGAATTGTTTTTGCCATTCAACAATTATTATTCCATTCAACTCCATCAAATGTCCTCACAAAATCTGGTTTTCAACCCTAGCAGGAGTGTACTAAAATGATAATCTTTTCAGTAGGATTATAAATTTAGCACATTTCAAAATGCAAGCACCTAAATGCACAACAATATGAAAAATATAATGAGCAAATGCGAACTAGAACTGACTAGCCTATTCAAAGCATTATTGCTAGGGGTAGCGGACCATACCTGCTAGAATGCCAGAATTATTAAAATTTTGACAATATCAAACCATTCTATGCCTCGAGAACAATACCAAACTAATACAGGGTACATAAAATCGGCCACAGCCAAACTACAAAAAAGATAGATCCCAAAACACAACATAGGAATACGACTATAAACTAAATCCACTCATAAGAGTGATAAATACTCACCCACAAGGTCACATCCACATGCCATCACCTGCCATCACCGCAGTTTTGTATAGCACAGCCATGAACACAACAATATCATGCACAACAAAGTCTCTCTCTATCCATCTGTTTTAAAATACGTAAGGAAGTCTAATATAAATAATAATAATAATTGTCAGTATCTAAATATGCATCAACAAAAATGATACATGCATATCTTACTCATTAACTATCTCCCTAATTCAAGCTTATGTTAGGAAAAAGTCAACATGAACACACTAAAATCTAGATGCAAAGATGGAAGGAAGTTTGGACCATGCTTTGCCACCAAAACACCGACAGACTAATAATGGATGTATACAATTCGCCACAGCCAAAGAACCATAGTTACCAAGAGATGTGGACACCATTCAAATCTACCTGAGTAAATGAATATGGGTATGGCTATATTGAATATGAATGTAGTCACTAAAAAAATGGAAAATGTGACAGGGCCCATCCCCATACTGGAATTCCACGGTAACTATGCAAAGTACAAAAAGGACAGATCCCATAACAAGACGGTAATGTGATAAGAAATCAATCTCCAGGAACTAAATGGTAGCCAAACCTTGTCACATAGATGTAAAGATGGAAGGAAGTTGGGGTATGCTCTTGTTTTTAAATGCTACTTTGCATATTCTGAATGCAACATCAAGGAATTCTAAAAACATTGAGATCAGGAAAAAATATGTGTGTGTGTGAATTTTACCATCCTGTAAGATTACAAAGTAAATCACACATGAAGTATATAAAATGAGAGAAATGGAATGGATGCAACAGCTACTCGACTACATCTAATATTCTTTACTCAACCATACTTAAGTAGCAAACTTTTAAGACTACCAAAGTTTAGAGCTGTTGATCAGACTGAGCAGAAAAAATTACCCATTTTTTCCTTAACAGAGATTATAGCATTTTCCAAGCCGCATAAGTCATAATAACACACTGATTGCAGCATCCGTTGAAGCTTGGATGATAATCTCAAAACTGATTTAGCATTCTTTTACACCCTACAATAAAAGGGCAGGTAAAACAAATACCTGTCATTTTGTATATTTCAAAACAAGTCACCACAAAAAACAATTATTGGCACTCCTTTCTTACAATTATAGATTTAACCTTACATTTTTATTTAAAAAAACTTCTCCAGGTTTTAATGAAGCTATCAATTGACACTGTAATACATTTCCAAAACTCCAGCAATATCAGCTCAGTAAAGCAACGCCACCCTATATATTACAAACCAAGATACGATTATGGAGAAAACAGATGCTCTCGAAACCCCTTCACTCCCAGACCAGTATTAACTGTCAAAGGGGCTTCAGACAACTCAAGAATAGGCTTCAGACCAGTATATACGTTAAACAGGCTTGAGAAGTCCTAGAAAAAATTGCAAATGTTTAACATGTATTTCTATGAACCGTCCGATGAATTTTCAACACCAGGATTTCTATAAACCTCAAATTCACCAGGAGACCACCGGCATACAAGGTACAGATGGAATGCAGCCATTTGAACTCCTAGTAAACGCTGCAACAGAAACAAGCCCTTGTCAACTTCAGAGTATTAACACTGATCACAAGTGAGCATTATATAAAATATGAAAATAACTTTAATTACAACATTGGAAACAAGAAAGTGCATGAAGATATATGATTTGTAAATTGCCACATACCAGTATACGAGATGCTTCAGGTGATATTGGTTCTCCTTCCCGACAAACTACATAGTCTGCTATTAATTCTATAACACCTGTAAATAATGTTCCAGAAGAAACCACTTCCATCTATTAGGCATAAAGGTTTACAATTGACCACAATTTAAAACATTAGTATCCAAGTCGAATCAGTTGAATATCCGAATAAACAGTTTGCAGGAGCTGTACATAAAGTTACAATCTGAATCAAACAATTCAGAAATGCCATCAAGAACGAGCAAAAATCCAGGGCACCATTTTTTTTAAAAGCATATTAAAATTCTTTGGATTCCATAAAAATACCACTTACCTAATAACTATCTGAGAAAACAATTTTTCATTAGTCCTTGACAATCACATCCCATACCTATTCTTAGGCATCATGCTCTTTTATCTAGTATGAATCTTAGTCACCGCATTCAGCAGATTTCAAGTATTACAAACAAAATTAGCCGATCTAAATCCTCAAAAAAAATCGCCATCATTCGCAAATTAAATCACATGGACTGAAGTGCTGTTTAGTTCTTTTTAAGGTTTCAGTTCACGAGTTTGGAAGGCATTCGTGGCCGCCGTGACAGCTTGAAATCCCGCCTTAGTGAGTCATGACTGTGCTGCATTCAGTTGCACAAGTTTTCCATCCATGATTCTACTGTTTTGCATTCATTTTCTGCAAATCTGGCATTTCCATTCAGTCCGCGTTTTTGCATTCACTGCCCTACATTTTACAGCCTAGCCCAAGCTCCAACAGCCAGCCCGCCATTGCCAGACTTGCCACTGGGCACCAGCCAGTAGCCATAACATACAGGTAAGTTTAACTTTTAGTTTTAGAAATGTATAGTTTAAGTTTAGTTTTAGGTTAATAAAACTTTAAGCTTTAGTTTATAGTTTACGTTTTAGTTTTAGAGTAATAAAATTTAAATGTTTAGTTAATAAAAATATATATTAACCTATAAATTTATAAGTATCATGACAATAATTTAGGTTAGTTTTAAATTTTAATGTAATAAATTACTTCAGTTTCATTTAATGTATGATTATATGTTTAGTTTTATTTTATTTTTTTGTGTAGTTTTTTTTTAATGTATGATAATCATTTATTAATATTATAATTTCAATTTTTCGTTTTATTATAATTTTATTTTTTCAATATTGTTATTCAGCATATTAAACAATACATTTATGATAGTTATTTGTCGGAAAGATGTTTTAACATGTTTATTTATATAAAATGGGAAATTACGAGTATATTTCTCTTATTCAAACTTAATTATGAATTTTATCTCTGGTATTTTTAGCAATAAATTTTATACTCCACAAATTCGAATACGGTGACTTAGGTATGAAGTACAAATATGGATGTCTCCCACAAAGAAATTAGTATTTACTTGCAATCAGTCTTTAGACAGAGACAGAAACCAGAAAGTAAGAACACATCATGTTCCTGCAGAACTCACTTGCAAATATGATAATGTTCTTGTGCGCTCTGACACAACTTATTAAGTTCCAAATAATCAACAAACTGAACTACGTTGAGATATAATCAAAATGCAACATGAGATGTATGGTGGGCCAATGTGGCCTAATCTTCAATATACTCAAATAGATATACCCTTGAGGTAGGTTACCCAATACAATATTTCCCTAAAGAACCACCCAAAGAAATCTCCTGCTATAAAAGCCAAACATGCCACACCACTACATTTCTACTACTCACTAGAAACAATCTATAATCCATGACGGTTGTACCACTATGTGTACTTCTCAGTAAAACTTATCAATAATACACATATGACTAATTACGAATTATAAGTTATCCCACAAGTTACTCATTTGACCCAGTACAAAAAGGTCAAAGCAAAATAGCCTTATCACAAAAAAATATAGCCAATTTTTTATGTGTGTAATAATTTATTGTCTGTGGCCCCAAAATGCAAAAACGTCAGCACATTATTATGCCGTCACAAATTATTGGGCCCATCCTATGTAACATGGGTCATGTGGGCAACAAGCCAGCTCCTCCATATTTCAATATACATCATAATACCATGGCCCCAGGTGTATAACCGAAGTGACAAGCATAAACTTGTCTGAGGGACACGCTATTATGCCACCACACACAAGTGATTGGGCCCACCATCCTATTTAAACATGTGTCATGTGGGCCACAAGCTAGCTACTCCATATTGGCAGATTCTCATACATATCACAATACCATGGCCCCAGGTGTATAACCATAGTGACAAGCGTAAACTCGGCAGGCCAATTTTGGATTCAAATGGGACTTGGCAATATTTAAAACAAAATAATATAAAAAGAATTATTCTTAATGGTATGTTTTTGGGTTTACTGTCTATCCTCTTTCTTTTGCAGATTAGGAGCATCCTATGGATGTTGCAGTATATGCAAGCGGGATCAGAACCCCTTAAACACTAAAAAGTAGGAGGAGATGTATAAAAAAGTGGGTGATATTGACCAATTCTCACAGCACATAAATTACTCATCAAAAAGAGGGAATCTGATCTTAAGGTATTTTCCTTGGTATTAATTAATTCTCGCAGCACTCACTGTACTCATTTAAAGAAGGTATCTAATCCTAAATTATTTTCCTTACCAAGTGTCCAATTTGCATTTCGTGATAGCAGGCAGCAAGTCTATTACATGTGAAGGAAAATGCCACAGAGTTAACCTTTATATGGATAGCTACCAGCTGAATTCAAACGTGTATGTCATTCCATTGTTGGGTGCAGATTTGTTCTTGGAGTGCAATGGTTGGTGCCAATGTAAATTATCATCACAAATAGTCGTAACATGTAAATTGGGTTCACATCTGAAAGAAAACAGCACTAGCTCATACACAAATGAACCAGCATTTATAAAGGTCTCATACGGATGGACGGCTGATCAAGTTCCACACAAGTTGCCATCAAGTGTCTGAAAATCATGTTATTTGGCTTCTAATGTTTCAAAAACTGAACATGTTAAGGAGGGATGGCATGTAATGTACCTAGGCATATTGTACTATAATGTAAAAGAGGTTATATTGTAACTGAGTTTCATGTGTGGGTTAGGGTTAAGGGTATACCTACTTTATATTTATAAAATGAGAGGCTATATATGGAGGTGTCTATCGTTGCAAATTATCATAGAAATTTATTTTATTTAGTCCAAGCTCTCATTGCAAAGATATTTGAGGTGCCTTTTTCCTCGAGGTGTATTGTTTGGTCCAACCCTACCTCAAGATTAATCTTCTATATTGAGAATATTAAATATCTGGGTACAAAGTACCCACCATCCTATCTGTTGTCTTAAGTGATTTTGAATGTACCATTCATCTTTTTTGTTATCAAATGTTTGGATATAGACAGTGGTGGACAGCCAGCAACAATTGACCGATTTGTTGGAAGGAGGGACATCTAAGCTACTGACCAAAGGCAAGAAATGAAGGTCCCCAACAGGAAAATCAAGGGCCTTAATGCCGCTAAGATACATCCGTACATAACTATTAAAAAAATTATATTCATATATATACTTGTTTTACTCATTTTTTGGTCCATAAGAAATACAAAACTAGAAAATTATAGAAGGATCAATGTTCAAATCATTCAATATACTTAAGATTTTATATTTTAATTCATCATGTGGCTCCCATACATATGATATACAAATATCATGTCAACATGAATACAAACAAAACTTGAAAAATATAGTAGCATCAATGTTCAAAACATTCAAGATACTTAAGATTTTACATTTCAATGATAATGTGGCTGCCATACATATGATATACGAATATCATGTCAACATGAATACAAACAAATATAAAATATATCATCTAAATTTTCCTCAAAATCAAATTCTTGCATGCCACTCACACTAGCTCCACTCTCAATAGCCTTTTTGTAGCCTGAAACTCCTCACAAAGCTATTAAAGGGCTACGTTTTCCTCTCCTACATAGGTGATAAGGGCCAAAATGTGGGACAAGTGGGCATCACCCTAGGCCAAAGTGAACAATATTTACATGCATACAAGGTATATGTCTAATTTAACAGTTCTACAACATTTTGCCAGGTAAAAGCAAGTGTATATTGTAATAGTGGGTTTCATGAAGAGAGGATGGCAGATGCAGCAGTAAATTCCAAAATTAAGGGGGGCATATCTAGAAGCATGCAAACACGGATTTTGAAAGTTTTTGACTGACTCCACCATGATATAAACCTTAGCATAAAACTCAAAAGGGGCATTCATATCATGGCCATTAAATATTTGCTAGAATAAGTTCTTTCCTAATTTGGTGATTTTTTTTGTATATTCCAAGATTCCATGATTCTCTAAGAACTCGTTCATTTATTGACATTCTCGATCAAAATTTTCTGCTTTACAGTTGTAAACTTTTGCATAATGCTAGTGTAATTAGTTTGTAAATCTCTTAGAATGGTGTATCATATGGATGAGATGTCAAAACTCCTATCTGCAAAAATATTATTATAGCTTTCTGAGGAGTTTTGGGTTTATTCTTTTATTAATTTATGTGTAGGGTTTGTATGTTTGGTCATCGTCCAGGTCAAAAACTTATTAAAAAATCTTTTTAGAGCTCCCCCGCCGCCCAACCCTGCGGATACATCCTAGGTACGTCTGGGTACATCCTAGTTACATTTGGGTACATCTCGGGTATGTCTAGGTACGTCCTAAGTATACCCCAGGTACATCAAAACATACATGGGATGTATCTAAGATGTATCAATACTGTACCTGACATGTATACGTACTGGGTACGTATCCCAGAGGTATGAGAAGGGGGCAGCGAACCCATGCATCATAGCTCGAGACCAAACAAGGGATGTCTTGTTGTCCTCAAGAAGTCAAGGAACTATCTCAAGGATGCCTTGGGACATCAACATACAAAAAGCACATTTTTAAAAAAGATTTAAAATTAGACAAAAGAATTACCCTAAACCTGAAAGGAAGGCCCACCAAGGCCCTTACCCAACCCTGTTCACCCACCCTCATTGTTTTTGTATCTAATATACAATTTGTAACTTCATAAGTTCAACTTGTAAGTTGTAGTTGACTACTAAAACTCGAAGTGTTGATATGATGGATTGTCATTGTCATTGTCACTTTAGCAAACAAGTGCTTTGTAGTCACTTTTAATGATTATTAAATCGTGAGTAATAGGACAACATCATTCAATGTTGGATCAAGGATTTATTATGTTATTTTATTTCCAACATCTTTCAATTTATTTATAATATTATTTTATAGTATTTAATTTTCAAATACTATTATCGTACGAAATTTTAAGAGCCGCCCCCCACCATCATGGTGACACCTCTTGCCTTTTCATACATCCTAGAGAACAATCCCCTATACATGAGACGAAACAGGGGACATCCCATTATTCATGGGACATCAAAACATTCCTCAATAGTCCCACCATCATCAAGATGTCAGAACATCTCTCGACTATCTCGGGAACATCCCATGTCCCGGATACCAAACAGGGAACATTTTGACATCCTTAGGGCCCTCAACCATCACAAAGATGCCATAGAACATCAACATAAAAAAAAAACACATTTTTTGAAAAAAAAAAAAAAACAGACCTAAATTAAACAAAAGAATTAACCGAAACCGGAAAGAAAGGCCTACCAAGACCCTCACCTACCCCTAATCACCCACCCTCATTGTTTTTGTGTTTGTTATTTAGTTCATAACTTCATAAGTTCAAGTTGTAAGTTGTAGTTGACTATTGAAACTTGAAGTGTTGATGATGGATTTTCATTGTAACTTCAGCGAACAAGTGATTTATAGACACTTTCAACCATTACTGCCTCGTGAGTAATATGATGATATCATTCAATGATAGGCCATGGATGTATCATATTATTTTAATTTCAGCATCTTTCAATTTATTTATAATATTTTCTGATATTCAATTTTCAAACATTATTGTTGTGTGCATTTTTAATAACCGTCCAACACCCTTACAAGGACAGCTCATGACTTTCATACATCCCAAAGAACATTCACCAAAATATGAAACAAAACAGGCGATATCACATTGTTCCCAACAAAAGAATTAACCTAAACCTGAAAGGAAGGCCTACCAAGGCCCTCACATGCCCCTAATCATGCACCCTCATTATTTTTGTGTTTATCATTTAGTTTGCAACTTTATAAGCTCAAGTTGCAAGTTGTAGTTGACCATTAACATTCGAAATGTTGATATGATGAATTGTCATTGTCACTTTAGCAAACAAGCGCTTTGTAGCCCCTTCTAATGATTATTGAATCGGGAGTAATAGGACAATATCATTCAATGTTGGATCAAGGATGTATTATGTTATTTTATTTCCAGCATCTTTCAAATTATTTATAATGTTATTTTATGATATTTAATTTTCAAACATTATTGTTGTGTGCATTTTTAATAGCCGCCCCCCCACTGTCACAAGGACAGCTCTTGACTTTCAGATATCCCAAAGAACATTCCCCTGTATATGAGACAACACTGGGGACATCCCCCTGCCCCCGGGATGTCATGACATCCCTCAACTGTCCTGCCATCATCAGGACATCGGAAAATCTCTTGACTATCATGTGGAACATCCCTTATCCTAGTAACCAAAAAAGAACACTTTTTTTGTCCTTAGGACCCTCAACCATCCCTGGTATGCCCCAAAACATCAACATACAAAAAACACATTTAAAAATGATACTTGTATTTAAAAAACAGGTTATTAACCTAAACCTTAACCACTAGCAACCCTCATTGTTTTTATGTTTATTATTTAGTTTGTAACTCCATAAGGTCAACTTGTAAGTTGTTGTCGAACCATTGAATTTGAACTGTTGACAATGGATCGTCATTGTAACTCCCGCATACAAGCACTTTCTAGTCACTTTTAATCATTAATGCCTCGTGAGTGACATGAAAATATCATTCAATGTTGGATCACGGATGTATTATGTTATTTTAATTTCATATTTTATAATGTTATTTTATCATATTTTCGTTTTCAAATATTATTGTTGTATGTACTTTTAGTAGCCACACCCCACTATCATTGGCCAATATCCAAGAAATTTTGGTTTAACTAATGAAACTTGAACCATTGACAATAGATTGTCATTGTAACTTCAGCGAACAAGCACTTTGTAGTCACTTTTAATCATGAGTAAGATGATAACATCATTCAATGTTGGATTATAGATGTTTTATGTTATTTTAATTTCAGCATATTTCAATTTATTTATGATATTAAATTTACAAATGTTATGGGAGTATGTATTTTTAGTAGCCACGCCCCACCATCACCAAAATCCAGTAATTTTTTTGTTGTCATCAAAAATGCATCCCCATGTTCCCTGTCTTGGAAACTAATGTAACATTGCAAAAAAGGTATCCAAGAAATGGATCATGGCAAACAGCATTTGGAAGGGCTGTGAATCGCATGTTGTCAGAACAGAAGGTTCAGCCAGAAGGTAGGCAATGTTGTGGAATCCTAAAAAATTCAAGGTAAAGAAGGGCTATGAATCAAATGTTGTCAAGGAAGAAGGTTTGGCCAGATGGTTGGCCACATTGCAGAATACTGAAAAAACTCAAGGTAATTTGACATTCTCAACTCAAAACAATGTTCTTTTCTTTTTCTCAAATAAATTGACTTTTTTTCCTTTCTCAAGTATTCATTGGCCTATGGATGTTGAAAGAAAACAAAGATACCAAAAGGACTTTACAAACTTCACAACTTAGAATCAAGCTATCCATTGGCTCCTTGGGACTTTTAAAATGCAATCCCTAAAGCATCAGAAGAAGGGTTGCAGGATGTGGCACTCCTACTACTAGGCCGCGCATAACTGCATGCCGGATACAAGTGCGACATAGCTCCAATACAGCCTAGATACCATACTCAGCCATAGCTAGATTTGAACGCATTACTGGGTCATGTAAAATACAACTGGATATGGTATGCAAACCAATTGTAGCTTCGTCTGATTTAAAAGTTCAAAAAAAATTGCTTGAAAGAAAAAAATACCTTCAAAAGGTTTAAAGTCTAAAGATAATAATAAGCTGCAAATGGCTTTCTAATCAAAATTTCATGTTGGTTCTGTTCAACCTGCTATGATTTCATTTAGCCTACTCTGCTTCTTTCCTTTCATTTTTTTTAATCCATGGAATACCCAACTTCTTACCTTTCTACTAGAATTGGAGAGTGTAATTTATGTGCAATTTTTAAATAAAGTAAAATTCCTTTATAATTTAATATTGATAATTATTATAAATGAATTTATTTTGATTTAGTTTACACACACACACACACACACCATAGACATATCAGGGGTTCCTAAAAATTAGTCATATTCATATCCATATCCATGCAACTCTGATCAGACGAGAAGGGAGGTAGTATCGGAATCCTATTCATATTAGGGTTCTTAAAAATTAGCCATATCTGTATCCATATCCATGCAACTCCGATCAGACAAGATATGGGAGGTAATGTTGGAATTAATAAAGCAATGAAGGATTTCAAGCTTTGGGCCTATAGATGTGAAACCATAGTGGGAAAGCCCAAAATGGTTACAAGCATGGACAAAATTGGAGTTGAGTATTATTCAATATTCCAGATCTGATCACTGGTTGATTTCCTCGGAAATGGAGGACAACTCCAAGCTATTAGGAGTTTGCTTCCAACTCAAACTGAAATGGACCCTTGAACCTGAATTCGAAGACAATATGAAAAAGATGGCAGACCACAACTACCAAGGTGTCAAAAATACTTCTGCTTTGAAGATCCTAATATATCTAAAATCAGATGGCAAGAAATAGAACAGTAACTGCTTCGTTAATCTGTTTCAGAATTGAAATATGATGGAATGGAACTTGAAAGTCTTCAAAAGGGAGAGCAGAATGAAGGATTAAATTAGGATTAAATAAAGTGCAAACCTTTATTTAGTCGAACAGGCATGCCCTGCTTGCGTAAAAATGGTTCCATCTCATGTGTGAATTGTTCCAAAGGACCTTCCTTCAACTCAACCTGACATCCACAATTTCTATGAGCTTCTTCAATAATATTATAAAACATATATTACAGCCTTTTTAAAATTTAAACCTATTCAATGAACTTGTTAGTTTTATCAATAGTAGCAACAAAAATAAATACATGAAAAAAACACCATGTAAAAATAGAATAGAATCTTTTCTTAGGGCTAAAAGTTAGGGCAAAATGTAATGCTAAGTCATAATAATGGTCATGGAAAAGTAGAATAGAACAATTTTTTCAGGGCTAGAGGTTAAAAGATCATGCAATGTTAAGCCATAATAATGGTGGGTTAGTACGTAAAGAAGTTATTAATTAGAATTTAGAAATATGGTGCAGAGCAAACCAAATCTGTCCCTCCCCGATTTAAGCATCTTTTGCAGAAAGTGCTTTATGTAGAAGATATTGATAGAGAACAAAATCCACCTGTCCCCGATATAAAAGGTTTTTGCAAAAAGTGCTTTGTGCATAAGATACTGATAAAATTATACATTCTACATTTCATTACTACGCTCATAGCCCTCTTGTGGTATCAAGGCAAGTACCACGGAGCCTCAAAGAGTTTGCAACTAATAACAGAACCAGACATTGGGGTTTATATGTAATGTCCCCTTTTTAGCATTAATTGACTTTGGATACCCGAAGCCTATTCTTATTATTTTTCGTAGGTTAAGGGGAATTTAAAGAGGGAATAAATTAATTTAAATGGTCCAAAAGTATTTTATATTTTAATTGGAAAAAGAGTGCTTACAATATAATTTTAATCCAAAAAGCAGAAATAGAATAAAATAATAATAGAAGGGATGAATTATATTCTTGGCGCCAAAGTTAGATTAATAATTAAATAAACAATGGGGCGCCAAAGTTAGAGAGGGGTGCATGAGTACCAAGGTCCTATTTTTAGGATGGAAAGAGGATAAAGTATTTTAAAATTGTTTAATCACATTCTTAGGATGGGGCGCCCACATGGGTAAGAATTAAATTATTTTAATTGTTTGGGGATCATGCATGTAATTCTAAAAGGGGGCACCCACTTTAGACAAGGGTTGGGAAGTTATAAATGCAACTTTGGGGTTTATTGTTCATTATCTTGGAAATTTATCAACTATTTCGTCGTTTGCAAGTAGCTTCTACTTCTGCATCAGCAATAGAGGACGAAATCCCTCATTTCCATACATGTCTAAGGACAAAATCCCT
The DNA here is from genome assembly GCA_019776745.2 of Taxus chinensis. Classification (NCBI taxonomy): domain Eukaryota; kingdom Viridiplantae; phylum Streptophyta; class Pinopsida; order Cupressales; family Taxaceae; genus Taxus; species Taxus chinensis. The sequence goes on from CM034156.1 coordinate 614,837,499, forward strand.
CGTATCTAAGCTTGGCAATTCCACTTAGGGTTGCAGTGACCATTCAAGGTATAGATGTTCATCCAATTCGGCTAGGGCACACTTTTCAGGGTTAATTATACATGCAGAACAGAAAGTACAGCTAGGGCTTCAATATCTGGGGGCAAATTTCAGTCAAAACAGTTTGCATGCTCTTATCTTTCATCTATCTTTTCATTTAGAATATCAATTGTAAGAAAATAAGTGTATTCAAGCACACTGGTATATTTTATTGTAGTTGATTTGAGATCAATAAATAAAAACTTATTTTATGGCACATTGGGGTCGCTGTTTTTTATTAAAAATTCAGATTGTAGTTGTCATAAAAATCAATTTTTATACTACCAACCTACGGTTTAGACAAAAATATCCCGGTTTATCTAAAATATTTTTCAAGGATATTACACTGGTATCAAAGCGAATTTCCTCCCAACTTGTGCAAGGGAATTAGGAAAAAAAACAAGGGGAAACAAAAAAACTTGCAGCTTTGAACTTCATGTAAGGTAGTGACAAAGAAGTCATGTACCAACAAAGGGAGAGAGAAAAAGCTACAAAACAGCCAAAAGTCGTAACAGAGACCCACTTGTGTAGGGGCAAACGGTTAGCTAACATGATGGCTCAGTTAGTCCACACCATGTAGAACACGAATGTGCAAAGGGCTCCAAACGATGAGGGAAGTTCTTCAGGAGTGAACCATAACCAACACACTCAAAGGACAGTCGTCGATTGTATTGTCCAGCCCTTCCAGCCTAATATCCTTCGCAAGGAGGAAGCAATTCCAGAGATGGAAACTCAGTCATCCATGTAGAACACGAATGTGCAAAGGGCTCCAAACGATGAGGGAAGCTCTTCAGGAGTGAACCATAACCAGCACACTCAAAGGACAGTCGTCAATTGTATTGCCAAGCCCTTCCAGCCTAATATCCTTCGCAGGGAGGAAGATGGAAACCCAGCCATCTATAGCAGATGATATTGTTGCCAGCTATGAGGAGAACAGGGTGTTTCCAAGAGAGATTTTTGCAGCCATATCACTCACCAATTTTATAAATCTGAAGAAAAGTAAGGATCTAAAGAAAAATAGGGGTGGACCAAGAGTTGATCCTAGAACACAAACTAATCAAAGAGACTTGCAACAGGCATTGGGGAAGTTGTCACTCCTGACTTTTGATGACTCTGGTAAGATTACAGCTCGTGCATGGTTACAAAAGTTGGACACCTTCTTATCACTCAAGCCAATGAGAAAGGGGAAGCCATCAAATTTGCAAGCCTTCATCTAGAAGGTATAGCACATGAGTGGTGGTACCGTGGGCTAATCACACAAGGACACAATCTCATCCACTCATATGGCGAGTTCAATGATAGGTTGATACAGAGATTTGATATAGTTGATCTAGAAATTCATTTACGGGGATTAGCTCAACTCAAACAACTACATTAAGTAACTATGTAGCTGAATTTCATAAGCTTTCAGTGATGGTATCTGATGTGACAGAGGAGATTAGTTGTTTTGTTCATGGAAGGGTTAACCGAATCTCTTAGATGTCTAGTGAAAGTTTTCAGCCCTACCACACTCTACAAGGAGCCATCAAAAGGCTTTGGATTTGGAAATAGCAGCCCTTAAAGGGAAATTTTTGCCTATAGGGCAACAACTAACTACATTTTTTATGCAGGCAAAAACAACACCTTTGGGGCAGCTAAGGACAATACCCTCTGAGCAGCCAAAAACATCTTCTATGGTGCAGTCAGGGGCAGCACCTGTTGAGCAAATACGAGCAAAGGGGGATGAGACTTGAAATAAACTTAGGCAGAAGAAACTATGCTTCACTTGGAGGGATCCACGGGGACTAAGTCATAGGTGTTTTCCAAAGGGACAGGTGCATTACATAGAAGTGATATCGGATGAATATTCAAAAGAACCAGAGGTTGTAAGAAGCACTCTTGCCACACTTACAGGTATACTACAATATCAACCTTTAGGGTTAGTGGAGTTCGTCGTGGGCAAAACATTATAGTGTAGATTGATAGTGGGGCAACCCACAATTTTTATAGATGAAGGATTGGTGAATAGATGAGATTTGGCAAAAAATGATGTAACTGGTTTCAACATCATTGCAGTTGATGGTTTTACCATACCTTGCCGGAAAATGGTTGAACAACTTAGCTTCACATTGGATGACAATCAAATGAGTGATGATTTTTATGTTGTTGGTTTGAAAGAGACTAACCTAGTGTTAGGAATGCAATTGTTGCATTCGTTGGGGGAATTCATCCAAAACTTTCATAATATGGAGCTGAAGTTTAAGTTAGATGGGAAAGAGGTGGTAATCCACGGGATCACTGACAGAGTTACAACATTAGTTTCAGCCAGCAAAATGGAGGGTATTACTGCTGCTAGCACACTTTCCAAATCCCAGTTGATGCATGATTTCACTACTCTAGACTCTTTTATTGAGGTTACTGAAAGAGTTTCACCTAGTGCATAGTTTCCTAATCGTAACAAAGAGGTGCAACAAAAGCCAACAGCTTCAAGGTTTGGGAATTGCAGATTACCAAGATGGATTTGGGATCCCAGTATTTGCAGGGCAGTTTAGAATGAGAGAACTGGAATGGCATTGCTTTAGGGCAAGCAATTTTGAGAAGTGAGGGACTCTAATGTCCTCTTTTCAAACTTAATTAACTTTGGACACCTGGAGCCTATTCTTATTATTTTCCGTAGGCTAAGGGGAAATTAAAGAGGAAAATAAATTAATTTAAGTGGTCCAAAAGTATCTTTATAATTTAATTGAAATTCAAAAAGCAAAAATAAAATAAAATATAATAGAAGAGATGACTTCTATTATTAGGCGTCAAAGTTAGATTAAAAATTAAATAAAGAATGGGGCACCAAAGTTAGAGAGGGTTGCATGAGTACCAAGGTGCTATTTTTAGGATGGAAAGAGGATACAATATTTTAAAATTGTTTAATCCTATTCTTAGGATGGGGCGCCCACATGGAGGAAGAATTAAATTATTTTTAATTGTTTGAGGATCATGCATGTAATTCTAAAAGGAGCACCCACTTTAGAGAGGGATCGGAAGTTATAAAGGCAACTTTGGGGTTTAATGTTCATTCATCTTGGAAATTTATCTACTTCTTTGTCTGTAACTTTTGCTTTTGCATCAGCGATAGAGGAAAAAATCCCTCATATTTAAGCTTGACAATTCCATTCAGGGGTTGCAATGACCATTCAAGGTACAAGTGTTTATCCAGTTCAGCTAGGGCACACTTTTCAAGCTTAATTCTACATCTAGAACAACAAAAACAACTAGGGCTTCAGTATTTGGGGGCAGGTTTCAGTCAAAACAGTTTGCATGCTTTTATCTTTCATCTATCTTTTCATTTAGAATATCAATTGTAAGAAAATAAGTGTATTCAGACACTCTGGTATCTTTTATTGTAACTGATTTGAGATCAATAAATAAAAATCTGTTTTATGGCACACTGGGGTTGTTTTTTATTAAAAAATCAGATTGTTGCTGCTGTCATAAAAGTCAAATTTTATATGGCAACCCTGGAATTTGGACAAAAATATCCAACTTTACCTAGAATACCGATTTATAACCCCTTGCTTTGGAAGTTTGTAACTATGCTAGAGCAAGTACTTGGTAGTGGAGATTATATTTTTAATTGTTGCAATACCAAATATGTTAGCTTGTATGCAATACTTGGCAATACATTAAAATTTGCTCAAGGAAGAAAGGATGCACCAATGCTAACATCAACAATTCTTCAATACATCAAGGAGCACGCATAAGCAAATGCAAAGCTTGCCTTGAAATCTGACCTTCCTTTGGTAAATAAAGGAACTCAATCGAGGACGCCACCAACTGCTCAATATTGTAGTGGTTCCTTAGTTGTGACCACGACACATGTATTTTGTGACACCCTCCACACATGAAAAGGATTTTCCTCTTTCATGAAAAATAACAAAATGTCCATTGGAAAGGTCATTTCAAAACAAGTCCAAGGATATCATCGATGAGCACATTATGCAATATGTGGACAGCAATGTGTTATCCTTCAATGTTATCAAGTCACCATATTGACATGATATGGTGAGAATGATCAACAAAGCCCCAAGGGGGTACAAAGAGGCAGATTTTGAGAAGCTTTGCACCACAATATTTACAAGGGGAAAATACGTGTATATGTTTTGTTGTAGCAAATAAAGGATTTGTGGGCCTAAACAACAACTAAGGATTCGTGGGTCAACACGGGGTGGCCATCATTTCCTATGGATGGAAAGATGCAAGAAATTGGCCAATTGATTAATGTGATTGTAGTGTGCCCTAGTGGTGCAATGTTCTCGAAATTAATTGATTGTAAGGGGTGTGTGAAGGATGCCCAATTCATTGCCAACATTATCTTTAAAGCCAATGAGGCGATGGATCCTCAAAATGTTGTCGAGGTCATAATGGACAACACTAAAAATTGCAAGCAGAGATGTTGGTGGAGGCAAGGTATGGGCACATTTATTGGACACCTCGTGTTGTCCACTCACTCAACCTAATGCTACAAAAATTTGGCAACAAAATTGAATGGATCAAGCAGGTGTGTGCCAAGGCCAAAGAGACCAAAACATTTGTCACAAACCATTACTTATCACAAGCTATTTTTAGGTCATTCTCGAAATTGAAGTTGTAGGAGTAAAAGAATCTACTTAGTGATTATTTTATTAATTTTACATTACAATTTAAATTAATAAAAAATTGTATTATCTATTTTCCTTTTTTTATTTTAAATTTAAATAACATGTGCATGGTGTACAAAAAATCATCTAGTACTTGTAGATTTCCTAACATTTAAACATTTATTAACTTTTTGTTTTAATTTTGTACTAGGTTGTTGGGACTCGATTTGCCTCACACATAATCATCTTGACATGACTTGTAAATGTGCAAGAGCACTTAGCAACTTGGTAATTAGAGGCCCTTGGACTATATTAAGGCAGTCCAGCATCAAACATGTCCAAAAAGTGAACATGTTGATCTTAAATGACGATTGGTGGGCTCTTCTAGATTACTTTTAGTTTCACTGAGTCCATTATGAGTATCATTCAAGGTTGCAAGATATGGCAACCCTACTGCTAGGATGCACATGTCAACATGACATGGCCTGCATAACTCAAATACTGCACCCAATCATAATGAGATATGAACCGACAATTGGGTTGTATCGAATACAACAAGATACAATAAGCGGGCCGATAATAGCCATTTTATTTAAAAGTTCAAATTTGGACAAAAAACCTTCAAAAGTCTAAAAGGATAATAAAAAATTGCATACAACATTCTAAAATGAGTTTTACAAGCTACAATTGCGAACATGAAGGTGAATGTGTTACCTTGGCTCTACTCAACCTACTATGATTGTATTTTATTTGTTACCTTTGGACTACTCTACTTCTTTTCTTTTAATTTGTCTATTTTCCTTTTGCATGCAAAACCTATAAAAAAAACTAATACCTAATTTCCTACCTTTCTCGTGGACTAGAAGTGTTTAATTTGTTTGTAATTTCAATTTTATATATACATTGTTTATAATTTAAAGTTGAAAATTGCTAATTATTGAAAACATATTTCTTTTAATTTATAATCTAAATAATTATATTATATATAAGTCATATTTGATACCATATACGTATCAGTGCAGCTTTGGTATGATCTAACTTACTAACATGGATCACCCATGTTTCAAATATACCTATGACAACATTGGCTCAATGATTGCGAAGATAAAGGACATCATAAATGCAAACGAGCAAGATCCAAAGGAAACGTTTTTCAAACAAGCACAATCATAACTCATTATTCAGTTCAACAAAATGACCAAACAGCTACATCGCCTTGCCTTCGCATTGACTCCTAGATTCTATAGCACTGAGATCCTCTCTTTGTCACGAAGGATGCCACCATATAGGAATGTTGAAGCCACTGACGCGTGCCGCCATACAAGGATATTGAAGTTGATGAAGGGTGTAAGTTGACATTCTCTAGGCTATTCTCCAACCCTAAGATAGAAGACATGGTTATGAACAGGTTTAGGAATTTCGTAACTTCCACAGGTCATAGCCTTGGCGCTTTTTCAGACAAGAACAAGGAGACTCATACGTGGTGGACCTCCATGACCAAAGATCCACACACTTGCAGCCTCTTGCAATCAATATCTTGTCACATGTAAGATTTTTAAACTCTCTTCTTTTTGTTTTAACTTTTAAATTTAAGTTAGAGTTTCTACTTTTTTAAATTTTTATTTTAAATTGACTTTGCCTTGGTAGGTAGGGAGTTCATCTTCATCTAAGCAACCTAGGAGTACATACAACATCCACTTAATGAAATACAACGACCTGGCAACAAAAAAGTCCAAGGAATTGGCCTAAATTCCAACTTGTGCCTTATATTTGCTCAAGCAACACAAGTACAAGAAACGGGCGATGAAGCATAGGGATGTAGATCCAGAGACTATTGACTTGAATGCTTACATTTTCTACTTTTAATTAGTTGACATGGAGACTTATTCGGCATTGCAAGACCCACATAGTGCTTGGTTATGATGAACCACATCATGATGTTGATGCTCTTGATGAAGAGCAATATGACAATCAATACTAATTTTGATGTAAACTACAATTAATATTTATCATGATATTTGGCATGCAGCTAACATTATCAATCTATCAAAAGTGTTTTTGTGGTTATTTTGTTTATTATATGCATACTATGTGGTTAATTGTTGTTTCTTTGGCTAGAATTTTTATTTTATTTTTTTTGTAAGGTCTTACCCAAGGCACACCCAAGGTTAAAAAATTATCGTACCAACTTGATTACCCATACCCAAAACGAGCATGCAAATTGATTAGGAATACCAATAGTGAGCCTACTTTACAAATGAGTAGTTAAATGTGTGACCATGGCAATTGTGCCTCTGACAACATTGGTTACACATGAGACAACATCAATCGCACATGTGACAAAAGTAGTCTTCCCCTACAAAAAAATAGTCATGCCCAAATGTGACAACACATCTATAACAACAATAAAAGTTGTCAATTTACATTCCCAACAATGCAGTCCTCTAGTGCGTGAAAGGATACCTCCAACACTTTAATAAGTAAGAGGCTAATCCATAAGTTAAGTAGAAGTGTAGAATTGAGTGAAGGAATTCAATCGATTGTGAGTACAGTAAGTGTAAGTGGCAATAGAAAGTTGAGATAGATGTAAAACAATATTGTTGTTGCACATTCCATTTGACCTCTTTGTAATGTATCCAGGTTGAAGAAATGAGAGATAGTGATCAATTGGTGTTACAAGTTGATTTTCTTCATTCACCAGAGAGCAGAGCATGTCAAGGAACTGATTTTTCATATGGCCAAAAGGTTTTCAAAGGCAGAGATAGTGATCAATTGGTGTTACAAGTTGATTTTCTTCATTCACCAGAGAGCAGAGCATGTCAAGGAACTGATTTTTCATAAGGCCAAAAGGTTTTCAAAGGCAGAGGTACACTCGTGTCAATGCCTCCTAGTGGAATAGCAGGATGTGAGACATTGTAAGCAAAGTGTTTGTCATAATGTGTGGGGTTCACTCTCTTGGAGGCGAATCACATGTTTCTTTGAAATGTACATCTACAATTTTGTAATGTCCCCTTTTCTAATCGAAGACCTTTGGCCTATTTTGTCAACCCGATGGCCAAAGGAAAAATATAAGGGTGTCTTAAGTTATAATAAATTATTATAAAGTGCTATAAAAAATAAAATATAATTATTAAAGCACTTATATTAATTTATTTAGCTTAATAAAAATAAGTTGTAATCCCTATGGAAAATACGATTTGCCTTAAGGGGCAAAAGTCATTGTAAAGGAATTTATTATATTTTATTCCTCCTAGAAAGGATAATGGCCACTTGGGCCAAAGGGGAGTAATGAAGCCTAGGGAAGATAAAAACATAATTAGTTTATGTATTTTCCCTAGAGAAATGCCACTTGCACTAGGAGGGAAATATTGTTGGGAAAAACATTTAATATGGGAAAATATTAAATGTTTGCATAGGAAAAATCATGTGAGCTCATTGGCTGGTTTGGAGGTTGGTTGTTGGCTCTTTTCCTTTATAAGGAAAGTCGACTTGCCTCTTCTATATTCCAGATTTTTCATATGATAATTTCTCTTGCATTTGAGCTTTGAGCTTTTGCATAAATATTCTAAAGGACGAAATCCCTTAGTTTATATCTCTTGTGGACAAAAACCCCAAGAGCGCTCTTGTGGACGAAAACCCCCAGGGATAGAGAGGAGTTTCCACTCAGGAAATTCCATAGAACTTGCAGTGAGTTTTTCAGTCATTTCCAGCAGTGTTTATTTTAGTTTGCAGCTGTTAATAAAGCAGATTGGTAGAAGGTTTGTGGATCTTATTGCAGCAGTTATTTGCTAATATTTCTCATGGTGGAGCAACCCACTCATTTCCAAATCTGAGTTGTTTTGAGGTACTCCATGTCTGTTTTGTATTGCTCTATTATAATATGATTTTTGTGAATCCAAATAGCTTGTTTGCAAAACTTTTGAAGGGTTAAAAAGTGCTATTCTGAGCCATACAAATCTGCAGAATTCTGAGTATTGTTTTAGCCTTATTTCTCTCCAAAAATTTGAGTTTTATTGCATGTATGGACTAATAAAAATTGGGATATTAATATGGATTGGAAAAACATATTTTTAAGTGTCGTTGTGTGGGGGTTTTGCAATAGATCCTAGTCGCAATTTCTGGATTAAAATTGCAACAGCCAACAAACTGGAATTTGTATGGTCTTTTACACCAATCATGATTTGATTAGGATTCATAAAATCTATAAGATGCTTGGGAGTGGATAAGAATGAAGTGTGGGCTGTTTGGTATAAGTTAATGTAATTATTCAAGTCGAAAATTCATGATAAAGTTCAGGTCTGCATACTAAAAATCTTATATATATATATATATATATATATATATATATATTTGGGTGTTGGGATTTGCCTAAAATCCAACTGAGGGCAAAAATATCCTTTGGGGATATTTTAGTGGTATTAGAGCAATGTTCCTCCCACCTAGAGAGTTTTTGATTTGATGCAGCCACGAGAGGTTGGTGATAGAGCTGAATCATGGGAGTTAGACAGAAAAGCTTTCCATGGAATATGGATAGCAATCTTCTTAGGGAAGTGCTAGACACCCATCAGCAAATGATACAGTGTAAGATCCCCAAAAATGGGACTCTTCCACCTCAAGTTGGATTTTCAACAAAACCCAATGCCAAATACAGATGTAATACGATTAGAGCAAATAAATATAATGCAGCCCAGAATTATTTGTGAGAAATGCGACTAGGGTTTATTATAGATCCCATAAAAATTAGACAAGAACCCAAACCCTTTTTACACCAAGCTAAAACACAGATTTTTCAAAGCCAAATCTGAAAGGAATATGCAGATTTAAGATGTAGAACAGACTTGAAATATTCATTTAGAAAATGTGACTGGTTTCATGATTAAAGCCCAACAAACTCAATGGAATCTGAATCTTTTCTACCCCAAACTGGTTTTGATTTTTACCAGTGATAGATCGACAAAATACTTGAGTTTTTATAAGCAAATCTAAGCTGTAATTTTCATCAGGAATCTGAGATGTGTCCAAGACATTGAAAACCGGCCACATAATGGGTCGCTCCACATAAAGAAAATACAATGACACTGCTGCGATAAATTCTTCAAACCTTTATTGCAAAAACTCCTCAGCTACTGCTGGAAATACTAAAATTCTTTGTAAGCTCTATGGAAGATCTAGTGTAGAAATTCCTCCTAATCTCTAAGAGGGTTTTCGTCCTCTAGAGGCAATATACTAAGGGTTTTCGTCCTTAGAATATTTTTGGTAAAAGCTTCGGGCTTCAATACAATTCAGAATATATCAAATGAATATGGAATGCCTCTCAAGCAAGTCTACTTCTCCTTTTAAAGGAAGAAGAGACCCAAAACAACCTTCAAGACCACCAATCAGCTCGCATGATTCTTTCGATGCATTTTCCACCCTCCATTTCTCTTAGGGAGAATACAAAAAGTATTTAATAATTATTTTCTTCTCTCCCAAGGCTAGTCGCTTTTTCCCTAGAGCGAATACACAATAGAAATGTTTTATCCTTTCTAAGTTCCCATTTTCCCCCTAAGGCAAGTCGCCATTTTCCCTAAGAAAATACAAATTAAATAAGTGCTTTTCTTTTGATGTACTTTTCTAGGTTCTATTTAATGTTAAGTTTATTAATTTATTATACGTGCTATTATATTTTAATTTTTTGCCCAATACAATAAAATTAATAAAACTTAAGTCACCCTTATATTTTTCCTTTGGCTATCGGGTTGACAAAATGGGCCAAAGGTCTTCGATTGGAAAAGGGGACATTACAGTCCTCCCTTCCCAAAATTGCTTGCCCTCAAGCAATTCTGATCTTGTTTTGTCCAAGTGTCATGCACAAGAGACAAAACATGCTGAAATGTTTGACCAGCCTGGCTCCTATACCTATCAAGTGAGCTATAACTTGCCACCATATTCCATCAACAAGTTGCTCATATATTTGGAGCAACGGTTCAACAAACTCCAAAATGAAGACTTCATCTTCTACCATATCATGCATCTCATGATGAAAATAGATTGAACTAGGCAGCAATAAATAAGATACATTATTATGTTCATCATACCTTATGATTTCATCCTAGTTCATAAAGAGCTGAAATTCTTCATCAATCAACTTGTCTTGAGCTGCTGGTTTGGAGATTGCAACAACCTACAATTCCAAACAAGTGTCCATGTGAGGCTTCTCCTCATGTGCCAGTTGCTCCATCGAGCCTTCCTTTGTGGGTGTAGACTGCCTTGCATCATTTGTCCCCATCTTTGTTTTGAACTCTTGTAGGTGTTGTCTCACTTGAGCGGCTATCAATCTGGCAGCTCTAGCTCTGGTATTCCATTCCTCACACCTTTTCAGAGTTTCCATTACATTTTCATTGGTTGCATATACAAATTTCTTTTCCTGCACCTTCTCTCAAGGCTCTTCTGCTTCTTCCCTTGGTTGCAACTCTGATTTATCTTCATGTGTAGATGATATGACCAAATTCAAATCAGCACTATCAAATTCATCATATAAATTTTTGCATACCTCGTTGGAACTTGAAGACACCAAAGCACTCTCATGAAGAGTTGTATCAACCATATGTGAAGATTCTCTCTTCCTTCCATGCATAAACAATTCTACTTCTTTGCCTTGTGGTGTTTGGACCTTTGTGAATAGAAAGAGATGATGACTTAGGCCTCCGATCTTGTCTGACCCTCAAACTATCTCTCCTACCCTCTTGACCTATCCACATCCATTCTCTGCATCATCTGTTGCATGGTCTGTATCATCTACTGATGGGTGTCTAGCACTTCCCTAAGAAGATCACTATCCATATTCCATGGAAAGCTTTTCTATCTAACTCCCATGATTCAGCTCTATCACCAACCTCTCGTGGCTGCATCAAATCAAAAACCCTCCAAATGGGAGGAACATTGCCCTGATACCACCGTAAGATCCCCAAATGGGACTCTTCCACCCTCAAGTTGGATTTTCAACAAAACCCAATGCCAAATACAGATGCAATACGATTAGAGCAAATAAATATAATGCAGTCCAGAATTATTTGTGAGAAATGCGACTAGGGTTTATTATAGATCCCATAAAAGTTAGACAAGAACCCAAACCCTTTTTACACCAAGCTGAAAACACAGATTTTTCAAAGCCAAATCTGAAAGGAATAAGCTGATTTAAGATGTAGAACAGACTTGAAATATTCATTTAGAATATGTGGTGTTGGACCTTTGTGAATAGAAAGTGATGATGACAACCCTTATATTTTTCCTTTGGCCGTCGGGTTGACAAAATAGGCCAAAGGTCTTCGATTGGTAAAGGGGACATTACAAATTTTGACCACAACAATATTTGAAATTTGAAGTTAAAAATTGGAGGTTGTTGTCCCTAACTTTAAAGGACGGATTTGTTAAGAAGGAGCTAATACTAATTGTTTTAGTGCTTTTATAGATCTTGGAAATGGACTTGATTACTAAATTGATCCTTATGAGGGCTTCCAAAAATGGTATTCTCCTTGTATTATTGGCCCTTCGAGTCCTTTAATGGTAAGGGACTCCAAAGTAAAGACTGTGGAAACAAAACGTTTGGTAGAAGAACATTTGGAACATTTTGCAGAAGGGGATAAAAAAATCTTTGTAGGTGCGGGTCAGGGACTGATAAGGTAAATATTAAGGCCATTTGTGCGATGTGTGTGCCAACTCCAATTGATTTGGTGGCAAATGACAATGTCTCTAAATCTAAGCTAGGAGGAGATCAAGTTGCTTCTGATAAAGACAATTTAGTCAAACTACGTGAGGGTTGTATTCAAGGAGGGGATAACGTGGTTGTTAATGTCCTATTTTGGGAGACCATGTCCTTCCTCTGTTACTGTGAGAAGACAAGTTGAAGCTCAAAAATTTCCTTTGCCTATTGTAGGTAGAGATTGGTTATGGTTTTACTTGGAAAGTTTTTGGACTTTGATGCCTTAAGTAGAGGTTGTAGTGGTGTTGCCAATGGTCAATCCTAGGGTAGAAGAGAATAGCAAGAAGACGACCCCTCTCGACGTAAGGGTTCACAAAGACCTCTGTGAAGAAGTGTTGTTAGTAGTCGAAAGTGTTATAAGTGTGTGAAGTAAAGGAGTTCTCTAATAGTTCTCGGTGAAGAGGTGAAGATGAATGAGGTAGTGTCAATGGTTGAGAAGGCTTTAGTTGGGCACTTCCATGGGAGAAGAATCGGGGAAAAGATGTTGAAGTAGTGGGTTCATTCCAATTGGGTGCAAAAGTTAGAGTATACTTCAGTATTCTACATTATCACAAGAGACTAGATAGCCTTTATCTTTTGTCATGTAACGGATGTGGAGAGGGTATTGCCGTTGCATCGGAAGCGGGACACTACTCCTTTGTCCTTAAAGAATCGGTCCCTTTTTAATGCAAAGAATGAGAAGGTTGAGAAAACATCAGTGTGGATTGAATTGCCTAGCTTGCCTATTGATTTTTGGTCATTTGATGTGTTCAAGGAGATTGGGAATGCTCTTGGTCATTTCTATAAACCATATATGAATTTCCATAACACAAGCACTATAGTTGTTCGTATCCTGGTTAGCTTGGATTTGAGGGAGGATTTAGCTGCTATTATGACTCTGACAAAGGGCTCCTACTCCTTTGTCTAGATTTTGTATTCTTCGAGATTCTGTTCAAATGTATTTGATGCCATAAATATGGTCATTCGGTTGTTGAATGTAATCTGCCTCTCAACAGGATGGTTTGCGTCAAAAAATCTAAGGAAGGAGTCAATGGTAAGGAGGGACAGTGCTTTAGGTCTGTGTTCAATCCTGGTGGGCAGCGAGGCCTAAAAGAGGACTTATATCAGGTTCTGCAATGGCTAAAGAGCCTGATCAAGAGAGTGGTTTTCCATGTCAAAAGGAACCCGAACAACCCCCTCTAGTCTCAGATGTGGAAGAATTAAACGGTTCGCCTGCACAAGATTATATGTCCATAGCCAAAGATAAGGCTATAAGAAAATGGGCCCCTCAATTTTCTTTCTTCTCTTGATTGAGATTTTGTTCTTGGGTCAGGGTCAGACGTGGAGCTCAGGTCCACTTGTATTTGGGGAAGGGGGAAGTTCTTCTAGATGAACTATCTGTTATTGCGGAGAAACAAAAGACCTCATTGGGCTGTTTGCTTGAACTTGAGAAAGGGGTTATTGGAGGAGTTTCTATCCCAATTAGTGTTGTATCAAATTTTTCGAAGTGAGGGGGGTACTACCATGAATGTGGAGGGGGGTGTCGAAGGGGAACTTTAAATACAATTTGAGGTCTAAGAAAGAGGGTTCTTTTGGTTTTGATGGGGGGACAGAAGGGTGGCTTGAGTTTGATTGATGGAAAACGGTTTTAGGGACCAAGTAGGGAAAAGAAATCATTCATGTCCTTGGCACAAGAACAAGCATACAATAAAGCTCTAGCAGGAAAACAACTATCTTTGGTTGGGGTTCTTAGATTAAACATTGCCCCAGTGGAGGGTGCTCAATGATTTTGCTTATACTTCAATTGCAAAGGGTTGGGAAGTACCTCAAAAAATCAGGCTTTGAAGAGATTTGTGGAAGGCCACAACCCTGATATAATTTTTTTACAAGAGATCACGAATGAGGGTGGGAAAATTGTCAATAGACTTGAAAGATTGTTTGAGGGTTAGGTATTTTTGTATGTTGAGTCAAGGGGTAACACGGGGGCTTGATTACGAGATGGAATAGTAGAACTCTTTTTTGTTTCCAGTTTGGGTATTACTCTTTACTCCCGTGAGTTAGGAAAGGAAATAATTGTCCTAAATATTTATGGCCCATTTGCCCTAATAGAGTTTCGTTTTGGGAGATCTTCAATTGGGAATCTCATAAATGTGGGGATCTAAATTTTTCTTTGGGAAGATCAGATGTTTGGGGTCATGTGCTCAGGTTGATTCTCTTGAAGATTTTTTCTTACGGAAATTGGAAGTCGGGTTGGTTAATATTGAGCCAGTCAAATTGAAGCCTGCCTAGAGGATCAAAAGGGTTTGGGTGTGAAAGGATTGCAAAAAGACTAGACAGATTGTTGCAGTGTTCCACGAAAACACGTCTCCCCGAAAATTTTGTCGTCCCGGAGACGGGGACGTTTTAGAGACTCAAAGACGCCATGGGATTGTCCTGCCACTGCCACCAGTCGATAGGAAACATCCCCGAAACATTTTACCCAAATTGGGAACATTTCGGGAGACATCTCCACTTTTTGGGGACTTCTAGGAATCTCTGAGACGTCTCGAAGTAGTTCTAGAAGTCTCTCGGACTGTCCCAAAGACTCCCAGGCATCCCCCATAGCTAAGGTTGCTTTAAACTTTTGAATTTGTTTTAAAAAATTACACCCTCAACCTTAACCCTAATACTTAATGGGCCCCACCCACCCCGCAATCACTCCAAAAGAAACTATAAATAAGAGTTACACCCTCACTCCAAATCACAATCAAGAAATCAAAGCAAGAGTGAGAGCATTAGCAAGCAAGAGTGAGAGGGTGAGAGCATTAGCAAGCAAGAGTGAGAGAAATACCATTAGCAAGCAAGAGTGAGAGCATTTGCAAGGAAGAGGGACAACATTAGCAAACAAGTAACAACAAGAGTTAGAGCAAGTGCCAAATCTTCATTGCATTGGGCCACTAGCCAATTGTATTTGAATTTTGAATGTAATCATCATATTGAATATAAATATTAATATATTGATATTTAGAATTTTCATTGTTGAATGCAATGTGTATAATATTTCAAGATTTCATTTGTTGTTCCTTACACATTTTTTTTATAACTAATTTTTTCAAGTACCATATATATTTGTGCCACCATCCCACCGCCCCGTCATCCCCAAACTTAGGCCCTTGGTCCGCCAGTCTTTAAGACTTGTCCCCCTGTTCCAAGACTCCATGGAACACTAGATTTTTGTTGTCAGATTCAAACAGTGTGTGAGCTTGGTGGGGAGTCTGATCACAGTCCAGTGATGTTGGAAATGGCAGCTGCTGGAAAAGGGCCTTCTAGCCCTTTTAAATTCAATTTTGGAAGGTTGGGGAAGGAGGATTTTGTAAGATTGATCAGAGATCAGTGGGCTCCCTTTGATAAGCCACTTCGGGAATCAGCCTCTATCCAGTTTAAATCCAACCTTAAAAAGGTAAAGCAGGCTGCACTTGCTTGGGCTCGCGTGAAGAAAGTAAAGGACAAAATGGAAATAGCTGAAGTTGAGTCTAAACTTGAAGAGCCGTATAACTTTGAGGGGGGCGGGTTTCTTTTCTGAGTAGACAAAATCAGAAGTTAATCTTCTGGAATAGAGAAAGAGAAAACTCTTGGCAGACATAGAAGCAGCTTGGAGACTTAAAAGCAGAGCCCTTTGGCTAACTACAGGAAACGAAAATTCAAAAAAAAATCATTAATATGCAAAATCATAGGGAAAACATTAAAAATATTTGGAAATTTTCTAGGAATGTTGGATCAGTGGCCACTAGCTTTGAGGACATTGCAAATATTGGACGGGAACTCTTCGGGGATATTTATAAATTTGAAGATAGTGAAGATAGGATTACTGTAGCTGAGGTGGTTAAAATGACTTCATCCTTTCCCAATTTTGTTCGTGATGTTCAAAATATAAGCTTAATGGCGGAGGTGTCCGAGGAGGAATTGCACTCTGTGCTTCATAGCTTTCAAAACCGCTAGTCCAGAAGGGTGGTCGGTTGAATTTTTCTTTTAGGATTCTATGATGTTATCCAGGATTTGATGAAGGTTGTCAAGGAGCCAAGATCTTCTAGGAGAATCCTTGCTGCGTTTAATGCAACCTTTATAGCCCTCATTCCTAAATCTGACAACCCTACCTCTTTTGAAGAATACAGGCCTATATCTCTTTTGAATTGTATTTATAAGATTATTGCAAAGATCACTACAACAAGGGTTAAAAGCTTGCTATCTATGTTTCTTTCTAACGAGCAATTTCCCTTCCTTGAAGGGAGGCAGACTCATGAGGCAATTGGGGTGGCTCAAAAGGGCCTTCACACTATAAAAATTAGGAATCTCAAAGCTATGGTGGTCAAAGTTGCCTTGTCCAAGGCTTATGATAGGGCTAGTTGGTTGTATCTGTGTTTGATGTTATTCAATTGGGCTTTTGCATATGTTTTGTTAATTGGGTTATGAGTTGTGTGACTTCAATCTCTTTTTCAATCTTGATTAATGGAGTAACATATGCTCTTTTAAAGCCTGACAGAGGGCTGCATCAAGGCTGTCCTTTATCTCTTCTTTTCTTGAATGTTGTTGAAGGACTGAGTAGAGCTTTGAGGGATGCAAAGAGAACAGGGGCTTTTAAGGGTATTAAAGTTGGGAGTTTTTTTCTCTCGCACCTCCTACTTGATGATGATATCTGAATTTTCTGTGGTGGTACTAGATGAGATGCTATCAAGCTCGAGGAGATCTTTGATTTATACTACATGGCTACTGGAATGAAGATAAATATAGGAAAATATTTTGTATCTTTTAAGGGGATCCCTAAAGAAGATAAGATATTTTGCATGCAATTATTTCCTTATCATCTAAGTGATTTGGAGAAGGGCTTGAAATACTTGGGGCTTGTTTTAAAACCTGGTGATTATTTTAAAAAAAACTAGCACTAGTTATAACAAAAATGGAAAAGAAGATTTTTATCTGGTGTCATCGATGGTTATCTAGAGGTTTTGGTCAAGTTTGTCTTGAGACTTAGAGGCAATACCTATTTATTGCATTGTTCATGTGTTTATCCCTAAAAGAACACTAGCGAAGATCAGAAAGAATCAGCTTTAGGTTCTTAAGGTCAGGGTGCAGGGAGGAGAGGGGGGTACCTCTAGAGAAATGGCAGAGACTGGTTGTGCCTAAAGAACCGGGAGGTTGGGGGTTTGAAAAATATATTCCTTTTTGTGCTAAAACCTTGGCAGCATAAAGTGTGTGGAGGCTCATTCAAGGTAAAGGTTTATGGAGCCAATTTGTTGTTCAAAAATATATTAAGCCTGGATCAGTGGAAGACTGGATTAGCAGGCCTTGGAAGAATATACAAAATGTTTCAATTATGTGGAAAGCAGTTGTTTTAGCTTTTCCGTTGATTGGAAACTGGCTTGTGTGGAAGGTGGGGATGAGAAATAAAGATAGAGTGGGGTCAGATCTGTGGGTGAATTGTGGTGCTAAGTTCAAGTTACCTGATCACATAATTCATCATTTGAGGGAAAGAAGCTTTTATAAGCTTAGCCAGGCAGCTGATGCAGAACTTTCTTTAATTTGGAGGCAAGCGAGAAAGACTGCTGGAATGATAGGTTTTAGAGGGGAGGACGCTGTTGTTTGGGATGTATATGCTACCAGGCTTAGATCTAGTCATATGAGTATAATTGAAGAGGAGGATAGCTTAATCTGGTCAGGCAACCCTGCTAGTTTTTACACTCCTAAGGTAGGATATAAAGTGTTAAGCATTAGGGAGGGAATGCAGGATCCAGTGCAGTGGTGGAAGAATGTGTGGAAGTTCAAATGTCCTTCAAAAAATTATATTTTCATGTGGCTGGTCCTCAATAATAAATCTCTTACCTAGGATAATCTGCAAAAAACGAACAAGAATGGACCTAGCAGGCGTCCCTTATGAAAAGATAGTGAGGAATCAAATTACCATCTCATAATGTATCATGCATATACTGTATAGGTTTGGAAGGAGGTGGACGGTTCTATTGGACTTAGGAATGTTTGGAGAGAAACTTCTATTAAAACAGTTTAAAAGCTTGGTGTGGAAATTTAGATCTGAAGAGGTTTAAAGCCCTGCTATTGATAAATGCCTGGGGTATTTGGCTCACGAGAAACGCAAGTCTTTTTTATGATAGATCTATACCTCCAATTCAGTGTGCTTCTCTGGGAATAAGTATTCTCAAAAGCTTTAATCAATTGAAAAAGGATAAGCCTGCTAGACAGATTGTTGTAGAGAATATCAATAATACTGGTTCATGGGTTTATTTTGATGGTGCTTCTCAAGGGGATCCACCGATCGGTGGGGCTGGAGGTGTTATATTCTTAATGGATACTCGCTCTTTAAAATTTAAAGTTGGACTTGGTCAAGGATCTACCAATTTTGCAGAGTTGATAGTGCTGAAGTTAACTCTTACCCTGAAAAAGCTATTTCAAATTTGCAAACTTTTGGGGATTCTTTGATGGTTATAAAAAGGTTGAATAAGAATTATGCAATGGCAACTTTCTTGCTGCAACCCATCTAGATGAGATCAGAGGTATACTTCATATATTTGATAGAATCTCTTTTCATCGTATTTACAGGGAAAGAAATGAGATTGCTCAAAGGCTGGGTTACAGCTAGCACTTAGACATTGGATTATACAAGAAGAATATAGTGGCCTAAATTCTGTATATATCCATCCTCCTTTCTTTTAAGACACTGCAAAGGATGTACATGCTAATGGTTGCATAAGTATACAAATGCTAAGTGGAAATTAAATGATTTTCTTTGCATAAATCTGATTAACAGATGCCCCTGGGAAAACTCCTGACTTAAGGGTTTGTGAAGATATATTTTTTGGGGTAGTTTCCATTTCGGATATACCTTTCTTGCATTGATTCTTCTAGTTGTCTCTTGTTGAACTATGTGTTGGCATTTGTTTGGTTTCTTGTGTTTTTTGTTGATCTTTTTTCCGTAAAAGGAAACTGGAATGCTGTAAAGCACCTACTGAATGTAGTTGTATTTTTCTTGAATAAAATTACGAATTTTTTTCCGGAGGGAAAAAAAAAAACTAAAAAGGCACAAGGGGAAATTATGGATCATCAACAACCACCCCTTTTACAACCAAAGATCATCATCAAAAACTACCTCCACCAATCTCCACAACAGCGTATAGACAAGTTCAATTACCTTTGAAACATGTTACCCCACACAAAATGGCAACCATACTGCATCTCCATTTACCAAACCTACAAAAGTTTAGCAATAGGGCCTGGACTAGAATTCGCCAATACATCAATAGCTTAACCACAACATGCATCAAACAATTATCACGTACCACAGTCTTCAATATAGCATACAATGCCCTTCTTTGAAATAGTCCCAATGGCTACCCGTAAGGTCCACAATATCCAATCTTTTGTCAATTAAATTATAGAGATATGTTGGAATTGAAGAAAATTGCAAACCAAGTTTTATAACCTCTTCACAAATCACAATGAATCGATATGGAGAAGAGTCTTTTTCCATTGTTACCATGTTCGGAAAGTTCGGGGTAGTTTGGATAGGGAAAAAAGTTCGGATGTTCGGGATTTTGCAAAAAATTCAGTTCGGTCCGGTCTTGAAGTTGGTACAGATTATTGGAAATAATCTTGCACAATAAAAACACCGAATAAAATAATATTAGAATAATTTTCAATTCATCCGGGATATGTCTTCATTTACATTGAGAGGTATAAATACACATATGATCTCCTATTAAATAGGAGTCATCCTTTATCCCACATATCTCTCAATCTTCCACTAATCTCTCTCAATCCCTTAGTTATCTCAACACACTCAACTAATCCTAAAAATACCAACGTGAGTTGTTTATACAACAAATTCGCAACTAATATATAAAACCTATATTACTAATATGAAATATATTTTCTCATATTTAATAATATTACATTTTATTTATTCACCCATATATACTATCTCCATGATAATATATATTACAATAAAACATTCACCAATGTAAACAATATAATATTCCTAACATTCACTCCCCTATTGTTTACATTATTACTTCCCCTACACTCCCCTAATGTGAACAATGTAGAAAATAATAGTTACACTTTCTCTGTAGCTTGCACACCCCTGTTTGCTCATGATCTTGGTACACATATGGACCTCAATCCAAGGTAAGAACCCATGTTCATGAACCTCTGTTCATCCCCTTCAAGTATCATGATGCTGACTTTGTACTTGTGTTTTCTTCTTTCTATTACAACATTACATCAAGGAGGTTTATAAAAGGAAATTACAATTGAACAAGAATTTCCTTCTGTTCTTATTACAAAACACACAATAATGGAATCAAACACACAACTGAAATAAATTTGTCACCAATACATTTGAAGCAGTCTCTTTGTTGGTGACTAACAAGAGATGTTGATCTGCCTCCTCCTCCTTTGCCTCCTACCTCTATCTGAAAGTTATCTAAAGAGGGAAGTCTTCATAATCATAACCACTGAAATCACCCTCTGGTTCTTCCTTATCATCGTCTTCTTCTTCATCAACATCAGTTGGTCCGTCTTCTTCTTCATCAACATCAGTTGGTTTTGAAAGATTACCTTCAACAATTTCCCACAAGTCTTTATTGATCAAAAGTAATTGAATTCGCACTTGCCATGTGTGAAATTCTTTGCCATTGAATTTTTGTAATGGGATTTCCATTATGGATGCCGAACTCAGTCAAAAATGCACCCTTACGATAAAGTAAAATTTTATTTTCAATTGGCAGTAGAAAGCATATGATCAATGCAAAGATCTTGAAAAAACATACATTTTCAAAAAAAACATCACCTCAATCTGAGTTACGAGGTGAAAGATATGACACTTCCAAGTTTTAAGTCTGACATCTTTCTGGACCCTTTCCAAAAATGGCAAATTTTATTTTTATTCTTGTGTTTTTTTCCAAAAATGGCAAAAAATAAAGATAAAAAACGCAGCGTTACCAAAACGGCGATACAATACACAAGCCGATCAAAGTTACCAAAATGGCGATGCAATACACAAGCTGATCAATAGAATGCGCAGGCAGAAGGACGATGCAATACGCACAAACAACTATGCAATGCGCACGCAGAACGATTCAGTTCGCAGGCAGAATGCTCTAATACGCAGGATGATGCAATCAGTATATCCACCCTACCAGCCCGTGGACATTGCAATGAGAAAGTTTTATTCAAAGACTCTCATCCTAAAATCCCTGCTCTAATACTAGATCTTGAAGTTGGTACAGATTATTGGAAATAATCTTGAACAATAAAAACACTGAATAAAATAATATTAGAATAATTTTCAATTCATCCGGGATATGTCTTCATTTACATTGAGAGGTATAAATACACATATGATCTCCTATTAAATAGAAGTCATCCTTTATCCCACATATCTCTCAACCTTCCACTAATCTCTCTCAATCCCTTAGTTATCTCAACACAGTCAACTAATCCTAAAAATAACAACGTGAGTTGTTTATACAACAAACTCACAACTAATATATAAAACCTATATTATTAATATGAGATATATTTTCTCATATTTAATAATATTACATTTTATTTATTCACCCATATATAGTATCTCCATGATAATATATATTACAATAAAACATTCACCAATGTAAACAATATAATATTCCTAACATTCGGTTTGTAAAAAAATTATGAATTTTTAAAAAATATAAATATAAATAGTTATAAAAAATAAAATACTTAATAATAATATACAAAAAAATTAAACCTAAAATAATCAAATTTATATAACTAGTTATTAAAGTTACTAAACATTTGATAATAAATTTAAATATTACTCTTATGGATGGCTAATACATAATAAGTCTCTAAGTATTAATATCTCTACACATTACTATCAAATTATTAATTGTCTCTAAATAATAAAATATTACTATTACGGATTACTATGAGTCTCTTAAGTATTATTAATAAATGCTCGTACTCTAAACAAAGGAAAAAGAAAACAAGGTAAACACGATATGTATATAGTTTTAAAAATATTATTATTAATATTTAAATTTGATACATACCTATACTCCCTCTCGAACATAGAAACACGAATACAAGGAAAGTCGATAACTAAATTTAACTATCAACAATATAAATTTAATATCATTAATAAATAAATAATTTTATTTAGTTAATAAGCACTAATATCATAATAATAATATAAAAAATTTAACAGTACAATTTTTATTTTTATTTTTTCAACAATCGATTAATATTGATTAATATATATTATAATTAAAAAATATATTCATATATTAATAAATTTATTTATACACTAAAATTGAAACTTATTTTATTTTATATTATTACATATCAATATTAATATATTATTTGAGAATCGGTGTTCCTTAAATATATTAATATATTACATTAGATACTAAACTAGAAATATTCATAAACTTAATCTATTTCCTAACATACATACCTACGACTCACAATTTAAACCTAAAGATCAAAATGAAATGCAACCTTTCGAGTCTTTACCAATGTGGACCACCTGAGCACATTGCTAGGGCCAGCTCTCCCGCCAATCACCGTTGTTGTAGACTTTGCCTTGCCTCGAACACTTTGCCAAAGGCTCTTACGAATGCAAAGGTTTTCGTTTTTCATTTTTTTTTACTTCGGTTCCAGTGCCTTCCAAAAACTGCAATGAAGCTTTTCGAGTGCATGCGATGGGTTTTCCAATGGCTGCGACATGTTTTTCAGTGGCTGCGAGGAGGGCTTTCACGTTTTGTCACGTTTCACAAATATTTGGCCACTTTAGTTGCTTTAGGGTTTGGGTTTATAGATACATGTTTATTTTTCAAAGAATGTTTTTTTAAAAATTCTAAGGTCAAAACGAATTAAACCGAACAAGTTCAGTTTTACCAAAAAATTTGAGCTGCACCGAATTTCGACCATATTCGGACGAATATGGTAACTATGCTTTTTTCACAAGGTTGTCCACACTTCAAAATTTATGCCTCGGCAATCTAAAGATGCAATCGTTAAACACCTAATCCAAGAAATGTTTGCCACTTAGGTCGCCATTAAACCTTCTCCCGAAGTTAAAACTTTTTACTCTGATGATAATATTATAGGCCACAACAAGCATAGTTGTCAAATACCTAAGCACCTAATAGCACAGGGGAAGGTCTATAGTGACCAAACAACAAACATTTGATAATAAATTTAAATATTACTCTTACAGATGGCTAATACGTAATAAGTCTCTAAGCGTTAATATCTCTACACATTACTATCAAATTATTAATGTCTCTAAATAATAAAAATATTACTATTACGGATTAGTATGAGTCTCTTAAGTATTATTAATAAATGCCCGTACTCTGAACAAAGGAAAAAGAAAACAAGGTAAACATGATATGTATATAGTTTTAAAATATTATTAATATTTAAATTTGATACATACCTATACTCCTCTCGAACATAGAAACACAAATACAAGGAAAGTCAATAACTAAATTTAACTATAACCAATATAAATTTAATATCATTAATAAATAAATAATTTTATTTAGTTAATAAGCACTAATATCATAATAATAATATAAAAATTTAACATTACAATTTTTATTTTTATTTTTTCAACATCGATTAATATTGATTAATATATATTATAATTAAAAAATATATTCATATATTAATAAATTTATTTATACACTAAAATTGAAACTTATTTTATTTTATATTATTACATATCAATATTAATATATTATTTGAGAATCAGTGTTCCTTAAATATATTAATATATTACATTAGATACTAAACTAGAAATATTCATAAACCTAATCTATTTCCTAACATACATACTACGACTCACATTTAAACCTAAAGATCAAAATGAAATGCAACCTTTCGAGTCTCTACCAATGTGGACCACCTGAGCACATCGCTAGGGCCAGCTCTCCCGCCAATCACCACTGTTGTAGACTTTGCCTTGCCTTCCCTTGCCTTGCCTCGAACACTTTGCCAAAGGCTCCTACGAATGCAAACATTTTCATTTTTCATTTTTTTTTACTTCGGTTCCAGTGCCTTGCACGTTTTCCAGTGCCTTCCAATAATTGCGATGAAGCTTTTCGAGTGCATGCAATGGGTTTTCTAGTGGCTGCAACGTGTTTTTCAGTGGCTGCGAGGAGGGCTTTCACGTTTTGTCACGTTTCACAAATATTTGGCCACTTTAGTTGCTTTAGGGTTTGGGTTTATAGATACATGTTTATTTTTCAAAGAATGTTTTTTAAAATTCTAAGGTCAAAACGAATTAACCGAACGAGTTCGGTTTTACCAAAAAATTCGAGTTGCACCGAATTTCGACCATGTTCAGACAAATATGGTAACTATGCTTTTTTCACAAGGTTGTCCACACTTCAAAATTTATGCCTTGGCAAACTAAAGATGCAATCGTTAAACACCTAATCCAAGAAATGTTTGCCACTTAGGTCACCATTAAACCTTCTCCCAAAGGTAAAACTTTTTACTCTGATGATAATATTATAGGCCACAACAAGCATAGTTGTCAAATACCTAAGCACCTAATAGCACAGGAGGAGGTCTATAGTGACCAAACAACAAACATTTGATAATAAATTTAAATATTACTCTTACAGATGGCTAATACGTAATAAGTCTCTAAGCGTTAATATCTCTACACATTACTATCAAATTATTAATGTCTCTAAATAATAAAATATTACTATTACGGATTAGTATGAGTCTCTTAAGTATTATTAATAAATGCCCGTACTCTGAACAAAGGAAAAAGAAAACAAGGTAAACATGATATGTATATAGTTTTAAAATATTATTAATATTTAAATTTGATACATACCTATACTCCTCTCGAACATAGAAACACAAATACAAGGAAAGTCAATAACTAAATTTAACTATAACCAATATAAATTTAATATCATTAATAAATAAATAATTTTATTTAGTTAATAAGCACTAATATCATAATAATAATATAAAAATTTAACATTACAATTTTTATTTTTATTTTTTCAACATCGATTAATATTGATTAATATATATTATAATTAAAAAATATATTCATATATTAATAAATTTATTTATACACTAAAATTGAAACTTATTTTATTTTATATTATTACATATCAATATTAATATATTATTTGAGAATCAGTGTTCCTTAAATATATTAATATATTACATTAGATACTAAACTAGAAATATTCATAAACCTAATCTATTTCCTAACATACATACTACGACTCACATTTAAACCTAAAGATCAAATGAAATGCAACCTTTCGAGTCTCTACCAATGTGGACCACCTGAGCACATCGCTAGGGCCAGCTCTCCCGCCAATCACCACTGTTGTAGACTTTGCCTTGCCTTCCCTTGCCTTGCCTCGAACACTTTGCCAAAGGCTCCTACGAATGCAAACATTTTCATTTTTCATTTTTTTTTACTTCGGTTCCAGTGCCTTGCACGTTTTCCAGTGCCTTCCAATAATTGCGATGAAGCTTTTCGAGTGCATGCAATGGGTTTTCTAGTGGCTGCAACGTGTTTTTCAGTGGCTGCGAGGAGGGCTTTCACGTTTTGTCACGTTTCACAAATATTTGGCCACTTTAGTTGCTTTAGGGTTTGGGGTTTATAGATACATGTTTATTTTTCAAAGAATGTTTTTTTAAAATTCTAAGGTCAAAACGAATTAACCGAACGAGTTCGGTTTTACCAAAAAATTCGAGTTGCACCGAATTTCGACCATGTTCAGACAAATATGGTAACTATGCTTTTTTCACAAGGTTGTCCACACTTCAAAATTTATGCCTTGGCAAACTAAAGATGCAATCGTTAAACACCTAATCCAAGAAATGTTTGCCACTTAGGTCACCATTAAACCTTCTCCCAAAGGTAAAACTTTTTACTCTGATGATAATATTATAGGCCACAACAAGCATAGTTGTCAAATACCTAAGCACCTAATAGCACAGGAGGAGGTCTATAGTGACCAAACAACAAACAAAAAAAATCTAAACCAAAACAATGAATACACCAAAAGGAGGAATTGTCTTCATTTGGAGAAAAGTCACTTGCCACTTGCCACTTATAGAAACAACAAAGGAGAAAAATATAATGGCCTAGCAAACAATTACTCTTCACATCACGAAATTTCAAGGTAGAATTTCTTCCTCAAAAAAGCCACTTGCCCCCTTATAGAAACAAAGGAGAAAAATGTAATGGCCTAGCGCATGAGGTGGTAAAATAACTCACAATGACCAAACAACAAACAAAAGAAGAACTCTAAACCAAAATAGTGAATACACCAAAAGGAGGAATCGTCTTCATTTGGAAAAAAGAACAAAACATTTAACCAAAAATGTCTCCACACATCACGAAATTTCAAGGTGGAATTTCTTTTTCAAAAAAGCCATTTACCCCTCATAGAAACAACAAAGGAAAAATATGTAATGGCCTAGCAAACAACTACATCCACTTATACTTCTTTCTCTAAAAATTTAAATAAATTAAGTCTTTTTTGCAGTGTACTTGGTTTGTTAATGGTCATTGCTATGTAAGGTTATTATTCCTTCACTTTTCTCTTGATGCTCATTGCTATGTGATGTTATTATTCCTTCACTTTTCTCTTGATGGTCATTGCCATGTGATATTATTATTCCTTCACTTGTCTCTTGAGATCAAATGCAATACATGTTCACTACTCGGCCACACATAAGTGTTTGGAGAATAAGCCTCATTTGGTTTTCAAATTGCTTCTAGATTCTTTACAATTGAATGGAAGTAATAATATTATACTTATAGCAAATAAATAGCATCTTGTCTCATTATGTATTTTGGTTATCTAAATAGGTTTCATTTCATTAATTAAAATACTTATAGCACACATTTAAACATAGCACCGAGCATTGAATGAGTCAACTGTATTACTGTAACTACATAAATGAGGCAAAACACAACAAATTTTAAATCTGTAACTGAGTTTGGTTCACTATTAACTCATTAATTATTCTCGAGGACATTTTTCCAAATATATATTCTTCCAATGGATAAAAAGTACATTGCTACCCATTGATCTACTTACCATACATTGATTTTTAAGACGTTTGATCAAACTGATATTTTAAATTATTACAGCTCACACCAACAACTCAGAGAAGTGCATCATTGCATTGCATACCGTTTCTGTTGCAGATGTACCAGTTCTTGCAAAATCATGTTCTTCGAAACTTTCAAAAATTCTGCAAAACCATTAAATGACATTCTTTAGATGTATGAATGATTTTATCACCTGGAACTTAACATATCGAACCTTGACAGCTGCAAGTTGTACGCCCTTGTACCTCATAACCTCTTCTTTAGGTAAATTTGTGAAGAATAAACCACAATCACCATGCAGCATCTGAAACACATGGAAGAGAAAAATATATTTAAGTATTGTTAAATATAAAACTTAAATTAGGAGATCCTGTACAAAAAGAAACAAGTAGCCATACCGCACCAGCCTTGTGAATATCATCTTTGGCTTCATCGGCAGGAGTTCGACCCAAGGCAATCTGTAACACTTTGTTTGATCCCAAAAAGAACCTGCCATGTGCAAAAAATCCATTGCAATGATATTGAAGTATTAAATAAGTCTTATCTTTTACAATCAGTGTACATTGTAGGAATATCAATTAAACCACAATGGTAAAACATTAAAAAAACTGAAATTTTTGAATCACTGAAAGCATGGTCCAGTTTGATCCAGGTACAAGCAACTACGTGAATGAACTTTCACTTAGATACAAGAGTGAGGATAGCAAACGTCATAACACAACTATCTATCAAAAAATCAAATAAACAAGCACAGAAAGAGGCCTTTTTCCCCTCGTGTTAACTTTTAAACATTAAAACTTTCAACAAGTCATATCTACGAGTATAAATTTTAGTTCAAAGAATTAAGCAATCCCAGATCATAATGGAAGGATTCTATGTAGACCATTCATTTAAATCTCATTTTTATGGTGAAATCACAGCAACATGGACCCCAATAACTTCTATGAAAAATCTTCTAAATCCAATAGCTGACAACCATAAACAAGTGTTCTTTCATTTCTAAATGTGAAAATAAAATTGACTATGGATTAAGTCTATCAAAATATCCTAGGACTTTGGCCAGGACCAACCAATCTAATAAAAGATGACACTCCCGAGAAGGAATGAGCAACTCATTAATATTTGCCAAATCACCAAGATTCGGTCAAATTAAACTTTACCAAGAACACAACTTTCATTGTAATTCTTTCTCTGCATTTTCTACAACATAATATCTGTATTGTACCATCTCAAAAATTATCAAGTTAAAAACACTATATGGAAAAATGTGCCAAATAACTATTTGCAAAATATTCAGCTAGCATTTAGTTATGACAGAATAATTGGTGAGATTTCGGAGAGTATCACCAATTGAAGTGTGGCCATCCAAACTAACTGAGCAATCTAAAGTGAGGTTGGTCAGAAAGAGTCACAGAAATTTTCCAACATCTCAAGAATGAGGATAACTGAACTTATGACAACCTGCTACTGGTAAACTGGCAAATAAAAGTCTTAATAATAAATTACTTCAATAGAACCCCTTAATTCAACAATCAAAAACTTGAAAACTAATTGTTAAAGAATTTCAACCAACATTTTTCAGAATAATATTATTGGAAGAGAAAACACGGTAGAGCATCAAATATTCTAAAGCCAGCATTTGGATCATAGAGCATGATATTTGGTTCAGAGTATAATTCAAAATTCATTCAACAAAAAATAAGTTTTGTCAACAGTACCTGCTACTGCTCTTCAATTGGTCTCTGAGCTCTTTAAATTTTAGATTCCGCATGTTTTCAAAAGAGAAAAACATACAATGAAATGTAATCCTCCACAGCTTGTCTCACAGCACTAACTATTGACTCCTTATGCTCCCTCCCCTTCCTTTTGGTTTTGGAAAGTGTAACTGCAATCATTGTAAAAATGAAAATAAGAATATTGAATTGCTATCAGTAGTTCAACACTAAATGCCTGAAATATGCAAACAATCAAGTTAACAAGCATATGCCCACAGAACTAATGTCCATAGCGCACAGAAAAGCATGAGGATAAAGGAAGATGACACAAGTTACAAGCTTTTTGTTCTAATACACAATATTGTAGGCCCTCCTATTTCATTTTCTTAACTTCAGTTGAACCTCATTTACAAAGAGTATTTAAAAAAGTGAATCAACTATTACGCCTACTTTGAAAAAGAGAGTAACTAAACTCTACATTTTTTCAGCTTTGTTGGTTGAGGCCTATTTACTTTGTAAAAGTCCTCACAAAGACTATATATAGAACTTAGAGGTTGTCTGACCAGACCACAGAATGAACAATTTCATTTAGTAGTTTTGAATAACTGATACAAAAACTAAGTTTTTCCCTTTGGGAAAAATGTACCTAAGAGCTTTGAGGGATTATCAAGGGGTCATGCAGAATAAACCCCCTCTTAGGATCTCTTCGAACTCCATACAAGATCTATCAGTTGATGTCCCCTTGTTATATTACCCGTATATTTATACCTAAGTAACTGAAACGTTTTGGATACGGGAGCGGGTATAGAGTATCCGATACGCGGAAACGGCAAAAAAAAATTTGACCCCGGATACGGCGTAGGATACGGCAGTACAAAAACTATATAAAAATTTTAAAAAATGTAAATTTCAGCCTTCTAAATAGGAATTTAATTCATTAACCACGTATTATGCATATGAAAGACAAGATATAAGCTAAATAAGTGAATAACCACAACAAACAAGCTAGAATACATTTATATATTGCAAATATATAAATTTATATAAAAAATAAAAAACAAATTATGGATTAAAAAAAAATATGCCCTTGAAATTTATGTATTAAATTTATGGAAAAAATAAAAAACAAATTAAAAAAACATGTTTAGGCTTGGGTGCGGGTAGGGAGCGGTGAGGGGACTGCGGGAAACGGCTAAAAAAATGTGTTTAGGCTTGGGAGTGGCACGGGAGCGGCATGCCGTACCCGGCCGTTTCTGCAGTCCCCTCACCGCTCCCAAGCCGCTCCTGTTGCCAATCCCGTTCCCGCTCCCACAGCCCTGGGATGCCATTTCGGCTACCTACATTTATACTAATCGACAAAGCCAGTGACTGCCTTGTATAGCTACCTCATACTATGCATCTAATGTTATTCTAATCACAATGCATTGATGTTATAAGGCATCAAACTCTATTGTGATAATATTTCTGGTAATTATAGTATTAATCAGTCCATCCTCTGTGTCAAAGCAAGCTCCAATTTAATTATCAATTCTTCTACTAGCTCAAACTTTAGACTTACACCAACCATTGATTGGCTCCCAGCTTGACTTAGTTTGTGCATAAATGATAAAAATCCAACTAACAGACAATGTTATGAAATTTACAAAACTTCCAAAGTAAAATTGGAGTGGTAATACACTATTAAACTAGACTGTTTCGGTAAGGGGACGGTACGCTGAAATGGCAAATTTTCAAAAACCTCGGGTACAGTACGCTGTGGGTATGTTTACATATATATATATAAAGAACATATCAAGAAAAATCATCTTCATGGATGGCACTTGCAGCTTATATACGTATACATACATACATACATATATACATATATGTATATATTTATATATATATAAAGAACATATCATCTAGATGATCCTCAAAATCATCTTCATGGATGGCACTTGCAGCTCCACTCCCACTAGCTCCACTGTCAAACCCTTGTGAAGGGCTCCCTTATATGGTTTGATTTTGGACTTCTGTGGCAGTTTACTAGAAGATGCTTATGGAATTCATAGAAAGAATTAATAAACTGCCACAGAATTCCAAAACCAAAGCATATTCACACTTTACTTTGTAGAATTAATATATACTTAGCCATAGTATCCAGTACACACTGTCTGAACAAAATCTCGTGTTTGCAAATTAATTAATCTAAATGAAAGTCGGTAACAGTATATAGAGCATGTGCCACGTAGCATTTTGAATCGACGTGAAATTAATCCTATACTGCAGCATAAAATCCCGATATAAGATGATTTTCAATTGCCAGCATTTGCTTATTTTGCGATTTCATCCAAGCCTCCTTTAAGATTTCATCCGAGTCCCACTGTTTCCCTACTGCATTATTATTTTTAATTGAGAATTTTTCTCAACCTCCGGCATTAGATGTTACTTTTGAAACTCGGGTAGTTCATATATGTTAGCATTCAAATAGAATAATTGATGGCATATCCCTGTCTTGTCTTGTTGGGTGCAGTCAAATTTTGATGGCTTGGTCATAGTGTAATATCTATTTGTTTTTCGGAATTGAAATTTGTTTTACGAGGGTTAGCAGAACACTTTCCGATATGTATTTTTGGTCTGTAATATTATCCATTCGAAGCTAGTTAGGAGCTTTTTTTTTTAATGAATTTTGAAATTGGCAGAACTGTGCTGCGGGTACGCTGCACTGCAGATACTACCTGCAGGCCTCGGTTACATCCCAGGTACGGAAATCTGTACCTGGGCATACCTGGGGCCTGCAAATACGTACCTTCAGCATACACAGGGCATTTCCATACCCGTACCAGGTACATATCAGGCCTGGTACGGGGGGTACTAGGCGTTTCTGGGCAGTCTAGCTATTAAAAATTAAAATAATATAAAATACAGCATAGTGGGTATGACTGATTGGTTGGTCAGAGCAATTGCCGCGTTGACAATCCAAGTTCAAAATTTTGAATCCCATCTAAAAACTGCTAGGCCAAGCAGCACTTGATAATGTGGCCGCAATAGAATGAGGCTAAAAAGCGCATGTGCTACACACCTGAGGAATGGAACCCTCTGACTAAGCTCCAAAAACAGAACTGGAGCCTGATTTTTCCCAGGTAGCCTGAACAAATTTTTATTTATTAGGAAATATATTACATAACATTGATACAAAAATGTTAGTACCATGGCCCTTCTTGGGCTTATAGCACTCTCAAATCGTGCGGCACCTTCCCAACCACATATCATATGATCCTATAACTCGGATGCAATAAATACTGTTATATACCAATTACTTGCCACAGCTTTGCAGTAAATAGTTTATAACAAAAAAAAAAACCAAAAAGTGGCATATTTCAGCATGTGCAATAGTTTGCCAAGTGCTTGATCAGTGCACCTCTACAGGACCTCCAATATCTGAGCATGTGCAGAGGAAAGTGAAGCAGCAGTTCCTACAAGTCTGACAAATACTGAGAAATCAGATTGAAACTACAGTAAAATCTTGAAACTAAAATATTATAAGGGCTTTGATTGTTCTCTTCTACTTCTCAGCATGAATCATTTGCTTCGCTTTTTCTAGCTCTTGATATTTTAAATTCAATTGTATTCCTTTAGGGGACAAGATAGTCAAAAAGCCATGATGTACATTTGGACCGTCTACTGCTCTTATCTTACAAGAAGGGAGTTTCTAGAAAGCTACTGATAAAACTATTGAAATGGGGGCCATGTAAACACATCGACCTCTGTGTTCCATAGAGGCACATCCCAAGTGCACAGTAATTAATCATTGGCAACTAGGCTAAACACAATTTTTCATACCTCCTTAAGGGAAATACCATAAGCACAGGACCCTGAGCACTTCAGACACCTGTTCAGTGTCTTGAATCCTGGGACAACACTGAACAGCACTTTAATCCGTAAAGACTTTACAGACATCAAAATTGTGATGACTGGTTTGACTACCCATCAAAGCTACCTCCCTGATCTCCATAAAAAAGAATAATATGCAATTGACTTTGATGTTGTTTCACATGTTACTACCTTAAAATCAACCTCGATTTGGGTAAAATCTGTGTTTTTTCTTTATGTAAGTCGTCAATAACTACTGTTGCAATTTGAAGTGGCAGCACTGGAAAAATAAAGAAACCTACACAAGTTTCCAAATTGTGTTAGACTATTAGAATAAGAGTCGGCTTGTCCTACAGGCCCATAGCTGAAGATAAGCTTCAAATGTTTTTTTTCTCATTTTGTTATAAAATTTATTCAGCTGCTTTCACTAGAACAAAATCTATTATATTAACTCTTCTAACATATTTCAATGGCATTCTCAAGGTTACTCTTAACCTTCTCAAATTGTCCAGTTAGTAATCAATCCTAGCTGCGAGGTAGAAATATTGACATGTTGATGACACGAGTTAAAGCCCTGTTGGGCATGCTTGCACTGCTGAAGTTGAAGTGTTAAAGCAAACCCCGCATACAAGACGTTAGGAATAAATTCAGGCAGTTTTCAGTGTAATAGGAACCCTATGATGTGACTTCAAAGCCAAAATGTCCAAACTTTAGAGTGCAAATTGCATTCCACGTGACAAGTTACCAAGAAGAGAGTGTTACAATTTACCTACAGAAAAAACTGAGATGTTCACTTAAACTCATTTTCACTTGCCACAAGAAGTCCAAGACAGCCCACCAATTAGCAATAAGTTCAAAACAGACTTCTTAGAATAAATAAAGAGTTGCTCTAAGACACTTCCAAGGAGAGAAGGTTCGATAGCTACTTCAAAACAGACTTTTTACTTTGATCTGCGGATAACTATTCAATATTTGAGAGAATTCTGTGCAGGAAAATAATAAAGAAGCCATAGTTTTACTTCCAATCTATCTTAGTCTGTAAAATGGGCCTCAACTTCGTGTGAAACTCCACCAAATTCCCTGGCGTAATGAAAAATGAGTTTAAACGTCATTCGGTATTCTTCTTCTGACTGAGGGACGGGTCAAACCCACGATTATCTAGAAAATTAAAAATAATACCATTCCAATATATATCCAAATTTATAAACCATCTTTATTTTTTTGTACAGAACTGACCTAATCTAAAATATCTGAGTCTATGTTCCCTACGATTACCAGCGATTCTCTGTGATGCAAAATAGCATTTACTACTGATCTACATTGCGGGTATGAAAAACTACTGAAATGTTTTTTCAGTGAAATTTACACAATTCCAAGCAAATAAAGTGTTTATGATAGCGATCTGTGAAGAATAAGAAAACAATATATATACACACAAATTAAAGCTTCCAATATATGGATGCACTTATGAAAACAGAAAACACCCAGTAAAAGCTAACGGCATTTCATTTCAACAAACGAAAAAATACTGTGCCAGATGAAATTAGGACTCACCAACTTTGTTACGTTTAGACTTTGGCATATTTGTTTATCAGAACCGTGCAATCTGTAAGAGCAGAAAATGCGGCCGAGAGAGATTTTTGCTCAAGGGTTTATCTGATAAACAAAAGGGGAAGAGGAGGGACCTGATGATATTTGAAATTAGGGTTTTAGGAATTTTTTGGCCTTTTAAAAGAGCTTACAAAAACCGCGATAAGTATTAACATCTTATAAGCGTTTTGAGGTTTTCATTGTTAAAATTTTAGATTTCCTTTTATTATACTCACGAAGGCAATTATATAGTTTCCACACTAACTAGTATTCATTTTGATACAATCCAATAAAATAATGCCATGTGTATTTAAAATACATATACCTAAAGTTTCATAATACATTTTTATGATTTGCTTCAATTTTATTGGTTACCCCTTTTATTTGGTAATGTACACAAGTATTAATTGTTTGACATTGATGATAGGGGACAATTGTACCTCAAGTAGGTTATATTTGCCAGATTTAATTTCACATAGCCCTTTTGTGCACCATGCTCATTAATTATTTTCTCAAATTATTAGTTGTCTCATTATTCTTCGAATCTAGTTGTTTTGCACAAGACCATATGTACAATGCGAAAGAATAATGATTCCCATGTATGTTTACATTCCTCCTCACTCGTATTTTCACAGTTCAACGAGTAAACGCGTCTTCCTCCTCACTCATTTTTTCGCTTTCCTTATATGCCACTCTGATCTACTGGTTTGCTCAGCAGAATGAATGTTTCTCTTGGTATGGTTTAAATTGGTTGTTTTATTTTTATTTCAAACACCACAATAGCTCTTATTTTTGCTAATGTTGGGGAGCATTTTGTCGGTAAAATCTATTTTTAGGTTTTTGTTGTAATTTTTTTTTGGCATTATCATGATGAATAAATGGTTTCTAAACATTTCCCAGTGAAAAATACATATTATGTGTTAAATGCTTCGATTTTGGATCAAATGAGATGAATTTAGGCAGTTAATTAATTTTATATGGTTGGTTTGGGATTTTCTGCCTATTTTTCAATATGTTATTATTGAACTTAGCCGAAAACATTTTGTAGTTGCAATTGTAATGATCATCAGCCATTTGTTTGAATCCATTTTTTTAGCAATCTCTTATACACAGCTATGTTGTTTAGGTGTTTCATAGTCATAGAAAAACGTCTCATTTGTACATCCCTCTTTTCTATTTAAACAGTTATTATTTCTCTCTCCAAAATCCTATTTTTTCCTTTGTCCTCAACTAGGTAGTCATAGTTGCCTTTGTGCATTCTCTTTTATGTATTTCCTGATATTTTTCCTCCAAATCTTGGAATTCATTCTCCTTTTCTTTTCTTATCTTTACACATGGGCCTCATTGTTTTTCTTAAGTCTCCTCCTCCAAAACTATGCATTTTTTAGCTTTCTTCCCTCTTCGTTCCCTTCACGCATTTGCCATTCCCTATTTTTACCTCCCTATTGACTAGCATTTGATTGTCCACTATTCATACCTTTCCTTGCTTTTCGCTCTCTTGTTATTTTTAACAGACCATGCTAATTAACTCTTCTCTCTTATTCTTTGTAGTTAATTTCTACTTTAATCTACATGTTATATGTTTCATTCCATAGGCATCCCTCAACTTGTCATTTTCCCCCAATTAGCTCGAGAATTTACGGTTTCTAATGGCTAATAATAGCCTTTTGAATATTAATTTTGGTTTCCCTGTGAGGATATGACAGATGGCAGAAAATGAGCATAGTACTTGGTATCATTTAACATGACCTATGCAACCGTGAATTAGTTTCATGCATGTGTGTTGGAGTTTCAACGTTATTTAAGCTAGGCAACACAGATCAATAGCTCGACGAGTTATGTTGAGTCTAAACAAGTTGTATGCATGTGAATAAATCAAGCTAAGTTACTTAGTGAAAACTAACACCAAGTAGTCTCCACAACTAAGCTAATCTATCAAAAACACCGTGACAAAGCTATGTAAGGGAAAAACTAACTAATGCATCCAATTAAACATGAAACACTAAGCCATCCCTTGTTACTTTTTATGGACTTTCTAAATTGTAGTTATTCCTTTTGTTGAACCGATCGTGATTACGAGCGATCAAATGAAGGTTATCTCCATGAAGAGGAAAAGATCTCACCAATATGGCTTGATTGTCATGTATGGTTCTTCCTTTATTACTCTTTGCAAGTATAGGATAGAATGGATGTTAGATCAATAAGCTTTTTAAAGTAGAAATGCTCTTATCATGTGCATATAGTAACACTGGTATCAATAGTGTAAATGGTGTAAGATTGGAAGGAAGGTACTAGTTTGTTTATATAGCTTTCCAATTTGGGAGAAGTTAGAAATCTATAGAATGTGGGATAAAGAAAAAGTAGAATTAGAAAGGGATAAACATGGTTAGAAGGAATTAATTAGTGATTAGCAACTCATGGGAGTTGGAGAGGATTTAATTAATCAACTAGGATTAATTAATAGCACAAGATAAGCTTAAGAAGCCATTTGGAGGTGATTTAGAAGGAAAATGATAGAATTTGAAGGGTTTGAAAGGGGGATTTAACCAATAAGAAGGGTTATTAATTAAATACAATATTAAAAGGCTTAATTAACTAAAAAATAGTTAATTAATTAATTATAAGAGGATTATAACTAACGAAGTGTCGTTAATTGGCATCCAGACAGAAGGAAAGACTAGTTAATTAGTGACGTTAATTGACTGAAACGAAGGGGAATGTTAGCCAATCAGCGAAAAATCACCAATTATAACGAAATGACGGAAAAGACGATAAATTGTGTAATTTTGGTAGTAAAATTACGTAGCCAGATTTAAATGTCTACATTTGCCCCTCTTTGGTGTGGTGTAACACAAGCGACGACACTTCAAAGACAGTAGACAATTACAAACAATTAAATATTGAAAGAGTAGAAGAAAAATTAGTAGAATGAATGATGCCCCCTCAAGTGTCGACGGGGTGATAGAAGAGGTCGATGGATGCTCGAAAAGAAGAAAGAAAGATCGCAGCAGAATAATATTGCAGCAAGTGAGAGTCGAACGTGGCTTGATTGGTCATTGTTCAAGTGGAAAGAGTAGAAAAGAAATTTTGTGTTTCAACAGATGGAAGAAATTAGGGGGAGGGGGGATGAATATAATCCCTATTGCCCCAAAAATGGTGATAATGATGAAAGGGATTCAAACTGAACCTGGTTGGCCATTGTTAGAATTGAGAAAATTTGGAAAATGATTGGTAGAAAGTAGGTAGAATGGAAAGAAACCCATACATGGATAATCAAAAGATCACAATGTAACCAACGAACCATCTGGCTGAAGAGCAACTTTTTATTTGATATAAGCATATAACAAAAGTGTAAAATGACATGAAACGCCATAATATTGTTTTTTGTTCATTGCTAAAGGACTGACTCAAAGCAAAATACGTGAAGCAATGCAATACGAGAAAGTAAACAAGCACAAACAAACATACTCAAACAAACAACATTCAAGAAGTTTGCACCAATGTTTTTTTTATCTAGCTTTAGTTCCCACATGTCTGAGTTATACAAAAAGGGTTAAAAGTGGCACCCCAAGCAAGGATACATGCAAGGTGAATAAATAGAGGACATAGAAGTCCCATAAAAAAGTAATCGTGCATTATGAAACTACCCCAAGCAATGGTATGTGCAAGGGAAGATAGACATAGCAAGCAAACCAACTTTGTTAACGAGGGAAGATCAAAATGATCTGCATGTGTGCGCAAGAACAACCAAGGACCAAAGGAAGATGTTTTATAGGATAATTTTGAATGTTTGAGGACGTTGTGTCTTGTGAATGATTCAGATGGGTGAATGTTTTTTACCAACTTTTTGGATTATTTTGAATTTTACCAATTTTTTGAATTTTATTAATTTTTTGGATTTTTTGAATTTTACCAATTTTTTAGATTTGTTGAATTCTACCATTTTTTTGGATTTTTTGAACGGATTTTGTGATTTTTTTTTTGTTTTTGAAAATTTGGGAAGAATGTGGTATAGTGGAAAGACGATGTGTGTGGTACACTAACAAGGGTGTCAAGAAGCAAGAATATGCCCCAACGAGAAGAAAAGGTCATGGGAAGCAAGAATATGCTCTAGTGAGACGAAAATGTTCGTAAAATGACCATTTAAATAAATAAATCATCACAACATCGGTACACAACAAGATGAAATATAGAGGAAAATGTTAGTAATCATGCCCCTGTGAGGTAAGAAAAATGAAGAATTAGGGATGGGAGGGTATAAATA
This sequence comes from Taxus chinensis, assembly GCA_019776745.2. Taxonomy (NCBI): domain Eukaryota; kingdom Viridiplantae; phylum Streptophyta; class Pinopsida; order Cupressales; family Taxaceae; genus Taxus; species Taxus chinensis. The sequence continues at coordinate 614,876,473 of CM034156.1, forward strand.
GTGGGGAGGGGTAAAATCCATCACAACCCATTTGTGTTATTACACCTTCTTTACCCCTTTTGACAAATTGAGCTCTGATTTGTGAGAGAGATGACATGTATAATGGACCGTAAACATCGTACAAAGCACATCCAAGAGTAAGAGAGGGCTTCAACAAACAGTGCCCCAGTACGTAAAGCAAAAAGATTGATTTTGAGCTCATTTATTGCATTTTTTGCTAATAAGAACTTAGAGATTTTAATGCCAGCACATGACATAGTGCGCGCTAACGTAGCCCGCAAAGTGCACTAGCGTGAATGTTACATGCTAGTGTTAAACTAAGGTCATGAGTGTTAACATTGTTTGCATTAGCATATTTGAACATGTTAGCATAAAAAAAAGAACACAAGCGTCAAAGGAATGTATGTTAGCATGAGATGAAACGCCCTAGTGTGAAATGATGCACACCAACGTAAAATGAGCTAGCATTGTCATGATGTGCACTAGCATGAAATGAAGTGCGCTAGTGTAAAAAGAAGTGCGCTAGTGTAAAAAAAGTGTGCTAGTGTAGTTTCTAACTTTTTAAGATAATTTAGAAGGAATTAGAAGAATGTAGAAGTGATGAAAAATGAAGAAATGATGTTAATTTTTATGTTTTCGGGTGATTTGCATGAGAGACCACGATCTTTGGACGTGTAGGAGTGCCACGAACGATTGCGGGCCTTCGATATGACCTTCGATGTGAGCTTCACTCGATGTGAGCAAAGGGGATTAACTGCGCTACTTGAGGCAATTGACCTATCTTACATTGCACAATTGCCGCACATCAGACTAGATCACGCCCTGCTGACAATATTAGCAGAGCGATGACACATCGAAAGTCAAACTTTTTGATTGCCTACTAAAGAGATGACAGTTACTTTGGAGGATGTCTATCGGATCCTGCAAGTTTCGATACAAGGCAGCTTAGTGGTATATGATAGTGACATTAATCGACTTCAAGGACACATTTGGGACCTCTTTCTTAGAGAGGAGATACCCCGAGAGGGGATGATAGTGCACCTATACAAAATGTTTTAAGAGCAGAAGGATAACACGCCTTCCTATATACTCGATGGATCTTATCAATGGCTACTTGTTGCCTAATAAGATCGGGACCCACTTCTAGTTTGGATTGATAGGTATGGAGGCTCATTTGATGGATGGAGAGGTCTTCGCCTAGGGTCATTGCATATTGGCTCATTTATATAGGGATTTGCACCTGATTGCATATAGACATATTAGGAGTCTAAGACATGCGACCCTTCTACAGATATGGTGTTGGGATCACATTGCGATTGGATGTCCACTAGGTATTATGTGACTTAGACATCTAGATGAGCCCTTATGCCGATGTTGGGAGACAATAGGTATTGGAGTCAAATGTCACTTGGGAGATCTCACCTTCTACAAGTGAGCTTTTGATGATTTACAGCCTCACATGGTGACTTGGAGACCATACCGATTATACTAGTGGCGCATAGATGCGACATAGTTGAGCATAATAGAGATGGACCACTATATTATAAGCAGTTGCAGCCAAGTGGTATAGAGTTGACAAGGTACAATGCCATCTTGGCATTATTCAAGGGATCCCATGAGATGAGCAATGGTATGCATGTGTAGTGCGAGAGATTTTTTATTTTGGACCCCAGGTTAGACCACGGATAGCCCTACAAAGTTTCCACTATGTTATCCCAAAGGCATAGGATGCATGCATGTAAATAGTGGATCCTAGGATCACGGTGGATTACCCAACTTGGTATATGACAATGGTGTCGAGGTGGATCACCATTCTGCATGCAACTATAGTAGCGTGTATAACAACAACAATAGGGGTTAGGGGACAATAGCTGTAAGATATGGCTAGATTGGGCCATCACAAGGCAGAGGCAATAGAGGCACATGCACAGGGCTAGGCCCAGGGACCATAGGGTCTACAGGCACAACAGGTTCCACAGGTGTCATTACAACAAGTGCCATAGGTGTCAGTGATTCAGCAACTATGTCAGCTCAATAGATTTTACAACATGTTATATAGATGCAAGTGATCCACCAAGTGTCATTACAGGGTCCACCATCATCTCCCATAACATGTGGTCCATATGTTCTAGTAGGACATGGGGATGATGTGGATGGAGTGGAGGTCGTACAAGGGCTACCATATATACCAGCGCCCGAATTCAGAGTTATACCAATAGTAGGTCATCCGTTAGTGGCCACTTTACAGTTAAAGTGGGATATGGCTATGTTACGAAGAGATGTAGCGTTTATCACAGTCCAAACCTTACAGAGGTAGGTAGAGAATGGATCCGCAAAGCAAGCTACCCTTAAACAACAACTACAGTAGGCCATCACAGAGCGAGATCAGCTTGCGACAGAGTGATATCAGCTCGCCTCAGAGAGGACCCAGTCGAGGTTATAGGAGAGCGAGATAGTCTACAATGAACAACAACGATACCTAGATCTAGGTATATAGTCTACAATTTTGTGGCAGCTTCATGTGAGGCCAGATATTACAGGGGTTTGTATCAGTGCATGATTCTAGAGGGCTAGAGGGTACCTTCCTATAGTCAGCTTACATTTAGTACATCGAGGTCACACAGGCCGTCTAGATCAGAGTAGATGCCCCCGCCTAGTCATAGGCTGGTTAGCCATGACATAGGTGAGAGTCAGGATTGACTCAGATTATTTGATCTACTATGTACATGTATTATTTTTGGTATACGCCTCAAGATGAAGACACATTTTTGACTCAATGTATATGTGTGTTTTTGGTATATGCCTTAAGATGAAGGCACACATTTTTTATCGATGCCCATGATGGCATACCCATATGCATATGATTTTATCGAGACACATTTTAGATATGGACATTGATGATTTTTGACATGTATATGATGATGAAAATTGATGTATATCACATTTTGATCTATGAGGTATTGTGTTAGCCCATGTTTTTATTATGGTTTATGATGAAGGGAGATAAAAATAAACCTTATTGCCCCATTGATGATATGATGTGATGTGATGTTAGCTTAGCCTACGTGTTGATTTTACTTTATGATGATGTAGCTTAACATTTTATTGATGATATGTGATGATGTTATATATAGATGTGATGATATGAATGTGATTGATGAAATGACAATCCACAATGTACAAGCGAAGAACACAAGTACAAGGAACACGTAATCAAATCTAATATATATGCCTACCAAACAACACAAAAATGTACAAAAATAAACAAGCAAGCAAACATACCCAATATGAACAAGCATGAATTGACTCACACCAAAGTTATATATGAACTAAAATGCTAATAACTCAGCTGCAATTGGTCTATATCGCAACAACAATCTAGAAATACAGAGTAAGAACTAATCTAGTGAATTCCACAACAGATTAATCTAAAAAGCATGCAAGACAACGCATGATATGTACAAAGAAGTAAAATAATTATGTACAAACAAACACACAAGAAAGAAAAATACCACTTTCTTTTGTTGGAACATTTTTGAAATGTTTTGTGTTGTTTTTTGTGTTTTCGAGAGACAATGTTATATTGTTTTTGGGTTGTTTTGGTAAGACCTATATGATTTTTTTTGTGTTTTCCGAAAAATTTCCAAAGCCATGCACAAGAAAATGAGTATGCGCAGATGCCCCCAATAGTATATGGGAGTGTACAAGGGCAGACTCTTCGCATATATATACAATAGTAGGATCAACTGAATCAAGGCCACAAAGGATAGGCTCAAAAGGATTTCAGACACAAGCAAAAGACTAGCTTAGGATAAAGTGATCATGCCCCCAAGTGTGAGATGTTTGTGAACAACAAACCCTCATATGGCGCCGAAAATCAATTTTCACCAAAGGACTTGTCCAAAGTGCCATAATTGTGTGGTTTTCACATTTAGATGAATTTATTTATCTTTACCTTTTTTTGTTGATTTTTTTCATTTTTTACTTTTTATTTTTTTATAGATCTGTATGCTTAGGTGTAGAAATGCTTGAGATGTATGGAATTCATGGGTTCTTGAAGTTCATCACCATTAAGATAGGCAAGCTTATAAGCATCTGAACCAAATTTAGCAACCACAGTGTATGGCCCTAACCAATTAGATTCAAACTTCCCTTTCTTCTCACGCTCTTTTGTAGTGTTGAACTGATTCTCTTTAAGAATAAGGTCTCCCGCGTCAAATTCACAAGGTATGATGCACTGGAATTACTTGATGAAAAGCATCGATAGTAAATTGAGCCCCTGATATATATATATATATATATATATATATATAACAGAAGGGGTTCGCCTGAGCTAGGCAGTATAAGAACAGGTGGGTTAGGCAAATACTCCTTGAGTAAGGCGAATGTTTGTTGGCATTCAAGACCCTAATGAAAGTCAACATCTTTCTTGAAAAGATGAGTGAATGAATGGAATTTATCTACAAGTTGGGAAATGAATCTGCAAATGGCTTGGATTTTACACTGTAAACTGCGCAACTGTTTGAGGTTCTTGGGAGGAGGCATTTCTGTAATAGTCATGACCTTTACTGGGTCCACTTCAATTCCTCTTCTAGAAACAATGAAGCCTATTAGCTTCCCTAAAAGTACACCAAAGACACACTTCTTTGGGTTGAGTCTAACTTTATAATCTCTTAGTCGCTGAAAGATACAACGTAGGATTTTTGGATGTTTTTCTCAAGTCTTGGACTTACCCAAGATATTATCAACATAGTCTTCCATAATATCATGCAGCATGTCATGGAAGATGACAGTCATGGCTCTTTGATAAGTTATGTCTACATTCTTGAGGCCAAAAGGAATTACTTGGTAACAGAACATACCCCAAGGGGTAGTGAAATCAGTCTTTTGTTGATCATCTTCTGCAATTTTTATTTGATTATAGCCTGAAAATCCATCCATAAGAGATAGCATTTCATAGCCTGTAATTGAATCGATAATCATGTTGATGTTTAGAAGAGGAAAGTCATCCTTAGGACACGCTTTGTTGATGTCCCTGAAATATGTGTAAATTTTAATACCAATGGGCTTCTTTTGAACATGTACTAGGTTGGAAATCCAATTTGAGTAGTCAATAGGCCTGATGAATCCTATTGTCAATAATTTTACAAGCTCCTCTTTAACCAAAAGAGTCACACGAGGATGTATTTTTTGTAGTTTTTGTTTGATTGGCTTGATAGTTTCGTGCACAACCAAGTCATGTAATACTAGAGAAGGATCCAAGTCAAGCATGTCTGTATATGACCAAACAAAGACATCTGAGATTTCACAAAGGAGTATAACAAAAGTTTTATGTTCTCGCGCTGAGAGAGAAGCTCCCATTTTAACCATTTTAGGCTCGTCTTTTATTCGAATGTTAACATCAATAGTCTCTTCCACCAACCATTTGGATTCATCCTCCATGCACGTAGGATCAGGGGGGAGATTGAGATCTTGCTCTAAGTCACTTTTAATATCCTTTGTTTTTTCAATTTGTTTGTCCGATAATGCCTCAAAGATGTTTTCACAATGGGATTTGGACTTTTTCTTTTGATGAGGCTTTTTATAAGTTATTTTCCCTCATTTTCTTTTTGATTTTGTTGACCACAAATCTCAGCCTCCTTCTCGAAATGCGCACATGCATCAAGATTGATAAAGAACCCCTTTTTATCGTCACCGATATGAATGTCATCATGTAGACCCATGAATTCACCAATTGCTTCGTCATTCTGAAATTAATCAATTAGTATGTGTTGTTGTTGGTCCCAGTTTACAAGGGATGGGTGAATAAGATTTAATTCAGAAGTGGAAGGGGTCAAGGTTAAAATAGTCGTATCGAGAAACAAGTTCGCGAAGGCAAGGTATTTGTAAAGACTACATAGGGCTCTATTTTGCTATCATAACTAGAACAACTATCGTCACGTTCAGTAGAGGTGGCTTCGAATTCAGAAGGATGGGACCCATATGATTGAATACCAATACCATATATTTCCATATTTTCATGTGGTGTTGGAAGATGTTCTCGTACACCTTGTTCATCTATACCACATCCATATTCTTGTTACCCCCATTGCATATCTCATCTTATTAGGGATGTCATACTTAGGAGCCTGACAACAAGAAGCCATTGTATCATCAGGAGACCGGGATGTAGAAGTGTCAAGCATTTTCTTGTCCATCAAGAGGCCACCAGGAAGGAAAGTGTAAATATTGTAATATTACTAGGACTGTTGAGGTTGATAATTGGGTCTACCATGTGTCTTAGGTGATAGAGGGAGATTCAAAATGAAGAGGGCATGTTAGAGGTTGTACTTTTCACAGGCGGTAGGAAGGAAGTTTATCTCCCATGTAGCAAATGGAGATATAGACATAAAAACACCACTTTCACGTGGGTGCAGTATATTAGGATCAATGCGGAAGGCGAGGTCCTCAAATTGAATTTGAACATCTATTTCAATATAAGGACATTCATATGTAGTGGAGAATAACCAGATAAAGCTCTGCAATGTACAAAGGATTGTAGGTCCCCAATAATGGTGAGTGTTTGTCGTTCATGGTATAGTTTGATACACTAGTGGAAATTTAAGGAAACGCCGTGAATGACATGAATCCATGGGCAACTAAGGAGTATATTACAGGGTAGTTCCAAGTCTAATACGCGGAACTGGATATCATGAATAGTGGGCCCAAGTTCCATAGGAAAATTTATTGTTCCAGCTAATTGTCACTCTACATTATCATAAGTCTTAATGGTGATTACATTAGGCTCTAGTTCTATGCCAGTGCATCCTAACTATCTAATGAGCTTAAAGGTACAACTGTTCAGGCCAGATTCGTTGTCCATAATTACCCTTTTGATCTTCTTACAAGTAATGATCACTTCAATGTACAAAAGGACATTGTGTGTATGATCATCCATTAGAATCTCATGTTAGCTAAAGGTAATATGTTTAGATGGAGCAAGCTAAGCAACCAAGGCTTGGAAACACAATGGATCAATATCTGTTGAAACTCCTGACCGTGAAGATTTTTATAAAGGATGTCCTTATGAACTTTGGATATCTCAAGAAGATCCAAGATGGAAATCTTGGCAGTAGTATTCTCAAGCTACTTGAGGAGATCATAATGACTATCTGGATGAGTAGGCAGAGGAGGCTTAATGCAGGGGTCAATACCAAAATTTTCTTACTATATAATCAAGAGCTTGAACTTGCCCTATTACTCCATCCACCCCTACTAGAGGATCATTAATTGATGTTCATGCAACATCATCTATTTGTTCTTATCTCCTTCAGGTAGCAATGAGACCTAGTGCATGTTACTTCTTTGCACCATCTTGACTAAACTCCTAAAATTACAACATTTAGGATTTCATGAATACCCAGAAGGTCTGATAAGATTCATTGGCTCTCATTTCCCCATAAAACCTTGCTCCTAAAGTTTCATGGCTTGAAGTTTTGTCTAACTCCCTCCATCTCATTGTTTTCTTGTTTCTTCTTCTTGAGAAACTAACTTGTTTGGGACAGTCCTAAATCCTTCATAACTTTTCTGGGTCTTTGTTTTAGGACTCCAAATTTTTACACAAGGTCTGTATATACTATAACCCTCTCCACACAAAATTTCAAATCTTCAGCATTCATCTAGCTCATTAAATCAAGCATTTACCAGTCTGATTTCTGAATCTTAACATTTAGATCAGCCACAGTCATGTTTTACACAAAATGAAGGCAATATCATTAAATATTTCTCCTTATAGGTATTAAAACATATTATTCATACCTGGATAGGTGCCCTCCAATACCTTATCAGTGGGTTTTCATCATATTGTATCTATCTCCTTCATGTTACAGTCCTCCTTTCTTGTCAAATACAGTCCTAATCCTGTGCAATCATCTTTTATATACTAACAAGGTGATAAATTCATGCATTCAAACCTGAGATCCTGCAAATACATTCCATATATCCCTATTTTGTCCATCTTATCAATCCATCATCATGATTAGCAATGCTATAAAGCAAAAACTGTGCATGTTCTTTGTTTGACTGTAATAATACAACACTGTTATATCTCGAATATACAGTCACTTATAATTTGAACGACACAAGATCATTCTTCACCAAATTTTGATGGTTTTTATATCATATCAAAACAGAGATATTGTAAAAATTTCAGGTGATTCTATCCATGGAATGAAAAGATACACGAAGCCCTAGTTCAGGCCCGAGAGGCAATATTTTGCTATAAACTTCAAACTATACATTTTTCAAAACACATAAAAAATTATCAATGTGATCCAAATCACCTGTAGAGTCTTTCCATACTGATTATCAAGAGAATTACATCATTTGGAGGTCATGGAGGGTTTTGACCTTGCTGTCCTGCCAGGGTTCTTGTACACAGTCCACTGAAACAAGTTATTTCATGCATTCCAGAGTATAGCATCTTCTTCCAAACATCATACACACGTTGTTACTCATTGTTCCATCCTTCAAAACCTTGAGAACCCCCTGTCCTACTTCATCTCCATCGAATCACCTATGAAATAGGCCATTCATTAAGCTAATAATAGACCCTCTAAAGCTCCTAAACTGACTCCTAAGCCAACTCACACTCCTAGGAAGACTCAACCATCTTCTCAACATAGAAATCCTGTGTATATCACCTTGATACTCTCCTATAATCCGTACAAGGAAGCTATTACATGATGTCAAGGCTTAAAATGACCTTAATTAGCCTATATTACTTCTTAAATGCCAAGTCAAGTCACCTTACCAACTTCTTACAAGCATATATTCATTTTTACAACATATTTAACTCTAACACACCTAAAAACATGTATCATGGTCTTATATGACCTTATTATGTCTTGTTCCTTGATGCTCTTGCATCAGAGTGCCCTTGAGAGAAAGAATTTGAGCTCCTGCTCAAATGGTTCTTCTTCTTTCTTGTCTTCCAATTCATCATTATTGACTTTGCTGGTATAGTTTGTCTCCTCCATCTGCTCTTGCATTTCCTCTCCTCAATTCTACTCTTTTTGCTTGCTCCTTGCTTCATCTTCCTCTTCATGGTCTTTGTCTTCAATTCTGCCTCTTGTTGGTCATCTATCTCCTTCACTAAGTATGTTAACTCTGGTTTGTGTTCATAACAGCATGTAGCTACAGCTCCTTGATCATTGCTAAGAATTTTCTCATAAGACTTGATAGTCTTCTCCACCTGCTCTAACAATAATACTCTTTCTCTTTCATTTTTGGCGTTTTGATAAGCTTGCTTCACCTTAGGAATGAAGTGAAGGTCTGCAATGCAAAAATCTACCTCCTCAGCCTGTTTTGAAGGTTCATATGCCTCCTCAACTGAAATTTGATTCTCTTCTATCAACTCTTCATTTGTATGGTCTTCATGTCTATCTGCATGATCCTCCTTGGCTTGATATATGACTTCCTCTAATGCCTTTAGTTCCTCTTGCAGCTGCTCCATACTTTTGTACTCAAAATCACATTTTGGTGCTTCTTCACCTTCAAATGCCTCAACTACATCATCACATGTGTCTTCTATATCTTCTTGTTCCTCTTGTCTCATGAACTTTCTCACTGAATCATACACTTGATTCATCTCTTTTTCTGCCAAACCTGCATTCACAATATTAACAACACCATTAGAAGTAAAGGGTTGAGGCCATGAAGCTTCTTGAATGTCTACAGAGTGCTCTTCTTCTCCATTTCTTTTTGTTTTTTCATTGACCATTTCCAACTTGGTCATTTTCATTCTTTCTCTCTCTTGATCTGCTTCTTCCTTCTCTAGTTCCTCTTTCCTTAATTGTTTCATTTCTTGCAACTTTTCATGCTGCTCTATTTTTGGCAACACCTCTTCTCTCTCCTTCTTCTCACCTGTTCTCCTTCTTCTTTTCTCAATTTCCTGATTTCTCTCTGTGTTTGCTGTCATTCTCTTCATCAACTCTTCTAGTATCTTCATTTCTTCTTTCGAGTCAGCTCTATCAACTTCTCTTTCATCTTCATCATATATAGGACCTGTTTTTTCTTCATCCTTCTCTAAACTCTGACTTCCCTGACTGTACTCAGCTCTTGCTTCACCATCTTTTGAAGACCTTCCACTTTCCATTACTTCGTGTTTGATGACTTTGTACTGCTGCTCCTTGAAGCTCTTAGCTTGCCATACCTTGTTCTGGATGACCTTAGGTTGATAAACCATTTGTTTTTCATGTTTTCTTCTCCATTCACGAGTTAGGCCGTGTTTGTACTCATTTCTACTCTCTTGTGCACCAACATACTGGACTGATTTTATCTTGTAAACTGAATTTTCCTCCATACCTTGCCTTGGTTCTTCATGACTGAGCTCCAGTTTGATGGTATCTTTCTTGCACTCTACCTTCTCCTCTTTGTCCTTAGTTTTCTCAAGCCATCTAGGCATCACATAATTATGCTTGATCTCTTTGGGTAGTATATACTTCTGATGACCTGCTGATTTATCTTCATTCCTTATTTCCTTGAGCCTTCTAGGCATTACATGATCACACACATCTTCTTGTGTTAACCTCTTATCATTATCTTGCTCTAGGTCTTCTTTAATTTTAGAAACATCACTCTCATAAATCTGATCATCATATTCAGTCATCATACTTACTTGTTCAATGGCTTTTAGCTTGCCTATATCCTCCTTAATGGCTTCTTGTCTGGCTTTACTCTCTTCCTGGACTTCTTCTTCACTTGGGATGCTATCCAATGCATCATAATACTCCATGTTCTCTATCATGCTTCCCTTGTCATCATGGAAGTCTTCATTATTTTCATATCCCTCTTCAAGCTGGTCCTTGCAGCTGTCTTGTTCATTTCTCTTCATGGGTGCTTGGCTTACACCATCCTTCATATTTCTCAAGCTCGTAAGATTAAACTGCATCAACAAGTTCTTCATACCTACAAACATAAACACAAGCTTAGATATAAAAACAAGAGACCATAGTGTCTCCATGAGTGCTCCTTTCCTTAGCACCTTCCTCTCATTCTCCTTTCCTTCCTTAAGTGCTTGTTCTGGCACTTTTTCCTCTTTCTTGTTCTCTACAATGAGAACTTCTTTCACCTCTTCTTGTTGCTCATTTGGCAACTCTTCTTTCTTCCTCAAGGCATCCTTTCTGTGCCTTCTATCTCTTTTCACCAATGACCTCACAGGCCATTTCATCTTCCCTCTCAATACTAGGCCACTCTTCTTCTGATGGCTCTCTTCTTCCTGCAACTGTAACCACATGGTGGTCACTTTCTCCAAATCTCTCTTCACTTCATATATTTCTTTTTGAAGTGCCAATCTTCCTCTCATCTTCTCCTCTTTCCTCTTTTTCTCTTTCTTTTCATGTTCCTTTTGATAGCTTAGGAACTTAACCAATTCATACACTGCTCCTACCTCCATGACTGATTCACTCACAAACTTTACAATATGGAGTTCTCTGTAAATTGTAGAAATAAATAGCTTGAAAACATGTGTTTGTTACCTTGAACTCCTTGGTATTGGATCTACCTTTCGTTTCCTGTTATGGCTGTCCTTTGATCTCCTTCGCTCTGATACCAAATAATGCAGGGGCCAATACCAAAATTTTCTTACTATATAATCAAGAGCTTGAACTTGCCCTATTACTCCATCCACCCCTGCTAGAGGATCATTAATTGATGTTCATGCAACATCATCTATTTGTTCTTATCTCCTTCAGGTAGCAATGAGACCTAGTGCATGTTACTTCTTTGCACCATCTTGACTAAACTCCTAAAATTACAACATTTAGGATTTCATGAATACCCAGAAGGTCTGATAAGATTCATTGGCTCTCATTTCCCCATAAAACCTTGCTCCTAAAGTTTCATGGCTTGAAGTTTTGTCTAACTCCCTCCATCTCATTGTTTTCTTGTTTCTTCTTCTTGAGAAACTAACTTGTTTGGGACAGTCCTAAATCCTTCATAACTTTTCTGGGTCTTTGTTTTAGGACTCCAAATTTTTACACAAGGTCTGTATATACTATAACCCTCTCCACACAAAATTTCAGATCTTCAACATTCATCTAGCTCATTAAATCAAGCATTTACCAGTTTGATTTCTGAATCTTAACATTTAGATCAGCCACAGTCATGTTTTACACAAAATGAAGGCAATATCATTAAATATTTCTCCTTATAGGTATTAAAACATATTATTCATACCTGGATAGGTTCCCTCCAATACCTTATCAGTGGGTTTTCATCATATTGTATCTATCTCCTTCATGTTACAGTCCTCCTTTCTTGTCAAATACAGTCCTAATCCTGTGCAATCATATTTTATATACTAACAAGGTGATAAATTCATGCATTCAAACCTGAGATCCTGCAAATACATTCCATATATCCCTATTTTGTCCATCTTATCAATCCATCATCATGATTAGCAATGCTATAAAGCAAAAACTGTGCATGTTCTTTGTTTGACTGTAATAATACAACACTGTTATATCTCGAATATACAGTCACTTATAATCTGAACGACACAAGATCATTCTTCACCAAATTTTGATGGTTTTTATATCATATCAAAACAGAGATATTGTAAAAATTTCAGGTGATTCTATCCATGGAATGAAAAGATACACGAAGCCCTAGTTCAGGCCCGAGAGGCAATATTTTGCTATAAACTTCAAACTATACATTTCAAAACACACAAAAATTATCAATGTGATCCAAATCACCTGTAGAGTCTTTCCATACTGATTATCAAGAGAATTACATCATTTGGAGGTCATGGAGGGTTTTGACCTTGCTGTCCTGCCAGGGTTCTTGTACACAGTCCACTGAAACAAGTTATTTCATGCATTCCAGAGTATAGCATCTTCTTCCAAACATCATACACACGTTGTTACTCATTGTTCCATCCTTCAAAACCTTGAGAACCCCCTATCCTACTTCATCTCCATCGAATCACCTATGAAATAGGTATTCATTAGCTAATAATAGACCCTCTAAAGCTCCTAAACTGACTCCTAAGCCAACTCACACTCCTAGGAAGACTCAACCATCTTCTCAACATAGAAATCCTATGTATATCACCTTGATACTCTCCTATAATCCGTACAAGGAAGCTATTACATGATGTCAAGGCTTAAAATGACCTTAATTAGCCTATATTACTTCTTAAATGCCAAGTCAAGTCACCTTACCAACTTCTTACAAGCATATATTCATTTTTACAACATATTTAACTCTAACACACCTAAAAACATGTATCATGGTCTTATATGACCTTATTATGTCTTGTTCCTTGATGCTCCTGCATCAAGGCTCTGGGATAATAAGACAAGTGCGTCATGCTGCCACGACACACTCTTGTGTCTTGATCTTAATGGTATTGGAATTATCTGAAGTAAGATGAACACATCCAATGAGGGAATCAAATGAATGAGTTGCTTCAACAACAACATGATTGGTGTTTTTATTCTTGGATGAATGATCTTGATCTAACTTTTTCTCCACTTGCTTATGTTTAAGGAATGACTCTTTATAGATTCCCAATTATTTGTTAAAAATTTTGTTGGGTTTAAGTGAATCCATTTCAACATCTCCATTATCTATGAGGTTTTGAATCAAGTATTTCAACTTCAAACATTTATCTATGGTATGGCCTTTAACCTGATGATATTCACAATATTCATGGTTTTTGTGCCATGACGGTTTTGGGGCATCATCAACAAAGGGTGTAGTATTAAGGAACTTAAACATGTTCACTATATCTAATTGTTTCAAGCTTGATGACAAATAATTTGTAAGAGGAGTGAACACTCAACGTTTAATCTCAATGCTTGAACAAGTTTTGAATATGTGATTTCATCACATACAACGTTCTTGTTCTTATTGAAGAATTTAGGTTTTTCGGTAGGTCTAGATTAATGGTTATCTCTTTTAAATGGTTTTAAGGTCCCTTTAACCAGTAAAGCTTTCTCAATTTGGCTTCCTTTCTCAATAACTTCTTCAAATGTGCTTACACAATGCATTTGTAAGTGAAAGGCTATTTTAGGGTGTAATTTTTATATAAATATACTAATAAACCATTTCTCTATAATAGAGCAAGGGAAGCAACTAGCTAACCCTCGCCATCGTTGTAGGAAACCAATGAAGTTTTCATTATTGCGTTGTTTGGCATTACATAGGTCTAACATAGTGATGCCACTTTCCCTATTAACTGAAAAGTGGCGCACAAACTTCTCAATAAACATGAAGATAGACCCTTTGAGAATATTAAGAAGCCATTCAAGTGCTTGGCCTCTAAGACTTCGTGGGAACAAGCAAATAAGATAGTTATCACTATATGCAACTTCCTGGCAAGCAATGAAGAAGTCTTTGACATGATCACACATATCACCTTTACCCCTATATTTGTCAAATTTAGGGCAATCGAAACTAGGAGGAAAAGGCGTACACAACATTTCCTGATCAAAAGGATATGGACACAGTTCTTCAAACTGATATTTCTTACTATGTCCAACGTTATTTTCTTGAAGACTTGTGAGGGCATTTTTCATGGACTACCACTCTTGGTCAAAGATATGTCCACGCGAAGTTGTGGCAGGTATATATAGGAGGTTATATTTTGATGTTTCACCACCATGGTTTTCAGTCTAAAGCTCATTATAAGCGACCTTAGGTTTCTCATTACACACAACTCTACATGGGTCTCTGTGGACATGGGAAGCCACATTTTTCAATTGAAAACTAAGGGCTTGTAATTGTTGTTGAATAGTGACCTTGTCGTTTTGGGGTTCTTCTTGAGTTTCACGTGGAGGGGGTTGTTCATAATATTCATTCTCCACTCTAGCTTCATGATTAATTTGAATGAGTGGTATGCGTTAACCACTTGTGTTTTTAGGAGTCGTGTCTTTTGCATTGTTATTTTTTGACCAAAAGTAGAAGTGTGTCTTAGATTTAATATTTCATCAACAAATCAAAGAGGGCATTTTGATTCTTATTCTTCTTTGTGAACCATGTTTGTAAGAAGAGTATGGTCAAATTTAGGTGGAAATCTAGCCGCTAATTCTACAACTCGTACTAAAACTTGATCTCTGTTATGGAAGAGAAAGTTATCCCGAGGAGATGTCTTTGCGTCTCCATTATGGTCCACTAACATTTCTTCCTCAAATAATGGGTCCAAATTAGTACCAATGAAAGGATTTGATCCTAGTCTTATATGTCCCATTATCGTAATAGGATGCATGATAGGAAAAATTTTGCTAAGGTTTGTAAAAAAGTGTACAAGTACTATATTGAACATAGGTAAAATCAAACAGCATAACAAATGTAAATGTCACAAAGAATTTTCCAAAGGGATGAAAAATGTACGATGAAAATCCACTGAGGAAAACACTAGAAATTTCCCAAACAAGGGATCAACCACAAAAGAACATATTCCTTATGTCCAAATTTTTGTCTCAAAGATTGTTTTTTTCATAAGGTGACAACACAATTTCAATATTTAAATGGAGTTTTTGGACAAACGATATTTAAGTATTAAAAAGGGGTTGAAGTGATTTTAATAGCATAACAACACAAGGTATACACATAAAACAAGTTTAATACAAACAAGGTCCGAGTTCTGAAAATGGAGGCTACAAATGCAAGCAGCGTAACAATACAATTTATACACTTTTAATCAAGTTTTAAGAAAAACAACATATAAGTATCAAAAAGGGATTGAAAAAATGCATGAAATGTAAATACAACACCTTCCAAAACTTAAGTCAATGTTTGAACAAAAAAAAGGTATAAGTATAATAATGAGTCGACACAATGCGAGCAGCGTAACAATACAATTTGAACACTTATATCAAGTTTAAGAAAACAAGATGTAAGTATCAAAAATGTATTGATATAATGCGAGTAGTGTAACAAACCAAAGGGGAATCAAGATAGGATAACCTTCTACAATGAGACGTGTCAATATGGATGTCAAGACAAGGCTACCAAAATATGAAGACGTACCAACACACTTTAACCACTTACATCAATGTCGCAATAAGTAGTGATGTAAGTGGGTGCAAAAGTGGTGGACACGATCTTGGAACCACTTGACGTTTTTTTTTACCAAAAAATGTCAAAAAGAGAACAAAGGAGATAGTACAAGTGGTGATGAAAAAATACATAGCCCAACTTTGGTAGAGTTTTTGCCTTGTTCGATAACAAGGTAAAAACTAGGACAAAATTTTATTTTGTAAGTTTCATGATGAATAAAATGTAACACAAACTTCAATAGACTCTCCCTTTGTTAAACTAATAAGGTTTTGACTATGAGGAAGTTTTTGCCTTGTGAAGGCTCTTTGAAACGCGATTGGATAAATTCAAGTTGGCCCCAATACCAAATGGCTACCTAAGCTTTGTTTTCAACACTCACAAATACCTGTCTAAGAGAGGTATGCTTCACTAGATAATTCTAGACAAAGGACTATTACCCC
Organism: Taxus chinensis; assembly: GCA_019776745.2. NCBI lineage: Eukaryota > Viridiplantae > Streptophyta > Pinopsida > Cupressales > Taxaceae > Taxus > Taxus chinensis. Next base: position 614,892,960 of record CM034156.1, read on the forward strand.
ATTATAAAATTAATGAAAGAGGCCTCATATGGACAACTTGAAGCATTCCTCACGGGCATTTCTAGTCAAGTAGGTAGTGGGGAACTTCCCATTTCATCAATCAGTTCCCTTAATATGTTGACTACTTCCAGGTTCCTGTGGTAATCCTCATAATGATTTTAATGGCTTATGCCAAGATACTTCCCACAGTTTAAAGCGGAAGGGTTTAAGCCCTTATTAAAACCTACAAATATAGTGTTTTGAATGAAATGATGTGTTTTTTTATCTTTTGATGTTAACGTGGTTTAACACACCATTGGTAACCTATACGATGTCATTAGTATTTGTTTCAAAAAAGAGTCTTTGACAAGCGTATGGTCCTGCACTCAACATTTAGTAGTTTTCCATGAAACACACAATGTTTTGAAAGAGGATCAAGATCGCTATTGGTTCTCAAGATAGCTCGAATACACAAGAGAAGAGCATACACGATGTTTGATCCAACTATTTAAAGAAGGAAAAACATAAATCAACAGTGAATTAAATGCTTCAAAAGATTAATTCTCTTAAACAATTTAAAAGATGAAATTTCTAAGTAACACAAATGTTAGAAACGAAGACCAAAGTTGCTTCTGATTCTCAAGATCGCCAAAAGGCACAAGAGAAGAGCATACAAAAGCTTTGATCTAACTTAAGTAAAATGGAAAAACAAGATTCATTAAAGCATTTAAATGTGTTAGAAAATGATTTCAAAAGTAAACCCTACAAAACAAAAATTAGAAAAATTGTAAAACAACAGAAAAATACCAAAAATCAAATTCTTGAATTTTTGAAATTCGAGACCAAAATCTACACAGAACTCTAATGCACAAAGGAAAACACTAAAAAAAGCTAAGTTACTTAATGAAAACTAATACTAAGTAGTCTCCATAACTAAGCTAATCTATCAAAAACACCGTGATAAAGCTATGTAAGGTAAAAACAAACTAATGTATCCAGTTAAACATGAAACACTAAGCCATCCCTTGTTATTTTTTATGGAATTTCTAAATTATAGTTGTTCCTTTCGTTGAACCGATCATGATTACGAGAAATCAAAGGAAGGCTATCTCCATGAAAAGGAAAAAATCTCACCAATATGGCTTGATTATCATATATGGTTCTTCCTTTACTACTCTTTACAAGTAGAGGATAAAATGAATGCTAGATAAATAAGATTTTCAAAGTAGAAGTGCTCTTATCATGTGCATATAGTAACACTGGTATGAATAGTGTAAATGGTGTAAGATTGGAAGGAAGGTGCTAGGTTGTTTATATAGCATTCCAATTTGGGAGAAGCTAGAAACGTAGAGAATGTGGGATAAAGATAAAGTAGAATTTGAAACAAATAAACATGATTAAAAGGAATTAACTAGTGTTTAGTAAATCATGGGAGTTGGAGAGGATTTAATTAATCAACCAAAATTAATTAATAGGCGAAGATAAGCTTAAGAAGCCATTTGGAGGTGGTTCAGAAGGAAATTGATAGAATTTGAAGGGGTTAAAAGGGGGGTTTAACCAATAAGAAGGGTTATTGATTAAATACAAGATTAAAAGGCTTAATTAACTAATAAATAGTTAATTAATTAGAAGAGGATTATAACTAATGAAGTGTCGTTAGTTGACATCTAGAATGAAGGAAATACTAGTTAATTAATGAAGTGTCATGAATTGACCGAAATAAAGGGGAATGTTAGCTAATTAGCGAGAAATCACTAATTATAACGAAATGATAGACAAGACGATACAAAATCCAATTTTGGTAGTAAAATTGTGTAGTCAGATTATGTGTCTACACGAGCCACACTTTTCCCTGACTTTGATGAGTTGGATGATTCATTTACATGGAATGAAGCAACTAAGTTGAAATGAGAAGTGAGATTGGTTAGGGATATAGGTCAAGTATATATGATGTTGGAAGTAATTAGGATTTGAAATTTTGAACATGTTTTCTTTTCAAAAAATTTATACATTCAAATGTATTTTTTTGTTCTTAAATAAACTTGAACTTGGTAAAATATCTATTATCGTCGATTTATTTGTTTTAAATAGTTTCCCATGATTTTCAATTCTCGTCTTTTTGTGCATCATGGGGAATTGTATGTTATAAGTACTTTCATTTTGGATGATTACCTTAGTCCTATGGATTCCCAAGTTTGACTTGTCTATCCCCTCTGGAAATGGTACATATCAACCATAGACAAGGAAATGGATCCACAATCAGTACTATGGATTCACTTAATTTGGTGGCTCGAAAGTTTTTTCCCATCTTTGTACACTCTACCCACCAAGATGCATGCATATCTAACCATGTAACATGTTGAAGTCTGCAACGTGCCCTCATATTATTTCAGATTCTACAAGCTCTGATCTCTTCATTGAGATCATTTTTGTAGAGTTATACGCATACAATTAGCTCTTATTTATTTAAATTATCTCATAGCATGGACGCTTTCAAGTTATCAACAATATGTTTTCTTAATCATAAATTATATCCCCTAATTGAAATAATTGCATCCTTTGATTTTTTAATATGATGATAATAATGATTCCCATGTTAACTATTTTGTAATTTGTTATGTGGATTTTTCATATACATACAAATCAAGTTTACCTAATAAAGCAGGTTACAAAAGGATGACTTAGATAATAATATGAGTGGATCATCTTCATAGGAATCTACAATAAGATAAGGTGCTTGTTACATTAGTTAGAATTTGGACACTTCTGGTTGTGAGTAATAACTTTAAACAAGGTTATTTGTAGACTTTGCATTGTTTCATCAATTTTATTAGGCAGATGTGGTTAAATTGTAGAGCATTTGAAAGATAAATTATTGACAAAAGAGACTTATATTAATGATTTATGAAAGGGCACATGTATGAAGACAACTCTGGTCATGGACCACTTAGTTGAAATGGTTATCCACATGTGCACAATAATAATAAAGAACAAGTAATACTATTTTCTATATGTTTACTAATACTAAATAATAATGTCTCCCGACATCCTTAAGTTAAATTGATCTGCATTGAACTTAACAAAGTGCACGCACAATTTATCTTTCTTATACATTATTCTCAAAGTGTGGTTTTGTTAGGAGTAAAATGTTGTGTTTGAAATTGTACTCCTCCATATAGTTTTATTTGTTTAGAGGACGAGAGAAGGAAAGGGGGTCCTTGACACCATATTTCTTTCACACATGAAACTCTAGGGTTAGGGTTTGCACACTTTAAGTGTCACTCTAGGGTGTTAATGGCCAAGGATGTATAGTAGGTTCCTAGGTCTCCTTGGCTCGTTGCTTAGATTTTAATGCATCTTGTTCAAAAGATCTCCTTGCCACTTATGTTGGTTTTTAGTTATGTTTTGTTGGAGCTCAATCCATTTCTTTGGATTAAGCTATTATTTTTCAATAGAATTCCCGTAATTTAGCTAATTTTGTGTGTTTCATATTGTTTCTCTTGCTTTCAAGATCATTCAGAGTCAAGGAAAAGCCTCAATTTCTAATAAATCTCGTGCCTTAGCAAGATAAAATAAAGGATTCAATAGAAATGTCGAGGAATTGGTTTAATGGACTACTTGATCAAAGAATAATAACTGTAGCACCGTGGTTTAGTGTTTTGCGGGTTTGTCAAAAGGGCTAGCATTCCATGGGATACTAAGTTTAAAAGCATTGGCGGGTTACTTTTAAATCAGCAGAGCCACGCGGTAGAAGAGCAATGATTAAATATAAGAAACATGTCAGCATTCTGGCGCTCTTTAAGCAAATGGGCTCCGATGGACCTCAAGACCGCGAAATCAACCATGTTTCAAAGCTTTTTGGGTCTGGGTAAAGTCAACACGGTCAATAAAACATGGTGGAGTTAGAAGATGATAGACGATGTAAGATCAATGACCAAATGTGGGACATGGGCCACCATCCAGGAAAATTTCAAAGTAGATGCATTGTGCGGACCTCAAGTTCGTGAAATAAATCAAGTTCAATAAGGCTCTGAGTCTGGAAGGTCAAGGGCGGTCAAAGAAGGGACAAGTGGCAATGTTTTTATGAAGCCCAAAAGTTTTTAAGTATGAACAAGTAAAAAGTTGCGATGCGAAGGAGAAACCCCAACCCAATGAAAAGAGAGCACGAATTCAAAAAATAATAAAAAACCGGAGGACCGTGGAGCTTTCTCATTGGCTTATGTTTCACAGTTGTTAGTTGGGATTATCAAAGGTTTTTCAAAGCAAAGGAACATGCAGCTTTCTCATTGGCTTATGTTTCGTGGTTGTCAGTCGGGAAGATGTCAAAAGTAAAATGTGAAGTAGGATTGGGGCTTCCTCATTGGTTGATGTTTTTCCTTTGTCAGTCGAGGAAAAGGAAAATATGACATTTGTAAGGAACATGACATTGTTTGATTGACTCGTTTTTTATAAAGAAATAGAACTGCCCACAAAAGAAAGGAAAGAAAAGAAGTAAAGCCCGATCCCGCGACCCAATGACAGACTGAAACATGAAAAAAGGAAAAGCAATGCACATGTGGGCAGAGGTAATCCCAAACTAATCAAAGGCTACCACGTGTTAAGCTTTTATTCATAACGACATGTAAAAATTCAGAGGGCCATATCTTTTGATCCATAGCTCCAAATCTTGAAAACTTTATATCGTTGGAAAGGTCTCTTTAAGCCCTTCAATTTGGCATCATCAGATATTGAAATTAATGGTAGTTAGTTTAAGAAAAATTAGAAAACTTTTTTTTCATTTAAGTTGTAGTTCTAGTATTGGTCAAACACTCATCTTGACGAAGTATGGTGTTTGTTTCTTCTCTAAACAAGCAAGACAAAATAAATGAATGAATTTGTCAGGATTGCATATGCTCCTTTATAGAATTTTAATTCACCTTGCTGGTGGTTATAGAGGGAAATCATAATTTTCTCTCTTTCTCTTTCTCTTTCTCATCTTCTATATATTGTAACAGTCTACCATTTGTTTGAAGAGGTAGATTAAGGGGTAGTTGTAGAATTTTATATTTAGTTTATTTTTTAGTCCTATTTTCTAGTTTCTTACAATATTGTATGTGTCTAAATATGTAAGGAATAGCTAAGGTGGTTGAATTGTAAAACCATTTGTAGGTTTTGAAGGCATTTGTCTATGTCCCCTAGCCAAAACTTACATGAATAGATTATGAATATTGTTTTATCAAAATATACTTTCCCTTTTTCTTCTTTCAAATGAATGAATGAGGCAATATAATTATGTTACTATCTTGCATTATCTTTACTTTGTTAAGTACAAAAGAGTATTTCCTAGTTTCTGCATTCTTTAGGTTATTGTGAAATTATTACAGAATAGTGTATACTTTGCAATGGCTAAAAGTCAATACTAAAATCTATAAGCAACATCGCTTTTGAAGAGTTCTTATTATTCCTCTAAAGGTATTTTGGGTGTATAAGACAAATACAACAAGTGCTTTATATCAGATCTAACTGCATGATTTGTAGTTAAGATTGTGAATAATGTAGATGACATTTGTGGACATTGAGTATCATCAATGCGAATGTAATTTCAAAAATTGTGTTAACTTGATTTTTATTTCCAAGCCTTTCAGTTAAAGATGGACTCATTATATGGGAATGTTAAGACACTAAGGTCATAAAAGAAAATATCATTCCCCCTTCAAATCTCAATAACAAAAAACCAGTGATCTTCATACCTACAAATCATATCATACCTGAAAAACATACATATGTTTATTCTTCAAAGACGAGCTTAAAATTTATCCATTACCAGTAAGCTTTGCTAAAAATCCCACCAAGTCTGTGATCCAATATCATTTAAAGCATTCTTGGTCAATAATGTTATATAAATGCAATATCAAAAGATTGTTTATTATATGCCTCTTGGATTTGTATTTTAATTGTCAAGTGCTTACAATAAATCAAGTGACAACTCTTTTGAGAGAAGTATTGTATATGTGGTTGCAATTGCTTCAAATTAATTTACATAAACCATAAAGGAAACCAAGCCATGAAATCATTTCCTTTATTCAAAGATCCCAACTAGGTCCTCTCACTTTGGTCCAGGAAGAGCCAGAAGTAACTAGGGTAAATCCATCCCCTTTGTGAAGGTTCCTCCTAATCATATCCTTGATTTGAGTCATTGAGTTTAGTGTTGAAAAAATCCCCGGTTATCAATGACAAGAAATTTTCATTGTTCATAACTCTCTTAAAGCAACCCACTCAGGTCATCTTCTCATCTCCCAGGGGTGCTATTTTGGGAGCCAATACCCATAGTGGCATTGTTGTCAAGGATTTACAGTTAGATTCATTGCTATATTTGAGTTTTGTGTGACTCTAGTTATTTACATACATTCTACATGTTTAGAGGTTTTACCTATTTCTAGAATTTGATATTCTAGTGGTGAATCCATAAGGAAAAGCCGAGACATACTGGTTTCATCCTATTGTAACTATTGATTTAATTTCTATTTTTTCAAACTTGAAGGATTACTGTCTTTTTTCAAGTCTGATTCATACAAAGAATTTACTTCCCAAGTTAGATTCTGTTTGAAAAAGAAAGAAAACATGGAACCCTGTAATTGATCAAAGTTCAAAGAGCAGTTATAGTCAATATAAGCTTGATATTCCACTGGTTGAGGATTGCTCTAGCACATTTGACATTTTTGAAGCATCTGGTAAGCCTAATTCTATTATTTCATTTATTAAGGAGAACCAGGAATTTGATCTAGAATTCGTTCCTTCCTCAAAATTTTCATCAAACTTTTCAAGATCTATTTTATCAGCAAACTCTTGTTCAGAATTGGCTACACCATCCTTTACCTACCAATTCATGTGAAGAATAACATGGTTGACCCCACCTTATAGAGAACCTTTCAAAATTAACACATATAAACCTATTAATTTTGATGACATGGAAGGTTATCCAAATGAAATCCCTAATGAGATTAGAATGATATTTCCCTAAGTTTAAAGGAAATAATGTTATCAGTGGTGATCATCATTTAAAGTTATTTCAGAATCTAATGGAGGACTATGAAATTGAGTTTAAGGATGTATGTGTAAATTTGTTTGTGAACACTCTAGAAGAAGATATTCTTGTGACAGGTTTAAAGCATTTTGATGGATCAATTGATTCATGGAAAGGAGATTCAAAACTCATTCAGGAGTTTCATATGGTGATATAACTGATCCAAGGTTTCTATTGTCTAAGTTTGAGAACATTAAGAAGAATCCCAATGAGTGTTTCCGAGACTTTAATACAGATTCAATAAAATTTTGATAAGATTTCCCAATAGTCATAAGACCTAGTGATGAATCTTGTCTTATTAAGTATTCAGATACATTTGATAAGAAAGATTCATACTACTTAAGAGTTAAAAATCCTAGAACTCTGAGACAAGATTTTATCATGGCTATCCAGATTGAAAATAATATTAAATTTACTGGAAATCCATCAAAGAGAGAGGGTGTGAAATTTCTTAACCCAAAAAGCCTTAGACTAGCAAGACAATTAACCTTGAAGAAGTTGTTAAAACTTTGGTAAGGGTTGTTAAAGAAATTTCTTATAAATTAGCAAGATCATGAAAACGGATTGTCTCCCAACACCTTAGAATCAACATTAGAACACTGGACATAATAGATTTGGCAATAATCCTAAAGGGGAGCACTGGGATAAAGATAGAGGAAAAGGACATATGGGTTCATGTAGCATGAAATAAAATTTAGAGATAACAAAGTAGTCCCTGACCCTTTAGTGGGAAGAGTAGTTGTTATTGAAGAAGAACATGTCCATTGATTAGTGTGATAAATGCTTGTACCCCATGTGCCATTGTGATCCACTTGCAAATGATGAAATGATGAAATATGATTTTAGTGATGTATGCATGCTATGGAATTTCAACGAGAATGTGAGTAGGATGTATCTTCTACTGACCTCCTTCTATCCCGAACTATGGTTAATTTCTAGACTTGTGTTGAAAGATTAGATCTCCCCCTCTTGAAATTAATGTTGAGGATGATATGGCCAATATTTTGAATTGCCTAAATCATTATTTTGAGTATTTAAGAGATTTGATGATCAATAAGTATGATGGTTGATGTTCCTTCTAGTGAGGATAGAAAATTATTGATCAATGTTGCAGTTGCTCAGGAAAAGGAGTACAATCTCATAAATAGACAAGTTAAAGGAGAAACTCCTGGAACCAAAGCAAAGATGCCTATTCTTTCTAATATCCCCAAAGGTAGTTTCCTTAGGAAAATGTATTAAATAGATCTATTGTGATTCATCCTGAGCCAAGAAGTTCTTCCCCAAACCCCACTAAAAAGAACCTTTTGCCATCTAATAAAACTATAATTGTGCCTTCCAATGCTCTCATTCCCAAGTATAATGTATGTGATATGGCTCATATTTTAAGTCAAATAAATATTACAATTCCCATTGTAGAACTTTTAAGGATCCATGAGCATAGGAAATGGCCTTTGAGTATTTGGGCTTTAAAGAAGATGAGATTGTTACAATAAAGAGCCTATAAATGAGAAATCCTCCCCCACCATTACTGAAGATGAGGTACAAGAAACTAAAGAAGATATGGAAAATCTTCCCTGAGGTATATCTAGGAACTTCTTTAGTAGAAAAAAAATTGGATGTTGACCCCTTTTTCACATCACTTATTATAAATGGGTGGCTCTTACACAATTATATGTTTGATTCAAGAGCTTCATGTAACATTATGCCTCTTGTGGTCATGAATGAGTTAAACCTTAAGATAAATGATGCTTTTGGTAGATGTTATGCTATGGATTCTATAGAAGTACTTGTGGTGGGATATGTGAAAGGATTGATTTTACAAATGGCAAAACATCCAGGAAAGTAATTGACTATGAATGTTTTCATTGTTGACTGCCCTACTAAGTGGGGAATGTTGTTGTCAAAAAGTGGGAAAGATAGTGTGGGAGGAAATTTCCAAATGGATATGTCATATGACTTCCATACCATTGGAGGGAAATTGGTCAAGTTATATAGAGAAGATAAGATGCTACCCCTCATTAAAGATCCTAACAATGCTTCTTGTGAAGTGTTTTTTGTTAATGTAGACATGGATAATTTTATATGCAATGCTGATTTTGAAGATCATGTATGGATGAGAATGCTCAGTTTGAAGACCCTGAGTCCCATGGACCATGAACCTTTGATGGAGATTTCTCAATTAATGGTAATGGTGCAGGAGTGGTGTTAAGTTCTCCAAACAGTGAGTTGTTCAATTTTTCTTTTAAATTGAATTTTGAATGCACCAATAACGTGGCTAAGTATGAAGCACTATTGATAGGATTAATAATTTCTTGGAGGCATGGAATAAAATAGCTCATAGTTAAAGGAGATTCAGAGTTAGTGATTAAGAAAATAAGAAAGCTATATGTAAAAAAAAATCAGAGATTAAAACAATACATGAATGCAATTTGGATCTCATTGACTATTTTGATTCATTTAATATTTAATACCATGAGAGAAGACAAAATATAGCTGCTGATAGATTAGTAGTCTTGGGTTCACAGTATGACAATCAAGATTCATCCCCTTATTGTAAGTTTGAAGTGGAAATACTGATTTGAACATCTATACCTGATAATATACAACACTGACAAGTATTTTATAATGATTCACACATCAACAGATTTTTGAATTTCCAAGATGAGTTCACTGACCAGATCATTGATTTGGAACCTATGGTAGAGGTGTGTGAGGGAAAGAAACCCTCTTTGGTAAAGATGTAATTCAGTTAAAAACTAATGTAATCCCAAGGGGATTAGTTAGTTTAGAATCTGCCTTTGATAGTAATGACAAAGTAGTTTGTAAATCTACTACTTTTCCAAGAGATGTGTTGGAGTGTAATTTGGGTTCAGGAAAAGATCCTAGAAATGTAGTGGCTAGGGAGTAATTTGAATAAGGATGAAAGAGAGGCTTATACTAAGTTGTTAAGAAAGTATCAAGACTACCTTTCCTTGGTCTTATTCTGAGTTAAAAGATTACAGGGAGGATTTTGTTTCAGCATGAGATACCCTTGACACCCCACACACTAAGCCTTTTAGATAGAAGTAGAGGCCTATTAATCCTATTCTTGCAACCAAGATGCAAGAAGAATTGACAAAGCTAAGGGATGGTGGGATAATCAATCCCACTAGATATTCTTCATGGGTAGAAAATTTGGTACTATTCAGAAAGAAGAATGGAGACATAAGGATTTGTGTGGATTTTAAAAATCTCAACAAAGCCTCACTTAAAGATAATTATCCATTTCCAAACATGGATAATTTATTGCAAAAGGTAACAAGATCAAGAGTTTTTATCTACATTAGATGGCTTCTCTGGATATAACCAAGTGGTAGTGAAACAATCAAAGCAATTCAAAAATTCCTTCACTACCCCATGGGGAACATATGTCTATGTCAGGATTCCATTTGGATTAATGAACATTAGAGAAACTTTTCAAAGGGCCATGGATGTGGATTTCTCTAGTCTTATCAATGAATTTATTGTAGTATATCAGAGATGATATAACTATTTTTTCTCCAAGAAAATAGGGTGACCACTTAGGGCACCTTGAAAAAATGTTCTCAGATGTAGAGAGTATGGGATTTCATTAAATCCTAAGAAGTGTCATTTTGGCATGCAAAAGGCAAAGCTTTGGGACACATTGTGTCAAAAGGAGTCATGATTGATCCTGAAAAGGTATAATGTTATTAGAAAGGTTCCCATTTATGTCCAAGAAAGGCATTCAGTCCTTCTTTGGAAAAATAAACTTTGTGAGAAGGTTCATCTCAAATTTTGCTAAGATCACTATCACCATCACTAGTATGCTAAAAATTTATCACATCATTAAGTGGGAAGAAGGGGGTTGTCTAAGGCATTTAAAGGAATAAAGGAGGCACTCAAAATTTCCCTTGTATTAACTAGCTCCTGATTATAGAAAGGAATTTCAAATGTTTTCATTTGCCTCTGAATTCACTATTGCCTATGTGTTGTTACAAAAGAATGAAGAAGGCCATGAAAATCATATTGCCTTCTTTAGCAAAGCTTTGCAAGGATCTAAGTTAAAGTATTATGTCATGGAAAAGGAAACATTTTTCTCTTGTAAAAACAACCAAGATCTTCAGACCTTATATTCTTAGCTCAAAGATTGTAGCACATGTACCTCACACAATGGTAAAGGAAATCTTGTCTCAGATGGAAGGTATCAAGTAAAAGATTCAAATGGGTTAACAAGATTCAAGAATATGACATGGACATACAAACTACCAAGTTGGTGTGGGGTCTAGGCCTTGTAAATTTGATGGACAGAGAGAAATCTGCAGGTAGTTGAGATACACAATGTTGAAGAAGATGGGACTACACCCTCATGATAAGGTAAACACTTCAGCTTGGTATAGAGATATTTTCTATTACTTGATGAACTTAAATTGTCCTTTACACTTAGATAAGAATAAAATGAGGACACTCTAGCTAGTTTCCCAAAAGTATATTTTAACTGATCATGGACTAGCTTGGAAGAACCCATAGGGTGTTTTTCTGAGATGTGTCACTGAAGAAGAAGCACCTAAGATAATTGTAGAATTCCATATGGGGAGTATGTGGAGGTCATTTTTTTGGGAGATTCACTGCTCATAAAATTTTGAGGGCAAGTTATTGGTGGCCTTCGTTTTTCAAAGATACTTCCTTTTTGGTTAGAAGGTGTGAGGTCTTTTCACTTTTTTTTGGAAGATTGAAAGCCTCTGGGGCCCTACCCTTGCAACACGTGTGTAGATAGAAGCTCCATTTAAACAATGGGGATTGAACTTTATTGGTGAGATATCAGACTCTTCAAGTGTTGGTCATAAATGGATATTAGTATCTACTGACTACTTTACCAAATGGGTTGAAGCCATTCCTACCAGAAAAAAACTCATCAAGTAGTCATGGAATTTATTCTCAATAATATCATTTGTGGATTTGGGGTGCCTAGCCAAGATAGTTACTGATAATGCCAATGAGCTTCAGATCTAAACCATTAGCATCAATGTGCAAAGATTATGGAATAAGTTTGGCTTATGCATAAAATTATAATCCTCAAGGAAATGGCCAAATTGAATCCAGATAATAAGAACTTGCTTAAGATCCTCAGAAGAACATTACAGACAAACAAAAAGGAAATGGGGTGAGCAACTAAAATTTTCACTATGGGCAGATAGAGTTACCACCAAGAGGTCAACTGGAAAGAGTCCTTTTGAGCTAGTTTATGGACTCCAATCCCTTTTCCCTTGCACTTGCAACTTTCTGCATATCAATTCATGTAAGCAATTTGAAGATGGAGAAGAAGTAAGTCCATATGAGACAAGGATGAATCAGATTATGGAATTGGATGAAAAAAGAAGAGAGTCCCATCAAAGACATGTCAAGTTCAAATAAAATCTCAAGAAAATATTTAACAAGAAGGTCACTCCAAGAATTTTCAATGTTGGTATTGTTATGGGACAACACATGAAGACAAGGGAAAACATGGAAAATTTGATGCCCTGTGGATGGGACCATATTCTATTGACATCAAGATTGGAAAGCATACTTTCTTTCTCAAAGACATAGAAGGACAATTGATGGAGTTTCTGTTAATGACAGGCATCTCAAACATTTCTTGGACTAAGCTAAAAGGTCATGTATGATTTTGTACATTGTATAGTCTCATTGCTTTGTTTTGTTTTGTTTTTTCCTATTTTTGTTTTGTTTGTGTTTTTATTTCCCTTTTTGTGCTCTAATCTACAGTGATCAGGTTTCTGTAGTTATCTATTTTCCCCCGTCCTGATTATACATCTATTTTGAAATTCCCTGTGTGTTTTATTCCCTGTGACTCCTTGTCCAGTGGACTAGGCATCTGGTCTTTGTTCTTGTAGCACCCACAGGGGGTGCCCATCCCTGAGCAGGATCCGTAGTTAGAGCTTAATCTAGTTTCTTGGATTGAGCTAGTCTTTTTCAATAGACTTTCCATAATTTAATTAATTTTGTGTGTTTTGTATTTTTCCTTGTGCTTTAAAGATTTGTCTGAGTCAAGGAAAAGCATCAATTTGTAATAAATCTCGTGCCTTAGCAAGATAAAAGAAAGGATTTAATAGAAATTTTGGGGAACTAGTTTAATGGACTAGTTGATCAAAGAACAAAAACCGCGGTACACTGGTTTAGTGTTTTGCAGGTTTGTCAAAAGGGCTAGAATTCCATAGATTCCAAAAAATCCACGAAACAATTAGAAATCCACCAAAACCTGTGGGAGACTAAGTTTAAAAGAATTGACGGGTTACTTTTAAAAGGACGATAGATGTCTATTTACCCATCAAATTTAATGCCAAAATTAGAAGAGCCATGCGGTAGAAGATCAACGATCAAAGATAGGACACGTGTTGACATTTCGACACTCTTTAAGTATATGGGCTCTGATGGACCTCAAGTCTACGGAATCAACCATTATTCAAATCTTTTCAGGTCTGAGAAATGTCAGCACGATCAATAAAACATAGAGAAGTTAGAAGATGACAAACGTCATAAGATCAATGACCAAATGTGGACATGTGTCACCATTCTGACAAACTTCAAAGCATATGCATTACACGAACCTCAAGTTTGCAGAATAAATCATGTTTAGTAAGGCTTCAGTTTCGGAACGTCAAGGGAGGTCAAAGAAGGGACATGTGGCAAAAAAATTATGAAGCCCAAAAGTTTCTAAGTCTAAAAAAGTAAAAAATTTGTGATGCGATGAATGCAACCCTAAACCAATGAAAAGAGAGCACGAATTCAAGAAAGACTGACAAACCCGAGGAATGTGGGGCTTTCTCATTAGCTTATGTTTCGTGGTTGTCAATCGGGAAGATGTCAAAAATAAAATATGAAGTATGCATGGATATTCTTCATTGGTTAATGCTTTTCCATTGTCAATTGAGGAAAAGGACGATTTGACATTTGTAAAGAGTGTGACATTGTTTGATTGGTTTGCTTCTCATAAAGAAACATGCATGCTCACAAAAGAAAGGAAAGAAAAGGACTAAATCCCAACCCCATGACCCAATGAAAGACTAACATATGGGAAAAGGAAAAGTAATGAACATGTGGGTAGAGGCAATCCCTGAACTAATCAAAGGTTGCCACGTGTCAAGCTCATGTTCATCCTGACATGTAAAACTTCAAAGGGCCATATCTTTCAAAGCCATAGCTCCAAATATTGCAAAATTTATATCGTTGGAAAGGTCTCTTCAAGCCCTTCACTTTGACATCATAAGATTTAGGAATTAATCATAGTTAGTGAGAGAAAAAGTAAAAATGTCTTTTACATTCAAGTTGCAGTCCCAATATTCGTCAACCACTTGTCTTGATGAAGTATGGTATCTGCTTCTTTTCTAAACATGCAAGACAAAATGAATGAATGACTTTGGCAAGTTTCCCATGATCCTTTGTAGTATTTTAATGCATCCTATTGGTGGCTGAAGAGGGAAATCATATTTTTCTTCTTTTTTTTCTCTATCTCTTTCTCATCTTATATATATTGTAACAATCTACTATTTTGTGTGAGGAGGTGGATTGGCAGTAGTTGTAGAATTTTTTTATTAAAGTTTTTAGGTTCCATTTTCTAGTTTCTCATAAAACATGTGTATGTGTCGAGTTCTTATGAGAAAGAGCTAAGGTGGTTGCGTTGCACAACCATTAACAGGTTTTAAAGGCATTTGTTTATGTCCCCTAGCCAAAACTCACATGAATAATATTTTGAGTGTTTTGATCAAGCCATACTTTATTGTTTCACATGTTTTAAATGAATAAATAAGACAATATTGGTTCTGTTACTATCTTGCATTGGATTTACTTTGTTAAGTACACAAGAGTCTTTCTTAGTTGTTGTATTCTTCTGGTCATTGTGGAAATATTACAGAATAATGTATATTTTGCAATAGTTCAGTCTAACTGTAAAATCCTAAGGACAAAATCACTTTTGAAGAGATTTTGTTATCCCTTAAGGGTCTTTTAGGTGTATAAGACAAATATAGCAATTGCTTTATCTCAACTCTAACTCCGCGATTTGTGGTTAGGATGGTGAAGACTGTATATGACATTTGTGCACATTGAGTATCGATGAATGCAAATGTAATTTCACAGATCATGTTAAATTGATTGTTCTTTTCAAACATCATAGTTAAGGATGGATTCATTCTATGGGAACACTAGGATACCAAGGTCATAAAATCAACTACCCTTCCCCCTTCAAATCTCAATAACAAACAATCAGTGACCTTCATACCTATTAAGCATATCATACCTGAAAACCATACATATATTTATTCTGCAAAGTTAAGCCTAAAATATTTCCATTATCAGTAAGCTTTGCTAAGAATCCCACCAAGTCTGTGATCCAATATCATTCAAAGCATCCTTGGTAAATAATTTTATGCAAATGCAATATATGAAGTTGTTCATTATCTACCTCGTTTATTTGTATTTGACAGTCAAGTGCTTACAATAAATCAAGTGACAACTCTTTTGAGAGAAGTATTGTATATGTGGCTACACTTACTTCAAATTAAACTACACCAACCATAGAGGAAACCAAGCCATGGAAGCTTTTCCTTTATTTAAATCCCCTAGTCAATTCCCCTCACCTTGGTCCAGACAAAGCTTAAAGTAGTAGGGTCAATCCATCCCCTTTGTGGAGGTGCCTTCTGATCACCTCCTTGATTTGAGTCATTAAGTCGAGTGTTGAACAAATCCTCGACTATTAACGATAAGAAATTTTCATTATTCATAACTCTCTCAAAGCCAACCAGCTTATATTAGCTTCTCATTTCCTCGGGGGTGCTATTTTGGGAGCCAACATTTTGATGGATTTAAAAACAACATAGATAGTTTATTCTTCCTACACATTATTTTGTATCTTCCCATTAATTATGGTATTATGATTGTTTTGTTGTCTGGTGAAGGGAAAATAAACATATGGTATACATGGGTTGGCATTCGTTTTCATTGTGTCATTCAGTTTTATATTATTATGATCAACATTCTTAATTATGACCAAGTTTCTATTATACAATACAAATAAAATATGACCTCCCACAAAATATCATCTTTGACGGTATTTGCCATATCATGGCCTTGTTTTAATTTTGGTGTTTAAAACAAAAAACTATTGGGTTTTTGGTTTCAATTTTATTTTTTGTTAAATAAAAGGGGAACATGTCATTATATCGATTTTAAAAATTGTAATAGAAGGGCATTTAGTTAGTATATTCGATCTGACCTTCATGCTAGAGAAATAAATTTCAGAAACTAACAAAACATTATAAATGCGTCTACAAAACATCAATATATAAGAAACACATTATAATATAAGTAAGAGTGGAAGTCAGTCACATGCAACAATACTAGGAAGAGGCGACAAATTATTTATGGGAAGAAGGGAACCCTAACCAAAGGGATCCCCTAAGTGAGGATACGTGGCAATACAATCATCTTAAGTTTAAGAATTATATTGCAATATAAAAGACACCATGATTCCTCTCCTGGGTGGTGGAGAACTAACAACCATAATGCATCCATATGCTGATGGTAGACATTACAAAGGTCTAGTAACAAACTTGTTATTTGGTGACATGCTCTAGTCTCTCCACTAAGGAAGATAAGTGGAGAGACAACCACATATGAGTTATAAAAAATAGTTGTAGGAGCGATTCAACTTGCACCTGGTGCTGGGAGGTGGAGAGCCTAGAAATAGTGGATCTATATGGAATACGACATAGATGTCATGGGTTCTCCCCCAGTGATTTAATAGCTCTTGTAGATGTTGGAATTCAATTACCGCTCCCTCGAACTGTCCCTATATCTAAAGACAACCAAGGCCATGATAGGGTAAATCTTGTAGAAGTAGATGCATTTTAACAAATGAGAAACAAAAGGTATGTATAGCAAAAAATGTGGAGAATTGCATATATTTCAAAGTTTACCATTCTATAGAGATATTATTGTTATGTCTTTAATAGTTTCCTCTTTATTTAAGTCAATGTGACATAACATTAACAAAGTATAAATCAATGTATAGTATTGTAAACTTAAAGACTTCCAAAATTAACCAATGTATCAATAACAAACATAGTTGCCATAGAGCTCTCACCAAAGTTGAGGTGAGGACACGTACCATGAAAACAAATACATTGCATTCCTAAAAATATAAAAGATGACATAAGCCAAGCCCATAACAAGTCCAAGTTGAAGTTATTATTTGATTGTTGGAGCTTATGACATGGCAAATTGAATATGACCAATGTTTTACTTGAGTGTTAATACAACATAATGTGAGCATTGCTTTACGTGTGTGTCAGTAGAATATAATGGCCCAAAAAAATAAATTTAGATGAGCTAAACTAAGTGAATTTCATAATGCCCTTGAAGAAAATACTATAGGAAACTTGCACATAAGAATCGTTCATTTCAATATAATTATTGCTTAGGTTGTAGCCATTAACAAACATGTAAAAAAAATTCCAGAGATTTTAAGCAAATGTAGTTGTCAGGTGTAAAATAAAAACCGCCAGCCTTTGTAGACATCCTTTGAGCAAGGGATAAAATTAGAGCTTCAAAACATTTAATGGGATAATGTTGGAAAATAACTAAAGTCTAGTTTTTATGAAATGCATTAGTTATGAGTGGTTTGTGAAAGCATAGAACAAGGTCAAATTTTTTTTTCCCCTAAAAATGACAAAGGAAATAGCCCCAAAAGCATTTATTGAACTTCTATATCTAGAAATACATGTTTCTATTTTGATTTAGAAGCAAAGATACTATGACATAATATGAATTGTTGCAGTTAATGTTAGATCAAATGAAAAATATTAGTGAAAATGTTTGAGATATCTTGAAAAGCCACCAAAGAAAATAAAAATGTGACAATTTGGGACTTTATTTCCTAATTTCCTATTGGGAGAAAATACAAATCAAAATAACTGAAAAAATATTTCCTTATGTAATGAAACAATCATAATCAAATCTATAGTGTCAATGATCGATGCATTCTATCAGTGTTTTCCATATGCATTTAATGTACTTACGAAGATGCAAATTAAATGCCTTACACAAAACTTCAATCTAGTTTTGATTATGCATAGAGCCCTCCCTATAAAATTACGAATTAATGTTGATTTGGAAGTTATTTGGAGTTTTAATAAACTTGTGTACAATATTATAAATTAAATGAAAAGCAATAAAAAGGGAAGAGAAGAGAGACTTGCTCTAAATTTTTAAAACTAATCATTACACATTAGGGAAGAGAAGCTAGTACCTGCACACCCTAACTTCACGGGTCTCCACATGAAGCTATATGAAGCATAAGCATGTCAAACTAATACCAAAATAAAGATAATAATTTCTCAATGTCCATATTTTGTTTCATGGTGGTTGTGCCACCTGGTATCCCATGTTGGTAGTTATAAGTACAAGGTATTATTTTTATTACTTTTGAAGGGTGACCCAATACTTGTGGCAGTGATAGTTAAATGTCACTACAAAAAGACTTATTAACTAAACAACATCCCACGTATCATATATGTGTTGGGATAATTTTGGGTATAGATAATAATTAATGCATTTAATCACATGAAAAGTCATTGTGCAAGATAGAACCTATACTTATAGACACTCAAATTTGGCAATCCTACTCTTTGACACTGTTGGTTTTGACATTGCTCTCTTGGTCAAATAAGTGCACTTTACCCATTCTCATCAGGTACATCTCTAGGCCTCTTATAGATTTTATGAGAATTGAATGCATGAAATTCATTTAGAACTCCACTTGTTAGCCTTCAAACCTCAAATTTCAAATTTCTTCTCTAGGGTCAAAAACGTACAGTAGGATCAGTTTGTTTCATACTTTCCTAGACCTAGTGTGTGATTTTTACCTTGCTCACTTTGATTCCAAACTTTCAGTTGCATATTATTATTTTGGCCATTTACTCCTCTTAATCGGCCTTTGTAACTTAAATCACCTTTGGAAGCATACCCAAGTAAGTGAAACTAACCTCATTTAGTACCTAACACTCTTATGGATTCTTATTGCAAAAGCTAGCACAAAATGCACCCAAATCTCCCTAAACTAGGCAAATACCTCTACACATTCACTATGACACTATCAGATTGCTCTATGAGGATCAATACGGAACCTCGTGCACATCGAAGAAGGTTACACTTCTAACGGTGTCGTGAACACTCCATGTAATAAGCGAAAGATCAAATCATAAAATGAGAATCAAGTAGTGAAAGACTTTATGGGTGTGACATGCCTGTAGATCAAAAATAAGATGTAGATATAGGAGTGTTGTGTAAATCTCGTACATGACACTTGAACACAACCCTTACTAAACCTAATGACCTATTCTCACTAAGTGAGGTGACTAACCACACGAGGTGGAAAATACGTCGAGTGACAATGATACAAGTTATATACACCAACACCCCCCTTCGTCAAAGCTGAGGTAGAGGTCATGGAAAGTCATAAATGAAAGAGAACTCCCCTAGAAAACTAAGAAATATGTATTAATGGGGCTTGACTACCAATCATGATAAGGTACCCATGTACAAACAACATCTATCTGGAAAAGAAGAAGAGAAGAAGGGAAATGGGTCTCGACAACTAGGCTTGATGAGGTACCCATGTACAATAGGGATCTCAAGTAATAGAGGAAACCCTAAGGGAAAAACATCTAATTATAAGAGATAAAATACACCCCTAAATAACCTAAGAAAGATGTGTCAAATGAGTCCCGACAACTAGAGGCCTTATAAAGTACTCATGTACAAACAACAATCTTTTTGCAAAAAGATAAGAGATGAAAAATATCTCCAGCCTCCCAAGATGAAGAACCTATTGAAGACCACCCTATTTCAAGTGAAAAAGAAGAAGATCCCCGAAGTGACAAGGTGCAGTTCCTATCCAAGTAACGATGCTCCATATGTGAGGTTGAAGTGCCAACTACTCCATGAAGAGATGACGAGTCTGAAGCAATGACAAAGAGGGAAGGTGGAATAGAATCTTAAAGACAAAAGGAAGATGAGAAGGCCCGAAGTAGATGTTTGGAAGCAATAGTGGACATCACCCTAAGATGAGAGCACAAGTAAGGATACTTGGCTTCAACGAAGGGTTTGGTAAAGAAGCGTGTAATTGGATCTGAAGTATTTAACTCTATGAAGTATCCAAGTAGATTGTCAATGATGTGGTCTTCTACATGTAGACTGAAGAAGATCCATCTGCATCAAACAATATTCCTGACCTTAGGAAGAATAAAAATGGTGTACTGAAAGTAAGCCCACTCCACAAAGGAACACAAAGGCAACACTATGAAGAACTCTGAATATGGTCCATGGAAATGCAACAAAGGTCTGAAAAGTAAGTGCACAAGAGCTAGAGGTAATGTCGCGAACATAGAACTATCAGAGTATGAGAGAGGATCATCCAATGAAAGGATGACCAAGTGAAGTGAAGGCAAGGTAATAACCCCCACAACAACAAAATGAGGACCCACTAGAAAAGGTGGATTAGTGAAGGTCTCTGAAAAAGTGGAAGTGATAAGAGTCCTAGACAGGGAACTTCCAATAAAGGAGATGAAGGACTTCTCCAAAACACCCATAGAAGGATGAGAAACTCCATGTATGGCAACAAAACCAAGAACTATGAAGAGATGACTAAGGTTTGGTAAATACTCATTCCAAGTGGGTGGCTCGACAAACAAAAGAGCAATGTCTGATAGGTATTAATCATCAACATATGAAGGAGGATGAGTGAAAAAGGCCTCACATATTGTAAGGGGAAAGGAGTCTGATGTAATGATGGTATGAGGTTGGGAATAAGATTTTCTGATGTCTGATGAGAAGGGAGGAGTGTCAAAATTCTCTAAAAGGTTGCTGAGAGAAATAGGAGAGAATTCCTCAGTAGTACTCGTCATAAAATAGAAGAATAATCCTCATCATCAGGAATAGAAACAAACGAGTTTGTGTGAGTAGAACTGTCATCAGATGAGAAAGGAGAGGAGACAACTCTATCAGTAGGAAAAACAACAGCGGTAATCTCTTAAGGGTCTACAAATAAGGACTAAAGAATGCTCCAAATAGTGTGAGGAAACTCTGTGTGTGCCACATGTTAGTGGAGAGGCTTGGAAATGTATGTTAATAAATGACTAATGACCATCCTACAAGTGTCAAGCCAGACTTCAAGCTGATCATGATCATTGGGTGTAGGTACTCGTCCATACAAATAGAGATAACAGTCATCGTGAATAAGAAAACATTCCATGCTCGAATGCCATAGTGCATAGTTAGCCCTACCAAGAAGAATAGGTGGAGGTTGTAATGCAGAAACGGTCCTATGAAGCATAGGTTTAGGAAAAGCAATCTCCATAGTGTAAATGCAAAAAGAGAAATAAGTGCAAAAAGCAAGAAAAGAAGAGTGAAAGAATACACACAAGGTCGAAGACGTCAAACTTGGATGAGAATGTGTTTACATGCAATACAATACACAATAATAATGATAACCCCTATTTGTGGCACTTTATAAGTAGTGTGTTGATTACAATAGGGTGTGTTCGTGCGACGTTAGACATTTGACCACTCACCTTGCAGTAGGTGATGAATTGCGCAAGAGTGGAGGTCACAATAAGTCTTAGTTGGAAGCAACGAAGAACATGTTAACAAGCAAAAAAAGGATAAAACAAAATCTAGTGTGAGAAAAAGTGTCTCACATCACAACAAAAACCACCTTGCTGTAAGACTGCGATGGACACGCACACTAGTCTACAAGCAATAATAAGGGTGATGCAAAAAAAAAGCTAAATACGAGTCCCTAAGACCTCTAGGACACCGAAAACACTCTTAGAAGGCAAAAAAAGCTAGGAGGGCTGCAACACACTCCAACAAACAGTTAATACCAATTTTCTTTAGTAAGGCTATAAATATGTTAATTGGAGTTATCCTATGTGTCCTCTCATATTGGAGGGTCATCTCACATGGTTTAGGTTTAGGATTTACATGTGTGTCATGCACTATGGTTACTCAGCACCCTATATGTACCCTTTCACTATTCATTTATGAGCATGCCAAGACACTCCGTTGTCTTTCCTCTATGTGTAAGCTTTGTTTCTATTGAGCAAGTTCTTCCATTGCTGATTGATTCTTTCTTGCAATTTCGTTGGAGCTATCACGATTCTGTTGGAGTGCAATTACTTCATAGTGCCTCGTTTCCGATTTGATTCTCGCAAACTCTTTTCATGGTATCAGAGCTGAGATCGGGTAAACGTGCACTCATTATTTTTTAGCTGCGATTACTCTTTCATGGTTTTGTTCATTTACTCCGCATGCAAGTTTTTTTTATCACTATTTTTTGGTTTTTCCTTGCTAACGTATCTAACAAGTTTTGTCGGAAAGTTGTGTCATTTTTTGTGCCTTTTTTGTGCATGTGCAGGTATCCTTAAGCTATCAGGGACTTTACAACTACATTTAACTAGCTGTAGTTCAACTAAAAGTGGAGGTTATTTTCTAGTTTTTTAATATTAATTAAATTAAAAAAAATTAAATCTCTGTTTTTTCTGCTCTCTGTTTTCCTGGTGTTTCACAAGTTTGCAGTTCCGTTTTTTCCCTAGCCGAGCTCGTGCTCCTTCTCTGGTCTGCGTTTTTTTTGTTTATGTGGCTGGATCGACCTATGTATTTTGCCCTCTTAACCTCATGGGTCGGATCTGTCCTTGTATTTTGCTGTGTTGTTTTTTTACAGCTTGTGGTTAACTTGTTGGAGACCTCACACTCACTCCTTGCTACTACGTGGAGGGCTAACTTGTCTTGTGTTTGCTGTGGCGTCTTCTTTGGCGTGGGAACTCGTGGCTTTGTCTCGCGTTTTTTTGGTGCTTGGCAGACCTTTTTTTTACTTGCAAACTCATTTTACTCAGCCCTTATGACCCTTCCCAACCGACCACCCTTCCCCACGGAACAACACTCTGTAAAAATTAAAATACACACCTCCCACCTGCCTGCTGGATGTTGCCCCTCCACAACCTGCGTTCTTTACACAGGCCATGCCTTCTGGTAAGTGCGTTTTTTCTTTTTTTGTTTGTTTTAAAAAAAAAAGTAAGTTTCTAAAACTTTTAATCCATTCCTTACTTTTTTTAAAAAAAAAATCTCCACGCCTTTTTAATATTTCCTTCTAATTTGAACACACAAAGTTTTTAAATCAAGAATGATTCGTATTTTTTTTTTTTTTATTATTGGCAAATAGTTTTTTGAAAGGGACTATACCCTTGTACAGCAAGGCTCAGAAGCCAAAATAGGAAAATAAAGCTCGAAAAAAAGGATCAACATCCTGATATAACAATAAGGACCAAGTGCAGAACGCAGTCTAAAGAAACAATCAACAGCAACACAACAGCAAATAAACACCTGCTGGACAGTGATCAAACAGCAAACACGCAGTGGTCCGGCCACAAAAATGATAACAATGTACTCCGGCCGACCACTAACGGAGAAAACAACCAGACGATCATCACAAAAGAGCCCAACAAAAACTGACAAGGAAGGAACCAACAAAAGCAAACCAGCTGCAACAAAACAGCAACAAAACAACAACACAGCTGCCTAGCAACTGCGTAGCAGGCCATAAGCCAAAATGTAGCAATGATAGCGCCCAAAAAGACAAGAATCAAATCTTGTCCGATATGGTGGGGGATTTAGATTTGGCATTACCCTTCTTTTTCCGATCCACCACTGTCCATTCCTGATTTCCCACATCCACTACAGTCGGAAAAACTGCAATAGGTTTGATGGGGGAGTGACCCAAATGGGAGGTCGGAATATCTTTAATCACTGAATCAGCAGCCTGTAAAGAATAATCTGGAGGCTTCTCTGTATTGGTCTGTGAATCAACCATGATGGGTGAGTTAGCTTGCAGGGGGGCACTCGAATCCTTAGCCGGATTTGAGTCGATTGTAAGATGTTCAGGTAGAGAATCCCTCCACCAGGCTGTTTTGGTCTTGCGTTTGGAGTGTTCACAGTCATCTGTAACATGACCAGTTTGGAAGCAACGCCTACATCTGAAGGCAAGTCTCTCATAGTCTATCCTCTGCACCCAGAGCCTGGCTCCAATCTGAAGATTGATTTCTGCTGGTAAACATTTGGAGGTATCGAGATCAACCAGGATTCGAGCATAAGTAGTATGGGTTTGAATGGAGGTCTTATCATCAACTGATACACATGAGCCTAAAGTATCCCCTATAGCAATGAGACAAGATCTGTTCCAAAGCTGCAATGGGAGTCCTGGTAGACGAACCCAAATCGGGTAGGTATCAAAAGACTCCTTTAATGGGTCGAAAGATGGATACCATGGTTTGGACATAAGCCCATGTTCCCCCCAAACCCAATGTTGACTAAAAATTAAATCCCTATCTTCAGGGGTTTCAAAGACAGCAATGAAGTAAGCTTTAGCACAAGGATAAAGCTCAATCTTACCTTGTATTTTTTCTCTCCATCTCTGGGCTATCCAGTCATGAAGCTGAGAAAGCTTAGGCCAAAATTTGTGAAATCTGCATATGAGCCCCAGATGGGAGAGATTTTCCTCCTCCTTAAGAACCTTTAGAAGTAAATCCTCTTCGATTTTCAGCGTCGGGACCTCCTGGGAGGGTTTTAAGAGCTCATTTCTGACATTCTCCTTCTGTTTGGAGACCGCTGAAGCATAAGATCCGGACCTATTGTTGCTGTTTAGATTGTCCTGGTTCTGGCTTACCCCTGTACCTCTTCCTCCATCACCAGATCCACTCTTAGTCTCTTGCAACCTGCAGTTACCAGTATTGAGTTTTAAAGGAGATAATGAATCTTTGACTGAACCATCTTTACCTGTCCCATGAGTGAACACCCCTGTTTTGATATGGGGGTCTTGGTTAGTATTGCAAGCCATACCAATCCATGAGATTGGTGCTTTATTTTCCTCTACATTTTTGCATCCGCCTCCCACAGATACCACTGGTTTCTCGCCGCCATTAATAGGGACCTCATTTCGAACTGAGAGGGGCGAACCTCTGGCAATGCTCGTGCCTCCTCGAACCCTTTTTTTAGATGAAGCCCGCGTAGAAACCATGGTAGCCGCGGAACAGTCGCGGAGCAATCTCGGAGCAGTTGCGGAGCAGTTGCGGAAATTTGATATTGTTGTGTTGGAAATACTACTCTTTTTTCAAAAAAAGCATTTAAATTATTCTTTCTAAAAAAATTTAGATTCCTTTAATTTATTTATTTTTTTAAAAACAAAAAAAGGGAAAGTATTTTTCATATTTAATTAATCATATTTA
This sequence comes from Taxus chinensis, assembly GCA_019776745.2. Taxonomy (NCBI): domain Eukaryota; kingdom Viridiplantae; phylum Streptophyta; class Pinopsida; order Cupressales; family Taxaceae; genus Taxus; species Taxus chinensis. The sequence continues at coordinate 614,918,334 of CM034156.1, forward strand.
ATAAAAAATTTAATTAGGTTTTAATTATTCGTAATTAATTCAATTTATTTACGTCTAATTCACGATTAGCCAATATTGACTATCAGCATCTAATTTAACCCTTTTTATCATTTTTTAAACTCCAAATTGCTCTCAAATTAGCTAAATAAGACGTTTCAAAACAGTAATTTTTTAACGTTATTGTCGATTTTTTCTCTAATCGTGTGCTCAAGTGTGCAGCATCACTCAGAGCAACTTTTTTCCTTCTGAGCCCTTGTCTGACATTCTGTAGATTCTCTGAACTCCTTGAGTTCATTTAAAACCTTGTATTTTACCCCTTTTATTGCTTACGACTAGTGATTGCGTCTGCCATAGTCTGTAGCAAGGGGGTTTCCATTTACGACGTGAGACATTTTTTCTCACCACCAGGGTTGGCTTTCGCCTCCTTTCTTTTTTTTTGCGTGTGCTTGTTTACGGTGTCCTATTTGTTGCGCTCCATGAAACACTGTTGTGGTTTCCTTTCTTACGTGTTATTATGTTGGTTGCAAGACGAGTTACCAAGTGTTTCAAACCGCACGCACGGACCCGATTGTAATCAACACACTAAACTATAAAGTAGCAAAAGTAGGGGGGTTGTTATTGTCCTGGTGGTTGTGTTTCTTTTCTGCATTTCTCTCTCTCTCTCTCTCACTATGGATGCACTTTCAATTCATTTGCTTACGTCATTCAACTTCTTCAAATGGAGATCGAAAATAATAATGAAATTAAGGGGTAAAGGGTTATTCTGCATCACCATGGAAACTGAGACTGAACCAGATGACGAACCTGAAAAATCTAAGTGGTTAAATCGTAGTGATGAAGCTTTAGGTCTTCTTTGCATGTTTGTTTCTCCTGACTTGCTCTTCCACATTGAGGCGTCCGAAACACCTAAATCTGTGTGGAAAATGCTAGATGCGATGTTTGGACAACTAGATGACATGAGAGCACATGAGTTGGAAAATGAACTACTAGGGTTAAATCCTAATGACTTTGAAAACCTACAAGCTTTCATCTCGAAATTTGTCCACATTAGATTATTGTTAAAAGGATGTCAAGTAGAGAAGAAATATTCTCAATTGATCTTGTCGATTCTCTCTAAGCTAGGTCCCGAATATTCTGTCTTCGTGTCAACTTTCTACGCTACAAAAGTTGCTTTGGGCGACACTTGGACTATGCCCTCTTTTGACTGTTTTTCGTCCCAACTCATTCGAGAACAGGACAAACTCATTCAAATGGGGTCTCTCAAGTCCAAGTCGCATGCCCTTGTAGCAAGTACTAGCAAGGGAAAGAAGACTGAAAAGAAGAAAGAAACAAAGGATCAACCTAAGAAAGAAACCAAAACCAAACCTAAAAATGACATAAACACTTCGACTTATGAGCCTAGGGCATAAAAAAGCAAGTATTTGCATTCCTATTGCAAGAAGTCTGGTCATGACGAGCAACACTTTTTTTGAAAATAGATTGATCACTTATCTCATTTACTTGAGAAGAATAAAATAAGTGTTCTTGAATCCATAAAACAAAGCGCTCCGAAGGCCGAGTCTTTTGCTGCAAAAGGTGCTAAAAATGATAAGAAAGGAAAATCCCTTGTAGCCAGAGTTACTCCTTCAACGACATGGATTATAGATTCCAGTGCCTCACACCACATGGGTTCTTTGCATGTTGAGTTTTCCAACATCGAACCTTGTGGAATGTCCCAAATCACGATGGGTAATGACACGACAATGTCGGTTTCCGGTAGTGGATCAGTAGAGATGGATGGGGGAACATTTAACCAAGTGTTGAGTGTTCCTAATCTCTTTACCAATATCCTATCAGTTTACCAAATTACTCACCTTGGTGAAGGAATGCAAGTGGAATTTGGTCCTAATTTGGTGATTATTCGTGAGCTTAACAATGACACTACAGTGGCTGAGGGAAAGGTTGATCACCGTTCACGGTTATATACCTTTTCCCACTTTACTTCTGATTCTACACCCACTGCCTTGCTCACTCATGCAAATGAGGTTAGTAAGCTATGGTGTGAGCATTTCGGACATCTAAGTTATCACTACCTTGAACAATTGAGCCAAAACGAAATGGTCAACGAGTTGCCTCATGTCAAGTTTTCTAAGGATCTTTGTGAGGGTTGTACCCTTGGAAAGCATCCTGAAAAGAAATTTGACAAAGGAAAATCCTAGAGAGTCACTTGTCCTTTGGATCTTGTTCACAGCAATTTTTCTGGTCCATTTCCTTCTCCTTCGTTTACTAGAGCTCTTTATGTGCTAACATTCATTGATGACTATTTGCGATATACTTAGGTATATTTTCTTAAGCTTAAGTCTCAAGTCTTTGAACATTTTCAGGACTTTAAGGCTCTTGTTGAGAAACAGGTGGAACGGTCTATCAAGGTTCTTCGAACCGACAATGGAGGTAAATATGTAAACAATAGGTTCATGGATTTCTATACTTCTGAAGGGATCTCTTTGCAGTACAGTTGCTTATAGCCCTTCACATAATGGAGTCACTGAAAGAAATAACCGTACTCTTAAGGAGATGGCCACTTGTATGATTCACTTGAAGTCTCTTTCTCCGCAGTATTGGGCCGAAGCAGTGAATTGTACAAATTACATTCAGAATCATGTTCCACACAAGGTAGTAAGAGGGATGACACCCTTTGAAGCCTGGTTTGGATGCAAGCCTAATGTTGAGCACTTTCGAGTCTTCGGATCCAAGGCTATGGCTCAGATTCCCAAGAAGAAATGCAAGGCCTTGGAACCACAATCCAAACCTTGTATCTTTGTAGGGTATCCTGATGGCGTGAAGGGATATCAATTGATGAATCCTACTTCTCTTGAGTTGTATATTGAGAGAAGTGTTAAGTTTGATGAGTCTTCTTTGAATTCTACTTCTCCACCTATTGAGGTTCTTCAGCTCGCTGACTCAGATTTTGACTCATTAGATGATGATACTGTTGAGCGTGCTCCTCTTCCGGATCCTCTTGACCATCAGACCTCTGAGTCTTCTGATTCTGATAGCAGTGATGATGAGGACTATGTCCCTTCTCACTCAAGTGAAGAATCTTTTGACTCTGAGCCTGATCCTCCTGGTCCTCTTTGGGCTGGGAAAACTTTACAAAGTGCTGGAGATTTAGTTAGAAATACTTCGGATATGAGACGTACTTGGTCAGATTTCGTTAGACCCCACTCTTTCTTCGCCTCTGCTTCTGATCCATAGTCTTTCCGGGAGGCTTATGGTATTCTTGAGTGGGATTCTGCCATGGATGAGGAGTATTCCTCTCTCATGAAGAACGATACTTAGGATCTCACCACTCTTCAGAAAGGAAGAAAAATCATTCGGTGTAAGTGGGTGTTCTAAACAAAGTATGGAGTAGATGGAGACGTCAAAAAGTTTAAAGCATGATTAGTAGCTAAGGGTTTCTCCCATATAGTTGGGGTTGATTGTACTAAAACCTTTGCTCTGGTTGCAAAAATGACTTCTATTCGACTGACTCTAGCCATTGCCACAACAAACAGATGGAAAGTCCATCAAATGGATGTTAAGAGTGCCTTCCTTCATGGTGACCTAGAGGAAGAGATTTATATGGAACAACCTCCGGGTTATGTCCAAGATCACTCCCTCGTTTGTAAGTTAAAGAAGTCTCTTTATGGCCTTAAACAAGCCCCTCGGGCTTGGTATGCCAAGATGGGCTCCTTTTTACTTACATCAGGGTTTACCACGTGTCACTCTGATCCAAATGTTTATATTCTACTGTAAGATGACTCCATACTCATTCTTGTTCTCTATGTTGATTACTTGTTGATCACAGGCAGCTCTTCCTCTATTATTGATTTTGTGAAGATTGCCTTGGCCAACAAGTTTTCCATGACTGACTTAGGTCAGCTTCATTACTTCCTTGGGATCTAGATTTCACAATCTAACTCAGGAATCTTGATTTCACAACCTAATTATGCTCTTGATTTGCTAGCTCATTTTCAGATGTCCGATTGCAAGTCTTCTCCTACTCCTTTTTCTTTCCGGGGTTAAGTTGGTTTCAAATTGCTCTACTCCCTTGGTTAATGGTACTCTTTATCGACAGTTGGTGGGGAGCTTGATTTACTTGACTCGCACTCGACCGGATTTATCATATGTTGTTCGGATCGTGTCCACATTCATACAGCAGCCACATGAGTTGCATTGGAAAGCAGCTAAATGGATCCTTCATTATGTTCGTGGCACTTATACTGATGGCATTCACTATCATGGAGGGGTAGATATTGACTTGATTGGGTTCACAGATTCTGATTGGGCTGGTGACTTAGATCATTGGAAATCTACTTCTGGCTACAATTTCTCTCTTGGTTTGGGTCCTATTAGTTGGTCTAGCAAGAAGCATAATGCAATCGTGATATCATCTACATAGGCAGAATATAGAGGAGCAACTAACGCCACCACAGAATCTATTTGGCCATAGTGTATTTTGACAGAGTTTAGCATCCACTTTCGGTGGCCTACCATTATCTACTGTGATAACACGAGCACTATCTCTATTTTTAGAAATACAGTTCAGCATCAGTAGACGAAGCACATCGAGATTCATATTCACTTCATACGGGAGCTTATTCATGATGGTATCATCGACATTCAGTACATTCAAATAGCTGATCAGATTGCAAATTTATTCACCAAGCCCTTCACTGAGATGAAGTTTCTTCACTTATGGTCTCTTCTTGGGGTGAGGTCTTCTACAACTGCTCATCTTCTTTGAGCTATGTAGTCCTTTTCTTATTCTTCTTCTAGGAAGATTGTGTTTGTGTATGGGCACCTTATCAAGCCTTTAGTTGACAGGCCCCATTGACACATCTTTCTTAGTTGTTTAGGGGTGTTTTCCTTTTTCTGTCTGTCTCATAACCGCTACCCCAACTTCAATGAAGGGGGGGTGTTAGTGTTAGTTATCCTATGTGTCCTGATCTCATATTGGAGGGTCATCTCACATGGGTTAGGTTTAGGGTTTACATGTGTTTTATGCACTAGGGTTACTCAACACCCTATATGTACCCTTTCAATATTCATTTATGAGCATGCCAAGACACTCCACTGTCTTTCCTCTATGTGCAAGCTTTGTTTCTGTTGAGCAAGTTCTTCCATTACTAAATGATTCTTTCTTGCAATTTCACTCGAACTATCACAATTTCGTTGGAGTGCAACTACTTCGTGGTGCCTCATTTTCGATTCGATTCTCGCAAACTCTTTTCAAAATCACACTCTAATTTTTTCCAATTAGCATAATATAATGAAAAAAGGTGACAATAACGATAAAATGATGGAAAAATAAACTGCTAAACGAGGAATTAAGGAGCAAAAAGAAATCAATTAAGGTTCCTAATTAATTAATTAACTGTTAATTAAACGATAAATCCCCTAAAATCTAGATTTAATTACCTAGATTAAATTACCCCCTAAGAAAATCGAACACCCCACTTAATAATAGTGCTTAACTTATATTAATAAAAAAATCCAACCCCCTACGTTATAACTTAGACCCACCTTTAATTAAACACTGAAATTAAAGCAAGGTTTTTGTTTAGAAAAGGCGAGCTCAGTCAAATAGGACTAGCGAGGGGCTCAAGAAGCTTGAGGTAGTTGGAGATATTGTAGGCGGGGTGGTTTGACATGGCGGGACGACTTGACTCAACAACACAAATGGCTCACGAGATTTACAACACATTTGTCAGGGTTTGTTTAGCGAGAAGGAATCGGGCATAGGGGAGCCATGGTGGAGATGTGGTTAGCATAACAAAAGGTGAGCTAAGTGGATCTGTAACAACAGAGAAGGGGTTGCCAACGAAAAAGCAAGGTAGGGTTTGATGCAACAAGTAACAGACTCACGTAAGAGAAAAACAAATGAAGCATGAAAGACAACAAATGAACAGGATGAATTTTGCAAAGGCAGGATGATGGCTTGACAAGATTAGAGAACGACTTAATAAGGTGTTGAGACAAGACCTGGTTAGGGAAAATGAGCACGCTCAGATGTAAACCCAATCGGTTCAACGTAAAAAACAACGCACACACATAAAGACTCAACATGACATGGTAAAACGAACAACTTGATGTACAATTAACACAAGTCAACACAAAATATCACGCATGCAACAACCTAGTTAAGATCTCAATACAATATGAGTAACAACAAACCAACAGGTCACAATCAAAACTCACCAAAAAGAGCTTGACTCAATGCAGCTTAAGGGAAAAATAATCGAAAATAACTCAAACAATTCGTAAAGCAAGTTGACTCAACTCATCGAATCACAAACACCTAAACTCACAGAGCTTTGTAGGAGCTTGGTCGAGTTGGTAGGGTGAAGGTGCAACATGATGTAAAAAGAATGAAAACCAGCACAAAAAAACAAAAAAATGAAACCAGGAGGGTAGGAGGCCAGAATAGGTCTAAAAACTAGAATTAAAAAAAAATCACTTTCAATTAAAAATTTCTGATTAAAACTAGAGATGCAAAACCTACCTCCAAATTTAGCTATTCCTCTAAATGTAGTTGCAATTAACTAGATTTGGTTGAGAAACACCTAAAACCTACACATGCAAAACTAGAAAACCCACACAAACTCCAAAAAATGAGATTGTTAAAACTATAAACAAGATTCCAAAGGAAGATCGAAAACTTGCATGAGAAGCACAAAAACGAAAAAAATGAAGTAATAACAACCAGAATCAAACAAGTGTGCATTTACCAAACAATCGCTCGGATACCATATCAAATTGTTCTACAAGGATCAATACAAAACCTCATGCACATTTAATAAGGTTGCACTTCCAATGGTGTCGTGAATTCTCCACGTAGTAAGAAAGAGATCAAATCACAAAATGAGAATCAAGTAGAGAAAGACAAAATGAGTTTGGCATGTCCATAGATAAAAAAATAAGAGCTACATATAGGAGTGTTATGTAACTCCTGTGCATGACACGTGTACACAAGCCTAACTAACCCTAATGAATTCTTCTCACTAAGTGTGATAACTAACCACATGAGGCTGACAAGACGCCGAGTGACGACAAGACAAGTCAGGTACACTGCCATAAATCACTTGTAAACACTAAATCACACAATTTGGGTATATTACTACGTCTTGATTACATACCACTATTCATATGATTCCTAAGCAAGAAAATTACTGATTGACCACTATTTTTGGGCATCTTTGCTTGCTTTCTTGTTTCCTTCTTACTCTTACAGACCCTATTACCCAGTATGACTTTCGATACTCTAGCTTTTCCGAGTCTAGACAACAACGCGTGCCCCCATCCCCTCTAGGCACCCCGACATCTTTGTATTTTAATCACATCTTTTGGGTCTTTTCAAACCATTGGGCATCTTTATTTCTTACTAGTCGGCCTTTTAGTGGTTAATTACGAAATTCAAACAAGGGAATCATATAAATACAAAACTATGTGATCATAATAAAGGACCAAGCACTAAACATCTACTACTATCACCTAAGGTTACATCCAAAGGCATCTTAAGAGCATCAAGACATCCATCTAACATCCATTCAAGGGACAATGGACTGCATTATTTTTCATACACTTCATATGAGGGGAAGTTCATTTTTCTATGCACACATCTATCTACATTTTATACATCTACATATTGCTAACTATCAAGTGCAACTTGCACAAGAGCCACATAGGGCATGATTCTACACACACATACACATAACTACATGGAGTTTGAAATGTAGTGCAACGCCTAGATCGTAAGTTCACTTAGTCGGGTGATCATCGGGGTCAGTCCGACTCCCCATTTGTATCTTTTTTATTTTTAGGATTTGATGTGTTTTGAGGTTTTGCATTTGTTGTTTCTCTTTACAGGTTTTAGGCAACTAACAACAAAGTACACTAGCATACATGAGATTAAAGGTGATATCCAACAAACATCTCGCGACCCTGCAAAATTGAGTTTCTGAGGTTCTAAGCAGTAACAGGTTCCTAAAGGAGGTTTACAGCGGCCCAAGCGCTCTTGACCCTGTACATGCGTCCTAGTCCTAGTATTTCCAGCGCTCATACAATTTTCTAGGCTCGATTGCCCCATCCTGGCCCTTCTCTTCATGTGATTTTTACCTTATTACCATGATAAATCCTAAATCGGCCAAGGGCCACAAGTATATTATTATGACTACAGAGTATTTTACTTAATGGGTCGAAGTGGCTCCACTACATACTATCACGAGGTCCTAATATATGTCTTTTTATCACTACTCACATTATTACGCGCTTTCTAATCCCCTATGCTATGATCACTGACAATGAATCTTATTTCAAAAATAAGGTTGTTAAAAGGCTTTGCATAAAATTTAAGATTAAGCAATCATTCTCTACTCCTTATTACGACAGTGTAATGGCCAAGCCGAAACAACCAATCAGAAAATTGTCAAAATCTTATGAAAAAATGTGGACACTAGCGGTGACGAATGACATAATCAGCTCCTATACACTCTTTGGGCCTAGCGCACTAGCGTGCTAACACCCACTAATGCTACACCATTCTCACCCGTATACAGTACTGAGGTCGTCATTCCACTGGAGCTCAAAATCCTGTCACTACGAGTCTCACTTAAAGGCATAATAAATGATAATGAATATCACGAAAAACACCTACATGAGATTGAAATGTTTGACTCCCGCTGGGTCCAAGCCCTTTAACACCTTCGAGTATATCAAACTTACGTAGCCCAAGCATACAATCGCAAGACTCACCCTTGTGAGCTCAATGTGGGTGACCTTATGTTAAAGGAAAATCAGAAAAGAAAAAATGAACGTCAAAGCTCCTTTCAAAGGCAAGTTCAAACCTAATTGGATAGGGCCTTATGTTGTCATTGACAAACTTGGGGGTGACGTCTATCACCTTTTTACTCTCCTCGGTAAGCAACTTAAAAAACCCGCTTAACATCATGCATCTTAAATGATATTGCACATAAAACTCACATCATTACCCGATGATGCACTCTTGTGCTATGGTTCACATTTGACTGTTGAGGGTTTATTACATTCATGAACCTCACATCATACACACTACACATTTCATATTCGGTGCATTCACAACACATCTCTCTTACGCACATTCTCACACGACACACTATCCTATGTCATACTCTAGTTCCATGGTTCGTACTTGATTGTTGAGGGTCTAAATTTGAAATGAACCTCACCACACTCATGCACTCTTTACACTCTACACTGTGACAATCATATCTTTCTAGCGCACACTTCAAACAATTTCCCGATGATGCGCTCTTGTTTTAACTAAAATTAGGTCACACTCCCCTTGGTCCCTCGTCAAATAAATACCTTGAACACATCCACCTAGCCATGGCCCCCTTCACCCCACTATAATATTAATTTAATTAATTTAATTAAATTAATTCATTATCCTCACAATATTTATTATTTAAATATTCTAATTGGGATAATGCCCACATATCCACCTCACCTAGACACCTCATCAAGCCACCTCACCCTAAGACCTATTCTTAGTAAGTTGCCATAACTAACTAAGACCTACCCAAACCCTAAAAATCAATGCCTACATTCCCTCTAACCACATTCCCACATGTTAGAAGGAAGCTTCCAGTCTGATCCGTGGAGTAAAATGAAACGAGATCCCAGAAAATCAAGGGGATCTGCCTAGTTTAGTAAACCTAGGAAATCCCGCCCTAACCGACGCCGGTTACCCTTAACCACCACCGGTTAAGCTGGAACCACCGTCGGTTACCATTTAACTCCCAAAACAACCTTATTTCAAGGTTGGCACATTGTTTTTGGAGGTGGCACATTTCATGAGAGAGAGAGAGAGAGAGAGACATCTTCTGAGAACAAGTGATGAAACCAGAGCTGCATGCAAGCAGAACCAACATCTGTACCAACATCAGAACACCCATAGCCAGTACCTGAAGCAATCACACAGCCACCTACCTTCACGGGAGCATCCGGGGAAGCGCCAACACTACACCAAGTTCATTTGATCACCCACCATTACCAACCAGGCATCAAGCTCGTACAAACAGTAAGTTTGTTAACCTGCATTGGTTCCTTGTCATTTGAGCAGATCCTTTTACATTTGTTATTAGTTTCTGCTTTCATTTCCATTCCCCACCATTTTACCTCCATGCAAACTTGACCATCCTTTTTTCCACACCCTTGAACTGCCCATACCTGGACTTTCATCATTCCTGTGCATATCCAGGATCCATACGAATCTCACCATTGCCCTTCCACCTTCATCTAATCCCGGATCTATCACCCAACCAAGTTTTATTGAGTTTCCTGTACCCCGACCATACCGACGCCGGTCACCCATAACCATTGCCGGTTAACCTAAACCGACGTCGGTCTCTGTGTCTTTTACCAGAAACCCAGATCAGAGCCTAAAACCACCACCAAATACCCTAAACTGACCAGAATCTGACCCTGACCAATAACAGTATCCTGACAGTGACCTTGACCTTCAGATTCAATCATAGCTTAGCCTGTTGTGAACGAATTTGCTTATTGTAGATGAATGAGATACCTAAATCATTTTAACTATAGTAGGATTTACTTTATTACCAGCATTAAGTTGTTTTAAACAGTGGATTGACAACCGTCTAGGAAGTATCACACTTCCCGGATCTAGCACACGCTAGGCAGTCCACTGCATATATTGTTTAACTTTTATTTGGTGGTCTTGTGTTCCATTTCAGGTAGTTCCTCCAAGCAAAAAGGAAGCTCTCACGATCAGCTGTGGATTCAGAAGTCATACGTGTGCAACAACCTATCAACCAACATCTCAACAGGTATTCCTCCTACGCCCATTACCCTCATTTGTTTCGTCATTTTCTAAGAAATGCTCTAGAATCAGGTGAAACATTTTGGCATGCCCGGTGGGACCCATTCGGGGTTCCTTGCATTCATTCATTTCTAGGTGAAAAGTTACATGTTTGTTTCCTTTCTAAAAGGTTCTCACATTAAAATTTCTCCCTTGGAATCTTCTCTTCTTTCTATTGTCTCAAAGCAATCGTGTTTTGGTGCTTAAAAAGAACTCTTCTTCTATTTCATTTGCATTGCATTAGTGAAAGATCATACTCTCTCCTATTCCTCTTATTGTGTCATCGAATTCCATATTTCGATTTGGGTTTAAAATTAACTTCATTTCATTCTACTTTTCTGCATTAGCTCACATTAAATGAGGGCAACCTATATGCTGGAAGTCATGACCAGCTGATGGTTGACAAACGAATCGTAGAAAAGCACTTCTTTCTCTTTCTCTTTCTCTGAGTTCTTACCAAACCTCACAAAAATTGAAAATATACACATTCTTAAACAACATCTTTCCTGGAAGAAGCTGTAGGTGATCACACGATCACGACATAGTGGGCACCCAGCTCGCTGCTCTGTCGAGTCATACTTCAGAGTGAGGCCCGCCCCCACCATAACATACCTGAAACCTCTCCTTGTAGATCTCCTTCTTCATAGGAAGCCATCCTCACCAAAAAACTCTATTCTACAGTTCATGAGTCAGTCCTTAAATAACATAAGCTAAACAAACATAATAGAAAAAGCACTCTTAGGATCGTATTTTTCTTAGTGTTTCTGCTTGGCTTGCGTTTTGAGGTGAGAGGTCACGCTCTTCATTTTTCTTATTTCTCCTTGCACACTCCTCATCACAGTTGGTGTATTCCAGCTTTATCTGAGTGTGCCTGGACCATATTCTCATCATTCCTAGAATTCTGGGTTTGATTCCACATCAAATTTTAACTCACAACCACATTTTCTTCATCACTATTTCAATTTCACAGTGACCGGTGTTGGTCCAGTGACCGTCATCGGTTACCCTCTGACCGTCATCGGTTATACCCAACCAGGCATCAGTTCACTGTTCTTTTGGTTGACCTATCCAAAAGGACACATATTCACCTTCTTCGACTATTTAGAGTCCCTGTAACTCTTATCATATCCATTGACTGGTAAATCTCATCAGTATTTGGCATACCTAGTAAATTTGGCCTTATACCTTGTTTTTGACCAACTATCCACTTTCCACAGTGACTGGCAACGGTTACCTGTGACTGGCGTCAGTTTACCCTAACCGGCATCGGTTAGCCTGTGTCATTTTCCAGCTGACATTTTAGCCCCAATTCACCTACCACCACCTATTTATCCTATTTTGTGTTATATTTCTGTGTCACTTACAGAAAGTAGTCTTACCACATTAGTACCTGTTCACATGGTACTGACGTGTCGACAAGCAAATGCCCTCGTATTCCATGCCAGTTGTCAACCACTCCCACCTAGCCCTTCACCACCTTCCATTTTATCACCCGCCATGGATCCTATCCAACCTATCTCTATCGCTACCGGAGATGAGGAGTTCACACGACTCCTTGACCAAAATCCTGTCCACCTTGCAGTTTTACCTTTCCCACTCGTCCACTCGAGATGCCTCAGGTCAGTTGATATACGACATGCCCATATCTATCCCCCTGAACACTCACTCCTACTTCTGCTCCAGCCCCATGTTGGCCATGTTGCTTGCATCTACCTTACCCCCAGTCATTTCACAGCTAGGCCCTATACCCACTATGACTGCCACGTCTGCTACATCTGTTGTACCGCCACATCCACTATACCTTCGCCAACCACCCAGAACACAACCTCATCTGTGCCTATTGTCTCTCATATACCCATAGCTACACTACCACCCCTGGTGTCGGTGACCCCTACCCCTTTTCAAAACGTCATCCTTTCTATTCCACAATCTTTAGCCCCCATTGCCACTAGGGTCACCATGACCCTTCCACCTCCATATACGTACTATCAGCAGCCTCCTGTTTCATCTATTATTCACTCTGGGTACGTACCCCCTATTTCACTACCTTCTTCTCAATCTACCTACATGGCAGCACCATATACTGGAATGCCACCCTTGTTACATGCCCAACACCAACCCTCTTATGCTACAGGAGGCACCCATCCATCACAACCTACCAATGACCTAATCAAGTTAATGATGGACAAGATGCAGACATTGGAGGCATCAGTTTCTGGCTCAAACACTCTCACCTACGATGAGATTTGTAATGAGCCTATACACCCATCCATTCCTATCCGTCCATACCCCATGCATTGGGAAATGCCTAAATTCAACCATTTCAATAGCAAGGAAGACCCGCAACAACATTTGTGGTCTTTCAAACATGGGTGCTACCTAATCACCCACGATGATGCTTTGCTCTTGAGGACCTTTCCCATGTCTCTGACTGGACCTGCGTTAGATTGGTATAGTGGGTTACCTAGACACTCTATATTTTCATTTAATCAGGTAGCCCAAGCCTTCTTGGATCACTTCTCCATCAATATTGTTAAGAAGGTTACCATGACTGACCTATACTCCACGCGTCAGTATGATGATGAATCTATCACAGATTTTGTTGCTCGTTGGCGTAGCCTGATCAATCAACTCACATTCCAACTACCGCAAACCGAACTCATCGAGCTCTTCACATGGGCTTGTGCTAGACATATCTCACTGACCCTGTAGGTCCAAACTTTCTGAACCTTTGATGAAGCATTCACCATGGCACGAAAGCTAGAGATTTGGGCCATCGAAGAGAAGAAAATCCAATTACGCAATAAGAACTGGCATTCAAGTCGAATGATACCTCTTCTTCTTCCAAACCACAAAACAATTATTCAAAGGCCAAGGGGACCACTAACGCAGTGGTACTCAAAGCCGGCCCAACTCATCCATCAAATCAGGCTAGCCCCTCATCTAATCTCTCACCCATTCAGACTTTTCAATTCAGACGAGAACACAATGGAAATACACCCCAATTGGGGAACCTTATTCTTCTGTCTTAGAAAAGCTCATCAAAGCTGGGGCCATCACCCTTCCTCCTATAAAACCACACACTGGTTTTGACCCTTCTCGCCCCACACCCGCATGGTATAAAGAACATGACTTCTGTAACTATCATCGAGTAAAGGGTCATAGTGACGGAAATTGCATCACTTTCAAAAACATTGTCCAAGAAATGCTCGAGAAAGGTGAGTTAACTATGGATAATCCTAATGCACCTGCCAATCAAAACCTACACATATTCAAGAAACCCTTTCCCAATCATGCCCCTTCGTCTGATCAAACCGGAGAAACCTCAACTCATGATAGCCATACCCGCGAGGTCCACGCTATTTTCAGTGATGCACCCATTGCTTCCCAATTACCACATATTCCTTCCATAGAGGAAATTCTAGCCTGAAGTCCTCCTTCTACATTGGAACCCACCTCACCTATTCCTCCACCCATAGAGGAACACCTTTCACCTCCTTCCTCACCCATGGAGGAGCCTTCCGCTAATATCGAGGCTATTTCACCTTTGGCTTCTCCACCTAGAGAACCGTCACCCACAGTACTTCTTCAGTCCATGGAGGATACTTGTTTACCTCCTCCACCCACAGAGGAGCACCCATCATCTCCTCCACCTACAGAGGAGCACCCATTTTCTCCTCCACCTATCAAGGATCCAGTAGAGATACCTTTGCCTCTAGGTGACCATTCTCCATCAGCTACCCAAGATCCTGCAGACCTACTTTCGGCTCTCTTACCCACGGAAGCTGAAGCTAGAAAATTCCCATCTCTAAGACACATTTTACGGGAATTGCCATTAGGTCCTCATCAACCTCACCTACAGATGTGTCGTTCTCACGTTTAGCTGATCACTTAGATTATGTGGATAGAGCCTTACTATGGGGGCATCTTCTGCTTCCTGTCTCAACACAAATGCAGATGTCACTTGCTGACACTTCCACTATCTACCCAAAGATATTTTGACCAATCAAACCAAACACAACCACCTCTATCACAACTTCTTCCATGACACCCAACATAGCTCAACATACACCCTCATCCATAACCCAACATACATCTAAATCCAAACCCACACCTACATCATCTTCCTCGACTAAACCTATTACTACCTTAGGGGTCACCCCAACCACCAGCCTTACTCATCCACCTATCAAACTAGATTTAGCTACATCCTCCACAGTCAACACCCAACCTACTCCGGCACCCAAATAGAAGAACCAAACCCATAGAACTCACACCCTGGCTGCGCCAATCATACCTTCATCACCTTCACCCTTTTCATCCATCTTAGGACCTCAACCTCCCAACGTGGTTAAGAAACCTCCACCCATCAATAAACCAAAAACACAACAGCCCATTCCTTCCTCACAAACCTCTAACATACCCAGGCACCTGACATGACTTACACCCACACCTGCAACATCTTTACCACCCATACCTCCA
The DNA here is from genome assembly GCA_019776745.2 of Taxus chinensis. NCBI lineage: Eukaryota > Viridiplantae > Streptophyta > Pinopsida > Cupressales > Taxaceae > Taxus > Taxus chinensis. The sequence continues at coordinate 614,933,695 of CM034156.1, forward strand.
ATACCCTCAGCAACTTCTTCACTACCCACTACACTTCAGTCTCTGTCCCTCACACCCCCTGCACGATCTGTGTCATCTACCTTCACAGCACCTCTGTTATCCCCCTGGGTAACTCGCCCTCTTCCCCCATCCACTTTTCCCTCTAGATCTCATACACCCATATCACCTTTACCCAAGAAGGTGCAACCCAAAGACAAAAAATCCACTACCCTCCAATAAGGTAGTCAAAACAACCATACACCCTCCTGCCCGTTCATCTACCATACCCCTACCCAAGCAAACATGACCAACACCCAAGACCACTCCAGCACCCAAAACCATAGCTCGACCCACTCCCCCTCCTGCAAAGACTGTTCCTCAACAATCAGCCACACCTATGCCCAAACCCACTTTCACTTCCCATTGCGACCCACTAGCAGGGTCCTATGCCAAAATCTTAACCAACCTCCTTGAGACTTCTGTCATCACATTACCACCACTCAGACCTTATGACCCCCTCAAACCCAAGCCAAAAGGGTTTGATGACACTAAAATTTGTGCCTACCATCGTGTGCCAGGGCACGATGTGGAGAACTGCAAGGCTTTGAAAACCATCCTTATCCAGTTATGTCCTCCTGAAGCAAACTTTGATGATGATGACCTTCTTGATGAGGACCCCATTTCACCAACACCCATTCCCACAGTCCTTCCCTCACTGCCTACTCAACAACCATGACCTCCACCCCCTCAACTCTTAGAGCCACCCCCAAGATTTGAAATTAACATGGTTCACATCAGAGAACTTGCCACACCATCACCTAAATGTCATTGTGCCCAGCTCACTTCACAAGGATTTTCTCCCCCGGTAGGTTTTTTCCCGTCATGTCGTTATACCACTCATCCTACACCTTCTCCATTTACCAACTCCCCTCAGATCAACATGATCCACGTTACTACCCGTGCTCAGAGAGACAAAGGCAAGGAAAAGGCAACTGACTCGCCAACCAATCCTATACCCAACATACCATCTACACCCACACCTAAAATTACTATCCATGGCCCCACATATCCTATTTCTAATGGGGTCACACATCGCACAATGCTCAAACAACTACACCAATCCCCCCTCAAAATGTCCTTATATGACCTCATCCAAACCTCAGAATCCCATCGTCAAGCTCTCATGGAGGTCCTGCAATCTATTGAGGTTTTACCCAATGACCCTACACCCGTAGCCTCCATTATCACACCCCATCATGTAGCCTCTCTCACCAAATTGCCACCTTTATCCACACCTCACCCTACTCACCAAGTAGCCTCCCTTAGCTTCTCAGAGGAAGAGATCACACCGCACCAAACTGATGACCCAGACCCAACTCTCTTCATCTCTATCCACATCGATGATATATGTGTATGATGTGTAATGATTGATGGGGGGCACTAGCATTAACATCATTTCATCCCATGCATTTTCTCAAATGTGCATACCTGACAATTACATGCATAAACATCCTGTCATGTTGTGTTCATTCAATGACGCTATCACCTCTACACTAGGCACCATCATCCTCCATGTTTGCATGGGCCCCACACTATTCCAGAGTTATTTTATGTCTTGGAGGGGGAATTTCAATATAACCTGTTGCTTGGCAGACCCTGGATTCGTGTCATGGGTTGTGTTCCTTCCACTTTGCATCACTGTGTAAAGTTTGAACATGAAGGACACACCTATACTATTCCAGCTGATCCATCACCTTTTAAAACATGCAACATGCTTTACCGACCCAATGACATGCTTATACCCATTAAGGCATCTACCTCCATGACCACTACCACTTCACCTACACCTCCACTTACCAGTACAGTCGCTACCTCAACCGCACATACCTCCTCCATTCCTACCACTGCCACAACCTCCATGGCTGACCCATCAGCCTCCCAATCCATTAGCTCCACCTCTGCACATCAACCTCCTGACACATCATCTATTCCAGCTACCCACATACCAACCACCGATCCCTTGGAAGGCATTTTTCAATGCCTCACTCTGGGGGAGTATCACCTATATAGTGTCAACACATTCCTTACTCCACAAGAGTATGGAAGTCTTCACCAACATCCTCGCTATGATCACCACATAGGAGAATGCCTCCTTTATGGTCCTCCTCACCTTCGTACCAGTCTCACCTATGGGGGACTTGATACTACCACTTACACACCCAAACCACTGTCACAAACCCACCCATTTTCTGCTGACTTCCAGTCTCTCACCAATCACCATTTCACCCACACCTTCCTGCACCGATGTGCATGGAAGGGTTTTGGTTTTGGATTTTATGAGCAAGGCCACCATACTGTTATTCCATGTACTACCTGTAAACATAATGACCGTAGTGGTATCGGCTTTGCTGAACCACCTACCAAGCAGGCCCGCATTGAACTCATCAAGGACATCAGCCCTTCTCCACCCTCTTCACCCACTCCACCTTCATCACCACCTTCGCCGACATGGAGTCGATGGATCCAGAATCCATCCCTCCTAACTTTTTTTTTCATAAACACCATTTCCTTGGGGCCTCTGACTTATCAATGCGAGGGTGAGGCTCCTTCCTCTCTTCCCTTCCTATATCCTGAAATGATCGATGATGATACACCTTCAATTAACATCGTTCAATGTCAGGATGATGAATCTATACTCACCTACCTTGGTGCAGAAGACTCATATATTCATCGGTCGTTACCCTCTGAGATGCAAACCATGTTGAATGAATCGACTATCGAGATCAACATTCATACTCAGGATGACCCGCACATCCTAAAGATCGGTCAATCTTTAGATGTTGCTGAACAGGAAGCCATCACTTCTTTTCTCAAAGATCATAACCACACTTTCACTTGGTCTTACGCAGACATGCCCGGTATTGACCCCACCATAGTGGTCCACAATATCGTAACCATTCCCGATGCCAAACCCGTCAAACAAAAACTGAGGAAAATGCACCCTCGCATTGCCCTTCTTGTCAAAGAAGAACTTCAGTGCCTTCTTTCCATTTCCTTCATATTACCCATTGATTATCCTCATTGGATTTCTAACATTGTCCCTGTCACTAAGGTGACAGGGGGACTCCACATTTGCACAGATTTCCATGTGACCTCAACCTAGCCTACCCAAAAGATGACTTCCCTCTACCTGGTATTGACCAACTGGTTGACCTTACCGCTGGTCATGAGATGCTATCACTCATGGATGGCTTCTCGGGTTATAACCAAATCTTGCTTGCCCCAGAGGATCAACACAAAACCATGTTCATCACCCCTTGGGGGACCTTCTGCTACCGAGTCATGCCATTTGGCCTTAAAAATGCTGGTGCCACATATCAGCGGGCTATGACTTATATCTTCCATGACATCATGCATCGTATATTGGAAGATTACGTGGATGATCTCCTGGCCAAATCTAAATGCCACTCTGAGCACCTCACCATCCTCAAAACCATTTTTGACTGCCTCATTAAATATTACGTTCACCTTCAGCCTAAGAAGTGTGTCTTCGCGGTTCTCTCAGGAAAGCTCCTAGGATTTATCATTTCCCTATGTGGTATAGAAGTTGACCCTGCTAAAGTCAAGGCCATTCTAGAAATGCCTCCACCCACTAACCTTAGACAACTCCGTAGCCTGCAAGGTAAGTTGCAGTCTATTCACCATTTCATTTCACAATTATCTGATCGGTGTCAACCATTTCATCATCTGCTCAAGAAGGATGTCTCCTTTAAATGGGATGATGACTGCCACAAAGCTTTTGAGGCCTTAAAACAATACCTTCTCCAACCACCCGTACTCATCCCACCTAAAGACGATCAACCCTTCTACCTATACATCTCTGCTACTGATCACTCCTTGGGGGCCATGCTCGCTCATCATGATGAACAACACAGGGAGCAGGTGGTTTATTACATAAGCCATACTCTTTTGGACTATGAAACCTGATACACCCATCCCGAAAAACTTTTCTTAGCCTTAGTTTTTGTTGCCACAAAACTCTGCCATTACCTACTCAACCACAAAACCTATGTTGTGACCAACACCGACCCCTTACACTTCATGTATGCCAAACCTTATCAAAATCAGTGTGCCGCACGCTGGCTTATGCTTTTAGCTGACCTCAACCTTGAATTCATTCATCAAAATTCCATCAAGGGCCAAGCTATCACCGACCAATTGGCTGATGCACCTATTTCTGGGGATCAACCCTCTAATTTTGACTTTCCAGATGAGTCAATTGCTACCCTTTCCCTGGATGAACCCGCTTACCAAATGACACTCTTCTTCGATGGTTCCAAGTGTCAGCATGGGGGTGGGGCTGGTGTTATCCTCATTCTGCTTGATGGTGAACCCATGCCTTTGTCTTTCAAACTTGATTTTGATTGTACAAACAATATTGCCGAATACGAAGCACTCGTATTAGGTCTCCAAGCTGCCTACGCCCTAGATGTCAAATCAATCAACATCTTTGGTGATTCTCAATTGGTTATAAACCAAGTCAATGGTATATACCAATGTCGTAATGAGATACTTCAAAAGTATAAACATCATGTAGACATACTTTTGACCACCTTTGACCGTTACGCCCTTCAAACCGTCCCCTGTTCAACCAACAAATTTGTAGATACCATGGCCTGCTTGGCTTCTCAAATACCCACTTCACCTACCGATTCTAAAATATTTGTCACCATACAATGACTCCAATCACCCTCGTATTTACCTCGCAACATTTACTCCATCGGAACCATCACCCCCCGACCCGAGTGACCTTTGGTATAAACAATACTCTGACTATCTTTCTCTCTCCATCTTACCTCCTGATCTCACCCGTAATGGACAATGCACCTTCCTTAAAAAGGTCTCTTGTTATGTCATCATGGGGGGCCTCCTCTATAAGTGTGGCTTTGATGGTATTCTCTTACGATGCCTCACGAGTTCTGAAATTCCTTATACCATTAAGGAAGTTCATGATGGCATATGTGGAGGTCACTTCAGTGGCCTTGCTGTTGCTAAGCGTATTCTTCACCTAGGCTATTACTGGCTGACCCTTAACCATGATTGTTGTGACTATGTCAAACATTGTGTAAAATGCCAACAACATGCCAACCTTCATCATACACCCAGTCATGCCTTACAGGTCACCCGTGACCTTTGGCCCTTCTCTCAATGGGGTTTGGATCTTGTCAGAGAGATCAACCCCCATTCTTCCCAACGCCATCAATGGATCATCACCGCTACCGAATACTACACAAAATGGGTTGAAGCCATACCACTCATCTCCATGAAAGCTGAGAAAATATGTGAGTTCATCAATCATCACATCATTTGTCACTTTGGTGTTCCTCATCACCTCATCACTGATAATGGAAAACAATTCAAAAATAAAACATTGTGAAAACTTTGTGATGCCTTTGGCATTCAGCTAAGTTTCTCATCACCTTATTACCCACAGACCAATGGCCAAGCTGAATCCACTAACAAAACCTTAAACAAAATTCTCATGAAAGTGGTTAACGATACTGGGAAGGACTGGCATACGCACATTCCTTTTTCCCTGTGGGCATACCGCACTAGTATCTGTACTTCCACTACTGCCACACCATTTTCTCTGGTCTATGGTACAGAGGTTGTTCTACCTCTCGAAGTCCAGATTCCCTCACTCCACATTTCTCTCCATGACATGCTCAATGATGATGAATTTCATCAGGACCATTTAGCACAACTTGAGTTATTAGATGAACGTCATCTTAACGCTCTTGACCACCTTCAAGTTTACCAAAAATGTATCAAACGTGCCTATGAAAAATGTGTCCATGAACGAACCTTCCAAGTTGGTGACCTTGTTCTGAAAGAAAATCAACATGTAACCAAAGCAGAAAAAAGTAAACGGGGAAAATTTTCTCCTAATTGGCTTGGACCATACATCGTGACCCATACTTATGGATCAGGTGCTTATCGTTTATCTTCACTCGATGGTAAACCCAAACCTGAGCCCCTTAATGCCTTGCATCTTCGACCATTCTACTATTGACTTTTAGTCCTACCTCACCTTTTTCCTCTTTTCATGCTCGTCCCTTGAGCGCTATCCACTTCTTACACCTCACCAATGATTAAACAAGAATCATGTGTGTATCCTGTCACTTGTTATCTTCTCTTGAATATGTGTACCACGGCGCTGCACATAGCATGATTCTCATGGATACTTTTCATCTACCTTTAGATGAGATCCCATGGTCATTTCACCCTGCTTTCTGAACAAGAATCTTGTTCTTCACCTTGGTCTTGTCCATGACTTCAAAATCCCTCACATGGGATCCAACTCCTTGAGTCAAACTTCTAATAAAAAGATGACTCCCTCAAAAGGACATCTTCCTCTCGGCAATCGCTGCTATAAATAGACTACTCCCTCGAAGGACAGCTATGTAAAGCTCTTTAAAAAAAAGTGAGAGAATCTGAAGCTTCCCGCATCGATCAGCTTCACGAAGACCTCAAGGAGTTAATTTCCTCATCCCATATAGACTTCCCACATCGATCAGTCTATCTCAAATATCAGTCAACACAGAAAGCCTTTTAGTCATGGACTTGCCCATTGTGACCTTGGATCTCTTGCCCAAAGAGCATGCTACCTCATACCATATCAAAATTAACCACCTTTCACCCCTCTCACCATTCACACTCCCATTTCCTACCACCTCAAGGGACCTCTTGGAAACCATGACATTTGGTGATCATGTGACTACTTTTCACCCTTAGAACAATCAATCATGCAATGTCTTTAGGGTCTCACGTTCATCACCTCCTCCAAGGTATGACCTACTCGGTATGATCCTAACCAATCAGGTGGCTTTCTTGCCCCCTCTTATCTTTTAACCTTCTTTATTACGTATTGATTACCTTATACAGGACTTGGTCCTCGACGCTTACCTTTGGGGTAATCTTCTTCTTCTACCACAATCAAAATCACCTATACCAAGTTGCCCACAACTCACCCACACCTAACAGACCTAAACCCAAATCATGCCTAAAACCTACCAACTCATTTTCATACCTCCTCATATTCTTCCCTAGCTTATGGGAGAACTACATCGGCCTGAGGTCCCTTTTCACCGGGACTATGTAGGCAGCACTCCGAGGGCATGGGGCCCTTGGAGGTTAGCTCAGCCACTCTCTACCCTAACCAATTCATCTTTCATCTTCCTAAATTACATTCTATCCCACTTAGTTTCCTTTTTATGTCAAAAATTGGAAATTAAACCAAACAAACAACAAGTTGCTTAACATTTTTATCATCATCACAACATACATTTATTATGACTACCATTTCTCTACCATCATCATGCATGTATTATAAAGCATCTTAAACATGACCCATCCCATCATTCATTGCACAAATTAATGAATCACAACTTCAACCAATTTAAACTCAACCATGCCTATGACCTAACTCAACCATGCCTAAACCATGACCTAACTCAAATCCATGCCTAAGACCTAACTCAACCATGCCTAGACCTAAGACCTAACTCAACCATGCCTAGACCTGACTCGATCCATGCCTAAGACCTAACTCAATCCATGCCTAAACCAACTTGACTCATCCATGACCTGACTCAATCCATGCCTAAGACCTAACTCAAATGCCTAAACCAACCTGCCTAATGCCTCTGACCTTGATCCATGCCTCGATCCATGCCTAAACCAACCTGACTCGATCCATGCCTAAACCAACCTGACTCCATCATGCCTCACTCACCTAAGTTTCCGTCCATATCATGACAAAAAATTAAAATTCTCATAAAACACCAACAAATCATCAGAATCTCATCCATCTCATCATATAAACAAATATGTGTGTCTCAATACAATATACACAGATATCCAATCATGTACATCTCTCAAAATCATCGGCACGTAGGCCGATACTCAATACAAAATGTCATCGGCACGCAGTATCATATACAATAAAACAATAAAACAATACAAAATATCTTCGGCATGTATCGGTATATGCTCAATAATAAAACAATACATCCTCACTCTCTTCGGCACGCAGGCCGGTATGTGATAAAAAATATAACAACTCTCGGCACACAGGCCGGTATATATCAAAAATCAAAACTATGTCAAAATCAGGAGCCATATATCAGGCATCATCTCGGTGGACATCCTCCATATCTGTATCACCTATACCCTCTACCTCCTCGGCCCCTGTCTGGCGACCTGCTAACATCTCCCCACCCATCATAGGTGGTGGCTGGGTCCCTGCTGGTGCATCAACTAGAACTGGCCTCTGGGAACTGGTGGCCTCACCCTGACCATGTCTTGGGGCTCGATGGCCCCCTGTGCTCTCCACGCTATGGGTGTGTGATCTGGTCCTCTCGCTAGAGGCCTGTTGTGCCCTGTACTTGGCATATGATAAACAATCTATCCCTACCACCATCAGCTGGTCCTGATAGTACCTGGCCTCCTCTCTCACCTCCCGCAACCTAGATATGGGCACTGTCTGTGGTGGCCCCATCGGCCTCTGACCCTATACCTATCCTGTGGGACCCTGTCCCACCCCTGCCTGTGAACTGGGACCCTGTCCCTAGTGCCTGTGGTGGTGCCATCGGCCCCTACCCCTGTGCCTGTATCTGGGCCTGTAAAGCCCCAATCTGTGCCTGTGTCATGGCCAACTGGCCCTGCAACCCTGTCACCTGTGCCTGTAGGGAAGCCACCCGACCATCATCCCCATCTCCATCTCCATCCCCACCCTGGGCCATCTGGGCCTGAAGACTAGCCACCTGTACATGTAACTCGGCCACCTCACCTCTGAGCTGGCAAGTTGTCCCTGCACCATACCCAACTGGGTAATCAGGGTCGCCACCTACCCCTGTAGGGCGTCCCTCTACACTGTGATGGTGGCTAAATCTGGCTGCCCTAGCCTGGGTGGTACTACTCGTAAATGAGCCACCCACCACTGTCTGTATCTATCTGTAACCCTGACATCATCAATCCACTGGTCTACCACCTGCTCCTCCTGCCCTGTGGGCACTGTCGGCTGTGGTAGAGGCAATGGCCTCTCCACGTCATCTCTCCTGTACTGCGGGAAGGGTGGAGGTATGTCCTGTGGTAGTCCAAACTGTCATCTAACCCTATCCACTGGGATCATCTCGTGCTCCCTGGCATGGTGCCCCACTATCCATCTCAACAACTGAAGACCATCTAACTCATCATGCATCCGCCTGAATGAGGGATAACCCACATATGGTCTCCATATGATGTCCACTCCGGAAAACCCCTCCAATAAACACCTGTAATAGGCTACATCATGTGTAGCCCTGTCTGATCACCACTCTCCAATCACAGGTACCCATCACCTATACCCCACCTGCACCAATCTCGGTGGAAATGCATCTACTCGGGGCATACCTACTGGCCACACACAAACTATGTGCTCATAGGCCCAGCAGTGTAGTAAAAATGTGCAACACAGGCTGAACCTGCGCAGACGCCCATACACCCACAACTCTCTATATAGCTGCACCAGGAATGTTGGCACCTAGGAAAAGTGGGTCTGATCCATCACCATGTCATGTAGTACCCCCATCAATGAGTGGGGAAATCTCCCTCCCTCTACATCTGGCAGTGCAAAACAACACACTGCCTCCATCAATAAAACAACGAGCCTCGTCTCCTCTGGATGGGCTGTGTACATCCCTCCGTAACTCAGACTGGCACTATGGAATGTCATGTCTGCTAGTCCCTCTCCAAACACTGTCAGCATCAACTCCTCTAAGGCCTCAGAGGAGATCGAATACACCTGCGTCCCCAGTATCGGTAGCCGCAGGATCCTAAACATGTCCTCCAGGGTGACTGTCATCTCACCCGTCGGTAGGTGGAACGTGTTGGTCACTGAATCCCATCTATCGATGAGAGCAACCATCAGACTCAGCTGTCGGACCACATGCCGATAGCACTGGACCCCACTCAGGCCCACCTCCTCCACATGCTGCCACTCCTCAGTTGTCACCATGCCTCACACTCTCAAGAGTAGGGGTGGCACCCTGTCTCTCATCCGCAGCTGATCTCTCCCCTGCATCCAATACAAACATCAAATTAATCCACCTTCATCATACCCATACTCACCCACTATCATTTCCCCATACCCATTTTATCTGTCCCCCCTCCCCCCCTACTCTAGGTTTTTCACCACACACCCTATTCTACCCTTCCCTATCTCACCCACTCGACCTAAGACCCTTTTGGCCCCTTGTTCTCCAAAACCTGACCAGTGTCTGTTATCTCTAACTGACCCCAGTCACCCATAAACTGGCATCGGTCACCTGTTTCGTGACCGATACTGGTTTGACCCTACCGACACCCGGCTAACCCGACCGACGCCAGTCACTGTCGCATGGCAAAACCGTGACCCCCAAACCCTCCCCTCTCAAAAAATCCCCCTTTCCCTCTCTTCTACCCACCCATCCTCACCTAAACCTCCCCTCAACCCCTCCACCCCCTATTCACCCACTTACCTCTCTCCCCATTCCTATTCTACCCAATTTACCCTACCACATTTCAAATTTCATTTTTCCCCCCCCCAAAACAAAAAAACCCAATTTGTCAAACCCGACTTATCACCCTAATCTATCTAACAAAACACAACATGGGTTTGATTCTTACCTCATCATGCTGCCGTCACCGTGGTGGCACGTCTGGCCACTACACCGGTGGCCCTGCCTGATCCCTCTCCGGCCTCTGCCATCACCAATCGCTAACCGCGCCTCCAACCAATCAAATCACACAATCTGATCCTGTGGACCCACCTCTCAACTACCAATCACCCACCATTTGGCTCGCCAACTCAACTCTCCATTCCATCTAGACACTTTTCCTCCTTTCTCTCTCTCTTGTGTCATTTTCCCAATTCGCAAGAAGACAAATGATTTGCAAAAAATGATTTTTTCATTTTTATAACATCCCGACCTAACCGACGTTGGTTTTACCTTCACCAGCATCAGTCATGTGCCCTACCTTACCATGGTTGGTTACCCTATACCGGCATCGGTTACCCTTGACCGGCATCGGTCACCCTCTCTTCCACATTGCCCCAATTTCACCCTATTACCCTGCCCGTCACTCTTTTTTCCCCCACCCAACCTTTCACCTTGACCATTCACCTCACCCTCCTGACCTCATCATTTCCTACCTACCCTCATCCTCATTTGGGGACTCATTATTTTACCCATACCTCGGCCCTACCCATGTCGTGACCTAGATTCTTGGACCTGGAACATCGCTAGTGACCTTTGACCTCATGTGTTTGCTATACCTTGTGGCACTGTTACCTGTGTTGATTGACCTAATGACCTTACCTTGCCTCTTGCCATGACCATTTATCCTGACCCTACCTTTGGTGTACCGAAACACACCTAAACGTTCCTGCACCTAACCTGCGTCATGTTTCCTGACCATATCCTATACCTTGGATACCGAAATCACTTCAACCTTGTTTGGATAAACCTATCGACCTTAGACAATGTAGAGTTTTCCTGCTCTTCAGCCTGGTACCATGCTGTAGTTTATACGTGTGTGTGCATTTGACTGTTACTACCTTTGACCCTGACCCATTACCTAGATTACCCGAGTGGACCTTTTTTCCTTTTTTCCCCCGTTACCCACCTTCCTCTTCATCACATTCACCTTTTATCAAACCACTCACTGATTCTTCCTTCTGCCTCATCAGTTCCTAGTTTGAGGGGGATCACCTTCACCCACACATGGGGCAACCACATCTTATTTTTGTCAGCGTCACTTACCAATACAAGCCACACAACAAAAAGGGGCAAAATGTAGACACTAAAATTAGGTCACACTCCCCTTGGTCCCCCGTCAAATAAACACCTTGAACACATCCACCTAGCCATGGCCCCCTTCACCCCACTATAATATTAATTTAAATTTAATTAAATTCATTATTATCCTCACCATATTTATTATTTAAATATCCTAATTGGGATAATGCCCACATATCCACCTCACCTAGACACCTCATCTAGCCACCTCACCCTAAGACCTATTCTTAGTAAGTTGCCATAACTAACTAAGACCTACCCAAACCCTAAAAATCAATGCCTACATTCCCTCTAACCACATTCCCGCATGTTAGAAGGAAGCTTCCAGTCTAATTCGTGGAGTAAAACGAAACGAGATCCCAGAAAATCAAGGGGATCTGCCTAGTTTAGTAAACCTAGGAAATCCCACCCTAACTGACGCCGGTTACCCTTAACCACCGCCAGTTAAGCCGGAACCACCGTCGGTTACCATTTAACTCCCAAAACAACCTTATTTCGAGGTTGGCACATTTTTGAGAGAGAGAGAGACATCTTCTGAGAACAAGTGATAGAAACCAGAGCTGCATGCAAGTAGAACCAACATCCTGTACCAGCATCAGAACACCCATAGCCAGTACCCGAAGCAATCACATAGCCACCTGCCTTCACGGGAGCATCCAGGAAGTGCCAACACTACACCAAGTTCATTTGATCACCCACCATTACCAACTCAGGCATCAAGCTCGTACAAACAGTAAGTTTGTTAACCTGCATTGGTTCCTTGTCATTTGAGCAGATCCTTTTACATTTGTTATTAGTTTCTTCTTTCATTTCCATTCCCCACCCTTTTACCTCCATGCAAAACTTGACCATCCTTTTGTCCACACCCTTGCACTACCCATACCTAGACCTCTATCATTCCTGTGCATATTCAGGATCCATACGAATCTCGCCATTGCCCTTCCACCTTCATCTAATCCCGGATCTATCACCCAGCCAAGTTTTATTGAGTTTCTTGTACCCCGACCATACCGATGCTGGTCACCCATAACCATCACTGGTTAACCTAAACCGACGTCGGTCTCTATGTCTTTTACCAGAAACTCATATCAGAGCCTAAAACCACCACCAAATACCCTAAACTGACCAGAATCTGACCCTGACCAATAACAGTATCCTGACAGTGACCTTGACCTTCAGATTCAATCATAGCCTAGCCTGTTGTGAACGAATTTGCTTATTGTAGATGAATGAGATACCTAAATCATTTTAACTACAGTAGGATTTACTTTATTACCAGCATTAAGTTGTTTTAAACAGTGGATTGACAACCATCTAGGAAGTATCACACTTCCCAGATCTAGCACACACTAGGCAGTCCACTGCATATATTGTTTAACTTTTATTTGGTGGTCTTGTGTTCCATTTCAGGTAGTTCCTCCAAGCAAAAAGGAAGCTCTCACGATCAGCTGTGGATTCAGAAGTCATACACGTGTAACAACCTATCAACCAACATCTCAACAGGTATTCCTCCTACGCCCATTACCCTCATTTGTTTCGTTATTTTCTTAGAAACACTCTAGAATCAGGTGAAACAGGCATGTGACTCCTATCATACTCACTTTGCATTCCATTCCACCTCACTCATCCCATGACATATTGCATATCTTGGTTGCACATTGTTCTTGTTTGCTTATACTCGCATGATACATCTTGTTTACTATGGTAGACAGATACATTACATGTCATTATCTTTTCTATATACACATGCACGTTCACTTCCCCTTCTAGTTGCGATCACAAAATTTACATAGATCATTTTTAAGCAGCACAAATGCTTGGCACTGTACCTTTTACTAGTCCCGCAACAGGCTCCTGGGGTTATCCACTTTCGTACACATCACAGGTGTTATTGTTTCGTTTTATACTATTTCATATTCATGACTAGCATGCCACTATCAAATCATACATGTTTTGAATACTTTTATATCTTCATAACATTCTAATAGGTGCTTCATGTGCAATGTTTGTCTAGCATGAAATCTATGCTACCATAGTTGTTTGATATCTTGATTGTCATTATATTTTATTGTTTTCCATTATTTGCGGGCTATGTCCTTTGTATTGTGTGCACAGTGTATGCTTTTGGATGCTTTGGCCTTCATTGGCTCTCAACATCGTGATTGATGTCCCATGTTTGCAACCCACTTTTCACAATCTAAATTGTCTTCTTGCTTGTTAGCTTATATATTGTCTTTTATATTGCGTGTTTATCTTGTTTGAACTAACACTTATTTCCACCCACTTTGTTTGTGTGTGCCTTGGTTTCTACGAAGCACACTCCCTTCCCTTGTAGGGTATCAGTCTTAGCACAACATTTGGTCCTCCTCTGGGTTGCATAATCCTTACGACATCGCATGCACCCCAAATGAGGGGGGGTCATCCATTAGGTGAATCAATCACCCCATTCAACATTTTACAATCACAACACAACGTAATTCAGTACGAGAGTCAACACAGTTTCAGTCTCATTAATGGCATTGAATTTGACTTGGGTCCTCAACACAACACAGACACCAGTGCCCAAACATAGAAAATAGAGCCCAGGTGCCCTTGACCCTTCCTAGGTGCCTATGACCAGGGGCTAGTTACACAATTTTTCTCAAATTGACATAGTTTGTAGTAGTTCACACAGCGGATTTCACAGGACAGGCACAATCCTTCAGTACTCAGCATGCATGCTTTCTCCTCTTTTTCTATTTTTGTGTTGGATCAAAATGAATAGAAATTGAACACACCATCTATGTTGGTGTTAACATTTCAGGAAGCAGTCCATTGTTGGAGAATAACACTAGACCTTTCTCCCTAAACTTCTTCTTTCGTGGCGTGAGATGACCCAAAAAAATTGCACTTGGCGCAACTGGCATGAGATCAACTGAAAAACTTTTTCTTTACGTGAGATTTCCCAAAAAAATTCATTCTTTTACAACTTTTTTAGGATCCTTTCACTCATCACGTATCAGGTGCACATGTTCCTTTTTGCATTTTTACATATTTTTATACACTTTTTACGTGTTTTTGATCGAATTTTTCATATACACGACTTTGACTATTCTTTTACAGGTTTGTCATTATTGGAAGTAGGAATTCATAATGTCAAACATCAAGTGACATTGACAATAGGTACAACACGACATCTACACATACGCTCTCACCCCTAGGGTCATTTTTTTACTTCCTTTTCTCGAGCTTCCACACTTCATTTTTGTCACTGCACGTTTTTTCTTGTCTCCTCAGCATGCTTTTTGTCATCGATCTACATGGTTATCAAGAACACATCTCTTATCTACTTTATGTTATCGAGCATTTGCTCAAAAATATAAAGTGGGGGGAAATGTAGACACTAAATCACACATTTTGGGTATATTTTTAGATCCTTATTATGTTACACTATTCATATGATTCCTAAGCGAGAAAAGTATTAATTGACTATTGTTTTCGGCCTTGGCCTCTTTGCTTGCTTTTTGGTTTCCTTCTTGGTGTTACATACCCTATTGCCCAGTCTGACTTTCGATACTCAAACTTTTCTAAGTCTAAACACCAGCGCCCAGGTGCCCCCATCCCCCTTTAGGCACCCCTGACCTCTTTGTATCTTGCTCACAATTTTTGGGTATTTTCTAGCCATTGGGCATCTTTATTTCTTACTAGTCGGAATTTTAGTGGTTAATTACGAAATTAAAACAAGGGAATCATATAAATAACAAAGCTATGTGATCATAATAAAGGACAAAACACTAAGCATTTACTATTATTACCCAAGGTTGCAATCAAAGGCATCTTAATAACATTAAAACATCCATCTAGCATCCATTAAACGGAAACGGGACTCCATTCTTCTGCATATACTTTATAGGAGTGGAAGTTCATTTTTCTATGCATACATATATCTACATTTTCTACATCTAGTTATTGCTCACTATCAAGTACAACTTGCACAAGAGCCACCTAGGGCACAATTCTACACACACACACACAAAACTACACGAAGTCTAAAATGTAGTGTAACGCCTAGATCGCAAGTTCACTTAATCAAGTGATCATCAAGGTCAGTTTTACTCCCCATTTGTATCTTTTTATTTTTAGGATTTGATGTGTTTTGGGGGTTTTGCAGGTTCTCTTTCTTTTTGCGAGTTTTAGGCAACTAAAAACAACATACATGCGACTAAAAGTGACATCTAGCGAACATCCTGCGACCCTGTGAAATTGAGATTTTGAGGCTTTTGAGCAGTCACAGGTGCCCAAAGGGAGGTCTGTAACACCCTAAGCGCCCTTAACCCTGTATAGGCACCCTAATCTCAATATTGCCAACACTCACATAATTTTCTGGGATTGATTGTGACAGTTTTCCCTCTTCTTCCAGTAGTTTTTTAGCTTGTCACATCTTCGGGATCATTACTTATCAACTAAGTACTTATTCCCTCTTCGTCCACTTCGGGTTTTAAATTTTTTTAGCTTACTTACTTGTGTCAAATATGTACTTCATTGTTATATCATTGCGTTATAACTTAATTAATATTTAGAATCTATATTTTTTCTAAATTTTCTTAATCACCACTATCTACAAGTCTCAAGCTTCCCACTAGGTCTAGGAGGTTGCTTCCCACATTTTCAAGCATCCAAAGTCACACATTAAAGTACATTTGTAAGGGATAAACTCAATTTAACCTTTATCAAAGAAAGAATGCTAAATATTATTACACCACAACTAGATTTCACTTGTTAGGTGGAGAACGACATGCAGTTTGAGGCCTCTTTGGAGTAGTTTCAATGTTGGTGGTGCATGGGGGGTGCCCACAACCCAACTAATGTTTGTTCTACATGAATCTCTATCCATGGTTAGGGTTTTGAAAAGTTGAGAAAATCATTTTTAGGTTTCCATAATGTGACCAAAAGTGACCAACAAAGAGCAATAAAGATATTCAGATAAGCAACAAACCCACAAATTTACATACCATAGTTCTAAGTAGGGTCAATACACAGCGACCCTGTGTAGTAAGGACTAGAGCACGGAGAAGATAGAAGCCTATTAGAAATATAAGCATCAAATCAGGTAGACCACCCTCACTTTCAAGGTTGTGCCCATTGATGAGCAGTGGGAGGAATTTTGGGGACGCTGAGCATGGGTATGATTCAAATAGCAAGGAGAAATTGGAGGTCTCCAAATAGTAGCTCACAAGGAATACAACAGAGTCCCTTGGCCCCTATGCACAAAAAGCACCACCACGGAAGCCTCCATCATTGGCACAAGGCACTCAGGGTTTGGAGACACCACAACTTATACAGGATCCAGCCTAGCTACTCGCCTTGGCGCAACCATCAGTCTCGCCCCCTGCAATAGTCAGTGAAGGTGCCAACCCCTAGAGCTTTCAAAAAAAGAAGTTGAGAAGGGTCAAGGCCTCTTCTCTCCTCATCCAATCTTCCTCCTCATGTTCCTCTATCTCTTTCCCCTCTGTATTTCATTTCCTCAGTTAGGGGGTTCTCCCATTTTGGTCACCACAACAAAGATTCTTCCTCCCCCCGACTCCCCTTTCCTACCTCTGCCACCCCACCACCATTCCCAAATTCTCTCCCCAAGTTTTGACAGACCCTTCTTTGGCTCTCATGACTTGCTCAACCATCACAACTAGTTACAATCCCCTACGACTTGCCACCAGGATTCCCATTTGTAGGCGGGATAGTCCCTTCCTTAGATTTTTTTAATCAAGTCGAGACGACCAAAGTGACCCGATATAAAAGGAGGTAAAAGAAGAAGAAAAGGGAGATGAAAGTGGGAGATGAGAGGAAGTTGTTTTCATTGTATGACCATCATCAGAGCTCTCTAACCATCACCCAAATGGCCCCCAATGTCTCCAAGCTTGCTGAGCAAATGCAACCTGATGATTATTCCATCAGTGTTGTTGCGGTGGACCTTACTCAGTTCCAGCCTCAGGATAAGGTCGAACTGATGAACGAAACATTTATTGTGGTCATCATGGACTACCTCAAACTCAGCAACAAGCTAAATAAAATGGAGGCTAGCCTCTTATAGACGTCGAATACTATGGATTGCCTGAATGTCGAAATCAAAGGCAAAGGAAAAGAAATAGAACAACTGTGCAAGGAGTGCAAAGAGGTAGTGTCACAAGAAACTCTTGCAGCTTCTCAAGTAAAGACCAAGACATTAGAAACTGAGCTAGCAACATCCAAAACTATGGCCAATTCACTTGATTAGGAGAAAAGGATTAAGTCTTGGCCCTTCCAGAAGCAGTTTTCTCCTAAATAATAAAGTAAATGTTACCAGAATGAATTGCTTCCAATCTGTTTGTACAGAAACGTTGTTCTTCACCGTTTTACAACTCGCCAGAGAAACCTCCGTAGATCTAGGCGGCCAATCAAGAGAAGCAAGTCGTCTATTACTATCAAAAAGAGGTCTTTTGAAGAGCGGTTTAGCTTTTTCCATCGAATGCGCCTCAGCCACGTCGTAGGAAGGAATATGAAAAACTATTGACTCATTTGTCACCAAGGCTGGATTGGTTTTAGGGAGAGTTACAATTGATACATTGGCTCCATATCTAAACTGTGATATGATCTCTTCCACCTCCATTGTTCGGGGTCCAATGATTGCTGGCACTTGTATGTCCGAAGGCTCAACAGCTGCAGCATTAGCCAAAAAAAAAAAAAAAAAAGTTAAAAATCAACATTTAATCCACTAGTGGATGTTAATTGGTGAAGCAGCTGAGCACTAGAGTTCTTTAAGTGCATATCCATGTTCTAAGTTCCCTGTAGGTAGTGGAAGAAAATAAGTATTTAGGGATTGATTTCTACAACAAATTTAGTTGGGACGCCTGTAGTGCAAAACAAATTCAAGGAGAGTGGAAAAAGTTGCATTTGGTAGAAAACATGTACAGGAATGCAGAGTTATGAGATTGAAAAACTAAAAAACCTTTGTTTGATTTACTTGTCACTTTAGTGGTCTTTAACAGTTGTGAGATTTGGGACAGCAACATATCAGATCTAAAATGAAAACAGTCAGAGACAATCCAAAAACATTTAATCAGAGAGCAATCTCAAAGTCAAAACTTCAGTCCCTTATGAGATTCTTTTAGCTGAAACAGGGACCTTTCTGATGGAGGTAGAGGTAATAACTCGGACATTAAGTTAGTGGAAGGAACAAAGAATGGAGAATCGACGATGAACTAGGATAGCAATGGAAAAAGAGCTAAGAAGAAGGAATGAAGCAAAACAACAAGTGGATGAGCAAGTTGGACATTAGTACACAAGAGTGTCCAGACAATAAGGAGGAAATAAAAAAGTATGTAAGAGAGAAATTCAGGACAGCCATGTGGACAAAGCAACCTGGACAGAAAAAACATATTATATCGGAGAATATAATCCCACGAGGAAACATGATGAAAAAACCTGCATAGGAGTGAAAATCAATTGCAAAGAGAAGATGTGGATGGCCCGATTGAGGACTAGCTCACATCATCTTCAGTGTGAGACTGTTAGGTGGACAATGCCCAAGGAAGAGTGGGAAATGATATTATGTTTATTTTGTAACAAAGAGAGGGTGGAGATAGAATGACATTACATCATGGAGTGTGCAGCCTATAGTGACATTTGTATCATGTATGAAGACACAAGGCTTGAAAAGACAGTCAATTTTGTTATTAAGATACACAATAGAAGATCTAACATCAAAAAAAGGTTGGAAAGTTTGTAAGATTGATAGAGCAGTCCTTTTGTCTAATTACAGTGCTATAGTGAGACCTCTTTGTTTCAGCTCTCTAGACTCCTTAATCTTGTGGACGTTATTGAAATCATTCATTCAAATTAAAGACCTGACTTAATATTATCAATCATTGTTCTTCTGTTTATAACATTTCACACGCCTAGCTTCCCACTGGATTCTGACTTTGAAAGAAAATAATTCATGGAAGAATTGAAAGGGAGAAGCTATATTAATTACCGAGAAAAGGGCTTTCGACCAAAGTTTGTGGGTGAGGCAGCTGAATAACGAACCGTGTGCAGTTGAGGAGTTGGAGGCCATTATTACCTTCATGTGATACTAACTTCAGAGCTGTTTTGACGAGTTCCCCCACTCGCCAATTGGAATCGAAAATAACTCGTATATTAACCCTCTCATTTACGGCATATAGATTTGCAGCAACTAAAACACACATAATAGAAAGTATCTGCACTTTTTTGTTCTTCATCTGCATCTCCCGCAACTACATTAACATTTTCTGGATCCAAAGGCTTGGCGACAATCAATTTATAGTAATTAAAAACAAATGTAAGTCTTGTAGGAGTTGCTCACACCTACGGGGAAGGAAGGTTTTTTCTTCCATTTTATTTTTCTTTTCTTCCGATGTAATATTTTCTCGTTCTTGTGGAATTTTGTAATACTAGTCTTCCGCACAGCGTGCTGGAGGGGCAGGGTGATGTGATTTGCTGGTCAAGATGGATGGGTAACCACCATTTCCGGGGTCGCGACATATTTAAGAATTCGGTGGAATTTTCAGCAGAAAACGCCGACACCCAGCAAATCTGATGGAAAATACGAGACGCCGGGTGAACGGACCTATTTTTTATCCTCCAACATAAAAACAATTTATATTATTTAGATCGGTGGGTGTTTGCTTCAATGATGAAGTTGTTTGGCTTTGATTAAGTGTAAAACTTGGAGATACCTGATCAAGAGACTTTTTTTTGTCTTATTTTTCCATTTTAGATTTCAAAATACAACCACTTTTAAAATATGATTGTCATGCATGATAGGTACATATATAATTTAAATATCAAAATGACATGTATATTCAAAATTTGACCATCAAATTTTGTGTGTGTGTGTGTGTCATCAACTAAGTTGGACTTCGCAAAATTAATGATCATGAAAATTTCAAAAAAAATTCAAAAGTGTTCTTTCACATGATTTATCACCCTCGTCATGATCATGTTATTCTTGTGATCGTTTTGGTCTTCGTTTCATCCATTTCGAGTAAGAACTCCTCTCACCATGTCACAAACTTCGTTCATAAAAAAATCAATCGAAAAGTTCTTGTCATTGCCATGGGAAATAAAAATTCCGCCTCCAATTGCCGTGAATGCCAAATTGGCTTTCCGTTCCCGGATTTTCCTTTCTTGGCAAATTTTTTTTTTTTCCCCGCTTGTGCGATTTCCCCTGTTGATTGCCAACCCGACCGGATGACAAAAGATCTCCCAATTTCCCACATGGGGAAATAGACGGGAATTGTCAGCCCGCTTTGCCATTGCCATAGACAAATGATTAAGCTTTTCCCCATACTCCCGGGCAATTAATGCCCACTACCCAAAGGAGGAGGAAATTTGTTATTCAATGGAAAGAAAATAAACGGTTATGAGAAAACTTCATCGAGCCTCCTAACTTTTTTCTGTTAAAATCTGTGGAAAAAGTCGTGAGTAAGAAGTTGGGGCTCTTTATTTCCAAATTCTTATTATTATTTCAACTTCTTACTTTTTCCACTGCGTAGAAACGTTTTTGAGAAAATATTTTTCAAATGATTCATGCATTCATTCACATGCCTCGCAAACACCAAGAAAGGAGAGTAGTCCTAGGCATTTTTCCTCTGCATTTTAACGTGCCAAAGAGAAGGAAATTACATTGGCCAAGTCTATTTCTTTTGCAGCAAATTCTCCACGCCCTTACAACCAGAGATAGGCCAAGCATTGAAGGAGAATACGCCAAATTCATAGCAGTGTCCGCGTGTAAGAAAGAGATAGAAATTTCCTTTTCTATTGCATATAAGTCCAAAACGCCATCAAAGAAGAGAGCCACATGGGGGAAGAGGGAGATCAACATGCAGGTTTAGAAGCAAAATCCAATTCCTAGCGAAAATAAACAGTTCCCACGCATGCAACAAGAAGATTGTTAGGCATGAGAAATTGAAGGAAATAACAAGTGAGAGGGTGGTGAGAGGAAAGCTCATGCATTGGGCAAAATTAAGGAGTTCCAACAACTAAGTTTCCACGCAGGAAAAGAGGAAGTATAAGCAGCATTTTCCAATAAGAAACAAAAGTCCACTTATCTATTTTCAAAAAGACAATAAAAGAGCCCACGCCTTCACTTGGAGGAGCAGCAGTTTCAACAACAATTTTCAAAAAAAAAAATTTAGCAAGGAGCTTTCAGCCATACAAAAAATAAATAAAAGAAATCAGTCCCAGGAAAAGATAGAAAGCTCACGCCAAGGTAGAAATAAAAAGAAAAAGTCAATGCATGCAAAGAATATCTCCACGCCTTGGTGAAAAACAAGCCATTCATTTTCAAAGCATGTTATATATAAAATATAAAATATAAAATAAAGAGTCTACGTATTTGCATGTAACATGTAAGATTCTGCGTAGAGAGGATTGTTACGCATTTGAAGAGCTCACACATTGGTCTGAGACCAGTAATACATAATCCACACGTGATCTTAGCATTGACAAAACAATTTAAATTGATCCTGCACAAAAACATTGAAACTAGATATTTAAAAAAAATGTAAACCTGGGATCGATTATTATTATTATTAAAATAATAATAAAATGAGCCACATTTCTTTTGCATTAATGGTGGTTCAGAGACTAAGACCTGACACCATTTACACCATTTTGCATGCTCGCGTTGTTTTTTGTAAAATTCATAATGGCTAAAAAATCTAGCAAGTCTGCAGAAAAATCGAGGAACCTAGTGGAAAAGTCAAATAAGTCTGTACTCATATATGACTTCCAAGGGGTCATTCCTTCCACTTCCATCGAGTCTGCATATGACAATATCACCAACACTGATCTTGGCCATGTTAACGTGCAACAATTTTGTGATCGGGGTGAGAGCTGAAGGGAAAACCATATTCTTGGATAGGCTCTATCATAGTGGTTTGCCTCAAGCAACGAATTTTCTATTTCAGTGTGATGACACCCTAAACTTTACAAAGCAAATTGCATGACTAAACAAGGAAAGCTAACACCAATGCCATCCATTTAGCCAAAGTTCTAAATCTAGGAATGTAACATTAAGATAAAAGCTTAAAAGAATGCTTAACTAGTATGAAAACAATGCAAAATCTAACTAAACATGCCTATTAATATGCTTGAATTACCTAACATGGGCCTAAATAGATCTAAGAGGGCAATCAAATGGTTATGGTTACTACTCCAAACAAAGTGAAATGGCCTCTCCCAATGACTACTTGGTCATTTTGGATATCCAATTACTAACCCCATTGAAGGCTTTAAGCAAGGATTGAACTTGGCTATTTATCATATTTATTATATGAGATGCAAATCAAAGCATGGTGTAAAGTATAAAGGAATGAGGTGCACCCTTTTTATAGTTTTTCTTTTAGGAGAAACTTGTATTTTGGTACATGTGGGACTAAAAACCCCAAATTAAATTAGAATTGCTAATCATGATTAGGCCTTGCTAATCACAATTAGTGAATTACCAAGTGATTAAGAGGTGTGAAGCCTTAATCAATCAATTAGGGTCAACTAGGAGGCTAGGATAAACTTTTAAAGCTTGTTGAGATGTTGTGGAGGTGAATAGAGTGATTTTGAGTGGTTGGAAGAGGGGTTTGAGTCTATACTAGGGTATATTAACAAAAACAAGGTCAAAATAAGCCTAATTAGCTAATAAATGCTAATTGTTTGTTTTGAAGAGGATTTTGGCTTACGATTCATCGTAAAGTGGCATCCTTAATGCGAAAGAGGTTTGGTGATCAACAAAGTTCTTGTTAACCAAAAAAGTGGCAAGAAACATTAGTTAAATATTAAGGAGCACTAATTATAATAGAATCGGGAAGAATAAGAGTGATTTACGTTCATTTTGACATTAAGATTGCAAAAGCGGAATTTAGGTGTCTACAAGTAACACCGAAAATGCATCCGTAAGGATTTTTTTCTTTATAATATTTTGACACTTTTGACAATGACTCACAAGTTTTACGATGACAATTTGACTCAGACAAAAGGACTCTACATTGAAATAGATCTGACACGAACAACAAACTTTTGATAATACAATTAGGTCACATGAATTGACAACACAAAAAATGAATTCTAATGATACTTTTTACTTAAATGCTTTGAAAATTATTTGATGACTTAAAACAACTATTCTCGACGAACATTAGTACACCACACCATTATTAAAAAGAGACTATAGACATAGATACAAAACACACTCAAAATTAATGAAAAAAAAATAGAAATGTATGTTTATAAAGCCTAGATTAAAGGTAATAAAGCTCGAATTGTCATTCTAATTACACTTTCTCTATGAAATTGTAAAACAAATTTTAAAAGACTACCTAAAAAAGGCTAAGATTGAACCTGTGCTAGAGTCTTGTGTTCAAGAAGTGCTTATGTAATGTATCTCGTGGATATAATACGACCAACACACGACGACCGGATTGCATGCAATGTCTTTTGAATAGGACACACTAGATCTGCATCCATGGAATGCCAAAAATCTGTGAAACGTCTTATCAAAACTAGATAGATGCTACATAAACTGAGAGAGAACAAGTCCTAATTGAGCAAGTCAGCGTGATTTTCTAAAGAAAAAACTCTGCTCTGATGGATCTGGTAATGCTCATAAAATCCATAAGGTGAGTAAAAATGGTGCGAAGAAACTTGTATGTAGATAAGACAGGTGCAAAACTGATCACCAAAGACTATCACACGATGGAGGATGTGATCCAAATGCCTGAAAAGAACAAAATAGATGGTGATAGCAAGAACAATGATGGAGAATCCAATGCACAAATGTTTGGCAACTATGGCGATGAAAAAAGTTGAGTTTATAATTTTCGATACTAATGCATAATTGAATTTACTGCTATGATTTTTTTTAAATCTGTGTGAAGGAACTTTTGTCTCCTATCAGCAAACAATGTGATCTAGATGAGAATGCAATCTGGGTAGAGATCAATAAAAATCAGACCAAACCACTGCTCTGACTGAAATCTATGTAGGGGAGAAAGATTAATATTTGTGAGTGTGTTTCTTGGTGATGCTTTAACTGCCATATGATTCACAAATCTATCTATACAAATCCCTCTCTTTACTTATTCACGTTTCCTTCAAGATCTCCAAGTGCGTGACATATTATACATGTATATATGGTATCTATCTAAGCCTTTTAAAAAACAATCATATAAAACTAGTATATACTAATTCATATGTATATATTAGTAAATGAGCTCTATACAGAAGGAAGATAAATTATGGCCCAATATAGTAGATGCAAATGCTAAGTATTAAAACTTGTTTAGGGCAACAATAAAACCTTTAAAAATTCCCCTCTGCAAAAAAATTAATATTCCATTACAGTCGACCTACTCTGATACCAAATATAAAATTTGGTCAGAGTCAAAACAACACAACACAAAGATTATCTTCTATTAATAAGCTGCTACTACACATGCTATTATATAGCCATAAAAACAAAACAAAACCTCCTAAAAAATAGGGAGGAGAATAATGATTTACCTGTGAATAGTTTTACGGACGCAACCAAACTATATGAATATATTGTTGTTATAACAATATATTCTACATACAATCGTAATATTTACCAAATGGTAAATCACCCATGACAATGTAAATACTAAATTCCTAAGATTTTCAAGTTCATATTTTGTATTATATGCTTCAGAACATTATTTTGATATTGCATAATTAATGTTGGAAGTTCATCATAATAGCCATTTGTATTTAACCTACATCTATTTAGCGTAAATTTGACCTCACTAAATCAAATTTATATTAACATGTGTCTTAATGTAAAAACGGTGTAAACATTGGATATCATTTTGTGGTATCCTTTGTTAGAGACATTGGGGACAATTAATATTCATGTGATTTTTTTTATGAAGATTTGGTACAAGAAGAAGAAGGTCATTTCACAGGATATCACCTATAATGAACAACAAAGACATGTCAAGATAGAACGTGATGATGATTGTGAATACGGGGAAGAAGGGAATAAGGACGATTTAGAAGAATAACATGAAGAAAAAGAATAAAATAATGATTTATCTACCTGAGATAAAAAAATAAATAGTCAACAAAAAGGTGGAAGAGGAAGAGGAAAGTTGAGGAAAAGGTTAAGGATACTAAGATTTCTTCCTATAGACACCTTCATCATCACGAGAATAAACAATCATTGAAGCATTCTAGGGCACAATAAAGTAGCGATCAATAAGGATATCTAGAAAATTAGATGAAGATATGTTATCACCAAATCAAAACACCCTCTACTTGTTTAACATGCGAGTGTGTTAAGGCAAGCAGTGTGATTGGGTAACATAAGTACTATCTCTAAGTTGTGGGAATTACTACTTGAGATAGAACTCTAAAGAAGGTTGGTTCCTCCTAATCTAATGTAAACTAACTGTAATGAAGGAAAACTACTATCTACTCCTAAAATATCATTTCCAAGGGACCAGGGAGAGAGAAAGAGTATGAAAGTAAAATAAATCTACACTACAGAGGTGATGCACCAACAGAAGGGTGTGAGAACAACTCTCCAATGTGTGAAAATGGGAGCAAAAATATAGATTAGAAAGGGTGATAACAGTTCCCCACAATCTACCAACAACATTCACTACAACATTTCCAAATAAACACATCAATAATGAACCTTGCAAGACCATAAGGTAGACACAATACACCTGCAATAGAATTTAAGAGGCAAGAGGAATGCAAATAAACACATCAAGGGAAGACATATCCACAAACTTGCATATATTGCTTCATTGATATGGATTCATTGATATTCCTGGATCACCATACAAGGAGTAAACTATGAAGGCCTGTAGCACATTATCTTCACAAAACCAAAACTATAGAGTTTTGGTACTAGAATTATCCCCCCCTTGCCAATGAGAGAACTTTCCCATTTATAGAAAAATGAAAGAGAGAGTTTTCTTGCAATCTAGGATTTTACTTTGCACTTGCTTGAAAAGTACCAAAAGTGGGTGGAAAACATGATTTTTGGCCTACCAAATCCTCCCCATACTGCCCCATAACTTGCAGCAGTGGAGAAATAGATATCCATGCCCATTAATTGCTCTCTCAACCACTATCCAACAACTAGTTTGAACTTGGATAGTTTTCTATAAAATTCATTCTCTAATATTCATCAATTTCTATATTTCTTGATTATTGTGCAAAGGTTTTAGTGTCACGATTCCAACAAGACCAATTTTGTGAAAAACCGTTGAGGAACGCTCAAGTTATGAGCTTTTGAGTGATTCCAACTATTTTGGTGTTGTCAGGCTTGTTTGCATTACATGAGACTGCAATTAAATTCATTTGTTAGAACTCGTCATTTAAACATTCCCTCTTTTTCTAATTTTCTCGCATCATTAAAAAATTCTTTGGGTTTTTTAAAACATGGTGGGCCCATCATTAATCTTAATTTCTATTTTTAATATGGAGAAATGTGTATTTGAGTATTTAAAAAAATAACCAACTTGGTCGAGTTGGCACTCTATTCTTCTTCACCGACTTGTTTTGCATTGCTTAGCTACCTTAACTGATCAACTTACATCTCTCAATTTGGAACTATATGGCAACCCCCTCATTTGGTTCAACGTATCCTGTCCACATGGTTGCTTGATCATTCCACTTCTACTCCGGAGGAGGGTGACTGGCTCTAGCTCGACCATGTATCAACTGTTGACCGCCATGTTGTACGTATTGAGGGCTCCTAGTATTTCACATACCACCGACATATACATTTTCATCTTTCTCCCAAATGTTCCATGTTTCAAATCGACGGGGTTCATCCTTTGTGTACATTGGGCTATGTGAAGTGGGTTTTAACATGTTAACCGCAGACTTGCCAATTCATATCGGCCATCTCAGCTTTAGAGGTCCCGATCAGCCCGAGTTCATAAGCATCTCAGTTCACTTGCATGCCCCATGATCCACACCTATCTCCTCACCATGTGTACCTTACTTTTTGGTGACATCATACTTTTTAGGTCCGAGCCGCACACCCTGCATGCAGTCCGTTTGGGTTGTTTCAACCTAACTCACCTATATTACACTTTTTCCTAGGATTTGGTCGGTGATTATAGGCTTTCCTCACATAAACTACCCAAGGCCTGTGAGGGCTCTTGAACTCTGCCATTCTTGCATACAATGCACTACGGTCATTTCAGCATTTTGGTGCACACACGTCCTAAGCTCACATGGGCCATCCGGGCCATATTCTTCCACTTTTTCCGCAACTCACTCCCCATGCGGCCATTTTGGATTTTTCGTGCACACAAGGTCCAACTCCCTCCTGGGATCCCTAGGTCGGTAGTCTCTGCATTGTCTGTATTGCACTACACCTCCAATCTTGTCGAGTTGACTGGCTTCCTATCGCCAAATTTGCTAAGTATTTCGACCTCCATGACTAAA
This sequence comes from Taxus chinensis, assembly GCA_019776745.2. Classification (NCBI taxonomy): domain Eukaryota; kingdom Viridiplantae; phylum Streptophyta; class Pinopsida; order Cupressales; family Taxaceae; genus Taxus; species Taxus chinensis. Next base: position 614,962,008 of record CM034156.1, read on the forward strand.
GATTGCTAGTTTATTAAGGGCTCAGCCCCCTTGAAAGTAAATTGACCATCATGGATGGGGATAAAAACAATCTCATGCTTCACTTGACTTTGATCAATCCTTCGACTTGGTGCACTTTCCCGAGAATTGGGTCGTGCACTAGCTCGATGTGTTTAGCCCGAAACTCCTCTATGAGCTTGGCTTTCTTCACGCAGTTTCAGTTTTTCTAAGTGACTCGCAATAGATAGAGTTCAATTTCACCCTTAAATACACGGTTTGGCATTGCTCATATGACGGCCTAGTTTAGAGATCTGCAACCGGCTCGCTTGCCACACCTTCGTGTCTTGTTGAGCTCATTCTCCCTGAGCCACCATCAACTTATTAGAGCCTACTCAAACTCGATGTACTTGGGAAGCTCGGTGATCTTTGTGGCTCGATAATATATTTGATAACTTGATGCTAAGACACTTTGGTGATTTTTGCATTTTAGTTGGCCAGCATAGGCGCCTGGGCGCCTGTGCTGAGCCACTTTGGGAATTTTTGCACTTTAGTTAGCCAGCATGGGCGCATGGGTGCTTGTGCTGAGACACTTTGGTGATATTTCCATTACAGTTGGCCAACATCGGTGTCTGGGCACCTATGCTGAGCCACTTTGGGAATTTTTGACTTTTGTAGGCCAACATGGGTACCTAGGCACCTGTTTTGAGCCACTTTGGTGATTTTTACTTTGTAGTTGGCCAGAATGGGCGTCTGGGTGCCTGTGCGAAGCCACTTTGGAAATTTTCAAAAAAAATTGGCCAAAATGGGCTCCTAGGTTCCTATGCCGAGCCACTTTGGTGATTTTTGCATTTTAGTTGGCCAACATGGGTGCCTGTGCAAGACTGAATGCACTACCTATCTTCCGGAGGTCATAACTTTTGCTCCTGACATCGAAATGACTTCGTTGTTTTTGCGTTGGAAAGGTATCAAAGAAAAATACACAAAGGTAAGATTAATTTTGATTTTTGAATTAATATTTTGTGAAATTTGGACCAATCAATATCAATCTATGTGATAAGGAGCTCACGTGGGAGAAAAGGCACTTACACGAGAGAAAATGAGAAACGTAAGGGCGCCTAGGTGTCTGTACATGATAAAAGGGCACCTAGGTGCCTGTGCATGATGAAAGGGCACCTGAGCACATGTGTGCATGATGTAAGGGTGCTTGGGCACCTGTGTTGGTAGTGTTTAGCTCATTTTTGAAGTCTTTGATTGTAGCATGGGCACCTGGGCGCCTGTGTAACATTGAATGCACTACCTATCTTCCGAAGGCCATAACTTTTGCTCCTGCCATCAAAACGACTCCATTTTTTTTGAGTTGGAAAGGTATTGAAGTAAACTACACAATGCCAACATAAATTTGGGCTTTTGAATGTTTTGAATTTTTTGACTAACATATTTGAATGTTTTTTATTTTTGAAACATATTTGAATGTTTTTTATTTTCTAGAAGTTTTCTGAAGCTATATATAGGAAACAAAGAAACTTGGATGCCCCAGCGACAGATGGGATGTACAAGGGTAGAACACCACATGCATGTGTAAGAAAGTAAAGATGTGAAAATGCCCCCAACGTTAGCTGGGAATATACAAAGGCAAACTCTTCATGCACAGAAGATGGATCAAATCCAATATGGATAGGTTCAACACGATGATGAACGTAACCTAATGACGTGCTAGGAAGGAGCAAGGATGCCCCCAGAGTAAGTTGGCCAAGAAACACATGATAGAAAGAAGTAGAAGATTGTTTTTGTGAAGAGGAAAAAGGTAACCACAAACATGGCAAAAAGGAAATCTTATTCACATGGATGTTTTGAACTAAGTAGAAGAACAATGTGAATGTTATGAATGTAGCTTATAAGCCTCATGATGAAGAAGAGATTAGCCAAAGGTAGAAATTGTGAGACAAGATATGGACTAGAGTAAGAGTCTGAACAAGGTCTAAAAAAAGACAATTGGTAACATACTAATCCTATTTTCTCATAGAGATATATTGTGTGCACACGGAAATTTATTACCTCTCGGAGGGAATATTTGATAGATAACAAGTGAAGACACCCTAACCAATGTGTAGGAATGATTTATTTTTCAAAGTTTATTTTTTATAGATGGATTACGAAAGGAGAGACGTACATTACTCCACTGTCAGTCATGTATCCATAGCCCCAATGGAGATGCATTTGATTCTAATCACAACATTTCTCTACTATCAGTTAGGCGTCCATAGCCTTAGTAGAGATTATTAGAAATACCCCAAGAGAGAGTTATATATAAAATTTTTTTTGCTTTTAGGGTTTGCTTTCAGCTTTGTGCTTTTTGATTTGATTGATTTCTTTTGCTTTCTGAAAACTTATGTCAGCTCTCTTGTTTGACAAGGGGTTAAGAACCACTGATGGCTTGATGGAAGGAGGCGAAAGTGATTGTGATGATGACATTGGCTAGTGTCAACAAATATGTCCAAAATTTCTTTGCAACAAGTTTTTTAGATGCTGATTGTGTTAGGATCTCTATAAGGTTAGTCGTTCTTTAATTTGCCAAGGTGATAAAAGACAAAGTCAAACGGATACCATAGAGATAAATGTTGCAAAATGCATGTGAATAGGCTAACAAAAATATCACTGAAATGATGAAAATGGTAGGAATACTTACAAAAGGTTAACAAGGAAGGGAAGAAAGAACATCCATGTTTATGAAATACCTGATTACAATGTGTGTTCGTTTACCTTTGAAATGTTTTCTCATTTTTTTTATATTTTATCTTTTTTGAAAGGTGGTACTGATAAGGTCACTTGGTGTGATAAGATCCAACAAAAATGTCAGCAATTTCCTTGATAAGGAAGACTAGGCATGTTTGTTTATCAAGGGTCATATTATCCCCGATCTCAATGATCATGGTGAGCTCATACTCAATAGATGACTGTGTTTTATCATGAAATGTGGATTTTGTGTGTGGGAGCTTGAGGTCCCTATCTAGAGGTTTTTGCACTTTATGCCATACTTGATGGATGCGTTGATGTGCATTTTTTAAGCGCATTTGATTCTAAACTTTAAGATCAATTGAATTGTTGTGAGATTTGGAGCTCTTGGATTTTTTTTATCGTAGTTAGATGAAGGAACCGTTTGGGTTTCTTGTACGCATTATGTTCCTTGTCTGATCCCAAGAAGTAGGAGAAGAAAGAGGAAAAATAGAATTGATGTGATAGATGACATTGCGTTTGCCACAATCATTGATAGAAGAACAATATGATGGACACAAAGTATGCAGTCCAAGAATTGAATAGGATGGGCTACCAGGAGGTGTCCCATAGACTAAAGATAAAGGACTACAAGGATGTGGCCCTAAGATTGAAGATGAAGGAATTCCTGGTGGCATCCCATAGATAGAAGATGAAGGACTACCCGGAGGTGTCCCATATACAGAATAAGATGGGCTACTAGGATGTGGCCCAAGAATCAAAGATGGGGGACTTCTAAGATGTGCCCCCAGTATAGATGATGACGAGCTACTAAGAAGTGGCCCAAAAATAGATGAAGATGGGCTACTAGGAGGTGAGCCACATATAAATGATGTGGGGATACTTGGAGGTGGCCCACATATAGAAGAAGATGATGGGCTACTAGAGGATGACCTAAGGTAAGATTGCGATGAAGGAATCTTGATAGATAAAGAATGATTAGGTAATGAGAATAAAGGATCTTCCTTAGTATTTTGACAAAAGGAATTAATTTTTTCTTCCCAATATGAAAGCGTATCGAAGTCAAGATTAAATCCTTGATTGTGATCCTCTAAGGGAATGATATCGTGTGACCCTAGGAATTCCATGATTATCTCCTCAACTTGAGATGAATCAATTTGTAGGGGTAGTTGTTCTACCATAAGAGGTTAATTGGATGAATGTAACATGGGAGTTGACTTAGATGATTGATTACAAGGACTGAGTCGGAGAGCTCTTCGATGAAAGAAGGGTTCATTGAGGTGATTGAGAAATAGGGTCCTCTAAAGACATGGAGGACCATGACTTAGAATTCGTATTAGAGGAATAATTCGGATTGGAATCTTCAGAAGAATCAAAAGACTAATTGGGATTGGAATATTTGGAAGAATTAGAAGACTTAAAATCATTAGGATCGGAAACTTTAGAAGAATCAGAATCATACCACTTACGATGAGTTGATGATGGGGGAAGAGGTAAGTTAATAGGTTCTTTAGCACGAAGAATCAAACAAGGTCTAGTTGTGATAGGCATCATTTGATATGAATGTTGAAACCTAGGTTCCTTACTGTCATAAGTATGTGGGACTACGTGATAATCAGTATTTGTCGGCGCATGCCTAGACATAGATAGTCCAGGGGATATCGCAAGGGTTATTGTGTTGACATGTTCAATAGGTGTATCTACACAACCGATGAGAGCATCAAAATGATTCTCCTCACTAGACACACAATTAACATTCTTTTCCTGATTATGTTTAGGAATAATATTCATATTGGGGGATTTGTTAGGAGTGGATGAATCCATCTCCACCTCACCACTTTCGATTAAGTCATGGATGTAGTGCTGCAACTTCAAACACTTATCTATTTTGTGACCTTTAACACGGTGGAATTGACAATATTCATTATCTCTAAAACATGATGGTTTAGGTGTGTTATCCTCATAAGGCATAGTTTCAGGATATCTAACGATATTAAATGCCTCTAGTTGTTTTAGTTTTGATGACATTGAGTTAGATAGAGGAGTGAAAGTACAATGCTTATACTCCATAGGCAGAGCTCCCTTTGCAAGATTCAAAGGAGTGTTGTTTTGAACAACTTCTACAAATTTAGAGTCTAATATCCCATCACTAACAATTTTTTTGCTCCTATTAGGGAAAAAATTTGTTTTTTCATTAGATTTAGAATCATTATTATCGCGGGAGAAAGGTTTTAGATTCCCCCTGGCTAACAACACTTTTTCAATTTGACTCCCTTTTTCGATGACCTCTTCAAATGTGTTTCCAAAATGCATTTGCAATTGGAACATAATGTCTAGATGGAGGTTGGGAACAAATATATTGATTAACTACTTTTTGGGTATGGAGTAAAGAAATCAACTAGCTAATTCTCTCCATCGTTGTAAAAACGCAACGAAGTTTTCATTATTTCATTGTTTGGCATTGCAGAGATGTAATGCGATGACATCATTTTCTATATTAAAAGATAAATGTCATACAAAACTTTTTTCTAGTTTTGGCCATGTTGATATGGATCCCTTAGGGATGTGTACAAACCATTCTAGCGTTGTTGCTCCTAAACTTCATGGAAAGAGGTGCATAAGATAATTGTCGTTAAATGCCACCTGTTGAGATGCCATGTAAATATCTTTAATATGGTCACGAGGGTCACCTTTTCCCTTATATTTGTAAAAATTTTGGAAATCAAAGTGTCTCGGGAAAGGTACTTGTAGCATGGCTTTGTCGAATGGATAGGGACATAACTCATCGAATCGATACTTCTTGTTATTGCTACCACTTTGGTCCTCTTGTAATGCTTGAAGGGCGTTCTTCATAATTGACCACTCTTGATTAAAAAGTGGATCTCATGTGGGTGGTGTAGGCCTATATGAAGGATTAAATCTAGGTGTATGCCCACCCTGATTCTCGGTGAAAAAGTCCTCATGAGGATCCTTTCGTATACCTTGGAATTTCCTGGAATACCCTAGAATTTCCAATAAATATTATTATTGTGAATATATATATTATATATTTATTTATTTACAGATACCAATGCATATATTATATTAAAGAGGTCATGGAAAGCAATATACAAGTCGTGTTAAAGGGATTAAGACCAACTGTTTGATCGTGGCCGGGTTATATTTTATAAGGTTTAAATGTTGGGGGGGAGGATCTCTAACCCCACCCCCCATCCTATACACTATGGGGTGGGGGTGGGGTTGGAAACCCTCCCTCCAATCCCCACTTTTGTGTGTGTGTGTGCGTCTAAACTTGATCTTCCCTATACTACATAACTTGTTGGCCATTTATTAAAGCAAACACAAAAAAAGGATGAATATCATTATATTTAACTGTATAAATTTAATTGTAAATTTATATGTGTTAAACATCTTATAATATACATATATATTTTTAAAATTAAATATCATTCTCCATGGTTTTTGTTACATGTTCTCTTGTTTCTTTCAATTCCATCAATTCTACATACCTGATTTCCATGCGTTCAAACTCATGTAGTTCCAGTTGCTTCACGAGCTCCAATGTTGGCAACTCAAGTGATATGGGCAACACTACTTCTTTTCCATATACCAGTTTGTATGGAGAACTGCCTGTTGACCTCTTGGGTGTAATCCTATCAGCCCATAAAGCTTATTTGAGCTTAGTATGCCAAGTTCTCTAATTTGCATCAAGGGTTCTTCTTATGATTCTCAGCAAGTTCTTGTTCGTGGAATCTGTTTGGCCATTAGCCAGGGGGTAATAATTTGATGAGGTGATGAGATATATTTCATTTCTAACAGCCCATTCAATGATATTTGTGCCATGAAAAGCCAATGCATTATTAGATACGATAGTAGTAGGTACATCGAATGTCATCACTATCCCCTCATAGAAGTTCAAGATGCTAGATTCATTTGCCTCCTTGAGTACCACCGCCTCGGTCCATTTGGTGAAGTAATTCTTTGCCGTTAGAATCCACTTGTGGCATTGGATCGATTTCAGACTGATAACTCTAATGAAGTCTAATATCCATTGCATGAATGGTTAGTCAACTGAAATAGAACGAAGAGGCATCGTTACTAGTCTTTCTTTCCCTGTGAAGAATGCACACTTTTTACATTTTTTGATCCATGAATACCAATCACTAAACATCATAGGCCAATAGTAACCAACTTTCATGATCTTGAGAGTTGTTACTTGTGGGGCAAATTGACCTCCCACTTCTTCATCATGGAACTCATGCAACACTTTCTCAATCTAATTTTTTGGCACACACCTTAAGAGAACTCGATTCACGTCTTTCTTGAAAAAAACCCGTCAATAAACACATACAAAATGGACTACAACCTAAAGTATTTTCTCTTTTATTTACTCCACTCTCGAGGGCATAGACCTATTTGAAGATAATGTAACATGTCTCGAGTCCGACATGGAATGGTTGTATCATCAGTTAGTTGTTCTTGATCATTTTGTAGCACCAAAACAACTTTTTCTTCACTTTCTAGTCCAACATGTTGTTTATAAGCAAGTTGCTCACATAGGCATTTACCACAAACCAACTTGGTTACTTTGATCTCAATGTCATACTCCATCACCCGAGTGATCCAACTTTATCTCTTCTCATTTAAATCCTTGTTCAGAAGAAATTCCTTGACTCCCACATGAGACACTAACAACTGGATCTTATTGTTTGAGACTAAGTGTTTGAACTTCTTCAAGCTTCTAATGACAGTAAGAACATGCTTTTCAATCAAAGAATATATTTCTTTGTAGTCTTCTAAACTTTGGCTGAAGAATGTTATGGGTTTCTCTAAACCTTCTTTATTCAATTGTACCAAGATGACTGAGATTGTATCCAAACCTCCAAAAGCATAGAGCATAAAGTCTTTAGAGAAATCTGGATTGATAAGAGTCAGAGCTTGATATATTGCATGCTTAATGGCTTCAAAACTCTCTTTGCCTTCCATTTTCCACTTGAATGTGAGACTCTTTTTTCACATCATTGTGAATTATTTTACCAAATTGGTAAAATTAGTTACAAATATGCGGACAAATTTTATTCTCCCCAAGAAGCTTTCGAGATATTTCTTGTGACTTGGCAACGAAAGTGTTCAAATAGCTTCAACTCTCTCAGGATCAATTTTCAATCCATCCTCTGAAACAATGTGGCCCAACATGTTGCCTTCACGTGCCAAGAATATACACTTTTTTAGATTCAGAGACTCTCTGAATCTTCTGCACCTTTGAAATACTTATATAAGGTGAAAGAGGTGGTATGTTGCATTCTTTGAGAACATAGTGATATCATTAAGATAGACCCCTTGAATGTCATATCCATTGCTCCTTAAAATTTTGCTTCCGCATTTGACAGTCCAAATGGAATCTTCCTATTAGCATATGTGCCCCATTTTGTAGTGAAGGTTGTCTTGAATGGATCCTCTTCTTTCACCATGATTTTATTATAGCTTGACTAACCATCCAGCAATGAGAACCTTTCGTAACCAGCTACTACTTGTAACATCTGCACCATTTAAGGGAGTGAATAATGGTGTTTGAGTGATGCTCTATTTAGATCCTGAAAATCCACACATTGTCTGATTTCCCCATTTCTCTTCCTCATTGGTACCAAATTTGTAACCCAACTTGAATTCTTGATTGAAAAGATAATGTTTTCTTCAATCATCTTATTCAATTCTTTTCTCATGAGAGGTTCAATGTGAGGATTCACCGACCTTTACTTCTTCATGATTGGGCTTGGATTCCAGATCCAATTCAATAGTATTTTGTACTAATTTTGGGTTGAAACCTCTCAAAGCATTTATAATTCTAAGAAACGAGATCTTGTAGAAACTCTTGGTAAAGTTGGAAAAAAATCATATTACTCTCGTTGACTACTCACTTTTCCAATTTGCAATAGCTCACCTACTGAAATAGACTATGAATCTTTACCCTTGACTTGAATATTAGATTTCTCCTTCTGGAATTGGTCATTAGGTTTCAACCTTATATTCCAAAGTCACTAATGACTTTTGGTAATCTATTTGTTCTTAACCGTACCACTTGGTCACCATACTACTGCTCCAATTTTTCTTGATTTCTAAAGGATAATTCATCTTCCTCCTACAAGAAATTGATGATTTGCTGATCATTTTCAATCACTTTCCAACTTGTATTGTTTTCTAGGACAGAAAAATGGTATTACAACTAATTTGATATGAGATCGAGTTTGCTCATTTTTGATATTATTCCACAATGTCAAACACTTCCCCAATTTCTGCAAGGTATTTCTGTAGCAACATCATTATTTTTTCTTGGGATGGAATTGATGTTAAAAGATCCAATATATTCAATGAGATCCCATACGCGGTTCTTATAATCTCCTTTTAGAATATCATTCTTAGCAACATTTGAGTCCTATAGCATGGTTCACAACCAGCTCGCTATCCCCAAACACTTGCAAGTTTCTTAATACCGTTCTTTCATTCCCAATGTAACCTGTGGATCAATGCTTCATACTTAGCTATGTATTGTTTGAACAAGTATGAACTGAAAGTGGAAAGATGATTAGTATCTTATACCTTGAGGATGACACAAACATTACTCCTCCCCCAAGTACCTTGTGTACTACTTGAGCCATCAAACAACATAGCTATCGAAACTTCATTGTCATCTCTATGTGATTTGATTTGGTGATGCTTAGGATATGTGTATTTTTCTTTGTGCAAGAAATAAATTCCCAAATTATCTTCCTCCATTTCCTTGTAAGGATCAAAATGCATGCCTTCTTTTTTGTCCCACTCATCTGAGAGTTAAGTATTAGAATATTTACGACTTTGGTATTTGTCTCCGAGGGTACATGGGAAATCTTCTTGGTCAAAAGCTTAAGAAATTTGCATTGACCAAGACTTGGAACATGTGGCTCAATATGGAATTTTGGAATAGGTTTAGACCAGATTGTATCCTTAGTTACATACCTCATTTCTAAATAGCATATGTGACCAATCAGTAGACAAATAGCCTCCAATTTTACCTGTTGAATTCCCGAGAATAAGCACAGATGCAAAGAGTGGTGGCAAGTGAATAACTGACACATTTTACAATACTGTGACATTTGGACATGCATACAACATAAGATTTAATCCTTTGATCACACCAACCAGTTGTTAACTGTTGTTTTGTCTAATTTCACTATACCTTTGGAAATGAATTCATACTAAAGACCCAATTGATCAGCTATTTATCTTGGGCATCACAAAATTGTTTTCTGCTTGAAGCAATCATGCAATTATGCATACAAGATTGCTCCCAATAATTAGAGAAATATAAAATGGCAGAGACTTTCATATTTCTTACCTTGGTTGACCTCCTTTACTTCCTTCTTGTGGAGCTGCATTAGTGAGCACCCTTTCTTGACTCTTGAAGAATGGCTCATTTTATGTTGACCAATTTTCCATAGTTGCTTGTAATAGATCTCTTTGGCTCGGGATAGTTAAAAAATCCCATATTGAGATGTTGACATTTTTTTTCTTCATTTTCTCTATGATATTGAATGGGGATGAGCTATCTTTCTGCTTTCCATTACTCTTTGCACAAATTTATCCGGCACATTAGATATTACACCTGATAGATGAGCTGGTATAGAAAGTAGCTTGGGCTGAATTATGCACATTTGGATATGTACTTGGATTGCTAACTACCTTGAAGAGTGATGAAAGGGCTGAGTAAGTACCTAAATTGGATGACCTTCCTTCCTATAAATTCCTCTCTCTTAGACCTTTTGTTCGCTTCCACATCTTGAGAAGGAACTTTATTTACGCCAAAAAAATTCTTCATCTTTCCAATTCACAAGCGCGGGTTTCATTTGGACGCGCTTCTTAGAGTGGTTGTCTTCGTTGCTGACTCTCTTCTTGATTTGTTTCTAGTAGACACACCAATTGTTGACACCATTAAAGATTGGTTTAAAGAACCATTTGAAACATATTGAATGATTATGAAGTTGATTGCATGGGAAGAACCATTCATATTCTTGTGCCATATTGTTTTTCAGTTGGAACCAAATGCTCTAGATGTAGAAGTATCATTAGGATTATAAGGCTAAGATGGTCTACTGGTAGGAAATTGTTACTTGGTTCTGATTTACAACTTGGGTAAGTGGCCTGTTTGGATAATATGGAGGTATATTGGGTTGGGATTGAGGTTGGTATGATTTAAAACTTTGTTTTTGTTTCCTCTTAATTGTAACTAAATCATTGCCTAAGTTTTGTAATTGCTTCATGACCTCTTTAGAGCTCGTTTGAGGTGCTAGGAGAAAAAGTAGAAGCTTCATTAGAAATCTAAACTTTTGGGGCAAGAATGGGAGCTAGTGTAGGTGTTTGGCTAGAACTTGGATTTCCCCATTTCTGGATAGAGAGACATTGGTATCCTAGATGCAAGTTTTCTAGCTTGGATCAAACAATTTTCAACCCTAATAGCAATGTTAAAGGTTATGGGTAAAGTTGTACTTCCCATGGATTGTATCATCATGGCAATATCAAAATTTAGAGCTTTTAGGAAGTATAGGAAAACACCTTTAGTTGCTTGTCTCATGGCAAGTGCAATCCTATCCCATGTCCTTTGAAATCTAAATTTGAAGTCAGTCATTCACTCGTTTAGTGCTCTTTTGATTTTGGTCAATTGTTCCAACATAGATAAATTATCTAGATTTTCTACAAATTGGCCACAAAGAGTTGTGCACAAATGATCCCAATTGTTGATTGATTCTGCTCCTAGGATCTTGAACCATTGTAGAGCTTTACCAGTGAAAGAAGAAGACAATAATTTGACAACCACATCCATTTCATTAACCTCATGTATAACACAAACATTTACAATGTTGTGAATGTGATCAATCAAAGTTGTATAGTTCTCCCAAGTGAAATATGGAATGTTCTTCAATGCTGCAACTGGGATTGGGTTTTGTGCATTGAGAGCAAGTGGAATGCTTCCTGTGAAATTCACAAAACAATTTTGTTGTGGTGGTTGTTGATGATGAGCCATTCTAATTGGTCTGAGAAATCTAGTTGATTGAATGAAAGGCCTAACAGATGGAGGTGTTGATAGTGTTCTATTTGGTGGAGAAAGAGACCTTTGAGCTCTTATTTCCCTTCTTACTCTATTTGGAGATAGTTGTTGAGTTGTGGAGCTTGATCACTTCACTGGCAAGCTTTTGCAGACTTGCTGGAATACATAGTAACCAACGTCGGTTGACAAACCACTGTCGGTCACCCATAGACCAGTATCGGTCAAGCAAGGAGGAATTGACATCCATTAGAGCTCACCGACATCAGTTGCATGTGTGTGACTACTATAATTAAGTTGTGGGAATTAGATCTATCTTTAGTTGTAAAGTGAATCTAATGGTTGTAATTTCATAGATAAAGTGCCCCAAGATTGTAGATGTATATATAAGCATAATCCTAAGGTTTTAGAAGAGAGAATTCAATTGAGAATAAAGAGAAGTTTCCTTTCGAGAGAAAAAGAGAAATTCATAGAGCAAAAAGTACAGGACATCCAAGAAGGTGTGCAATATTGTAAATCTTCATTGTATTTCCTCTGTGATAATAAATTGGTTGCTTCTTAGTGGACGTAGCCCATACTAGGTTAACCACGTTAAATTTTGTGTATTGTTTCTTCTTGTTTATTTCAGTATTGATTGTTTTATGCTTCGATCTGATTAATATATTTGTACAACCGGTGTGCTAACCCCAACAACTGGTATCATAGCATATTTGTTTAAGGATTGTGTGTGTTGATAGATTTATTCACAAAGGGATTTCTTACTGAGTGGGAGCAAAGCAATGGGAGAAGAAGGAAAATTTGGAGTAGATAAATTTGATTGCCATGACTATATATTAAGGTAGATGTATGTGGAGGATTATCCGTATCAGAAATATTTATACTTCTCGTTGCATGAGAAGGCAAGACCTGCAAAGATGATTGATGAAGAATGGAAAATTCTTGATAGAAAGGCTCTGGGATCTATAAGATTGAGCTTGGCAACATCTGTGGATTTGAATATTACCAAAGCAGGATCTATGGTAGAGTTGATGAAATCTTTAGCAAATCTATATGAAAAACCTAGTGCTTCAAATAAAGTTTATTTGATGAAAATTTTGTTTAATTTAAAGATGCAAGAAAGTGGAGCTGCATCAAATCATTTGAATGATTTATGGTCTATTGTAAATCAATTAAAATCAGTTAGTATTCTGTTTGAGGATGAAGTGAAAGCACTTTAATTATTATGCTCTTTGCAAGATAGTTGGGATAACTTGGTAATGGCTATTAGTAATACAACGTCTGTTACTAATGTTTTAAAGTTTGATGACGTGGCTAGTATAAACCTGAATGAAAAAATACACAGGAAAACTACAGGAGAATCATCATCTGGGAATGATTTGAATGTAGAAAGTAGGGGAAGGCATAAGGAGAGATCCAAGAATAAGAATAATGGGAAATCAAATTCTAAGAATGACATATCTAAATCTAGAGGCAGAGGTATAATATGTTGGAATTGTGGAAAAAAAGGTCATACATAGAAGGATTGTTGGTTCAAGGAAAACAAAGAGAATCTAGCAGTGAAAAGTAAAGAGGAAAATGTTATTGCAAAATAGGTAATACAAGATGCCCTAATTCTCTCATTGGATAATAAAATTGATTCATGGGTTTTATATTCGAGAACTTCTTTCCATGCAACCCCTAATAAGGGTTATTTTAGAAATTATGTCCAAGGTAATTTTGGGCATGTTTATTTAGGAGATAATGAACCGTGCAATATTATTGTTAAAGGTGAAGTTCATATTAAATTGGAGAATGAAAATACATGGATATTGAAAGATGTGAGGCATGTTCCAAGCCTTAAAAGAAATTTAATTTCTGCAGGACAATTGTGTGAAATTGGTTGCATGGTTACACTCACAGCTGAATCTTGGAAAGTTACCAAGGGATATTTTGTTGTAGCAAGAGGCAAGAAGGTACGATCATTATATTTGTCTACCTGTATTACCGATTCCTTTTATGTTCTATCTACTTCAGATTCATATACAAGCATATGGCACAATCAGCTAGGTTACATGAGTGAAAAGGGAATGAATATCTTAAAGGCAAAGGGTAAGTTATCAAATATGAAATGTGTAGATCTTGATTTCTGTGAGCATTGTATTTTTGGAAATCAGAATAGAGTGAGATTTCTCAAAGTTTTGGCAACAAATAATAATCATAAATTGGAGCTTGTACACTCATATGTGTGGGGACCATCCTATGTAGCTTCTCATGGAGGATCCCAATACTGTGTTACTTTCATTGATGATACCACAAGAAAGGTATTGTTTTACTGTATTAATTGTAAATATGATGTTTTTGAAACTTTTAAAAGATGGAAATCCCTTGTGGAAAATGAATCAAATTCAAATTTAAAATGCCTTAGACCTAATAATGGTGGTGAGTATTGCAATAAGGCTTTTAATGATTATTAGTCAGTAAATGGAATATGCAGAGAAAGGACGGTTCCTAGAACACCACAGGAGAATGGTGTTGCAAAGAGAATGAACATGACAATCATGGAACATGCTAGAAGCATGAGGATATATGTTGGATTGCCCTTACAGTTTTGGGCAGAAGCAGTATACACGACGGTTTATTTGATTAACCATGGACCTTCAAGTGCACTGAATGGTGGAATACTAGAAGAAGCTTGGACTAGAAAAGAGGTAGATCTTTCTTTTCTTAGAGTATTTGGCTTAGAATTTTTTGTGCATACTGATAAGGAAAATAGAAAGAAATTGGATGCAAAATCCAAAAGATGTACCTTTATTGGTTATGGCTCTAGTGATTTTGGATTTTGGTTTTAAGATTTAAAAGGTTCTAAAATAATTAGGAGTCGTGACATTGATTAGAATGAAAAGAGAATGTACAACGATCAAGTTTTGGTACCCAAAGGTGAACCAATGGAGAAGTTTGTGGATGAAAACGAACTCTCTGATTCTAAATTAACACCTATAGGTTTACACAATAACCGATATTGGTTTACTCCTGACCGACATCGGTTCCATGGACCAGCGTCGGTTACAAAAGAGACAGACTGACATTGGTAGAAGGTAACCGACATCAGTTACTATTAGAAGTAGATACAAATCTACATGATGAGAAGATTGAGCCTCCGACACCCCAAATCTCTATGAGAAGGTCACAAAGGGTAAGTAGAGCTCCAAAAAGATTTTCACCTTCCTCGTCTTATTTATTATTGACTGATAGTTGTGAACCATAAAAATTTGAAGAAACAATGCAAAATAAAGCCCGTAAGCAGCGGGAGCATGACATGAATGAGGAGATGGACTCCTTAGAGCAGATCCAAACATGGAATTTGGCTAAGTTTCCAGTAGGTAAAAGAGCATTGCAAAACAAGTGGGTTTACAGGATCAAGGAAGAAGAGGGTGGACAAAAAAGATACAAGACAAGGTTTATAGTAAAGAGATTTACACAGAAAGGATATATTGACTTTGGTGAAATCTTTTCTCCTGTTGTTAAGATTAATTCTATTCATACTATATTAAGTTTAGTTGCAATGAAGGATTTACATTTAGAGCAACTTGATGTCAAGACAAAATTTCTTCATGGTAATTTAGAGGAAGATATTTATATGAATCAAACGATTGGGTATGACGTCAAGGGTAAGGATAAACTTGTGTGCATATTGAAAAAGAGCCTTTATGGGCTCGAGCAAGCTCCAAGGCAATGGTATATGAGGTTTGATAGTTTCATGCACAAGCATGGTTATTTGAGATGTGAATCTGACCATTGTGTTTATTAAAAGATGTTTGGAAATGAGAGCTATATTATTTTGTTATGTATGTGGATGATATGCTTATTGCAGGATCTAGTATGCAAGACATTGGTGAGCTTAAAGAAAATCTAGCTCACACATTTGTAATGAAGGATTTGGGAGCTGTAAAGAGAATCCTTGGCATACAAATTCATAAACACAGGAAGAACAAGAAGTTGTATTTATCTCAGGATCATTATATCAATAAGGTGTTGGAAAGGTTTAATTTGCGAAATTCAAAACCTGTAAGTACACCTATGGATGGACACTTCAAATTGAGCAAAGATCAGTGTCCTACATCACATGAGGAGGTTGAGTACATGCTATGAGTTTTGTATGCTTCAGCAGTTGGGAGCTTGATGTATATTATGGTTTGTACCAGATTAGACATTACACAGGCAGTGGGAGTTATGAGCAAATTTATGGCTAATCAAGGTAAAGAGCATTGGAAAGTAGTCCAATGGATTCTCAGGTATTTGAGAGGGACATCCGATATTTAGTTATGTTATGGAGGGTCAGATACTTCTTTACAGGCATATGTGGATTCAAACATGGCTGGTGATTTGGATGGCAAGAGGGGCACCACTGGATATGTTTTCACAGTAGGTGGCATGACATTTAGCTGGATTTCTTGATTGCAAAAGGTTGTAACCTTGTCTACTACATAAGCTGAGTATGTTGCAGCTAAAAAAGTTAGTATAAAGATTATATGGATGAGTAGGTTCATGAAAGAGTTGGGAAAAGAGCAAGAGGATTGCAGATTGTACAGTGATAGTCAAAGTGCAATTCATCTGGCAAAGAACTCAACATTTCATTCTAGAACGAAACACGTTAAGTTGAGATATCACTTCATAGGGTAGGTATTAGAGGATGGGCAACTAAAATTAGAGACAATTTCATACAAAGGAAAATCCTATGGACATGCTAATGAAGCCTTTGGAAAAGGAGAAGTTGGAGCTACACTCCACTTTTGTTGGTCTTTGATTTTGAGACTTGAAGAGGGAGAAACAAGCTAAAGGAAAGGATCAGAGGATGGAGATGTATGGTACATTGCAGTAACTTATCTCCAAGTGGGAGATTGTTGAGTTATGGAGCTTAATCACTTCAATGGCATGTTTTTGTAGACTTGCTAGAATACAAAGTAATCGACGTCAGTTGACGAACCTTCGTTGGTCACTGTACGATGGAAAACTGACAAGCGAGTGTGGGAATCTACAAGTAACTCTTCCTCGCACCCAACCTCCCGAGGTCGTGTTGAGACAGCCGGTGGGGATGGAATATGTATGGGATGCAGACAAACTAGTTAGGCAATCTAATGTCTTCAATACGCACTAGTGGAATTTATGAATCTAAGGTAAAGAAGGCCCTTCTAACCTGAACTGGTGTGATAGATCGATCGGCAAGGGTGACTGCTCGAAGGCTCCAATCAATATCGAGCTCTGGCGTGATTCGATCTATGGGTTGTGGAATACATGGAAAATGACCTGGGATAGTTTTATGTATGTCTCCAGATAAGGTCACATGGTGGATGGTAAATATAATTGACTCTATGGACGATTCTCTGGCCTAGTCTAGAACTCTCTAGCTTTGTTAGCTGTTGTATCTAGTAAGGATAACTGTTCGATGATGATAGGTGGAAGTGGAGTGGATCTGAATACTAGTGTGCGTAGGGCAGTGTCTATGTCTGATTGACTTATGGATTCGTTGGGTTGCGGGATTTGTGGATCACAACCGTAGACTCTTGGTTATTGCGGTCCTGCTATGGTCATGCGAAGAGTTAGTTCCTAATCCCTAATACCCAGTAATCGTTGCTTTCTCAGCCTCTATATTCAAAACTAATAGCTGTGCGATCTTCTCAAAGTGCCTCACAGGCGTTCTTGCAACTTGAATTCTTAGGCTGGTATCTATATCTGTAAGAGTGTCTCCTGCGTCTGGCTGTGGGACCAAAGGATCGCAACCAAAGGTTTTTTCTCTTTCAACCCTTTCTATAGTCATATGGATGTTACCTAGGATAATATGTAGTTTGGTTGATTTGACCAAAACGTGTTTGCTTGGTCGTCCTCTATGTTTAATCCGCTCAACTGGAAATTGATTTGTTGCAAGCTTACCGTTGTTCAGAAGACTTGGATCCTAAGATTTTGATCTATATCAGTTATTGCTATGATGAGATTGGGTTGGGGCACGATTGGCTCGAATACGTATTCTCTGGGCTCCCTAGGTCCCATGATTGTCATACAAAAGTAACAATGTAAAATGAACTGTAGCAAAATAAAATTTAACTACGTTGAATATATCTATATATGATTTCTCTATTTTTGTATTTTCTGACGAACTATTCGAACGAATTTAAAAGAGTAACTGTTTAACATATCTAGAATTGACAGCTAAAATCAATATAAAACAAACAAGATAACTGAGTATAGCTATTTGTCTGTGCAACTGTGAATCTACTCTAAACAATGAAATAACTGATCTAATCTATTTGCAAGACTCTCGATTCTACCTTAGAAGTGAGGAATGAATCATAGTCTCTCAGAAACTATCAATCCCCACAACTTCCCTAGCAATATCGAAAGTAAAATTAACTGAAATAAAGCAATTAACTACTCTATTTGATATGATTCTAATTTAGAACTTTGAAAGCTAGAACCTGGATTCCGCAGAACAGTGGCGAACCTGATGGTGTGTGTGATCTTGTCCCCTCAGTGTGATCTCCTCATTCCTTTGTGTTCACGTGGATCCAGAAAAGCGTGTAATGCTAGCATCAACATAAGTAGATATTGGGACAAAGGCAGCTCAAGATACAGACCGAATACAATGCGAGTAGGAGAGGGATAGCGCAAGAGTACAGAGCTTGGCTTATGCAATTCCTAGCGGGATTTATTGCGAGTCATGCAACATGAAACGTCCAGAACCTGAAACTACCATGTTTGAAGAACAAAACCTATAACTTTAATGGCTTCCTATTGATAAACAAACTATCCTATTCCAATGGATTGGATGAAATAACAGCAGTACTTGCACAAGATGGATATGTGGCTTACTAACAGTAAAACAATGCTAACTAAGCATGCAATGAAAGAAACTAAGCACTCTAAGAAAAATGAAAACTAAATCTATTGTAAAGAGAAATTCAGAGGCAACTTTTGAGGGGCCATTTTCTTGAGCACAAGCCAACTATTTATAGCATTTGCATTTACCCAAGGTAAAAGCCAAATAGAACTCTTAAACTATAAACAATGGCAAAACACTATTCCAAGGAACCAAAATCATAAATGCAAGCTTATGGCGGTGAAAGAAAGCTGGTAAAACGTTGAAATTACGTGAGTCGTGTTAAAAGAGCTTTCTAGAAAATGCGTAAAGGACCGCCACCCTAAGCAGGGCGGTGGTTACAAGACCGCCACCCTATTCAGGGTGGCGGTTTCGTCACTGAAGAGCAAAAGGCCAAGAAAAGAGGGGAAAGGAAAAAAACAAAGCACGCAGGGGCTAAGCGGGGCATGCGGGATGTTAACACACACTTGGAGATCTTTTTCGGATCTCGAACACCTTGCGAGGAGACCTGTATCATCATTGGGGCACCTGTTACGTTGTTCCGTCAATACAGTACCTTACAATTTTGGGTACGTACAGTCACACATGGACCAGTATCGGTCAGGCAAGGAGGAACCGACATCAGTTAAGTATAACCAGCATTGGTTAAGGCTAACAAACATCAGTTTCTTGTGCGTGACTACTATAATTAAGTTGCAGGAACTAGATCTATCTTTAGTTGTCAAGTGAATCTAATGGTTGTAATTTCATAGCTAAAGTTCCCTAAGATTGTAGATACATATATAAGCATAAAGCTAGGGTTTTAGAAGAGAGAATTCAATTGAGAATAGTGAGAAGTTTCCTTTTGAGAGAAAAAGAGAAATTTGTAGAGAAGAAAGTACAGGACATCCAACAAGGTGCGGAAGAATGCAAATCTTCATTGTATTTCCTTTGTGATAATAAATTGGTTATTTCTTGGTGGACGTAGCCCACACTAGGTGAACCATGTTAAATCTTGTGTATTGTTTCTTCTTGTTTATTTATGTATTGATTGTTTTATGCTTAGATCTAATTAATATATCTGTATAACCGATGTGCTAACCCCAACAATAGCTACAAGTATTCAAAAACACCCTCTTCTCTAGTTCTTGGCCTTTTTTGAATCCTTCTCATAGATTTGACAAGCTTGGGCTATTAATACCACTGAATTCTTCCATTTTGGAGTCATCAGATGTGTAATTTCAAAGCCTCTTACAGGATGGATTTTACAACAAGAGCACACCAATCTTATTGTAATAAAATGAAGACTTCTATAGGTCCCACTAGGCGTGTCATAACTGTTATCACCAAATTACAACACCCTCTATTTTCCTAGCATGTGAGTGTGTTAAGGAAAGCAGTGTGCTTGGGTAACATAGCTACTATCTCCAAGTTGTGGGACTTGCAACTTGAGATAGACCTCCAGAGAAGGTTGGTTCCTCCTCCTAATCTAGTGAAAACTACTCTAACGAAGGAAAACTATTGGCTACTCCTAATCTATCACTTCCAAGGGACCAGTGAGAGAGAAAGATCATGAAATTAAAAGAAATCTACACTACAAAGATGATGCACCAAAAGAAGGGTGTGAGAATAACTCTCCAATGTGTGAAAATGGGAGCAAAAACACAAATTAGAAAGGGTGGTAACAGTTCCCCACAATCTAAAAAACAACATTTCCAAATAAACACAACAATAATGAACCTTGTAAGAGCATAAGGTAGACACAATACACCTGCAATATAATTGAAGAGGCAAGAGGA
Source organism: Taxus chinensis (assembly GCA_019776745.2). Lineage (NCBI taxonomy): Eukaryota > Viridiplantae > Streptophyta > Pinopsida > Cupressales > Taxaceae > Taxus > Taxus chinensis. Next base: position 614,982,424 of record CM034156.1, read on the forward strand.
ATACATATAAACACAGTAAGGGAAGACACATCCACAAACTTGCATCTATTGCTTCATTGATATGTACATATCAATTACAAGGCAGGAGAAAGGTTTGGATCACCATGCAAGAAGTCCACTATGAAGGCGTGCAGCACATTAGCTTCACAAAACCAAAATGACAGAGTTTTGCTACTATAATTATCCCCCCTTTCCAATGAGAGAACTTTCCCATTTAAAGAAAAATGAAAGAGAGAGAGAGAGAGAGTTTTCTTGCAATCTCTTTTTTTTTTTCCACTTGCTTGCAAAGTACCAAAATTAGGTGGAAAACATGATTTTTGGCCTGCTAAAGCCTCCCCATACTGCCCCATAGCTTGCAGTAGTGGAGAAATAGATACACATGCCCATTAATTGCTCTCTCAACCTCTATCCAACAACCAGTTTGAACTTGGATCATTTTCTATAAAATTCATCCCCTAATATTCATCAATTTATATATTTCTTGATTATTGTGCAAAGGTTTCAGAGTCATGATTCCAACGAGACCAATTTTGTGAAAATCATTGAGGAACACTCAAGTTATGAGCTTCTAAGTGATTGCAATTATTTTGGTGTTGTCAGGCTTGTTTGCATTACACGAGACTGTGCAATTAAATTCCTTTATTGGAACTAATCATTTAAACATTTCCTCGTTTTCTAATGTTCTTGCATCATTAAAAAATGCTTTGGGTTTTTAAAACATGGTGGGCCCATCATTAATCTTAATTTCAAATTTTAATTTGGAGAAGTGTGTATTTGAGTATTTAAAAGAATAATCAGCTTGGCTAGCTCGGCCAAGCTGGCACTCTATTCTTCTTCACCGACTTGTTTTGCATTGCTTAGCTACCATAACCGATCAACTTATATATCCCGATTTGGCACCATATTGTGACCCCCTCATTTGGCTCGGCTTATCCTATCAACTTGGTCACTTGATCATTCCACTTCTACTCTGGAGGGGGGTGACTAGCTCTAGCTCGGCCATGTATTAACCATTGACCACCACGCTATACGTATTGAGGGCTCCTAATATTTTGAATGCTGCCAACATACACATTGTCATCTCGCTCCCCAATGTTCCACGTTTCAACTCAGCGGGGTTCATTCTTTGTGTACATCGGGCTATGTGAAGTAGGTTTTAACGTGTTGACCATTGACTTACCAATTCATAGCGGCCATCTCGGCCTTGGAGGTCCCGAATGGCCTAAGTCCATAAGCATCTTGGTTCACCTGCACACCCCACGATCCGCATTGATCTCCTCGCCATGCCTGCCTAAATATTCGGTAACATCAAGCTTTTCGGGCCCGAGCTGCACACCCTGCATGAGGGCCATTTGGGCCATTTCAACTTGACTAGCCCGCATTGCACTTTGCCTAGGCTTTGGTCGGGGATTGCAGGCTTTCCTCACACAAACGGCCCGAGGGCCGCGAGGGCTCCTGAACTCCACCATTCTTACATACAATGCACTGCGGTCGTTTTGTCCTCTTGGCGCACATGTCCCAAGCTCACGCGGGCCGCCCTGGCCACATTCTTCCATTTTTTCCGTAACTCACTCCCCCTATGGCCATTTCAGCTTTATCGTGCATGCAAGGTCCAACTCACCCCTGGGCTCCCCGTGCCGACAGTCTCTACATTACCCGCATTGTGCTATGCCTGTGAACTCGCCGAGATGACTGGCTTCCTATCGCCAATTTTACTAAGTATTTCGACCTCCATGACTGAAGCTTGCTATTTTATTAAGGGCTCATCCCCCTTAAAAGTAACTTGAACGTCATGGATGGGGATCAAAAAAATCTCATGCTTCTCTCGAATTTGACTGATCCTTCGAATTGGTGCACTTTCCTGAGAACTGGCTCATGTATTGGCTCGCTGTGTTTAGCCCGAAACTCCTCTATGAACTCAGATTTCTTCACACAGTTTCAGTTTTTCTAAGTGACTCGACAAAGATGGAGTTCGGTTTCACCCTTAAATACATTATTTGGTGTTTCCCATATGATGGCCTAGTCTAGAGATCCGTAACCAGATCACTTGACACACCTTCGTGTCTCGTTGAGCTCACTCAGCTCTTCCTTTTACGTGAGCCGCCATCAACTTAGCAAAGCCTACTTGAGCTCCATGTACTTGGGAATCTCGGTGATCTTTGTGGCTTAATAAGATATTCGATAACTCGGTTTTACTACGACATTGAACTCACCAATGTCTAACTCGATGTATGCATTCCCATCATTGAACCAACAACTTGGTCTCCTTAGAGAAATATCTCGGCCTCAAATAAATGAGCTCAATTCAAGGTTGGCCCAACCACTTCAACACACATCTCGGTCAAGAACTTCCTTTTATGCATGGCTCGGCCTCGTGTCATAATTTGATCCTACAAATAGTTTGGTCTTGCAATAGGTATCTCGACATTAATGCAACGCTAACTTCACTTACTCTATAAACAACTCACGAGGGGAAACATATAGCTCACCCATCATGTTGCACATAGCTCGATTTCGAGGGTTCGGTGCACGTTATAACAATTTGCTCTTGTTGGTGAGGGAATTCGTCGGGTGGACAAACTTGTGCATTCCTTGCCAACGCTTTGGGAATCTAAGTCCCTCTACTTAACTGGTGCAGCTGCCGTATATGCATGCACATGAAAAGGTGGATTTTTGTGGTGGCCTTTCAATCGGGGATCCAACAGGGGCACTCCATTAACCCTGCGACAAAGCTAGCAATCTCTTGCTAGGGAATACTTTGTTTGAAAGTGGGAAAGGGAGTGAGAAAAGAGGTAGGAGGACTAATGTTGTAGGCAGGAAAATTCCTACACACACTAGTTAGAAAATTCGTCACATGCATTCATGAGAAGAAACAACCCTGCAAATGACAACAAGATGAGATAAGATTGCGAACTCAAAGTTTCTGAAATCTCCTCATCAAAGAGGCTACAAAATCCTTTGTCTTGTATTGTTGCTTAAACAAAAGTTGTACATAGTGGAGAAATGGAGGAATTTGAGAAGAGGGGGGAAACAGAAGAAAATTGTTATCTTATTTGTTCTCTCCAAGTACAATATACATGTGATTTTACAAGATTAATTGCCAACCTTTTACAATGGCGTGAAGAAGCCATTAAATATCTTCAAGAAACAATTACAACTTCTTCTTTGTTAGTAAGAAACGGTTATAACTTCTCGGTCATTCGCATTCGTTCATATTCTTGATTCACGAAGAAATGCTAATGGCAAAAAAAAACCAGGCTTTTCATAATGCAGTCATTACACTCGTTTTGTAACTTTGAATTTGAACCATTCATCCTGTCTTTGAAACTTTAAACCAGAGCCATCCACGTGGGAGAGATCTACTGGAGCGGGTATAGAGGATGCCTTTTGCATTTTGTGCCTTTTAGAGAAATGGAATTTTGGAACATTTTGTCCCGCTCACCCGCTTTTGATATGGTCATGACACATGGCCTCACTTGATTGGAGACAGAGTCGTGGGCCACTTTTATAATTTTACCTTTTTTCAATGCGAGCTCAAAAACACAAATTGCTCCCCCAGCTCACCAATCTGCTTTGACCTTGGATGTGGGCTTAATATTTGACATTCTCCCTTATAGCATGGTCGGGTCTGTGGGTCAATTTATGCCTTTTAGCCCTTTTTACAAAAAGGCTCAAAAACTTGAAAGGCTTTGACGATCTGCCGCCCCGCTTTGACTCTTTGAATGGCAGGCTCAAGATTTGACTTTTTCCCCTATAGCATGGTCAAGGTTGCGGTTCACTTTATGACTTTTCACCTTTTTACAAAAAGGCTCAAAAAATCAAAAGGCTCCGATGATCTGCCTCCCCACTTTGATTCTTTGAATGGCGGGCTCAAGATTTGATTTTTTCCCTTATAGCATGGTCAAGGCTACAGGTCACTTTATGACTTTTTGCCTTTTTCCAAAAAGGCTCAAAAACTCAAAAGGCCCCGACGACCCACTTCCAATTAGATATGTCCACGTACCCATGGATAATGGAGCCAAAATTTGATGGGGAAGAAAACGCCCGTTGTTCCCGACTGTGGAAAAAATGCAGAGAAGAAGAAAACTCCACCATTTTGCGCCTGATTTTTAAATTTCTTTCGCGAACCAAGGGATTCAGAACAATGCAAGGTTTGAAAATCCATGGCCATAGAAAGATTTGATAATTTCATTCAAATGAGGATGACAATAGAATTTTCACGCGTCCAGATGGGGAAACAGAAAATTTATCAAACCACAAAGACTGGAGAGTTTAAACAACTTCAAAGCATGAATTTATCTATATTTTCGGGCTCCAACTTTACTTGAACACTTCTGGAGGGTATGAGCTCAAAATCTTCAAATTTGAATTAGAAAATGAGGGGGGGGGGGATTTTGAGGGCGACAACAAGTCTGTAATGAGGAAAGATCCCAGTCCTTTGGATAACTTGATTAATATAAAGATAGCTCGATCATGTAGATAAGTAGCTTGGTTTTACCAAAAAAATTTAACGAGCTTCCCCTTTAAAGTAGCTCAGTTGGCATGATTAGCTCGATGAGCTATCCCTAAAGCTGAAGGTTTTATATTCAAAAGCTACACCCTCTTTAGATATATAATGGATTTTTTTGGTTTCCCTAGGTGCATTAGGAGCTATGTACAATGTCGGAGGTGCCTCTTCCATTTTCCACCAAGTAGCCCCTTTGCCAGTGGTCATAATGCAAGCTTGCTAGTTGTCCAATTTTGCCAGGGTAGTGAAATTGGATTATAGGATCATTATGACTATATCTGACATCAATGGAGCAACAATTATGGAGCATGATATCCAAGGAATCACCATTATGGTTATACATGGACATTGAGGATGAATAAATATAGACATGGATGTAATTAGAGTAGTGCAATAGATTGTGGAATTAGGTTTAGATATGTATCACCCACTAAGATCACATATGGATTGGAGGATTGACCATGGTGACAAGTGTATAATGATTTAAAGCAAACTCATTACATGGTTTATTCTCATATTTTGAGCACGAAACATGTCAAAGAGAAAGGTTGTGTTATGTACCTTAGGATATGATATTATAATGTATAATGGTTGATGGAGATGCTAACATGTGGCACACATCCCCCTTAATTAGTTATGTATTTGTAATATATGGGATCACATAAGAATTGATTATATTGGGTATTTGGTCAACCTACATTGGGATTAGGTGTTACCCATCCAATAAGAGTAATGTATAGCTATATAAAGGATATGAATATTATTATGAGGATTTAATGTATGATTTGAGTCTTCTACTTGGTAAAAGTATATTAGAGGTATCCCCCTTGAAGCGGAATTCCCATATTAGGAGATCATGGAGATAGTCCTTCCTTAAGGAGAATTGTATGGTGTTGCCCCACCTTACGGATATTATTCTAAATATATTGAATATTAGGGCATATTGGCCCACCAATGTCTCATGTTATGTTATATTCTGCATATTGTTTGAATTATTCATTTATAACATTAAAATATCTTATCAGAGATATGATGCAATTTTTTGGAGCTTAATCCAGTTCCTTGGATTGAGCTGGTATTTTTTAATGACTCCCCGTGTATTTTAGTTAGTCTAGTGTGTTTATTATTGTTCCCCGTACTCTGAAGATCAATTTGATTCAAGAAGAAGTGTCAATTTGTGATAAATTTTGTGCCTTGGCCAAATAAAAGAGAAGATTCAACAAAAAAATCAAGGGATTGGTTTAATGGTCTAGTTTATTAAAGTATGAAAGCTTCGAGCTCACTGGTGATCGGGACTATGTCTACATTTTTCACAATAAGCCTACAGTTAGCACAAAATGATCAAAATTGCTCCCAAAATTCAAAGCTACGAAGGTTTAAAACATGCAACACGACCATGAAGGAAAAAGTTGCAGGAATGATTGAAAAACTCGGTTAAAATTGACTTAGTTATTTTAACAAAGATTGGAATGTTCATACAGCCTTCAAAATTCCACCTCTCAAAAGCACTAGTCGTTGGCATTCAAAAACCCGCAGGAGACTAAGGCTAATTCATTTGTGGGTTATGTTTTAAAAGCCGCATGACATTCATTTACCCGTCTAATTCAATGCAAGGTCATCAGGGACATGCGATAGAATATCAAGGGCAAAAGTAAGGACCACGTGTGGCTCTCTGGACCTCAAATCCCCAGATTAAATTATGTTAGATAATTCTTTCAAGTCCGGGATAGGGTCAAGGTAGGTCAACAAGGAGACAAGGCAGAGTTGGGGATGACAAGTGGCGTAAGATCGATGACTGATAGGGGACACATGTCACCATTATGGTGACCTTTTAGATGATGGGCTCCCGCACACGTAAAGTCCCGGGGGTGAGCCAAATTTAAATGGATTTTGGGTCTACCCAACCCTATAACCAATGAAGGATGAACATGCAACAAAAGGAAAAGGAAGCACACCTAGGCAGAGTGAATCTCCAAGACCAATCAAGGGTTGCCACATGTCAAGTTCATTTTCATCTCAACATACAAAACTTCACAAGGCTATATCTTTCAATCCACTTGTCTAAATCTTTTAAAATTTATATCGTTGGAAAGGTCTCTTCAAACCCTTCACTTTGACATCATCAAATTCAGGAGTTGATGATAGTTGGTAGGAGAAAAGTAGAAAACATATTTTTCATTCAAGTTATAGTCCCGATATCAATCTACCACCCATCTTAATGAAGCATGGTGTTTCTTTCTTCTCTTCACACTCTAGATAGAAGGAATGAATGATTTTAGCAAGCTATCCATGATCATTTGTAGGATTTTGATCCTGCTTGTTATTGGTTGGAGAAGGAGATTAGATTTTTCTTCTCTCTCTCTCTCTCTCTCTCTCTCTCTCTCTCTCATATGCTATATATTGTAACAATCTACCATTTTGGTGAGGAGGTGGATTGGGGGGTAGTTGTAGAATTTTTGATTAAATTTTTTAGTTCCAGTTTCTAGTTTCTTACAAGACTCTGTGTCTAAGTTTGTAAGGAAAAGCTAAGGTGGTTGCACTATACAACCATTAACATGTTTTGAAGGCATTTGTTTATGTCTCCTAGCCAAAACTTACATGAATAGATTATGATTGTTTTGATCAAGCTATACTTTCCCATTTCTTATGTTTTAAATGAATGAATGAGGCAATATAGTTTTGTTCCTATCTTGCATTAGCTTTACATTGTCAAGTACATAAGGGTATTTCTTAGTTGCTCCAGTCTTTTGGTCATTATAGAATATTGTATATTTTGCAGTGGTTTAGCTCAATTGTAAAATCCTAAAGGCAACATCACTTTTGAATAGTTTTTACTATCCCTTAAGGGCCTTTTGGGTGTATAAGACAAATACATCAAGTGCTTTATCTCTGCTCTAACTCCATGATTTTTAGTTAGGATTATGAAGAGTGTAGATGAATTTTGTACACATTAAGTATCAATGAATGCAAATGTTATTTCACAAATTGTGTTAACTTGATTGTTCTTTCCAATATTTTCAGTTAAAGATGGATTCACTCCATAGGAACGTTAAGACACCAAGGTCATAAAAGAAACTACCCTTCCCCCTTCAAATCTCAATAACCAACAACTAGTGATCTTCATACCCACTAAGAATATCATACCTACAAACCATACATATGCTTATTTTGCAAATCTAAGCTTAAATTTTGTTTATTTATAGTAAGCTTTGCTAAAAATCCCACCAAGTCTGTGATCCAATATCATTTAAAGAAGCCTTGGTCAATAATGTTATGTAAATGCAATATCTGAAGTTGTTCATTATCTACCTTTTTGATATGTATTTGACTGTCAGTTGCTTACAATAAATCAAATGATAACTCTTTTGAGAGAAATATTGTATATGTGGTTGCACTTTCTTCAAATTAAGTTACACCAACCATAGAGGAAACCAATCCATGAAATCTTTTCCTTTATTCAGATCTCCCAACTAAGTCCTCTCACCTTGGTCTAGGAAGAGCTAGAAGTAGCAGGGTAAATCCATCCCCTTTATGAAGGTGCCTCCCGATCACCTCCTTGACTTGAGTCATTGAATTGAGTGTTAAACAAACCCCCGAATATCAATGACAAAGAATTTTCCATTGTTCATCGTTCTCTCAAAGCCAACACACCCAGGTTAGTTGTTCATCTCCCAAGGGTGCTATTTTGGGAGCCAACACCCAAGTTATGTCATTGTCGAGGACATTCACAATTATCTCATTCCTATATTTGAGTTTTGTGTTACTCGAGCTATCTACAAACATTCTACATGCTTAAAAGTTCCATGTATTTCTAGAATTTGATATTCTAGTGGCGACTCCATAAAGAAAAGATCAGATAGATTGGTTTCATCTTATTGTAACTACTAATCTGATTTCTATTTTACTGAGATGGAAGGATTACAGTCTTATTTCAAGTCAAATCCAATAAAGAATTTACTTCTCGAGTTAGAGTGTGTTCAACAAACGAAGCAAGCATGTAAGCCTGTAACTGATCAAAGTTCAAGAAGTAGTTATAGTCAAGAGAATAAGCTTGATATTCCATTGATTGAGGACCGCTTTAACACATTTGAAAAATTTAAGCATCTGATAAGGTTAATCATATTATTTAATTTACTAAGGATAACTAGGGATTTGATTTAGAATATATTCTAGGACGACGCGGTGGAGATGAAACCTGACTAAAAAAGCACAAGGCACTAGCCCAATGGGCGAGAAGATGCTGCAGATGTTCCACCTCCAAATAGACTTTCTCCTCCTGGACCTGGATCTGAAGCAACACATGAGCAATAATTCCATTTTTAGCATATACATAAAACTCTAGGCTAAGTGAAGTTTGATTAAAAATAGAGTCATTTCTAAACTTCCAAATTTCAAAAAGAAATTAAGCATGAAAGATTTGCCAAAATTTGTTGAATTTTACAGGAAGCAAGACCGAGTCCCCCAGTACAATATTTTTCCAGGTGAAGGGTTCAGGGCGGAAAGGTTGGAAGAGGGAGTGAATCCACTTATAGGCAGACTAAGCAAGCAGGAAAAACCGTAACAAATACATAAGGGACTCATGTTGTTGAGAAACACGACACAGGGGATTAACAACCCCGAGATGTTGAAGACATTTTCCAATGGGAAAGCCCTGATAAAGAATGCATAGATAAAATGAGCCTTTTTCGGTTCTATGAGAGCTTTCCAAATGTTGTTGCATCTGCATTTCCAAACCTTGTGTGTGGATTTGAGCTTCTAGGTCTTATTTAATTTTTTGAAAGGAATTTGAGCAAGAGTTAGAAGCTAATAACCACGTTGGGGTTTGTACCGAATGAAGCGAGTCGTTGGGGGCCAGTGTCAATCACACCACCACTGAACGAGAGGATAAAACCCAATTTTGTGAAGCATATCCTCAGGTATGGCATTTTGAATTTCATGTATAGATTCTTTATCTCCATTGTTAAGGTTGAATTACACGTTGATAAGAACCTAGCATTTCTAAGAATGGGCAGCCTTATAGAAGAGATCCCTAAGTAGTTTGATTCCATGCTTAAAAATATGTAGGCTTTTAATCCATGAGACCATAGCAAAGGGAACATTGTGAAAATTAATAACAAGAGGCCACCATAAAAAATGCAAGTTAATGGACAACCTGGTTCTAAAACCATCCCCTGCCTAATTTAGGTGAGGTTTGACCAGCTCCCATGCCTTCCAGATACTCTTCATAACAAATGTTCCTCCAGTTTTTATTGGAACAAGGGAGAGTAACAAGATTTACAGATCCAAGGTTTTCCAGGCTCATTCGACAAAAGGGGAACCTTGACAGATACAATGACAAAGCAATATTTTCTAGACCTCAGAGCCTTATAAGCCCCTAATAATCCACTTGACACTTAAATCAATTCCTTGCAGTCGAATGTCAATAAGCCCTAAGCCACCAACCTCTTTATGAGAGCAAAAAATGTCCCAAGCCACTATGTTGAAGCCTTTGTGACCATGTGCGTTAGCCCATAAGAAATATATAAGCAACTTTACCAAATTAGCATATGAAGCCTTAGAAGGTGCCCAACATGAAGAATAATATAACATGAGTAGAAGCTAGCAACTTAGAGAAAATATGAAATTTATCAGCAAGAGAAGGAGGCTTGGTAAGCCAATAAACACTTTTTTGCTCAACTCGTTGGACAACATAAGACCACAAAGTAGCAGGAGTAGCCTGGAAAGAAAATGGAATGCCAAGAAACTTGAGTTGAACCCTAGGCTGAATCCACTGCCAAGGATAACCTTCCAGCCATAGAGGTATGGGATCCATAGATTATCTGTAGCATTGAATCTTTTTCCATAGAATGGAAGAACCTGAAGCCAAGATTCAACAAATATCCAAGCACTACAAAGTGTTGGAGATAGACTCTTCATCCTCAGTCAGAGTTAAGAAAGAGTCATCAACAAAATGACCATTAATAAGGTGTTGATCAGAATTAGGAAGAGATATGCCCTTAACTAACCCTTACGAAGCAAACTTGGCAAGAAGATAACTGAAAACCCTCAACAACAAGCACATAAAGCGTCAGATCTAAGGAGCAACCTATCTAAATGGATCTACCAAGCTCAAACATGTCAGAGTGAACTCCATTAATGGTAAGCTTGACATTAGCATCCCATAATAACATATTGACAAATCAGATGAATCTAGGGCCCAACCCAAGAGCTTGTAACATGACAGCAATGAAAGGCCATTCAATCTTGTCATATGCTTTTCCAAAACCAGTTTTGATCAAGAGAGCATTTTGATTAGATAATTGGGCCCACTTCATGCCTTCCCATACAACAATAATGTTGTCCATGATGATTCTACTCTTAATGAATCTAGTTTGTTTACTATGCACAATAAGAGGCAAAAGATTACGGATCCAGAGGGCTAAGGCTTTGGCGATGATCTTGTATGACACGTTCAACAGAGTAATCAGTCTCCAACTGGTGATGAGCTCAGGATATCCAGCCTTGAAGATAAACTTAATATTACCTTGATTGATAAAATCTTGAAGAGACTTTTTGTCCATATCTTCACAATACACATGATGAAGTTCAAGACCAATTATATCCCATAACACCCGATAAAACTCACATGGAAAACCATCATTACCAAGAGCTTTTTCTATCTTCATTTGCGTAGCAACTTCTTTGAGATCATTGACAGAAAGTGGACGATCACAGGCAACTCTCTGAGTCTCAGAAAGCTTACATGGAACTGCATCTAGGCATTATAACAAAGCAACATCCCTCTCTGGAGTGTATGGTTGTGCAAAAAAAACACCATGATAGTGATAGACAAAGTCATGTAGGACATCTGGGAGGTCAGTGATACGACCAACAACACCCTTGATCGTCCAGATTGAACTGGAGGCGTGGCGAGGTCAAAGAAAAGTAAAAAATTATTTGGTAACTTGGTAACCAATCTTGAGCCAATGTGTAGACACCTATAATTTGGATCAAGCAATTTAAATACTTAAATTGCGTTGATTAGCCCCTTTGTTGCAAGTTAACGACATATCATCAATAACACACCTTTTCTCTTCTATCATCACTGATAATTACATTATGCTAATTAATTAACCCTTTTATCGCTCAAGACAACGATTAACGACCTTCCATTAATTAGTGTTCCTTTATGTCTAGATTAATTAAATATTTTTAATTAATTGACTTCCCCTTTTTTTAAATCAATAAATTGTCATTTATTGGATTAAACTCCTCTCATAACCAAGATCATGCTAACTTTCCTGTAAAAAGCTTCTATAAGCTTATACCTACCTATTAATTAATCACTTTTGATTAATTAATACACCCCCCTCAACTCCCATGAATCACTAACGATATATTAATCTCTCCTAAAGTTGACTTAACCATTCTAAAGTATGCTTATCCCTAGCTAACCTAGCTTTGTTATTATCCCACATGCAATAGGATGTAAAGATTCTTCAAACCAAAGGGTGATATAAATAACCATCCTCCTACCTTTCTTTTTACACCTTTTCATGCATATAGCATAAACTATAGGCATTTTCATCTTTGAGCATCCTCCATTAGTGTTGAGCTAGGTATCTTCATCTTGCATTTCATCAATCCCAAGCTTTGGGTAATATGGAGAGAATCAAAATGGCCTTATAGCCATGTCTTGATGAGACTCCATTCTCAAACCCTTGGGATAAAAAAAACAATCACATTTTGATTGCTAATGATCTACATAGGTCCATTTCTAGTTAGACTTTCATAAGAATAGATAATAATGCTTAACATGTTAGTTTGATTTCCTTCAAATTTCTATGCATGGTGTTGATGTTTAGTCTCTTTAAGCTCTTAACATGATGATCTATGTTTAATTAGCTTTGTTTTGAAACTATTAGGTATTAGTTTCAATTCTCTTAGCTTAGCTGACTAATACATAGATACATTTGGCACATGCCTGGTGGGACAGATTCATAGTCTCTTTGATTTTAATGAGTTGTACTAGTTCTCCTCAAAATTTTGCTAACCCAAATCATGCACATGTGAAATAAATTAAAATCCTTAGGTTATTTCACTAAATTTAAATTTATTGAGTATCTCTTGTGGGGTTTGTTGTGATGGGTTGTCATTAGATTTGAATTAAATTAGGAAAAAATTGATCTTTTTGAGGGTACATACATGTCATATTTCTGTATTTTGATGTCATCTATAGGTACACGCAGCAGGTAATTATTGTACAGGGGCATGCACATATTCAAACTCACACGTAGGTTTCGAAAATGGCGTGTACATGCACTTTGATTCGCACATACATCCTGCTGTTGGTTTTACCCTGTGTCAATTTTTAGTCAGACCCATGCATACATTGGAAAGGTCGTGCGTACACCTCTCAGCCCGTGCACATGAAATTTAGCTCTTTGTGTTTTCCTGCAATTTGCTTGTTTGCGCATATGCTTGAACTCACGTGTAGGTACCTCTCCTGGTGTAAAAATGCTTGCTAGGCCTCCGTTACACCCTTTGTTTGATAGGCACGTGCTCACCTGTTATCTTGCCCATACATATAACTCTCTACCCGCACACATGCTTATTTTCCTATCATTTTTAGCAGAGGAACACACATGTTGCCAAGTGCACACATACATTATGAAGGGCGCGCATGCGTCACAATAAAAATTTGAGTGTTTCTTTAAAATTTGTAAAAGCTTGTGTTCCTTATGTGTTAACACTTTGCAGGGTTATTTGGGATTGAATTCTATTTTGCAGGGTATATCTTTATGTTTTTTTGCTAATTTGGCTTGTTTAAGGTTAATGAATGTTGTATGTTTGTTTATGAGATTAGAATCCCATATGCTCTTCCCTCACACCTTTTAGGTGATCTTGGGAATCATAAATAATTTCTCTGTCTTTTTTATGCGTTTGAAAACATTTCATTACACTTGTGGCTAAGGGAATGAATGTCAATTGGCTAAAATGAAAAAATTATGCATTTAAGTTAAGTGTTTTTCCATTGTTAGTTAAATAGTTGGATTCTACGTCATGTATGATCTTCTCTTGCATATAAGGATGATCTTAAGAATCAGATTCAATGTCTTATCCTCTTTTTATTTGTGGAAAACTACGAAAATCTTTGTACATGACCTAAAAATGCTTTCCAAAGAAAGGAGGATCGAAACAAACTTTCTAATTACACGCGGTTTATAGGTTGCGAAATGGTGTGCGTCAAAAACCACATTAAGTCTAAAAGATTAAAAAAACCACACCACATTCATCACACTGTATATGCAGGTTCGAATAAGGGTACACCACATCCATTTTAAACTAGGACATAACCCCTTTTGCATAAGTCTTAAGCTACAACAATGGGGGTAGTCCTAGGAACCCCAAAGTAGTCCACACAAGAGGGAACCTTGTGGAAAAAATGGGAAGTCCTCCACACACCTACTTGACTAGTTTATACTTGTGAGATTTAGCGTCAAATTTATTTGTATTGCGACCCCAGTGAGAATACAACTGAATGCATTAATTTCTCATTATATTTAAAGGGGGTAAAGTAAAGTCAGGATACTCTAAGACTAGTCGGTGCGACTTTCTTGGCAAACTGAGATCGCAAGGGTATCTTGCGACACCTTGTTAAGGGAACCACCTAGGAAAGCCATTTTGTCTTGAAGCCAACCTGACCATATCAATCTAATCGTTGTTGTAAAGAGCCTTCGCGAAGTGAGAACTTTCTTGAAGTCAAAACCTTGTTTGTCGAACAAGGGGAGAGTCCATGAAAGTTCAAACTAAGCGTCATTCACCACAAAATTTATGAAGCATTAATTTTTCTTAGTTTTTCACTCGTCATAAGGTGGGGTGGAAATTTTCCGAAGTGAAGCCAAAAAATTTTCAATATCACTTTATCTACTTCCTTTTCTTTATTTTGACACTTTTTTAACCATAAGAAGAGTGACCATACGTGTGTTGTCAATCAATCATGTCCACCACTTTTGCACTGGTTTACATTTGTCCTTGCTTTAGACTAGATGGTAAATGTTGAAAGTGTGTTGGTACATTTTCATATCTTGATAACCATTTGATATTGATACCCAAGTCAATATTTTCATTGTAGTTAGGCTTTATTCTTCACTCGAGTATCCTTTGAAGTGTTACGTTGCTTATATTGTATCGCAAAATTTTTTATACTTACGTCTTATTTCTTGAAAAATCAGTCTAAGTGTCTAGATTCTAACGTTACGTTATGCGCACCTTAAAAATTCCTTGGTATAATTTATCCTTGCTTTTATTTCAAACATTACCTCGATTTTGAAAGGTTTTTTCATTACCTTGTACACATCATACTAATATTATTTTTATACTAATATCTTAATTTTTCATAAAGTTTTGTTAATTTATCTTAGTGGTACTGTTGCATTGTTCATATTCATAAGCTCCACTTTTTTGAGACTTAGGTCTTTCTTAGAATTGAACTCACTTAAAGTATACTTTGATTGAAAATCATATAAAACTCTTGTTTGTTACTTACACTTTGTTCATTTTTGAACTTGACATAAGTGGCAACATTTCGTTTATCATTTTAAATGTCAAATTACTATTGCTTGGAAACATTTAGGAGGTAGTTCATTGATTGTTTTAGTTTTTATATGACCCTTTTTGGTGATTGTACCTAGAAAATTTATTCATCAATTTAACTTATCCATTTAGGAAAATAACTTCGATGAATTTGATTGATTGACCTTCATTATTCTTTAGGTTATTTATATTCTTTGTGTGTCCTTAGTAAACATCTAACTCTAGGTTCTCACTTAGGTTTGATTATACCCTTAGACAAATTCAACAAAAAACCTTAGGGAAATTCTCATTTTCCATGGCCCCCATAACAAGAATGGGATCCAACAGAGATAAGTATGGGAAACATTGAATAAACAAGGGTCAAATACCTTTATTGATCATGATTTATAACATCTATTCTCTGCATAGAAAAGGAAGTCGGGTGAGATGATAGATCATAGTGGTGATGAGTTAAGAGTCACCACATGTGAAGTTATAATTTAATCTCGCTCAATAAGATGAGTTCCGCTTTCTAAAAAAATATAGAGTGTTTACAAGAGTTTTTGAACTAGGTGCTAGAATTCCAAATAAACATGAATCTATGACACCCACCAACAAATGTTAATAAGGAATAATGCCCCCTCATTAATATGAACAAAATTTTAGTACATAGACAAGCTTCCACCTCAAATACTAGAAATGACAACATGAGGTGGTTTTAAAATGCCACTCATCAGGATACCACGTAGGGTAAGAGTGGAACATGAAAACATATAACAACCTCCTTAACATAAAAATTAAGAGGAAACTCAAAATGAATAAGTTATTTTACAACGAGAAAATTCAACACCTTAGTAAAGCAATTAGCTTACCTAGATTCCCATTTATAAAAGAGACTAACAAAAATATGTGTCATAGGGTAAAACCTAAGGATAGAAATAGTGAACCTTACACAGAAAACCAAGAGGGAGAAACATCGAGATATAAGTTGCATGTATATTCCAACTTCCCCTACTAAAGAGTATCTTCTTTCACAAGAGTTACAATCTATAAAATGCAAAACTCACAAGTCTTCAAGAAGGACAATGTAGGACATAACAAGAAATATCAATATGAAGAGCTATGCCCTTATCCATTTGATAAGGATATGTTGCATATACTTTTTCCTAAAAAATGTGATTGCCCAAAATTTGATAAATATAAAGAAAAAGGTGACCCACAGGATCATGTAAAATATTTTTACATGGCATGCCAAGAAGTGGTGTACAATGAAAATTACCTCATATGACTATTTCCAAGAAGTCTAGGAGGACAAGCATTAGAGTGGTTCCTTCACTTACCTCGTGGGTCTATCTTCACATGGCTGGAACTAGCAGAAAATTTTGGTTGTTACATTTCTCATTTAATGTGGAAAGAGACATAACCATGTTATACCTATGTAATGCCAAACAATGAACAAATGAAACCTTTGCAAGTTTCTTACAAAGATGGCGGGGGATAGCTAGTCACTTCCCTTGCTTCGATCCCTGAAAAACAAATCATTAGCATATTTGTACCCAACCTAAATTCTAGACATTTCCTTTCACCTACAAATGCATTATGTTGGAAACTTTGAAGAGGTAATTGAGAAAGGAAGCCAAATAGAAAAGTCTCTAATCGTGAAATGGACAATCAAACCCTTTTCAAAAGACAATTAGTCTTCCAAACCTACGGACAAGCCAAAATTATTTAATAAAAACAAGAATGTTGTAGGAGATGGAATCAAAATTCTAAACACATACAAGTAGTCCAAGTTGGTCCACCTTTTAAACTGACCAAAGGCCCAATCCAACCACCAATTAAACAAAGAGCATTCACTCCCTTATCAGACTCATTATCCATGCAATCTTAAAACAACTAGATGTAGTAAACCTAGTGACATATCCTACAACGATACCCTTTGACGAACAATGCCCCTAAACCTTCATGTATAAATAACATGAGTATTGTGACTTCCACTGTGTTAAAGGACATAAGATGGAAAAATGCTTAAAACTACACCACTTCGTCCAAGACCTTATCGATAGTGGAGAGATAGAAGTTGATTCACCAGAATAAAATCAAATGCCAAATCAAAAGATGGGAATATTCAAGGAGCATTTCCCAAAACATGGTAGATAGGGTGAGAAAAATACAGATCAGGGAGAGTCTTCCCAGAGCTACAAAGCCACAAACTATGTTTATACCCAATCTGACAATCAATATGACTCACTTATTGGATGTGTTCGTTCTTCAGACGAGCGTGTAAATACCATTTAGATTAAAGGAAGAGATTATGTTGGTAACAAGGAACACTCGTCTCGTGATCCCAAAACCTCCTTCTATCTACCCCTTATGATAGTCAGTATAATATCCTAGACCAACTTGAGAAGACGTCTGCTAAGATTTTAATCTGGAGATCTTCTTAAAATATCAAATGTAAAACATCCTTTTTAAAAATCTCCAGGGGTCAGGAGTGTCAACTGAAGTAGATCCTTCTCACCTACATGTTGTGGTGGAAAATATTGTGCCAAGTGAACACATTGCATTTAACCACAATGAAATCCCTAATGAAGATCATACACATAACCTTCCTCTTTATATAGAAGTATTTGTTACTTGTCAAAAGATAAAGAGGGTGCTTGTGGAAAATGGGTCGGGGTTAAACATATGCACATTGAAACTAATTAAATAGTTCAGATGCATATAAGAAGATCTAGAGTCCCACATTATCACCATAACCACTTACGAACAACGCATAGATTAGGAATTGAGCTAGTACAATAACACTATCGATGGAGGTAGACCCACTTCTCACAAAAAAAAAATTCATGTCTTAGACTTGGAGCTTCCCCACAATATGCTTCTTGGTTCACCATGGATTCATGCCATGCAGACCATACCATCAACATTCCACCAATGTATCAAGTTGAAACACAAGGGACACACTATTACTATTCAAGGAAATCTAGAACCCTTCACCCACTACAAAGATCTCAATAGTGTTTGAGCATAGGGGTGCATACAAATGTCCCTCCACCGATATTGATGTACCTTCCTTGAGTTTGAAATATCTTGAGTCGTGAGTAGATTCAGTCTCTCTAAGTTCTTATGCACATGGTGCTCCTACATATTCCTCTCCCTTTGATTTATTGAGAGATGAAGATTATTGAGTACAGTTGTGGAGAATATAATATTCAATAGGACTCTCCTAGTCTCAGATCTATCCTTTTCACCTAAAATAAGAGGACAAACCCAACTACTGCTTCAAATGGCCTCAAGATGAACAAAAAATTGGGACATTCTTACCTAGTGGTCTACTTGTAGAAGAGAAATTGTTAGACCTTCCTACAATTTGGGTCCTTGAGGACATTAAGCCTATCTAGTATAAAAATCCATAATACAAAAAATCTAGTATAATGATGTTTTCCATGGGTTACAAAGGACTCGGATGTGGAGAGTTTGAACAAGGGATAAGGGAACCAATATCAACTCCAAATTTCAAAATAGATGAGATATAGTATCGACATTCAGCCCTATAGGGTTGCACCCTATAGACCAAGATGTTACCTCCTCTGAACACGAGGATAGCTCTGTTTATTCGGATAATGACGCATAGATTCCCACCATAACCAATACAAGGATCTTACCTCTATGAAAATTTTCATGGATACAACTCTATCTTTACCATAACCCCTTCCAATCTAAAAATTGACCTTGTATACCCTACCCTTTTTAATTGGGACCAACAAGGTATCACGTGACATTGGACCTCTTTGAGAATGATGGGGCTATTGTAGAATTCATGGGCATACATGACACTATTCCTATTGGAGACCACAAGAAGGGGTTTTTCCATTGACATGGATACCCACGTGTACTTTGGGAAGGAGGTCGAGCTTCGTGGTCTAGAAAATCTAAGAAAATGTGAGGGCATAATTTCCTATACAAAGCCTCAGACAAAAATATAATTCCAAGTCACACTAGTGAAAACCTATTTAAGGCGTTTGCCTTCCAACAAATTAAAAAAATGAATGGATAAAAGAAGTGACCAAGCTTGAGGGTGAAAATATTTTTGAGGCACCCTTAGAATAATATCTCAACCTCCCTCTTAATCCTATGTGTATGGAGGATATGTCAAAGATGCTTGTGGAAGAAATTATTGACGTTAATATTGGAACGGAAGAGAAACCAAAGATAGTCAAGTTGGGAGCTTCGTTTTCAGCACAAGAACATTTTTTTTAGAATGTTGTCAGGATACTCGTCAGTAAGCCACCATAAGAGTAAAGACTGTTCAATAACATCATTGGAAGCATAAATACTAACAATACCAAAAATCTGATTATGTAAACAAAAAAGGGACCACACAACCCAATGCAAGGGGTAAGAGCCCCAATAAATAATTGAATGTTGTAGAGAAGGAGAGAATATTAAGAATGCCCCCTTTCCTCAACTCATGAGTGGAATGATGACATATGACACTCGACCAAATAGTACGGGCAAAAGACTATAGAAGAAAGCCAATAAGTTTAACCTCTTGTAGATAGAGCACATGCATGTGACCAAAATTTTGACAACCTTCATTAATCGTGTATCGACGGGTTGGTTTAGTAAACCCACGAACATTCCAAGAGAACACAATCATTGAGAATTGTCAAGGTTCATGCTAAATTCCTCCTCAAGGCCCCCCAAGACAACAAACTTATTCACAAAAATGGATGAACCGACGATTTCTGGAAAAGTAACATAATCTCTTATCTGAAAAGGACGTCTCTGTGGCAAGATATATTTTTCATCCTTTAGAGGAGAGGGACTATGAGAACATGTGCGTGTGAACTTGTTGTTGGAGGTAACAAAATTCACCTTAGAATGAGGTTGTGAAATTACATGTGTTGGTGCAATTATGGATGTCGCAAGTGTGGAACGATGAATTGGAGGAGGAACAATCAGTTGTTTGTTAGTCGTGGGAGTCAGAGCTGAGGTAGACCCTCCAACAGGTCGATTAAAAAAATACTAGGGTTTAGGGTTTTTCTTATTGATGACCATAGTCCAACCCTCACTAGAGGAGGATGATGGTTTAGGGTTAACAAATTTCTTTTCATTAAAAAATGGGGCTCAGAAAGCAATTAACGGGTATTCCTGAATCATATGGTCGGTGGACTAACAACAAAAGCAAGTATTAGGAAAATTAATATAAAGGAATCACTGAGAGAATCGAGTGTCACCCACTTGGATATTAATGGTTTCCTTGAGGTCTTTGGCTAGGCCAACTTCCACACAAACCCGAAGCTATGGGCGGGCTGTATAAAACTTATTTGGTTCATGACAAACGAATCGCCCAATGGGTTTGACCAAGTCTTCTACAAAACTCCACAGGGGAAAAGGTAAACCTTGAAACTCCACCCAAATAGGAAATTTAAGCTTAACATGTTCGCATACGTGAAAGTCACACATTCAGGGGGAAAATATGACCATATTTTTCCTAATAAACCAGGGGCCATGATTCACAACGGCCTTGTAGTGCCCAGGATTAAACAAATGAAATAGAAAAAACCCTTAGTAAGATTTTGGACACTCTCAAGTTTGACACCATGGCCTTACAAAAGGTTTTGAACCCACTGTTTGAGAATCCTGGGGGACATGACCAATGAAATACAAAACCAAAGTGAAATATTCAAGCCAAGAGAAAGTATTTTCAAATTGAGTTAAATCTAAAACAACATCAGGATTAGGTAGAGGAGGGTAATTACCTCGTCGCAAACCTTCTGGACAAACTTGCGAGCTTGTTTCTTTATCGGAGGCATGATCATTCGAGCTCCCACCGCTAACACCTGTATTAATAGATGCAGGAATATTGGTTGCTGCTATTAAAATAGGTGAGAGCCACCACTCAAAGGGTGAAAAAATCAATTAAGAGCAATAAACAACTAAATAAATGTCCCGCCTTGATTAAAAAAGGTGGTGTAACATGCAGTAAAGTGTCACATACTCAAGCATAACACTCAAACCCAAGTAGAGCACCCCAAACTCCCATCTTGTTGGAAATATTTTACTTGCAGGCAAACGCAATATTGTGGGGGAAATAATTATTCGGCCATTTAATTATCATTGAGTGAATTTTTTAATAAGTCTCTGGTCATTTATTATCTTTGGTCAAATTTGAGGAGCTTTATTTGTGGAAAATTGTCTTAGAGGAACAATTAAATTGTTGGCGTTAAAACTTGTGAAAAGGGCGAAATCATTTTTTTTCTACGGGACCTTCTTCCACATCCCTCGTTGATCAACATGTAGACACTAGTTTTTGGTATTGTTCCTCCCGTTCACCCCTCGTTTGCTCTCCTTCATTAGGCCTACCCATTCGAATCCCTTCCCCCCCTAAATTTGAATAAATCCCATGTCCCACCAAAAAGACATATTCAATTAATCAATCTTAATTGGCTAATTAATCCCCTTTAAATACCTAAACCTCGTTATATGCTAATATCCAAATATTCCAAATTAAGTCATATCACCCCACCTAATAATTAAAAATTCCAAAATCATTCAAATCATGAACCCCACTCATGAATTAAATAATGTAGAAAAATCCTTATCAAATCCATTATTTCACCTAATCACTCAAATCATGTCCCCCCCCACTCACCTAATCATGGTTACTTTGTCAAACACTGGTTTCCTGATAACCTTTAAATTAACCCCATCTCCAGGCTATAAATATAGGCCTTCCCCCCCTTCTTTCGAACAAGTTAAGTGTGATAGAAAACCTTTGACATTATAGCCCCTCTCTTATCATAATATCATCACAGTGCCCTTGTGATGCCACTCGAATCACCATAATACCATCCTTATGCCTTTATGGTTCTCTTAGCTTTGTTTGCTTTACACTCACTTTGATTAGATCAATAGCTCCTCTATACATTGGCATTTTCAGGTTCTGTTATTTATCAATTTCTGCATGTTATCCATTTATCTTTCATTTATATCATTTTATCTTATCAAATGGGGGTTGACATCCACATAAGGAAGCTCATTCTTCTTGGAACCGACTTGGCGGGGAAACCCCAACATATACCATCAAATTTGTTTTCCTCTTAGTTGCTTATGTTTTGCAAGTCTATCTAGCCCGCAACGACGACATTCACTTTGTGCCTGTCCATTTACATCCATCAATGCTACGGGGTACCTTAAGCCCCGCATCATTTGAGGTTGTTTGATTTCTTTGTTATTTGGCTCACTAATTTGGTCATGGACGAATAAAACTCGATCAACATTTTGGCATGCCCAGTGGGACCAATCCCATATTTGGTCATTTATTTATTTTACTTTACTTGTCTTGTGCAGGTGTCATATGTATAACGGCTATAATTATTCATAGTTATCGTCCATTTAGATATCTTGTGAATATTTCATTTTTAGACTCACCTGTTTGCAAGGTTTAGTGTTGTCTCCTTCAGTTCAGTATGTTATAATTGGTAGTCTTCATCCGGCTTGAGGTAGGTGGTTTTGTTGTTTTCAAAAAGTTTGTTAGCCGATTGTTTATAGTTAGTATAAATTTTAATTTTTATTATTATTAAAATAATAATAATAAATAAATGTAATATATAAGTAAATAGATAAAATAAAATAAAATAATCTTATTATTATCCAAATTACCCACCCATCTATCCCCAAATTCCCTTAGCTCGACTAACTCGGCTGAGCTATTACCTCACCCTTCGACCACCTCCCTACCAAAAACTCACCTCCCTATTAATTCCTCACCACTCACAACCCCCTAACCAAACTTCCCCCATCTACCCGAGCTATTCCCTTATTACCACCCATCTTGGCCTTACACAGATCACTCATCTCGACTCCACTATTCCCAACCTTGCTCCGCTTAGTCTCACTCGGCCCCTTGGCCAAACTCTATTCCAAACTTCCACGCAGATCCAGATACCTACTCCTACCACATTCATATTTCTTTGAACTCCCCCCACATGCTACTCGAGTCATTCTTCCAACTTGGCTCCAACTCGGTTCTAAGCTACCTCCACATGTCACTCACTCGGCTATGTCTCTCCTTCATCAATCCACGTTACATCCCAACAACGAGCTATTCCCCTGCCTTACCTCCACCTCATCCTATTCGAGTTGCATCACCATGTCTACCTATAACTCTTTGGCTCACCCTCTCATCCCAACTTCCTCGATCGATTTCATCCCTTTCTCATCACGTTGACCATTACCACCCCAACCCAACCCGTTAACATTCTTGAGCTACTTACCTCCTCCCTCGACATTTGGCTCTCCCAATCCCATAGACCCATGTCTGCCCCATTTTCCCTCACCCTCGACCCAACTCTCACACCCATCTCCCCGTCCATTCATCCTTACTCCCTCCATAGTCAACTCTTTCTCTCATCCCTGTCTCCCCAATCCCATTACGACGACTCCCCACATCCTACTATCCTAAGCATATCACGTTTCCATATTCCCATCTTCTTGATAGGAAGCTTCATCCCATGGCAAACTTCATTCCAATCTCCATTGTAGCTTCCCTCAACCCATCTCCCAAATCTCCACCCTTACCCGGTTAACAGTAGTTTACCTCCAATAAGTTAACCACCAGAGAAAAATAGAAAGTACTTTATATCATATTCATGCTTCGCAACATTACTTCCAAAATATACATGTAAACACATCTATAAATACTTGTGGCATATATATGGGAGCTTTGGGCAACCTGCTCTAACAATCCCACCTCCACATTCCCTTCCATTTGGATATGTGTGTTATCTTCAACCTTTTAGTGTGCACAACATGTCAATTATGTTAAGTACAATTAAAAGTTCTGAGGCTTCGTTCCAGGACGAAAGCACATGCATTGATGGAGTTTGTGATCTACTAAATTCGTCTCTATGAATTAAATCATATCTATAGTTACTACCATCTTACAGTCCCTATCATCTTTCATCTTTTATATCTATAGTTCCCACATACTTTGGCTTGCCACATCACATCTAATTGGTCTATCGACCTCTCCCACGCCGCCTCCAGCTTGAACCCACCGCTGCCACATCCCTTTTTTATATTAGCATTTAACATATATTGGATTATTATCACCGATCTTCCTCTAAATCTATACCTAACCATTGACCGTGTTGCGGAATAATCCTCGTTTAGAACGTGGCCAAGACAATTGTAGGAGTATTGAGCTCTCACCAACGGATTCTTGAAGTCTTGATGGTAATTTTTTGTAGCCCCCCGACAACAAATACATGTGGTCACCATCTTCCCTCCCTAGCTTGATTTCCAAGTTGAATCCGCATATGATTTTTTCTACTTGCTAGTTGATTTCCAAGACCAGTGCAACTTGGGTTACGGGTTTTTCGACTTTACCAGTGTTGAAGAGGCCATGAGCTTCTACGAGGCTCGTCATTTCAAAATGTGGGAACATTTTATTTCCACCAAACTTTGTGAGATTAGTTATGCTCACCTACAAGTCGTTATGCTTTCTTTATTTGTTTTCAACTTCTATTTGGTAAGTATTTAGACATAAATTTTTGCTCATATAGGGGCAACAAGCTTTTGAATTTGTTTACTGTTCTCGTTCAACTTAAAATTGTCCTCCTTTCGTAAAACACTTAGGACATCGTCATCATATATAGGTTAAAATTTCTTATTTTTTGGTTTTTCATATTCCTTAAAGTCCATCTCATTAGCTGCCCTCATATTTCTAAATCAAATCAAATTTGTCTTCTTTAAATTCCACATTCCCATCCTTAAAGTCTACTCTCCACACCCACTTTTCGTCTTTTCCTCTTAAAGTCCACATTCTCATCTTTAAAGTCTACTCTCCACACCCACTTTTCGTCTTGTCCTCTTAAAGTCCACATTCCCATCCTTAAAGTCTACTCTCCACACCCACTTTTCGTCTTGACCTCTTAAAGTCCACATTCAATCATTTTATAGTTTATTTTGTTTATAGTTAATCTTATTTATAGTTCACATAAACTAATAAACAAAACACACACGTTAATATTTTTGTCGTTTATGGGTTATCCTATCATAACGTAGTTCATTTAATAATTTTGTATCACCTCATTATTAATAATTTGTGGGATATGTTCTCATACTTTTATTTCATAGTCTATTTCATCGTTTATTTCATAGTTTAGTTTATAGTTCAATCGATTAGTTTTCATTTTTTCATTTTTATTCTAATTGCATACAAACGTTGAACTACTATTTTTTATTATTATTTTTCCGTATGTAGGACCCTCTTTCGGATGCAAACATTAGAACTTTTTATTATCTTTCTCGTATCTTTTTAACCCGCGTCAACTAATTGACTTATTGGTTTTGGCAGGTGAAATCTATCACATTGCGACCGCCACATTACGATGTCAAAGATCAATTGTTGAAACATGCCTAAAAATATAGGCTCAAACCAATTTCACCACGCTCTTCCACAATATTGCTCATCATGCATGGTGTAACTCTAGGGTCCCCATACATTCCTCCCAAGTAGTCACTGATTACTGGGACCTTCAAACACTGTGTAGCCAAATAAAAAGGAAAATATATACCACACATAACCTAAACTCACGAACAAAATCAACACAATCAAAACATTTCCTTACCCAATTCACTGTTTGGGATTTCATCACCCAATAGGAAGCCGCCTATGACTCTCCTTAGCCAAAACTACCGGAAACCAGCCTTAGAATATCATTCCTTTGGTGCCTTCGTTATCCACTTTTTCTTTTCTCTTCACATCTTCTAATTAATCATGTTGATAAGAAACTTGTTGCTTGATTTGTTTGTTAATAAATTACATAAACAAATGTTGGTCTATTCCATGCTTATTGTCACTCTTTCTTAAATCGAAACAACACAACAATCTACTTCATGCAATGACATCCCTTCCTCTAATGTTTTCTCCCAATAAGATTCCACACTTGAGACCACACCTTCGGTTACCCAACCCCTTCCTCCATGATCTCGCCTCGTGAGGGCCATGTCATTCAAAATTGTCCCCACCTTGGAACTAGTCCTCATGTTCCTCATCAATCCATCCTTTCTAGACCAACTACACCCCCATCTCCAGATCCTTTAGAAACTATTAGACCTCCTTCTGACCCCATTTATGACTTCTTACTTTGTAAATCTCCCACAATTTTTCAATCCTATCAGTCTACTCATTTGGTGGATCCTATTCCACCCATGTCAATTTATGTCAACTTTATTCCATCCGCTACTAGTATGACTATCCAATCATCTCAACCGCTTAACATTTACATTCCTACCCATCATATGATCCAACCGTCTCAACCTCTTAACACTCATATCCCCACTCACCATTTACCACAACAACTTTCTCTATCCCAACAATCACATCACATCCCTATTTCTCAACATCAACCTATGCAGCAACTTACCCAATCTCAACCCATGACACATATTAATCCTTATCAAACAATTCCCCAAACACCCACACATCCACAAATTAATCAACCTTCTTATCAAACGATTCTGCATACATCTCATCGGCTAGCTTATCAACCACCTTATCAAGCTCTATTCCATGCCACACAATCAATCCAATCCCAACCTAACATCACGTTAAATGATCCTATTCACACTCTTATGAATAGGTTGGTTCATCTAGAAGTCACTACCTTGGCACCCAAGGTTACTTTATCCTACAAACAAATCTGTAACAAACCGATTCATCCATCAGTTCCTATCAAACCTTACCCTCCTCATTGGGAGCTTCCCAAGTTCATTAAGCTCAAAAATAAGGAAGATCCCCAACAACATCTTCATGCATTCAAACACACGTGTTATCTTATTACACATGATCAAGACCTAATAATTCACACATTCCCCATGTCTTTGGTCGGTCCCACGTTAGACTGGTACAATAATATACCTCAATACACAATATTTTCCTTCACTCAACTCATGCAGTTGTTCTTAGAACACTTTTCGATCAATATTACACGTAAAATCACTATCACTGACCTATACGCCATCAGACAGTTTGAAGACAAGCCCATCACAGTCTTTTTGTTGCACGATGGCGCGGGTGTTATAGACTAACTATCCTTCTCTCTTTCACAAACCGAACTCATCGAGCTCTTCTCACGTTCATTTACGAAGCATATATCATCTGCCTTGCAAATATAATCGTTCTGGACCTTTGATGAAGCCTTCACCATGGCTCATAAACTCAAAACCCGTGTCATTGAGCAAGGTCATATTAAACTCAGATCGACCAAACCTTAAATTGAATTTACTAAACCATCCAAACGTAATGACACATTTAAGGGTGTGGCCAACTGTCGTGGTTATTAAGTCTTCATCCACACCTACATCTAGCACGTGGCCTAAAAAACAAGCCCTTAAACCATATCCTAACTATACCCCATTGGGGGAATCCAGTAGTTATGTATTTGAAAATTTGATGGTAGTAAACTCCATTCAACTTCCTCCCATATGACCTATGGATAACTTGCGACCCAAGCCTATTTGGTATCACGAAGCCCGCTATTGTAAATATCAGCAAGTCAAAGGTCACGACATTGAGAAATTTTGTTCCTTCAAAGATCATATCCAACAACTTATAAATCAAGGGGATATCCAAATGGACAGCTCCACCACTTCACCTAGCCAACCCCTCGATAGAATTATGCAACCTTTTCCTAATCAAGCCACCACTTTTACATCTCAATTATCAAATGCTTACACAGTTAACATTGTCAATCAAGATCTCACCTCATCACTGACTCTGCATGTTCCTACCTTAGACATTATTCCCACTCCTTATTCAAAACCTACCATATCCGTAACTATCATGCCTATATCAACTTTTACTACTTGTCCTATACATATACTTGTTCCTACCCTTACCACATCCACATCAACTTTGACTATACCATCTACTTCATCCACTTCGATCATGCCCAAATCTATCACATCAGATTCATCCTCAGCACCTATTTTTCCCCATTGATATATACACATATCCCTACATCTCTCACATTTGTTACTTCACACGCATCTACATCAAACAAACCTATTCATACATCCACACCTATAACATAAACCCTATTAGCAAACAAATTACTCTTATCCCTCGAGACATTTATGAAACAACCATTCCCACCTACTTCTACACCTGATATTACTCTTACACCTACTTCATTACCTATCATATCTACTCCATTGGTTACCACATCCACATCGACTTCAACTATACATACCACTTCATCCACATCTATCGTGCCCCAACCTGTCAGATTTAAACCCTTAACCACATCTACATCAAACATACCCATCACCACATCACTTGGATCTCAAAATATCCCAATTATGCCCACCTCCCTATAAATCCCAACTACCCCTATATCTTTCATATCAACAAATCCACTTACCCCTACCTTGACATCTTCGTCACCTATACCTATATCCTTTCACATGGCCACATCACCCGTTTTATCCCAACCATCAATACTTAATCCTTCAATGTCTATATCCACTATCACACAAACCATGTCCCATCAATTTGTAAATATATCAATGATACCCTTTAAACAATTCATGGAACAAACACCTCCACCTAAGTTGAATACAAATGGTTTTCTTCCTCCCACTATAGAACCAACTATTTCCACCTTGGCCAATCCAAAGCCTACACAATCCACATCTCACATAGACTTTATTAATCACATCATACAAACACCTATTTCTCCAACAATATCCGCCCCTACACCTCAATATTTAGATCCTCTAGTTGAGTTTATTATCGTCTCTACCAAAAGTAAATTGTCTTGATCAAAATCTATGACTCATGGTAAACATCCCCAACAGTCTCCTGTGCATCCTCGTAAGAAGTCAAGTCTTCCCTCTTTTCAGTAATCTAATGTTACCACATCTATTTTATGGTCAATCCATTCATCTACCACACCTCGTAACGATAAATCCTAATCCAAACAATCTACCCCTCCACTCAAAATTCATTCGTCTTTTAAGATATCTAATTCACCCATCCAATTTACGTCCACTTCTTCCCCTAACTCCAAGCCAAAATATTCTATCAAAACCCACAAGTGTTACCTTTCCCATGACACTTTGATTGGGTCCTATGCAAACATCCTTTAACATTTAATTCGAATGTTTGCCATCTAGATTCCTCTCATTAAATCTTTTAATCACTATAGTCCAAAGCCATTTTGGTTTAATCCCAATTGCATTTGTGCTTATCGTCGTACCCTGGGTCATGACATTGAACATTATAAGGCCTTTCAGATAATCATCAATAACCTTATTAGGAAAGAGGATTTCCTCATTCAAGGAGAACATCCTTGTCCATCTAAATCTAATCCAATTTGCATCTTATCTGTTAGGTTTCCCACGATTCCTCCATCCATATCATCCCTTAACATCTCTCTTGCACATGACATTCCTCCTAAAGAAGGTCCTTCATTGTTCATCGATATTATTTATCTTGCCAATCACCCTTGTGGTCTCTAACTGTTTATCCAATCCAAATCCAAAACAATCCTATCTAAACTCCTTTGACATCCATTAACTTATCCATATCTAATATAATCTCACTTGCTAAGGAGACATCCTCCCCTCGTCCTTATCATCCCTTCCGCATCAATTCATCTCTTATCCATCCATACAACCTCCTTGATGCTGGGGGACTTCACTTTTAACATTGCCTTGTTTAATCTCATCCAATCCATCTCATATAATCTTAAATCCAAATTTATCTTCTCCACATCTTCATCTCTTTTTAAAGCCCACTTTTGTGGCCATATTCGTCTCTCCCTTGAGGGACCATGTTTTTCATTTTAAGTCCACCATTGTGGCCATACATGTCCCTTCCTTTGGGGTGCCATATTTATTTCAAAGACCACATTTGTGGCCATGCTTGTTTCTCTGTTGGGGGGGGGGGGATCATTTATTTTCATCCTAAGCCCACCTTTGTGGCCATTTAGTTGCCTCATTAGGGGCACATATTTTCTTCGCTTCCTCAAGGATAACACATAATTTTTATCTTTGCTCATTTATTTCATCGTATCCTATCTTCCTCCCCTAAGACTTCATCACATCTTTCGATCACACTCTAGAAAGGAGCCAACATGGATTTTTTTTCTCCCAACTAGATTGGACCTCACGTTATCATGCATAACTATGGGTCTAGGGTCTATTGTTTGGCTTCACTTAATGGTAAATCATAGACAAAACCTCTTAATGCATTGCACTTGCAACCATTCTATTGTTAGCATATATACCAATGAGCACTTAGTTATATCCTTAGATCATTCCTCCATCATGAACCTCTTCCATTTATCACTATAATGATTTGGAATTATGTGGTTTGTCATCACTTTCCTAGTTATGACCTTAAATATGGGCACCACGGCTCTGTCCATAGCATTGTTCTTATGGATAGGTTCTCCCTTTTTGGTGAGAACTCCATGATCATTACATCCATCA
Organism: Taxus chinensis; assembly: GCA_019776745.2. Taxonomy (NCBI): domain Eukaryota; kingdom Viridiplantae; phylum Streptophyta; class Pinopsida; order Cupressales; family Taxaceae; genus Taxus; species Taxus chinensis. The sequence goes on from CM034156.1 coordinate 615,012,998, forward strand.
CCCTCCTATCTACCTATCGAAACCACACAAAGGGTCCAGGGGTGTCACTTGTACGATCATCATCCCCTCCTAATGTGGTCTACCTAGCTATACCCAGACTCTTCCCCATCAAATAGAAAATAAACAAAAAAAGAAAGTAAAAGTAATGGATGCTCCTGTCTCATGCTATCTTATCCAAAAATAGATTGATCCATCATCAAGGACAATTGTTCATAAAAAGCATATAATAAGTATAGACTGCTCTCCCGAAAGACAACTATCATACATATCTTATCTTGCCATCTACAAACAAAAGTCAAAAAACCCCAAACCAAAAGCAAAAAGTAGACCATACCCTCGAAGGATGGCTACTCTATTTATCATGACAACGAAAAGGCTTCCCACATTAATCAACCTTCTACTATATCATAGCATCCTAAGAAATCTTCCCGCATCGATCAACTTTCTCATATGCAAGACTCCCCACATTGATCAGTTTGCTCTCTTCCCCCTTCCCATAGAGTTGGGGCATAGTCCTAGGAACAACCACCTATGGAGATACCTCTTCCCACGTACAAGTTAACATCTAGAATCCCCTTTGTCATGTCGACATTAGGTTTATGAGCATATTTCATCCATATTTCCCTCGTGGTCTTTTGGTATAACTAACTATCGTTGGTTATGTATTAACACCTGTTATTGGTTGCAAGTGTAATGCCTTGAGTGGTTTCCTTTCTTGTTTATCTCCAATCTGGTTAGAAGCATGGTTTCCTCGTATCCTCCTTAGCTACAATTATGTGTCATTTATCTCCAAATTACATTATTACATATCTAATTTCCAACTATGCCATCTATATCCATATGTTTGTCTTTAAGGATGGCATATCTTACAATCATCCATGATTCCATGAATTTTGTTAACATCTATGAATGATCTTACTAATACACTTTTCAATTTGGGAATTTTACTTGATCTTTGTTGCAGCTTGACAATCTTACTTGAGGATCCTCTCAAGGTGAGTTTGTTATCCTGCAACTTCTTATCCCCCGTCATGATCAATGATGTCTTTGATTCATTGTTCCTCGCTCCTCATTTTCACTCATCACCTCTTATCCCCACATCACCCTTCTCACAATTTATGTACCCTTTCCCCACTATGTGTATCTTACTTTCCTTTCTTCCCAATTTCTCCTTTTCACTCTTTCGCTTTTAGTTTGGCGATCTTACTTAACCACTCCTGCGGTATGACAATCTTACATAAGAGTCCCTCTTAAGGATGATCTATCATTTTGCACTCCCCCATCACTCTACATTCTCACCGTCCACATTTTCTCGCCATTCCCCATCATCACATCATCTCACCTCCTCTTTCATTCTCGTAAAGACGACCTCTTGCTTTCCCACTTTTCATCTCCATCATCCCTCGCTTAGCAATCTTACTTAACCACTTCAGTCACATAATTGTCTTACTTAAGGATTTCCCTTAAGGTAGACTTATCATTTTTGACTTCTCCCTCACATCCTTCATCATTCCCTTCATTGATCATTTCTTCCTCGTGGTCTTCCATATCAACCGCATTTTCATCCTACCATTATCATTTCTCAACCTATCATATCACATAATGCATCTCTTATCTTCTGCTTTTCACCACCTTCCTTTCCTCCATTTTCCCCTCCTTTACCCATCATACTTCATACCGCTTCCTACCATTTTTTTTCATGTCTTGTTTCTTCATCTTTACATCATTCACCCTCATCCACTGCATCCTCTCCTTTCCTTCATCTTAGCCCAAATTGTTATCCTTCCTTTATTTACTCTTTCCCCTCCCTCTTCTCGAGTTCTCCCACATCCCAACATTACCCGTCATTGTTGATGGTATGCCCCTAACATTCTTTCATCACCATCTTATATTTCCTTGCTAATAATTATAGGTGAACTTCTCCTAAAATTAACTCATCCCCATTCTACATGACCTTGTTCCCTCTCTTTGAACTTCTCCTTTTTTTCTTCATTCCTTCCTTCCTCTGTGCCCACTGATCATTATTAGGGGACTTCTCCTAACGATCCCCTTCATTGGTGTTTCCTCTTCCATTCCTCGTTTACTTTTTCCATCTTCTCACTTTTCCTCCTATCCTTCCCTACCGATCATTATTGGTGGACTTCTCCTAATATTCCCTCACTGACAGTGCCTCTTCTCTCCCCTATTCTCTCTACCCTCACATCCCTTTTCTCTACTGCCACCCTTTCTTTTTGCTTCTTCCCCACCTCTCCATCTTCCAGTTGCCCTCTTCAATATATTTATTATCTTCATCATATACCCTCTCTCTATTTTCTTGTCATCAACTTATCCTCATTTCATGCCTCTCCACATATTTTCCAATCCTGTGTCATTCCTTTCGTCTTCCTTGTCTTTATGTTCCTGATACTGCTTACTCTTCACTGAATATCTCCGTTCTTGGTTTCCTTCCTTCTACATCATCTTCTTTGTTGTCCTCCCCTCCTTTTTGCTCCTCGTCTTATTTCACTTCCTCTGCATCATCCTCTTCCCCTTTTTACTTTGTTTTTCCTTCTTATTTCCCCATTGATAACATGGTTCTTCAACATTGTCCCATCTTTTTTATCATCTCACCATCCACATGAAGTTCCATGCGGTTTGTTCCATATTCTTTACCTTGGTTTTCCTCATGGTAACTTAGGGCCTTTAATCTGCTCCATATATCTGCTCTATCATCTCTTCTTCCCCCATCTTTTTCACATTCCTCCTACCCTCTCCTTCCTTTCTCTATCATCCCCACCTTTTCCCTCATTCTGTACTAGTTTCTCTTTTTTTCTCTGATCTTCTCCACATCTTCCTGGTCCCTCATCATTTCTTTCTTTTCTCCATTCTACCTCCTCTCTCGTCTTCTTTAAATTCTTCATCATCCTCATCCCCTTCCTTTTTCCATCCTTCTCTCCCTTTTTCCTGATTTTGTCCCCTATTCTCATCTCATCTTCTTGTTCATCTTTCCTCATTACCTTCTCCTATCATCCTTCTCTATTATTCTCTTCCACCTATTTTTTTCTTCTTCACTTGTTACTTTTGTAGTTTATTTCTTTTCTCAGCTCTATCATCTCTTTTGTTTTCCATCATTTCCCTCCCTTCATCTCCTTCACCCTTCTTCGCTCCCTTCATTTTGAATCTCTCTCCCTTTTTCATAATTTCACCCTCTGCTCTGTCAGTTTATTGTCTTCTCCTTGTTTGTCCTTCATCATTTCCTTCTTCCAATATCATCCCTCACTCTTATTCTCTTCTCCCTCTTTCATTCCTTTTTTTCTCCTCCTCCATCTTCGTTCGCTCTATTTCATACCCTTGTCTCATTCACCTTTGACCTTTCTTGCTCTTCTCATAATCAACCACTACTCTTGTTCATTCCTTTTTTTACTACTCTTACTCATTACGTCCTTCACCACATCCTCACCCTTAGCATTCACGTTCGATTATGATATTTCTCCATTTGTACACCATCATCGATCCATTTCATTACACCCCATTTTCATCCTCCTCTCTGCCACATTGACCTCTCCACTTTTTGAGAACTCCGTCGTCTCTTTTTATCCTCGTCAGCCCTCTTGAGGAGGCATCGTCATATCCATTTATAAGCATTTTTTCCCATTGTATTTTCATCTTTGAGGGTACTGTTGATGCAAAATCACAGCACCCCTGGACGCATATCAGGCTTCTAGGTTGATGTTCAGGCATCCAGTGTGATTGCACAACATGGAAACCTCTCTCCAAGCGTGGGACTTGTAAAACCGAGAGAGGAATCTCCAGAGAAGGCTGGGTTCCTGCTCCTAAACTACCTGCCACAAGCTATTCCAGTGCAGGCAAGCTAATAATCCTAATCTAACCATGCCAAGGAGACAGAGAGAGAGAGAGAGAAGGGTATAAAAAACAGCAAAAGCCTACACTAAAACGGTGATACACCAGAGAAGGAGAATGTTGAACATCTATCAAAACTGCCATGGGACAAAGAGAGGTGAGCAATGGGAAGGATGGACAGAAGCATCACAAACCCAATGATAGATTTCACACAGAAAATGTCCCAAAACTCCATGAACACAGCTCCAAACCTGCAATGAACATTTGAACATGCACCAATACCTGCAATGAAGAGAGGCAAGAAGAGAACAAGCACAAAACGAGGAAGGATGGACAGATGCATCACAAAACACGTTTTGTTGCTCCAGAAGTTTGCACAGAACATCATTCCATTAATAAGAGGCAAAAATGCCATTACAGAGCAAGGGAGGAGGTTCGAACTCCATTTTCAACCCTAGAGAAGAAAAGAAGGGAGGGCCCAGCCGAAAGAATGAACAACCCCTTTTATATTTTGCCACTCCTTACAATATATAGGGAAGAATGAGAGAAGGAAGAAAGAGGAAAGTCAGATCTACTCCAACCACCCCCAGGTCGTATTTTAAATCATCTCATTATGGTAGAAGCGGCGGATCCTGGCAAAATGGCGGCTGTCTGCTGCATTAAAGCTGGTTGTTGAAGCGTCACTTCTGGCCGTGCACACGAAGAGCCGTTTCTCAAATTTCTCTCTTCAGACTACACCAAAACTCGAGATTGATCCCAGAATCATGTAGAGCATCTCAACAGCTTTCCGTTGATAATAAAGAACATGGAAACCCGATCTCTGGATCAAAAGATATGGCGATTTGAAGATTTAGGGCACGGAACAGACCAAAACGGATTTTAAAATGTTTTCCCACTCTTCACCGTCTGGACGACACGTGGCACGTGCTGATTGGACGAGCAATTCTCTGTCCTCCGTCTTTCGCGGGCTTTCCTTTTGAAATTACTTGTGGGCCCCTTAAACTTGGACACGTGGCGCCATTTCATTGGTTCGGTTCAGCGCTCGATAACTCGCCCCTTTGACCTTTTGACTTTTTCTCCTGTGAGGACACGTGGCAGTTTCTAATTGGTCTTCGGCTCCTTCGCGTACTTCGCTTCCATTTGTCCCGGATGTCCCATTTGATTTTGGGCCCTTTGTGCTCATTTCGAGCCGGTTCGGGCATTTCGCGTCCATTTGTCCCAGATGGTCCCATTTGATTTTGGACCCTTTGTGCTCATTTCGGCCGGTTCGGTCCATTTCACGTCCATTTGTCCCAGATGTCCTCCCATTTGATTTTGGACCCTCTGGACTCATTTCGGCCGATTCGGCCGTTTCGGGCATTTTTGGCCCGCTTGTCCCATTTGCGTCCCTCTCAGCAGTTAGCCAATTTTTCTCGGTCGAACCGGCATTTCGCGCCCGCCACGTACTTTTGTCCCAGATGTCCCTGTTCCTTTGCGGGTTGTTTGTGCTTACTTCGGCCGAGCCGGCCGGGTTTCGAGCCTTTTTGTCCCAAATGTCCCGACTGCCCCCTAGGACTAGGACTTAGTCATTTTTACGATTTTTTCCTGGATCAACGCTACTTGCCTTCTGCAACCTTTTTTCACATTTTCTCAGAGCTTGCTCTTTTCCTCTCAGACAGGGAACTTAGAAAATATTTGAGGGGACTCTAGCAACATGATTTTTGGCCCCGAATCAATCAATTTTCCTGGGACTTGAATATTCTGATGCATGTTATCAAAATTACCCAGGGGGGGTGAAATTTTGACAACAGGTACCATAATGACCATCAACTATCACCTTGTTCCCTCGCAAGCGTCTACTCTACTTTTCATGACTCCCCATTTCCATGACTCAAAGTTTGTTTTACTTTTGTCCTCCAATTTTTTCTTGTCAACAAAACATCTTCCTTGGAAAATATCTCTTCAAAACTATTAACCCCCTCACCTGGGGCATATTGCCTCACCATTTGTATTCCAACTCATCTTTTTGGCCGCTCTTCGTGTCCTGTGCTAGGACACCTTTGTTTTCATCCTCATCCTTGTGGATGCATAGTTTTCACTTGATTCCTCGTGTACGAAGGATTTAACATAATTTTTTGCATTTCATTACGCATACTTTGGTGCTTGCCTATGACCTATTGGTCATTTCGACCTACATACATATTGTAGTGGTCTTCACCCACTCACTGGTCCGTAGAACGTTGTAGCACATCCTCATTGAGACTACAATTGTCCTCTACCAATGTGATATTGGAGGCACCACCATATTTTTCATTATTATTGTGATCTTGTTTTCCTGGGGCATCTTGCCTTGGTTATGCGTTTACCCATATTTTCATCACCCACATGACCTTTAACATCCATCTCTTTCAAACTCGTGCTTGAAGTCCTTTATGTCGTCAATCCCAAGCTTGAGGGGGAACACTCAATCAATCATATTTTGAATACTTCATTGTTTTTATCTCGTGGCTTGCCCAACGCAGACCACTCATCAAAAAGGGGCAAATGTAGACACCAATTTTTGGTATTGTTCCTCCCCTTCACCCCACATTTTCTCTCCTTCATTAAGCTTACCCATTCGAATCCCTTCCCCCCCTAAATTTGAATAAATCCCATTTCCCACCAAAAAGACATATTCAATTAATCAATCTTAATTAGTTAATTAATCCCCTTTAAACATCTAAACCTCGTTATATGATAATATCCAAATAGTCTAAATTAAGTCATATCACCCCACCTAATAATTAAATAATTCAAATCATGAACCCCACTCATGATTTAAATAATGTAGAAAAATCCTTATCAAATCCATTATTTTACCTAATCACTCAAATCATGTCCTGCCCGCTCACCTAATCAGGGTTACTTTGTCAAACCCTGATTTCCTGATAACCCTTAAATTAACCCCATCTTCAGGCTATAAATACAGACCTTCCCCCCCCTCTTTCGAACAAGTTAAGATTGATAGAAAACCTTTGACATTATAGCCTCTCGCTTATCATAATGTCATCACAGTGCCCTTGTGATGCCACTCGAATCACCATAGTACCATCCTCGTGCCTTTATGGTTCTCTTAGCTTGGTTTGCTTTGTGCTCACTTTGATCAGATCAGCAGCTCCTTTATACATCGACATTTTTAGGTTATGTTATTTATCAGTTTCTGCATCTTATCCATTTATCTTTCAATTATATATTTTTATCTTATAAATGGGGGTTGACATCCACATAAGGAATCTCGTGCTTCTTTGAACCGGCTTCGTCGGGTAGCCCCTGCATATACCATCTAATCTATTTTCCTCTTAGTTGCCTCTATTTTGTAGGTCTATCCAGCCAACAATGAGGACATTAACTTTGAGCCCGTCCATTTGCATCCATCAGCTCTACGGGTACCTTAAATCCCACATCATTCGAGATTGTTTGATTTATTTGTTATCTAGCTCACTAATGTGGGAAAGGATGAAGAAAAATCGATCAACACAACGACTATTTGAATTTTTGAATACGATGAATTACCATATCAGGAAGTAAAAAATGTAGCAGTTTCTCTAGTCTAGAGGGCTATGGAGGGGTTTTCAAGACAATGTACTTGCATTTACCTCAAAGAAGGACAAATATGCTTACACATGAAAACATGATGAAGGTCTTGGCTTGATCGGTTTGTATGTGTCCAATTCCTTGTAGTTCCATATTGTCGATGTAAAAACCCCAAAAGAGGTATAAGACATTTTTCACAAGTTATTTAGTAAAATTAATGAATTCAAAATGTTGTAGTTAGATGCTGAGTTAACTTCTTGTTTTCCGTCAGACTTTCCATCAATTGAATAATTTTTGACTAAATTTAATATGATTAGAGCTCAGTTAAAGGCAAACAGAAAAGATTAAAAAGATACAAAATGCATTTTTTTTAATTCTTTCTAAGTTAAAAGGTTTGTACATTTAATATGATTAGAGCTCAGTTAATTTTTTGCTTCTAATTTCTACTCTATTATAGATGCCATAGGAGATGATTTTAAAATTCCATCCTTTGAGATTTTTTGTGAAAGGTTATCTCATGCACAAACAAAATTGGATTCATTTGATGCCTTGGTCAACTTTAGTCATGCTTTGGTGGCAAATACTCCTAAGGGTAAGTGGAAACCGAAGCCAAAATTGGCCCCCCCTAATAGACCACCAAAGTCAAACAGGCCTCCTACCACTACTGAGTCCAACAACTCTTCGAGTTTTGGAAAATCAAAGAAGTTCTTTAGAAAAAAGCATGTGTATGATCCTTGTCCATATTGCAGTAAGACCAACTACCTTGAATTTAGATGTTTTTTGAGAATTGAGGCATTGGAAAAGGACTTAAAACAACATAACATTTCAGTACCATTTCCATTTCCTTCATCTAATACAGGGAAGGGGAAAACACTTTATGTAAGGGCATGTTCTTCCATATTTGATAGTTGGATTTTTAATACTAGTGCTTCTCGTCACCTAACTCATTCTTGTGGCCTATTGAGCTCTCTTTCTAATTACAACACCTCCCATTTTGTGATGGGAAACTCTTCGTCATTCGAAGTTTTGGGATCTGGTACATTTGATATGCAAGATGGGTGTAATAATGATGTACTTTTTGTTCCTAAAATTTCTTCAAATTTGTTGACCATTTACCAAAATTATAATTCAGGAGATGGGAAAACAATGAAGTTTACTCCAAATAATTTTGTAATCAGAGAGTTGTGTGATCCATAGGATGTAGTAGCAACGAGGTGGTAGACCATAGTTCATGCTTATATGTATTTGATAAATTTGAATCTAATACATGTACCTCTCTCATTGCTCAAGCTCACACAGTGAGAAAATTGTGGCATGAGTGTTTTGGTCACTTGAATTACAAGTATTTACAACAGTTACATTCTCAAAAAATGGTAACAGGGCTACCCAAAGTCTCCTATAATGATGGTGTTTTTCTAGGGTGCATGCTTGGAAAACAACATCAAGATCCCTTTCCAAAGGGATGAGAAAAGAGGGATAAGGATCCATTGGAGTTAGTACACAATGATATAATGACTATTCCAACTAGGTCATTCTGAGGTGTTAAATATGTACTAACATTCATTGATGATTTTTCTCTAAGAACTTAGGTGTATTTCTTGCAGTACAAAATTGATGTCCTGAAGAAATTTAAGGCTTTCAAAGCCTTTATTGAAAAATAACCATGACATCTCATAAAAACGATCCGCAAAGACAATGGGTGGAATATATAAGTAATGCATTTTGTGATTTTTGTACTAATCTTGGTATTTTGCACCAATACACAATGCCTTACACCTCTCAACAAAATGGAGTTGTTGAGCAAAAGAATCAGACACTAAAGGAGATGGAAAATTGCATGGTACAATCTAAGAACCTTGCACCTGAGTTCTAGGCTAAAGCAATAAACTATGTAAATTATATACAAAACATGATACCACACAAGGCAGTATAAGGGGTCACTCTTGAAGAAGCATGGTTAGGTGAAAAACTTGATGTTTTAAATTTTTAGGTATTCGGGAGCAAAGCTTGGGCATTTGTTCTTGATGACATGAGGAAATCCATGAAGAAGAAAAGTAAAGAGCTCATATTTGTTGAACACTATGAGCATGTGAAGGCATATCATCTTTTGGAGAACCGATTACCAATGATGTACTATTCCAGAGAGATGTTTGAGTCGAAGAGACTGAAACCTCCTTGGATCATGTTGTTGTTACTTCTCCACCTCCTTTTGTACTTGTACAAGGGGATAACATTGTTGATGTTGACGAGGCACATATTGTAAATATTACATCTCCTCCATAAGTAGGCCTACAGGGGAAACATCTACTTTGCAGGTAGTTGGTGATCTGGACAGTGATCTGAGAGATCTTCGAGGCACTAGAACAAAGACTTTTGGCATTGCCAATCATTGTCCCTATTCTGGTATGGCTCTTATGATTCAAGTCGGTTCTTATGACCATGTGAACTTTTCTGATGCCTTAGGGAAAGTAGAATGGGATGCTTCTATCCAGCTAGAATATTCTTCTCTCATGAAGAATGATACATGGGAGTTAGTTCCTCTTCCTAAAGGAAGAAAACTTGTGCATTGTAAACGGGTCTATAAGATCAAATATGCAACATATGGTTCAGTAGATAAATATAAGGCACACCTTATAGCTAGTTCATGCTCACATATTTACAAATAATAATAATAATAAATATTAGCTTAGATCTTGATTGGATGTATCCTTGCTTGCTCATTCTATTCCATGTTGCACATTACTCATCATTTTGCTTAGATGTGTAATATGCTTTATCATTTTTCTATATGAACATACACGTTCACATGGTACTTTTTAAGGTGAATACAAATCACTTACATGGTCTTACATGTTGCATGATGTTTGGTATTGTACCATACCAGTCCCACTAAGGTTCCTGGGGGCATCTACCTTTCCTATTTCTCTATATTCAAGTTTTATTATTGCAATATCTAGTATTTTTATTTCTATTTCCAATTGTATAAATTGTGGCATATTATCAAATTTTCTAACATGTTAATGGTTGCTTCATATGTAACAATTGTATTGCAGATCTACTTCCAATCGTGGTTCTCTATTTTCCTTTTATCTTGTTTTATTTGTTTGTGTCTTGATTGTCATTGTTTGTAGGCTATGCCCTATGTTCATTGCTTTCTTGTTTGTATTGCCTTAAAGGCTTCAATTGTCGTGCGATATCCTGAGTGGTGTCCCATGTATTCATCCAGCTACTCTTGGTGTCTTTTACAATGTTACAATGTGTTTGACTTGCTTATATTACATCATGTACACTTGTTTGTAACTAACACTTTTGGCTAGCCTTCTTCCCGTTGTTTGCATACGCCATGACTGTTACCATGTGTATTCCCTATTCTCCCTGCATGAGTCCTATTTCATATGTGCACATCAATTTTATTTTCCTCGTTTGGGCTGTGCTCACCTTTGTTCATCTCGTGCACCCTAAATGAGTGGGGGACATATTTGGGTGACTATTTCACTCTCTCAACAGTTCACAGACCCGACACAGAATGGTAAAATGAAAAATCATGATAAACAAGATCTAATAAACAAGTTCAAAACCATGATTGGGCCTAAAATCAGTGCATGACATAAGTGCCCAACACATGCAAGAACGGTGGGCACTAGTATCCCGCCTGGGCGTTTCTTTCACGGAGGTAGAAACAACTACAATATAGAATCTCCACAAAGGCACACTATTCTTATCTACTTTATGCTACCAAATATTCATTCACAACATAAAGTGGGGGCAAATGTAGTCACAAAATCACACACTTTCTGCTTACACCATCGCCTCTAAGTATGTCGTTATGTGCATGATTCATAAAGTGATAAGACTAGACATTAACAATAGTTGTTTTACTCTTTCATTAATTTTATCTTTCCCACACTCTTATTGTATGTTTTCATCTGATGATCACTTTACTTTTGGACACTAGACGACATGTGACCCAACTCTGTATTGACTGTTATATCTTTCGAGCATCCCAGACATTACCGAACATTAGGGACTGGAGCGCCCCAGGTGCTACTGTCCCCTTTGGGTACTTATGTCCCTTTCCATCATTTTCCTGATTTTCAAATGCTACATTATTTGGTACCTTTTCTAAATCTTTCTTTTGGGTCAACTTTTCTTATTGTCAATGACAAAATTCAAACAAGGGAATCATATATATATATATATATATATATATATATATATATATATATATATATATATATATATATATATACATACATATACATATACATGTACATGACTTACTCACTATTATTAGGAATTGGGCAACTTTGGGGTAGTATTTACTATCTATTAATTCTACAAGGAACAACATTCAAAGACTGCATTTGAGCTGCAAAGAAAGGGTTATTTCTGAATTCCATCTCGTTCATTCTTCTTTGGGGCAAAGTTGTAGCCCATTATCTTGGTGCGATTGACACAAGGGAAACTTAGCTTCAAGGGGCACAATTAAAATCACACACACACACAATAACTACATAGAGTCTGAAATGTAGTGTAACACTCAGTAACAATCACATTGGGGTGACCGCCGAGGTTTGTCTGAATCAAGCATATGCATTATTTATTTTATCTAAAGTTTGTTTGAGCTTTGTGTAGGTAGTTAGGGTTTTATTTTGTAGGTACATGTGCGACACTGGAACCTTGCAGTGAAGTTGATGTGACAAACAACGAAAGAAAGAAGACATTGAAAAACCCTAAAAAGATCAGAAACAGAGCTGCTACTTGGACACTAGCGACCAGTTCAGACACCAACGCCCCGATAGTCCTTTCCAAAGAGTTCCTAGATCCCAACTTCTTAGACAAAGCTTACACATATCAAATCCAACCTTATTAACCTATTTTCTAGCCCAAAATCAACCGAGATCTCCCAATACAAGCTAAGTCATTCTCATCTCCTATCTTGCACACTTGTTTATACCTTGGATGCTAGATCTGGTTTATTACCAATATATTCATTTGATCTCAATCCTCTGATAAAGATATCAATTTCTTTAAATCAGGAAGGTTTGATCGAAGGCTTTCATCAAGTTATGAGGGAGCAATCTTGAATCATGTGGTTAGCTGATTAACACTAAAAGTAGGTGTTAAGAAGGTTGATGTAAACAGCCTTATGTGAAAACAAAGCATCGCCGACCTGAATGTTAATATATTCTTTTAATTCGTGGGAAAGGTCAACCTCAACACAGATTCATTTGTTGGGGCGCGCAGAGAAAAAAAAACAATGTTGTTCACGACATATGACATGCCCAATGAGGATGATAATCTCATTCAAGAAAGCTTACAAAGGAATGAGAAGACCAAGTGACTCGATCCAAACTGGGACTCATATGGTTATTTTACTGGAAACCCAAAAGTTCCTTGACCACGATGAAACAAGCATAAATGTATTCCAGAGGCACTATGTTTGGGACTTCACAAACAAGAGTCACAATTGTGACAATTCTTTAAAAGAAAAATAAGGAAAAAACCATTGGTCATATTATGGATACAACTGCATGGACTCCTAGGGAACCCCAAGTGTGCTTAATCCAAGTTTTTAGAGAATCCTTAGAAGGAACACAACTAATAATAAGAAATCAAACAATTTTTTCATACCAATGAAAAACGTTTTCCACAACATCAACTCGAAGGAAAATATATAGTTTAGGAAGAGTTTTAGACTCACCTCGTTGTAGACATTCGACACAAACTTGTTTGCTCATTTGGGCACCATTCTCACCATTGAAAACAATAATAATTGTCACAAGCTGGTCGTGGGCCATTTAAATAGACATATATCACTTAAAGGGCAAAAGGTAGAGTAAAAGCCGACTTAAATATGATGATTCTATGAAAAATCCTATGGAAGCAGTGTGATGGGTGAAAAGACAACACACAGATGGATAAATATGAAGCAACAAAGCCCTAATAGGGCCAAAACCATCATCTCTCTAAAATCATACTCATTTTAACAATTTTAATATATCCTCATGGCATTATTTTAGCTTTTAAGTCATTACCCCAAAGGCGTTTATACATTGGAGTTGACTCGGTTGCCGTCAGACATTGGAGGGACGCAATCTTCGGCTAGGCCTATCTCTCACGCAAGTTCGCACAAAGCCAAAAGTATTTTCCGTCACATCACCGTTAGTTTTGACATAATACGTAACAACGTAATACATTGTTACCTATTCCGTCAAATTTCTGTTTGCAGTTTTATAAAAAGAACTAGCGCCGTAACTTTTCATACGTGAATGCGCAGAAGGATGGTGGGGCACAGGAAATAGGGCGCGGGGGTCATGGGTTCGAGGTTGGCTAGGTGCAAGGATAGACTGCACTAGTCAACTTTTGCGCAGGTTCGTGTTGACTGCGAACCTGTGTGATGGATAGGCTGATCGGCGATCTTCCACGTACCTGCGTTGTTTAAAAACATCCTCGATGTTCATTTGAAATGTATGGTTTTTCCCCTCTACACACACATGCATTAAAGATGTCGCTTTCCGCGATGGGGGGACTTTGCCGACACACAAGCTAAAGACGTGTCCACTTTATTCCTAGTTGTAATCTTTTCACCCAAGCAAACAGGTCACAATTCATGTAAGCTTGTGAAAGTGATTAATTCCAATTCAACTATAACACAGAAGTTGACGTGTTGGGACACATGGAAGACATGTGCAAGTTGATGTTGCCCATTGCTTTCCTTTCTCTTGAGTCCCAATCCCCACCATCCCACACCAACTCCCATTCGACTTCAACCAAACTCTTCTCTATAAATGATAAATCTTTGTGTAATAATTTCTTGCATCACAGAGAAGAGGAGTAAACATAATCACAATTTCTTATTTCTTATGGAATTGAGAAGCACAATTGCTTATACCCATGCAGTTTCACTTTCGCCACAATTATTGCCTTGTTCCACTACTTGTAATCCTCTCCATAGAAAATATAAAGGAGTATTGAGGCTTGTCATGATCATAGCGGAAAGCTCAGGTGACTCTCGCTTCGATTCAGGCAGGTTTACTTTCAAATTTCATTGCTTTTAGATAAAATAAAATTTATTTTTGCCAGGAACTTGCTTACTTATGAGGAAGTTTTGCGCGTTTGTTCAAAGCATAATATGGTTGATGTTGATATGATAGTTTTGAGAAAACGTATTAATGAGCCTTTCATTTGTTCGAACGCGATTCTTGTGTAGGAGAAATCCGTTTAATTTCGCTGCTTCCATGATCGTAACTGGCTCGAATGCAACATGTCTATGAAATTTCTTTATCATGTAGCAGCGATAATGCATTTGGTAGGAGAAATCATGTAGTAGTGATAATACAAAGCCATACACGAATTCCTATTTTGCCTTTCATTTGTTCGAACACGATTGTTGTGTAGGAGAAATCCGTTTAATTTCGCTCCTTCCATGATCGCAACTGGCCCAAATAAATACACATACTCTAACCTTTGTTAGGCGGGATTACGTTTTATATACATTACAAAAATTAGGTAACAGTGAGAATTATGACATTGGCAGGTGTACTTGGCGTTGGTGGGTTCTTGCTTGAAAGACATGGATGACTTTTTAAACTATTTGACAGTGTATAATTACTCTGAATGACCATCTACGTTCATGGAAATTTATTATTGATAGAAATTCGTATTATTATAATAAAATTGTATAATATTAATTTCATATTGATTTATATTATAATTAAAGTTATGATAAATTTGTTATAACTAATATTATAACATAAATTTATCATAATTAATATTATCTAATAAACTTATTATTATATTAATTTTAATTACTATCAAAGATTAAATACAACCCATGCATAAAGGACATAAGATCCATTTCTTCCCTAGCCACGAAGAAGGAACATGGTATGTTGCATTCAATAGGTCGTGTTCCAAACCCAAAACCTATTGGATTTTCCCCATTTTTAAATTTTGACTACTTTAAGAACAAATTGGACTCTCATGGAAAATGCGAACTAAATGCAGACGATTACGTGAATCTCAGTAAAAAATGGATGTCAGATCTTTTATGCATATCCCCATCTCTAAAGTCTCTCGCAAAATGTGCTTGACTTTCCCTTTCCTTAGACTTCTCATCCTTCTATCCCTTCTCCATCGAATCTCAACCTCTTTTGCTATTTCAGTCCCTCCATTTTCGCTTCTTCCATGCATACCCTTCGACGTTTCCATCGTACGGTTCACATAGGTTTGCTAGTGTATTTGTTAGCACAAAGATTGGACCATGCATTCTTACCAACCACCTTTTTTTATTGTAACTATGATTAAATCTCGATGCGCTCTAATAATTATAAAAAATTATACATTCCACAAATCAATATTATAAGTAAGTCCAAGTAAAAATTGACGGTTATCTTTGAAACTATAAGTATTTTGCATCTAAGAACTCGAAAAGTGTAAGAAGCCATCAAATTTAAACTTCAAACCTGGATCTCACAAATTTGTAGGTATTTTACGTCTAAAAACACGAACAACGTGTACACAGCCGTCAAATTAAATTCCGTTACCATGGTTCTCTTAATGGCTTAAACACGAAAAAGTGCAAAACAGTCAAATTTAAACCCTATGTTTAGCATGTAAAAGAGATTCAACATCGCATGTGGAAAATGAGGAAATGAAGAAAGATTTTAATGACGTCGATGACACTGAAGAGTCTATGGGACCAAACGAAACCGATACATTAAGCAGTATTCAAACTCTTTGCCATATCAGCGCTCCTACTATGAATCTTGAGCACTAAACCAATGATATTTTGAAGTTTTGTTTCTGCAAATAACTCATTTAAGTTGTCCACTTTTAATTCGCTTTCGTACTGAATACATATATCATCACACGCTGAACACTCCATAATGATTAACCCAGGTTCTAGTAATTTACTCAAATGTAATCACGTTTCCGTTTTTTTTTTCTTTTCAAACCAAGGCCTCGCAGTATTTGAATCTTTGACCTTCATATGGTAAAATAACTTACAAAATTCACGGCAATGTCTGCAATAAATTATCATTTCTGATATTTATTATGCTTGGATCATTATTACCGAGGAGGATAGGGTTTTTAGCATCGAGCAGGCCGCTAGGAAATATAATGGCGGAGGGATGGGGGAGTTTAAAACTCAAGAATTTAGCGCAACGGCTAAGGTTTTACAAGCCCCCCGATTCGGCATTGTTTGAAAATCAAATTGAAGAAAGTAATGGAGGAGGGGTTTCTTCGCAATTGGGTGTGGCCGAATCCATTGCGATTTCGTCTAACTCAACAGAAATTCGTGCAGCGAGGAATTCAACAAAGAGGGCAGGTGTGCTCATTTGTCTCTTTGAAGGCTCCGGGGGTGATCTCAGAGTTATTCTCACCAAGCGGTCGCGCAATTTGAGCTCTCATTCAGGTTGGGGTTATCAAGTTATATATATATATAATATATTTTAATTTATTGCGCATTTGATTTGCGTGTTTTTTTATTGGTAAATTAATGGTTTCAACTATCCGCTGGGAGCTATATTTATTTAGGAGCCAATTTCGTGATTTCAACCTGGAACCCTACTTTAGCAAGGCCTTTTACCTCCCACCGAGCCATAATTCTGAGATTCTGCTGTGCCATTTTTTGGTTAATTGAAAGGCCCACACAAGGTCACAGATTATTGCAATGTGGAGAGTTGAACTTCAGTACGGAGATTTGAATTTGAGTCATCCTTTAATAAATGCATCACTTTAAAATTACACCGCAACTCCTCAGAATTCCACATGTAATTTGTTAAAACCGCGGACCAGGATCTGAACTGCTATCGACAACAGACAATCTCCTTAGACTTCTGCCCGTGATTTGGTAATGTCCCTTTCCGGGCTCTGACTGGAAACAAAGGGAAATTGCACAAACCCCAATAGATAGTAAATTGAAAACTGAAAATTATGACAACCAACTGAAAATTATGACAGCAAGATACAACAATCTGATTTTTTATAACAGAAGTAAGGAAAAGCAATATCTCTTAAAAAATACACCATTCACACCATCGAAAACATGTAGGGCAACTTAGAAATATTTTAGAACAATTATTTATCAAGAAATATTCCTTCAAACCCCAACTGGAATTTATGTAATTAAATAAAATGATAGCAGTGAATGCCCTTTCAAAAGTGGCTGGAAATAAAGGATTACAAGCCCAAAAATCAAGTCCAAATGTCGATTCCGGTCGTTAAAAACATGAGAAACACAATGATGGCTGAGTTGGATGTTGCCATGCCCTAGAAACTCCTAAACTCCTCCATAAGGTGGGTCTCTCCCCTAGGAGAGGACTTGAAAATTGCTGTAGAACCAAACCTTATCTAATAACCTGCAAAATCAATCTTCTTGAAACTCTCTGAAAACCCCGGGATGGAGAATCCTCAATGAATTGAAGAGTTTTGTTCTTCAATCAAACAAAGAAGGTTTTCATCTTCCTTGATGGCCACACAAGAGGGTCTTCGTCCTCAGGTGGAAGTAATTGAGCAATCAGCCCAAAACCATGCAAAGTTATTATTAGACAAGATGATCATGCACAAATAAGCCAAGCAACCCCTTCTTATACTTTGATGTGGCTCTGTTATCAGCCAATTTTGACTGCGCAAAATTGTCAAAAAACAATTAAATAATTAAAAATTAGAAAATTTTGAAAAGTATTACTTTGCGTGGTTCATTGGACTCCTTGCGATCGTCTTATTTTTGTGATCGTTTCGGTCTTCGTTTCGTGATTTTCGGGCAAGAACTCTTCCCGCCAGGCTATAAAATGCATTAAAGTAATTAATTAATATTTAATTAATTAATTGCTCCTTGTTTGATTAAATTAATTTTTAAAAAATATCACTTAAGGAGTATTTAATTAAATAAATATAAATTAAGGTTCATCCGACAAGTTTTAGTGCCGGGGAAGTAAGCTTTTGTTTCCAACTGCCGGGTTGGCTTCCTGAACCCGGATTTCCACTTTCCTGGCAATTTCCTTCAAATTTCCCGCACGTGGGTTTTCCTCTGCCAATTGCCAAATCATGGATTGGCAAACGGGCATAAAATTCCCCAATTTCCCACATGGGGAAATTGGACGGGGATTGCCAACCCATTTTGCCATTCCCGTTGGCAATTGCCCATTACTTTTCCCATTTCCCCCTGGCACTTAAGCCACTACCCGGGATGAGAGGAAGTTGAATTAATCCTCGTAACTTCCTCCATCAAACCCGGTGGAAAAAGTCAGAAGCTTCTTTTTCTTCAGAAGACATAATATTTTGTTAGCATTATGCTTTGGTTTTGTTTCCAACAGCTCCACGCATTGCATAAGAAGAAAACAAAAAACAGCAAATCCACGCCTAGGCTGAAGGAAAAGAAAGACAAAGAGAACAGTCCAACAACTTGGACAATACAAAGAAATGCGCAGGAAAGGAAGGGAATAAGCCAGTTTTTCAAAAAAGAAGAAAAAGAAACAGTCCATACCAAGAAGCACACGCCTGGTAAAGAGAACTAGAATAGTTTTTAAAAGACTCAGAAATTGACAAAAAGCCACGCATTGGCTGAAGCAGAGAATAGTTTCTAAAAACCTACGCATGCACGGAAAGAAACATTTGTTTTGTTTTGGAGGAAGAAAACAAATTTCTTAAAACTCCACACGCACCAGCCATTCATCTGTTGCAGCATTTGATGGAGCGCAGACAAGCATTCGTGATTTTGGGCGAAGTTTAGGAAGCATACGGAACAGTGCGGTGTGAGGCGAAGTTTAGGAAGCATACGGAACAGTGCGCTGCGCGGTTTAGGAAGCATACGGAACAGTGCGCGACCCATACTCTGGAGAACATCATCGATTGATCTTGCGCCCATACTGTCAATACTGTTTGCATTGCCTGTAGCTTTAAAATAAATAAATAAATAAGAAGAAGCGACCCGATCGAACCATGGGCAAGTATGTTTGAAAAAATGAATTGTTTTTGCGACTTGTTATATTCTGCATTTTCATCGGCCTTCAGAAAGAATGCGTAATATTGCATATGGATGGGTCTGGGGCCCTGATAAAGCTTACAGCTTAATTGCTAAAGGCTGCAACAAATGAAGGTCACGAATAGCAAACATAATGCAGCTGTAGGCTTATCCTTATTCCGAATTCAGATCCATGGCAGCTGCAGGTATATCCTTCAAGGGCATTTGCTTTCTGATCTGTTAACATGATTCTTTTACCCTTGGTAAATATGTATACAAAGCACGGTGGCGAGACCTTAAAGCAAAACTGTCAGGCGATTTCCCCTTTAGAATCTACTAACTCCATACCTGTGGAGAAACAAATATTCACTGCCGTGTACGATGGATTGGAGTCACGCTATTCAAGGCTTCATAAAATTTCCCTGAATCAGGAGATGAAGGTTATTACGGTGCAGATTGAAACGATGCATTTTATTTTATTTTTATTTTCCCTAGAAATGAATTGAATGTGAAGGCCAACTCTGAAAATACCTGGTTGGCCGTTTTGTGTTCTACATCCTTGTTACTTGTAAATGGTCTCTTTGAGAAACTCTAAGGGCAATAGGCAATATTTATACCCTTCCATTATGTACATCCAATCAGACAATAAAAAAAGTATTCTTTTACCAAGTTCAGAGAAACTTGTTGATTGGAGCCGGGACTGCAGAATCCACTGCCAAAATACCGAGGGACAGCAAAGCAAGAATCAGTCTTAAGGGTGTCTATCGACATGCTGAGGGCTTGAACCTGGGTCATCATCATGGCAGCATTAGGTCTTTATTGGTAATGGCATTTTCTCATCGTTTGGGAGGTACAATTGTGCTTATTATGGCAAAGCCAAAACATTCTTACTACAAGTGTTATATAATAAGGAAGAATCGTGAGCATTGTGGTAAAACCATTCGTTTCAAAAATGTTGGGTTAAGCTCGGTATTCAAGTGAGTTGAGCCAGAGAAGAACTCAGGGAGTTCGGTTCTGGAAAGAAGGTAAGACGACACGAAGGGCATGGATCGCCATGGGAGTTCGAATTCAAGTTGAAAATGCATGAGCTCACAATCAAGCTAGGAGCGATACGATTGAGGGCTCATTCGTGAGTTGAGTCGTCTAAACACCTAAGTGAATAAGGAGCACATCTCGAGAATTTCTCATTCCAGTCATCATTCATCTTTGCATGATTGCCCTAATTCTTCAGGCCTAATCAACAACTCAACACTATGATTCAGAGCATTGGTTCATGCGCAAGCACCTGTAATCTATATCACACAATTTCTAGAGGTGGAACTCGTTGATGAAGTACCTCAAAATATACCAGCCCAACTTGTGGAAGTAGTCACAACTTCTAAATCAAAAGTTGATGATCCGGTTTTTTCCCCGCCTACATTTGAAGAATCACCACAAATGGAGAAAATGGCGACAACATCTTTCTCACAACAAGAAGATCCAATTTCAGCAACACTCGAAGGTGATCCCCTTCAGCGTGATGAAGATCAATTCCCAACGAACACGAGAACCATGTACAATGAGGTACTTGGAGAGGTTCTCACCTGGCTACATGATATCCTGAAGAATTGAAAGAGGGTAATCAAGCCAATAGTGATAAACTTGGAAGCGATTGCGTAAATGTTAGAATCCATCACTCCAAAAAAGACCAAATACTACGCTAAGGTGTGTGTCAACGAATTCATAAATCACTTCGATGATTTTTCAACACCACTCGTTCACAATGGGGCAAAGGAGATGGATTTCCAAGACTCTGAAGTCTCACGAATTCTGCTCGGGAGATCAACACTTTGGGATGGTGACAAAGACAAAGGACATAACTCCAGGCAGTGAATTGCAATTTTGGCTCTTGGAGATCTTCTCAATGGCGAAAGACCAGAAGCTAGATTTTGATAAACCAAGGTGGCGTAACGACTACGGTCTCGTGACAAATGAATAATTCACCATGGAAAGGTACTCTGAGCATGTGGAGAATTGTGAATATGAATACGAATGAAGACAAATCTTCTCACACCAGGATATTGCTCAGATAGAGGGGTGGATGAATTGCTCAAGTTTCAAACTCAGCACTCTTGTCATTTGGAGGATTGCAGAGCACAGTCAATGAGTTCATTCCCGTACGATCGGGATAGGCGGACTCTTGGCCCAATGGATAAGGCACTGATCTTAGGTGTCTTGATCTAGGTGGCACATTGCTGACTAGGATGTCTACGTGTGCATACAAGTCATTTAAGTGGGGTCCACATGTACCCATTTCTTTTATGACCCTTTTAACTTAAGTGGTTTCTGTTTTTAGTCACTTTTTAAAAGTTGGTTGAAAAAGTCAAAGTCACTTAAGTGCCCTATTTAATGTGCATTTAAAACCCTAACTACTTCGTAACCAACTTTTGGGTTATAAAAGGAAGTGAGGGGCTCATTTGTAAGTGTGACTTTGAGAGAGGAGAAGAAGATACTTTTGTGCAAGCTTTGTTTCAAGAAGAAACTTTGTGTTCTTTGTGAAAAACATTTTGGAGTTAATAGAATAAGAACTTTGTGTCTCATTCATTGTCTCTTGTAACATTTGGTGTTCTTATGTTCATTAGATGTTAGGTGTTTGAATCTTGCATGCCAATATTATCTTTGATCTTATTGTCAACATTAGTAATCAGTTGTTCTAGTTCACAGTGATCAAGCTCTGACTATCTACTTGCTCATGTGTGTTCCCTTTTGCATGTTCTTGTTTGGCTAACTCAAACTCCGTTTTATTTGTGTTGGTTATTCATCTTTCCTCTTCATGCAATATTAGGCTCTGTTTTTACCTAACTCTTGCATGTTCTTTCAGTCCTTTCCATTCCACTCCTTTCTTTCATTTCATTCTATCTCCTTCATTCACTTTTCTTCCATTGATGTTCCAAAACACCCCCCACATACAATTTTGAATGTACAGATGTAAATACAGTTTTGGTTTTCAATAAAGGCAGCCTCACCTTCATTGAGGAGGGACTTCGTTCCCACACTGTTGCATGTCATTTGCATGCGTGCAAATCCATATGCTAACAGGCTCCAAAACCAATTAGAATGCCCGCAATTAAGCCTGACCTCATAGTGGATCATTTCTCTTCTATTTTTCACTTGTCTTTCTTCTTAACCCAACCCACCTGACTTTATATAGAAAACTACCAAAGAAGAGTGCAATGCTCACAAAAATAACTGAAAAACATGACAATTACTCCCCTTGCTCATTTCTTTCTTGTCCATGGGAAGTGGAATGGGCTCAAAGTCTTCAAATTGAACTAGCTTGGAAAAGAGGACATTACAGATATGTTAGAAATTGGGTTGACTGCATTTTGCAACGGAAGGATTATAGCAATAGTATAAATTAAATATACAATGGCGAAGAAATCAAATATAAGATATGTAGTCATAAATAAAAAGAATTGAAACCTGAATAATCAGCAATATGGGGTGTGGCAGAAACAAATCGGCACATTCTACACAACACATAAACAATATATAGTATATGACATAACTCATATATAAGATATATAGTAGTTTGAGCCACGATGCACATTTTATACCCACATCTACTTGGACTTTTGGTGTTTCTGGGTGTGCGTGCATGCGAGGAACATTGAGGGCTGACATTGCTATAGATATTTAACTTTGAATTATAATAAATTAATAATTAAAAAACATTTCAAGAAGGTAGCATATTCAAATGTCAAGAATGGTCTCATATGTGCTGAGATTTATCCAAAAGGTTTTGAGGTGATCATCTCACCATAGTATAAGTGTAAGAACATAGAGCTTAACATTGTTGAGTCTTTTGCATGCCCCTCGACACAAATCAAATCTATGTTACAATGGATTTATGCTAGTAATAAATACTAGCAATTGCACCAACAGGCGCAATGGTCACGCCGATAGGAAACAAAAATTCTAAAAGCGTATGCAGTGTGTTCTTGGAAGGGAGAAATATATTTTCAAACAAAATTAATGAACTGAAAATGAAATAATGTGTTATCATTTTAAAGCCGTGCATGAGTTGAAAGTCCATTTCCATCCGAAAAATGAATTGTCCAAGCTACATGCAATCTGTATTAAATTTAAAATTTGAAAAACTAAATTAGTTTTCAAGTATTATATTTCAAGGGATGGCATATTTTTCTATTTAATCTTTACACAAAGAATTTAGATTTAAAGGGGAGTATGGAGCTTTGAGCTTGTGTAGGAAGACGAAGAGTCATCCTCCATGAGAGCACCTTCATGCTTTCCTTGATTGTCTTCTTGGTTCCTTTGGTTCCCTTGGTCCGCTTAGCTTCTTGTTTATTTTCCTTAATTGGTTTATTGTTGGTCCCATTATTTTGTCTTGATATTTGTGCCTGTAGATTGGTTTTCTTTTTGTTTTATGCTTGTTTGTACTTTATTTATGCTGGGTAATCTTATGTGAAGTTGAATGCTTATCATACGTTGGATTTAGGTAGGTCTATTTTTTAATGCAAAATTGATGGGAGCTGATGGCTCCGCGCATGTGGAAGAATGTAGGGGAGAGGGAGTTAATGGGGGAGGCAGGACTGGAGTTATGTTCGGAAATGACCCTAAGTAGGCCGCTAAACCGTGCATTCAAAACAAATATCAAAATCCTTGTGAAAGTGCTAATAATCAACATGGTCCGAAAGCAAAGGCACCTCAATCGACGGGATTGCCCAAAATATCATTCACCGAATCTCTTCGATAGGAAGAGGTTACAATGCTCTTTGTTGGAGTGGAATTTGTCAATTTTGGCCCTAAATTTGCAGAAACTCGAGATGGACAAGAAAAAGAGTGAGGAGAAGAAAAAGAGTGAGGAGAAGGTAAGGACCTTGACCTCCCATCTACTATACATGTTTACCCTAATGAGGATATGTGTATAGATATACATATTGAAGAAATTAGACCTAAAAATTTAAGATTTTTTTTTGTCTGTTTGAATGGAAATGAGCTTGCCTCTAGAAGGTTATTTGATAATTGGATTAATGCGGTCAGGGGAAAAAATGGAGATGTTTGTTTCCTTTTGTCGAATTGTGCAAAAAGAGGCATTCATTGTCCTTTTAAAAAATTCTAGTATGTAGAGAAGGGACTATTGGCAAACCCTTGTGGAATGATGGTCAATCTCTGTTCAAAGCCCTCCCTTGGAATTAGAGTCTTACTATCAAGAAGTTTCAGTTAAAGTGGCCCCTAGATGGATTGAACTCCTAAATGTGGCCATGCAACTTTGGTACTTGCAGCCTAATGCCCTAATTCCCCTTGGAGAAGTTCTCAAAATTGAAGAAACCAGAGTGACTCTCGCCAACATGAATGCCAGAGTATTTATCTCCCTTAAATCGGCCGATCCTTTCCCTAATGAAATATCGTTTTGCTGTCCTAAAGTAAATGGTCTACACCTGCCCGTTGATAGGATTGGGCGGTCTGAAAGCCTATTTTTTGTGCAAAAAAGCTCATCTCAAAAGGGATTACCCTTTGATAAATAACACTAAAAAATCCATAAGTAGCTAAACTAATTATGGGGATGATGTTAAGGGTATGGTAGCCCTAGCAAAATCTTCCCTTGCAATAAATTTCTACTTAGTTGAAGTGAAGGAAAGCACATTGTGATAGGGTCGACCTTGCTATGAACCCTGAGTGCCCTCCAGAAGCCCATAGCAGTGGACTCCAATTGAACTAGTTGATATGGAAATTTGTTCTTACTACGCCGTAGAATTTGATCAAAGTGCCTAACTTTTTTTGAGATGTTTACCTCCCTCTACAAGATGGGCAGGCAGCCAAATTTCTGACTATTACAAGGAAATATGAGATAGTTTTAGTTAATGAGGATTAAATCCTGAGATCCCCCGTTAAAGCCCTTGAATGTGGTGGAATTCTTGAAAAATGAGTTCTTGAATAATGATATGAGGAGAATGCCTACCCTCCCACCCCAGAAAACAGTATGTAAGAATGATTATGCTATCGATGAGGTCGTCCTTCCCTACCCTGCCATAGGAAAGTAATTGATAGAGATGACTTGTAGTTTTAATTGAGATAGAACTGCCAAACAAATGTTCGTAAGATGGGTTAAAAAAGACAAAATAGAACTTTATCGTTGAGTCTATGCTGCGTGCTCTAATTCCCCTAAGGAGTTAGATATTTTCCTAGGAAAAAAAGAAACCTTTGCAACGAGGAGAAGGGAAAAAAACATTGTAAGGATTTGCCAAAATTTCTCCTTGTTTCGATAGATTGTAGTTCAAAATAAAATTCCCGTGAGATCCTCCTTCTAAGGATGCCAAGAGACCAAACTAACCCCCTATGAAAAATTTAGGCTGGAATGTTAGAGGTTTGGAAACTCTGGATAGGAAACCGATTGTTAGACAACTTAGGAACTCTAGACAAGAGCTTGACTTCTTTCTCTTGCAAGAGGTTACAGGAAATTGGAAATCCTTTGGAGTTGGCATTATAATGTATTTGGCCATCTGTTGTGTCCCCCTCTACTACCAAGCATATAAAAGGGCAGATCCTGGCGCCTTGCTCATTAATCAAGAATGGGCTAAGGCAATGATTAATTATGGGACCTCACCTTCTAACACACTCATTATGGAAATTACCTTTTGTATAGAAAATCATACCTTTGGCATATGTTCTATATATGCTCCAAATGGCTATAGAGATAAAACTATTCTCTAGAACTGGATGGAAACTTCCTTACTTTGATGTCCCATGGATCAGTTGGAGGTGACTTTTATATGAATTGAAAACAAGGAAGATCAGATATGGAGGCAGATCTCTTTTGTGGAAGTGGAAACGTCAACCCAATTCTTCTAGGCCAAAATTTAAAAGAATGCTAAAAATCAATGACTCACTTGTTGGAAACAAGAGCATGAGCAAAAATATTTGGTTTACTTGGTGCAAAACCAACAAGGGAAGAAGAGAGTCTACTCCAAGTTGGATAGATTCTACCTTAACTTGGAATTTTTCAAACCGTCCTGACAAAAGGGGGAATCTATGAAGTGATTGTACTTCAAATGGATGTGAATCTCTTAGATCATCACCCAATGGAAATTGATGTACAATTCAATTGCAACCCTCTTTCTAGGGAAAAAAATTGGAATGGAGGTTTCTTTAAATTAAATATCTCCCATGTCTGAGACCTTGACCGTTTGGATGGAATAGACTAAAACTTCAATGGATAGATATATAATGGCCAAAAAACTCAATAATCCTGACTCAAAGGTAGCTTCCTAGGATGGGTCAAATGCGTAATTTTTTTTGAGATGACATATTGTATTGCCCCCTTTTCAGAATTAATTAATTCTGGATATTTGAAGCTTGTTTTTCTTATCTTTCCGTAGGCTAAGGGGTGATTAAAAGAGGAAAAATAAATAAATTAAGTGCATCTAAGTGTAACTTTTATTATAATTTAGTATTTGTATAAAGTTACTTTTTGACACTTAAATTATATTTAAATAATTGAAATAGAATAAAATAATAATAGAAGCATGTACTTCTATTATTAGGTGCCAAAGTTAAAGTTTTAATTAAATAAAGAATTCTATAATGGGTGGACCAAGCATAGAATGGGCTGCATGAAGAACATATCCTATTTTTAGGATAGGAGGTGGATTCAAGTATTTTTAATGTGTTTAATTCTATTATTAGGATGGGGTGCCAACTATGAGGGGAATAAAGTAATTATTTTAATTGTTTTTGGGAGCATGCATGTAAACCAGAAGGGGTCTCCCACTTTGGAAGAAACAAGGGAAGCTATAAAGGCAGATTATTGGTATATTTCATTGGAAGGACATCTTGGAAATTTATGAATTATTTTCTCACTAGACTGCACCGAAACATTCCTGAGCCTTCATACCAGGTTGGAAACGTTTTCGGTACTGGTACAGGTACGAAAACGTTGTGGGTACGTACCCACAGGTCTAAGGTACGCTTCGGGTACGACTACAACCTACAAGTCTACAAACAACGAAGATTTTTTCTGGTTTTTTTCAATCATTCAAGCATTTAAAAAAATTTCTTTTGATCAATGTTTTGTATATGATCAATGATTAATGATCATGAATGATGTGTTTCAAACACATCAACCACATCATTCATGATTATTGATCATGATTCATGATCTAAATTTGTTTTTAATATTTATTTATTTTACGGTTTTTAAAATATTAATTAATTTTTTCTTATTTAAAGTTTAATATTGAAGTTCTATTTAATTAAACGTGTACCCTCTGTGTATGCTCTCACTTCGCACCATTTATGGCGAACTTGGTGATCAGAATAAGAGATCGACATGTAGGGCTAATTGTTTGATTTTTTTAATTAGTTATGTATTCGTTTGTCTTAAATTTTTAAATTTTAAATTGAATTTGTTATAAATTTAAACGTTTACCCTCTGTGTATGCTCTCACCTCGCACAATTTATGGCGAACTTGGTGATTAGAATCAAAGATTGACGTGTATGGGTTAACAAATTAATTGTCTAGGGGAGAGGACCCTATAACCGAGCATGTACCAAAACATGTACATCTCTTTTCACCATAGGTTGTTGACAAAAGTACCAATAGTTGTTCACTTTTTGGTTAATAACACTTCTTAAGAGTTAATGAGAATGTGACACATAGGGCACTCGGTCATTGGTCCCTCTTTCAAATGCTTTATATTGATTTTCTTCATATTAAATCAATTCAAAAACTACGTTTTTTTCCCTCCAAATTAGCACACGAAACGAAAATGTTGATATGACACGATCATACGCTACACGATCATATAACTTTTTTACGCTACCCGACATACCTACATATATCTACATGCCCTTAAAGTTAGGTGCACGGTTATAGGGTCCTCTCCCCTAATTTGTATTTGTTGTTTTTACCTAAATTATTTAGCAATGTTTTAAAAAATATCTCTTATTGTAGGTTAACACAAATTAAACCTACAATCATGGCATCCGGTTCAGCTTCAGCAGGGCATGAGGGAGGAAATGTTCCGAGTGACCTGACAGTGAAAATGGATCCTCATTCTCCTTTATGGAGGCATGTGGAAGTGTTAGAGTTCGGTGTCGGTGGTGGTGTCTTTGTTTGGACGTGCCCCCATTGTGCCACCACATTTAAATCCTCATATACCCGTTTGAGAGCTCATCTAATTGGGTTATCGGGGACGGGCATTAGAGCGTGTAAGAAGGTGGAAAAGAAAACAATAGCCATGTACCTAAAAGAGCAAGAGGATGCAAACTTTGAAATAACAAGAGCTCGCCCTAGAACCATTTCTTTACAACAGAGGACTATGGGAAAACCACCAACACCAACACCATCATTTCATCCTTTCATTGAGAGTAATGCTGAAATTGTTTCAGTTGATTCCCCTTTTGATGAAGATACCCCATCAAGCAAGAGAACAAAAGGGCCTTTAGAAAAAACTTTTAACACTGAGAAGAGAGAAATCACAACTGAATTGGTGGCTTGGTGTATATATGCATGTGGGCTACCATTCAATGTCTTGAGGTCACCTTATTGGCAGCAGATGGTGAGAGGCATTAATGAGGCACCACATGGGTATACAAGCCCCAACTATAATAAGGTTCACACTTCTCTTTTGGCAAAAGAAGTGCAACACATACAAACATTTCTACAACCAATTAGAGATTCTTGGAATGATTCAGGAGTCTCTATTATCTCAAATGGATGGAAAGACTCCAGAAACAGACCTCTCATCAAGATCATTGTAGTATGCCCTAAAGGGCCAATGTTTTTGAAGGCTATTGATTGTGAGGGGGAAGTAAAAGATGTCCAATTCATTGCAAATATTCTCATTGAGGCTATTGAGTTAGTGGGCTTGCGGAACGTTGTCCAAGTCATCAAACAATGCCAAAAATTGCAAGGCAACAACGTTGATAATAGAGGGTAGGTGTGAGCACATATTTTGGACACCATGTGCAATACACTCCCTAAATCTAATGCTGCAGAAGATTGAGAAAATTGCATGGATTGAGAAAATCTATACGGAGGCAAACGAGATTTAGATATTTGTCACCAACCATCACATGTCTCAAGCCATATTCAGAAGATTCTCAAAGTTGGAGCTGTTGAAGGTAAGGGAACAACTCACGAGCCATAACTTATAAGTATTAATTTTTAAGTTTTTCATTTTAATATTTGATTTTAAATCAATTATAATTTGTGTTGTTATTGAATTGTTTCCATTCCTTTTTAATAGGTTGCTGAGACTAGGTTTGCCTCTCACACACTCGTCTTGATAGAAGGTGAGACATGCTTTGAGTAGCATGGTGGTTGATAATGTTTGGACCGTCTGGAGGCAAACTAACACAGAGAGAGCCCAAAGTATAACGACATTGATCCTTGATGATGATTGGTGGGGAAAAGTTGAATATTTGTTGAGTTTCACAGAGCCTATTGTAAGTATGATCATATTTGTAGACAAAGATAATGCTTGTATTGGAGAAATATATGATGGCATTGACTCCATGCTTGAGAAAATCAAAGATATCATACAAGCCAAAGGGCAAGACCCAGAGGAAAACTTTTACAATGAAGTTAAAAGTGTGGTCATGTAAAGGTGGAACAAAATGACCACCTCATTGCATCTCCTTATTTATGCCTTAAATCCCAAATATTACAGCAGTGAAATAGTCGGGTTACCTGGTCGGCAACGACCATATGATGACCAAGAGGTTGCAAATGGAACGAGGGCAACATTCAGGAGGTTGTTTCCTGATCCAGCTATATATAGTGTAGCCCGCCATGAGATGACGATGTTTGTAATTGGAGGTAGCATGGGAGAGATAGAGGCTCTTTGTGATAGAGCCATCTTGGATCCAATCATGTGGTGGATTGTACATGGCCATGATGCCAAGTACCTACGGCTTGTTGCGATCAAATTGCTCTCACAGGTATGAAGTTTGTAACTTGTTATTTGATATTTTAATTACCAATTAAGAATTAAAATTCAAAACGATATCATTCTTTTTTATATTAATAATACTTTATTTTTGTGATAGGTGGCTATTAATTCTTCTGCAGAGCGCAACTGGAGTACTTATGGCTTCATCCACTCAGTCAAATGCACTATGTTGGCATCAAAGAAGGCTGAGGATCTAGTATACGTTGATTCCAACTTGCGCCTCTTAACGCATAAGAAGAAAGAGTATACTAGTGGTCCTAACAAGCTTTGAGACATCCAACCTGAAACCACGGACTTTGAAGCTTCTGCTGCCTGTTTGTCCAATGTTTCACTACTTGGCATTGATGATGAACTTCTAGGGAGCCCTTCACAAGGGTTCGAAAGTGGAGCTAGTGGGAGTGGAGCTGCAAGTGCCATCTATGAAGATGATTTTGAGGATCATCTAGATGATATGCTCTAGAAGTTGAGAGCTTGAATGTATTATGTTATTAACTATTATGTTTTGAACATTATGAATCAATACAAACTCAAGTCTCAATTCTCAAAGTATTGGAAATTTGTTTTCATGTTCTATGAATGATTTTAAGTTATATGAGTATTAAATTTCAATAAGTATGCAATGTATGAGTATTAAATTTCAATAAGTATGCAAATGCTTCTTTAAATTTATAATTTTATACACATACACAGACATATAAAACATAACCCAAAAGCGTACCGTACATGTACCCGTATCCGTACTCGTACCGAAATAGTTTAGATTTTCTTTGTTTGCAAGTAGCTTCTGCTTCTGCAAACATCAACTGAGGATGAAAACCCTCATTTACATACGGAATTGGGGACGAAAACCCACATTTCTCAGCTGGGCAATTCCATTAAGGAGTTGCAAAGGTCTTTCAGGGAGCAATTGTTCCACCAGTTCAGCTCTAGGCAATTGTGTTCATACACTGATATTATTTTATTGTATCTAGTTGTAAATAAATAAATATAAAACTTTTTTTCCCATATTGGTTCACTGTTTTTATTTATAAAATGCAGCTTATTGCTGTTGTTGTAAAAGTTCAATTTTTGCAATACTGCTGCTCCTAGGATTTAACAGAAATATCCAGATTTGCGAGAAGTTTCTTTTTCAGGGATATTACACATATGGCCAGTCCAAAGCATTTATGAGGGCTAGGAAACAAAGAATTGTTCAAGAATAGTTGATTAAAGCGGAAGCCTCATTACAAGAGGGCCCCCAAAATCCCTCGCCACTCAGTGAGCTTGTCAAGATTAAGCATCAATATAGGACCCAACAACAATATCTGGCTAGGAGCCCAAATCAGGTCTCGAATGATGTGGTTGAAAGAGAGGAACAAGTGCACAAAATGCTTCTTCAAAATCTTGAAAGCTAAACACAATAGGGAGCAAACCAAAGCCATTGACATAGGAGGAATATCTTATAGAATATTGAAGAGTTTTAAAAAAGTTTTTTTCTCCATTACTCGTCCCTTTTGACTGCCAATGAAGCAAGAGACACTATTGTAGCTAACATGAAAATATGTGCTAAGTGTATCCCTATAAAGCTCTCCCCTATCGTTGCAGATAATATAGAAGGAGAAGTTTCACTAGAAGACGTTTGCTCAGTAATTGGCTCTCATAAAGATGAAAAAGAACCTAGATGTGATGGATTTCCTGCTGAATTTTACAAAACCAATAAACCTTGGCTTGTTCCTGAACTCTTAGGAGTCTATAGGGAGGCTATCCAGGTGGGCTTGCTGGTTATAATTATTGATAGAGGGGTGGTTTACCTCATTCCCAAGGAAGGTGACTCTAAGAAAATTGAGAATTGAAGACACATTACTTTCCTCAACGTTTCTTACAAAATTCTTGCCAAAATTCTTGCTAGAAGAATTTGCTCCATTGATGAATACAATTATTTCAGTTAGCCAGATAAGGTTTGTGGAAGGTAGGTATATTTGGACAAT
Organism: Taxus chinensis; assembly: GCA_019776745.2. NCBI lineage: Eukaryota > Viridiplantae > Streptophyta > Pinopsida > Cupressales > Taxaceae > Taxus > Taxus chinensis. The sequence goes on from CM034156.1 coordinate 615,045,284, forward strand.
TTAATTACTACCTAGGAAGAAGTGCATTGCGCGACACTTATCACAATGTGTGTATGGCCTTATTAGACTTTGAAAAAGATTATGACATAATTGAATGGCCCTTCATGGACCTCATGATAAAATCTCTTGGGTTCAAAGATAAATTTTGTAGAATGGTAAGGGTTCTATTTTGCGAGGTTTCTGCACAAGTTGAAATAAATGGAGAATTGACAGAGCCCTTTATGTTGCAAAGGTCAATAAGACAGGGCTGCCTCTTGGCTCCTGCCCTCTTTGTCATAGTTGCAAAAGCTCTGCATTACCTCTTGAGAGATGCATCTATTGGCCCCCTGTTAAAGGAATCACACTCCTTGATGAGCAAGAGCTTATTGATGCTTGATTTGTTGATGAAACTGGTATTTTTGCTACATTGGATGAAGGCAACTTTAATTATATTTTGAAAAGGCTCGACATTTAGTGCTTTGCCTCTTGCTCCTTGATATCGATTCAGAAATCAATGGTACCAGGATGGGACAAATCTCTGCTTGATTGGTTTTTGCCATAGGATGGTTAAGGGGCGGTCCTCATAGAATGGTCAAGTATCTTGGGATTCCCTTCTCCCTCATGCCTTCCTTTAAAGAGATGTGGGAATGGATCTTTAACAAAATCAATAAGAAAGTTACCAAATGGTAAGAACATCTACTCTCTTTTCATGGAAGAATTCAAGTATGTTAGAAGGTTTTGTCCTTTGCCATTTATTACGCCTCCTCGTGGCTGATTGGAAATTCTCAAATTGAAAAATTACATAAAATCATAAGGGACTTTCTCTGGGCCGATGGCAGGGGAAATAAAAAAGGCACGTAGTTACACAGAGAGTCTGTTGCAAACTAAAAGACTTGGGGGGACTGGGACTCAAAGATCTTAAATTTTAGGGCATATCTTTGGTGGTCGAATGGATCTTGAGAGCTGCCCAGGGGAATGAACCTTGGAAGGTTTTGGTAAGACACAAAATTAGGGAGGCTTTCCTAACGGTAAACCTATTTGAGAAAGGATTCCATATTGGCAGATTTAATGTTTGGCTCTTTCTTAGTTAAGATTGTAGGCTCCCCTATCTTTGCTTCCCTATGGAAGGCCTGGGAAGAAGTTGAGAGATTTGGTGGTCAGACAACCCCAATTCTCTTGGCAGGGGGCCAAATGTGAAGGTTATAGATGTATATGGCGGAACCTCTACTATAACAACTCCCCTCTTGCCAAAATGAGAGGGTGTTTAACAAGCTTTTGGTTTAAAAAAAGCATAAGATAAATGAGAGAAATCATTGACAATGGTAGATTTTGCTAACTTGAGAAGAAATCAAATGGCAATATCAGCTTTCCAATTCACGACTTTTGAACTTATATTGTGCTTGAGAAGGCTGTTGGGCCCCCTCCCCCACTAAACTCACATTAGAAAATGATTTCTTCTAGCCTTGCATCAAGTGGAACAAGGGGCCCTTTGGGTGAAATTACCTACCAGACAATTGTATGATATGATTTTTTTTTTTCTCACGATGTCTCTTTCTCAATAAAAATGGTCATTCTGTGAGATAATTTATATCATAGAGAAATCAAAGTGTACAAATTCTACTGTGCCAGTAAAAACTATTGGTCCAGGCCTGGGCATTAGAAACATAACCAGACATAGTAACAACTAACATTGATGCAAATCTATATCTAGAATCTGTCTAAGGTCTTTTTGAAGCTTTGGTCGACCACCATGTTGGTGGATGACCATAACAAATAAGATTGTTATTGTCTAGAGCCCAATTTGCTAATGCATCCACAACTTTATTAAGCTCTCTAGGAACACGGTTGAAATTGATCTCTTGGAACTTTTCCGTTAACCTGTGAATTTTTTCCAACTCTCTTAATATTGGCCAATTTTTGCCCCGAGCCACATTAGGATTGGATAAAAGGATAACAGTCAGTAAAGAATTAGATTCCACCTGAATTTTTTGCCACCCCACTTTTCAGTGCTTCTTGTAAACCCTTGAAAACTGCCCTGATTTCAGCTAAATTATTCGTTGCATAACCCAATTTTTCTGAAAAGAAATTGGCCACTACACCATCAAAAAATCTGCCTATTCCTCCCATGCTTGGATTGCCCGGGTTTCCTCTGGAAGCACCATCAGTATTCAACTTACCAAATCCAGGCAGAGGCTGCGAAGGTGTTGCTTAAGGGATTTAAAGGTAGCATTTTTAAAAGATGAACCCATTTTGTGGTCTTCTTGTAGTGAACCAAAACAATCTTGCTCTAGGTGGTTGCTGATTCATCAAAAACTTGTTTTAGGATCTAATATGGCTAAATATGGAATTGCGAGTCCCTTTTGTTTTGTATGCATTGAAATTGAGTCTCTTGAACATTTGTTTTTTCAATGTCCTTATGTTGTGTTGGTTTGGAACATGTTTTGAAGCCTCGGTCTGTCTTGATTAGAAAGGAAATTACTTGGTTCAATGTGCTATTTGGCTATATCTACGCTGAGTCTAAAATTCATGTCTTTTTTCAAAAATTATGGCTCATAATGTCTACAGAAGTCTTGTGGTTCTTGTGGAAACAAAGGAATATTGATTTTTTTTAAGGAAAAACTAGGGTTCTTATTGGCTTCTCAAGAGAAGTCATTTGTAGAATTGTCCATGTGCAGGTGTCGTTATAGTTGAATCTGCCAAAGATCAGCTAGAACAGTTTCTTATAATAGGTTTACTAAAACTAACTGCTGAGCATATTATTGGGCCAGGAGGACACCCAAGATTTAGTCCCTCACCTGACTGGCATACCCATCATCCTACAACCACCTCAGTTACTATTTCTAAATATAAATGGGTTTTGATTAAGGACACTTACTTCAAGCAATGCACTTCCGTTGACTCTCAGTTGATCGGGGCACAAGAGACCGAGTCAGAAGATGAGCTTGTAGCTGTGTATAGAGACAAGACCCTAATCAAAGTATTGCAGAGTTCCATAGAAAAAAATTTGCAGAAAGAGAAGAATTCTGATGACAGCAACAGTGAGGAGGCCATTGATAGTTCAAACGCGAAAGTCCCTAGGTGGTTGGAGGCCTTGATTGATTCAAAAGTGCAAGGAATTGTGGAGGCATTAAAGGAAATTGTAAAAAAAGCAGATAAAAACAAAAGAATCACGGAAAAACTTAAAACAAATGGTGACAGTCAAAGGCAAAGAACTAGCTAGTGCCAGTCTAAAGTCAGAAATGTTGGAAGACAGAGAGGAAACACAGGGACCTGAGCCAGAAAAAGGGACCAAGTTGGTCCAAACTCCAAACTATAAGTGCAGATTTGGGCCCTGTAGCTTTTGAGACTGCTAGGATTATTGTTGAAGAAAATGATTAAGTTTTGTCCATGTTTTAGATAATGTTTTTCTAAAATGACTTATTTGTGATTATATATTGACTTTATTATTACTAGTTCATGTTGTGACCCGAGTGCATGGGTCTGTTTCAAATTTATGGTTCAATCGGATTGTCCCAGGGACATATATAGTTTTGTAATTGATATTTCAATATATAAAAACATATTATATGACAAAATAATCAAGTGTAAGATTCCACGAGTTTGCAACCTAATGTTTAGAATGAAAAGACAAGATTGAAAAAGATTCAAGGAAATATAGAGAAAATCCTCTTTACAGGAGAAATAGCAGAACCCATATTCTTATAGGTATAGAACATGTTCTGAAAATTGAAATAAGGTTGATTATTCATTGTAATGAAATATGGCATCACTAAAAAGTGTGAAAAAACTGCATGGAGTGCACATATATATTACAAAATAGCGACTTTAGTAACTGGTACAAAGCAAAATGAATGATGAATTAGTATGACTGTCACAAAATTTTTCCATATGAAGTGCTGGGGCATTATAGTTAAAATGTACGAAAAGAAAATATCATCCATGTACAGCCAGCTGCAATCTACTTCAGAAGCCTGCAAAAGGAATGTTAGGAGTATGAAGGAATGGAAAAAAGATGGGGCAGAAATTTGTATGATTCAATATGCAACTTGATAAAAATGTGATCTAAATTGAAGCTAGAGCCTAGTGTCCTTTTGGTATCTTGAAAACGATTGCATAATTTGCCAAAGATTTAGTTCAATATCATTGCATTTATTTATGAGAAGCATCCCTGCAACAAGGTTGTACCATAAGGATTGGATGTTATTTTGTGAATTTGGTGCAATTTTTTTTTCCCCAAGTAGAAACTCGAGGGAAACCCTCCGTGTACACCCCCCAGTAAGTCGAGGAATGTATGCGGGGTAAACCATCTGTACCCAGTTTAGGGCACCTGATCCGTCGGGGACACCTAGTGTGGCCCTCCATGGTGATGGCTGGCTTGAGGAATCAACCTCGAGACCTCCTATGTTTGGTACACAACACTCATCCACCTGGGCTAACCCGGCAGGCTGATGTGGCACAATCTAAGTTACATTATATATTATCTTGTACAGAAGACCACTAAGTTGGAGGAGCCAATTGTGCAGCATGGACCAATAATGGTGAGGGTAAGTGTAAAGTCAAGGACTAGTACATGTCAATGTCTCACTTAAAATTTGAAAAAAAAACATCAATAAAACAAGTCACATCAAATTACATCAAACAATCACCCAATCAAATGATGCCACAATAGTGAAAAAAAATACATGACATAAGTCCCTAGTAATGGTCTACCCTAAATTTCTTTGTATAAAAAACTACTTAATCTAAATACCTTAAAAAAACACGTTCCACATAATGAAAATGCTCAAAAGAAAATATTTAGATTAAAAAGAACATAATCTATTAAAGGGTATTTTTTTTTCTAAATTTTATGATACTTGTATGACTATATAGATCCCTGAACTTAGGGTGCACGAAGACTAGCTCCTTTCCCTTAAATCCTTCACAATACCGAATTCTGTAGTTTTTTGAGTATCTTGTTGTTTTTTTCACTTGTATTCATGCAACTTCCCTGCCTGCAAGGAGATCTTGTTTGATGTAACAAAAATCAACAACATAAGCTATAAATGTGTAAAGCATCCACAACTATAAAAGTTGGTAAGAAGATCATGTATGAGATGAAACTTTATATGAACATGAACATGGCGAGTGGATTTTTTTTTGTTTCAATTCCTAAAGTGAATAATGGAAGATTAGCAGAAAATTATTTAATTCTAATTACATGACACAGGGTCATCAATTTCTGATATTGCAATATGGAAATTTTGACATTGTACTATATCAACAAAGACCAATACTTTATAAACAAAGTATATGTTGTAACAACCATCAATAACAATAATTAGCACAATCATACATTCATACAACGAAGTTCATTAACTGTTTATCCATGGACATTACAGACCCCAGCACCACACCAGCTTCCATTCTGCAATGCCTTATTGTTATATTAATTACGAGTTGATTCTACTATGCCTAAAACTGTCAACTGATTCAAATTTATGTTTAATGATGGTCTCTTCCTTAACCCACTTTCTTAGTTAAAACCTTGGGAGATTGGATTCCCTTTTAATACTAGAAAGGTAATAAGTGCGCTGACATTTTGGGTATGCGTTTCTCAGAGTATTTTAAACAAGCCAATTGCTTTCCTGAATTGTCTTCAGAAAGAATGAATTTCTCATTCTCTACCTACGAAGAATTTTTTTATTAGAGGTAAATAAATATATTAAATGTTTAAAATATACCTCAAGTGTCATACCTCATAGGGAAAACAACAAAATATTTAAATGTCCATAAAATATTCCGAGAGAGTAATACCATTTGGAACCAATCTAGATCAACAAGATAAGAAAAGGAAAGTATGGTAAGGGGTTTCCAGACCATGACCATGGTTCATTACTGTTCACTCTATTATGCAAGCGTTTGGTTTTGGGATCTTTTTTGCATTCACCAGTCAAATGAGCCCAATGCCCTTTGTGGATTTTGCAAGAATGTATTTTTGTATCATTTGATGCCAACAAGGAATGTGGAATTTGGAAGAATGATGTGTTGTATCACCAGAGCTGGAAGCTGCAGCAAAAATGATATGTTGGAATTTAAAGGCCAACACCTTGCAGCTTATGTACCTCACAACAAAGTTAGTCTGTATACCAAGAGAAGATGGTTTACCACAAAGAGACCCTCTTGTTCCGCTATTTTGGTTGTTGATATTACAAATATATAAATTTGCTGGTAATTTTTAAAGATTCCTTAGTAAAGGTTGACGTAGTTTTTGCATGGTTTTATTGCAATCAACTGTATTATACACCAGAGGTGGGAACTAAATTCAATCCTTATTCCTTGGTAAGTGAGTATCTAAAGCAATTTTCTTCATTTCTTTGTGTGGAGAGTGAGCCTTGGGAAGGAAAGAAACTGCAAGTATAGGACAACTTGGAGGTGGTGTTTCTCATAAGAATAATTAATTTTTTTCCAAATACTGTACTTCAATTATTGATTTCTAGGAATTTTGACTAGGCTTTCATTTGGTGTTTGAACATTCAAAGCAAACAAAAGCTGAGAAGAACAAATTGAAGAAATTGGAAGAGCTATTGGTGGAAATTGTTCATTAGCAACACCACTAAAAACTGCTGGCACTAATAAGGAAACAAACACAAAAAATAAGGGTATTCTGTGCACTCACCAAGAGTTGCATTTGGATGTCCTTCTAACAAAATTGAGTGCTATCTCTGTATCAATTTTTTTGCCACAACAGTATCAAATGAAATCAAAAAACAACCTTGGGAATCGAACGTCTATTACTACAACCCTGCCTCCATTATGAACAACCGTAAGGGATTTCTCATCCTAAAAAGGAAAGAAATGCAATGTCCCAGCAAATAAAAAATAAAAAACCAGAATATTCCTCAAGGTAGCACCAAGGCTTAGACATGGTCTCTAAAGCTGATTGGTGTGATGCATGTACTGAAAGATCCTTTCTTCCATGAACCCTCTGCCTACCAAGCCTGTCAGGCACCTCCAAGCTTTCTCTTCCCCTAATGCAAACGAATGCTCTAGCTTTCGCCTTCCACGGTGGCATCCAAATCCCCCAATGCCCCATACTACGCAACACCCCTTGCCACACTCTATCCTCCAAGTCCCTTTTTGGCAAGCCGCCTGGCCCCCTTCTTTATTTTTCCCCTGCACATATGAAAAACACCTAATCGTGTGGCATAAGGGGTTCCAATAGGGGATGAGTGGTTGGAGGTTCAAGCCTTTGCAAAGCATGACTCCTCCTTCAATTCTATTTCTTCAACATGCAATCTGTTTAAAGTCGTGAATGTATGAGATGACACTTGTCGTGCTGCACAGAAACTGCAAATATGCACTGTTGTCGATATTGTTTTGCACAGTAACAACCGGCCTAGAAAAATGAAACAAACCCTAAAAATGATGGTTGAGATTAGCACAGATCCCTCTTCACCTCTTCACTGTTGATGCTCCACTATAGTTATAGTAACAAAGAGCAATATTGTATGAATAGATGGCTGCAAGCATTTGAATGGTCTTGCAATCACAAGGAAAATATAATGGCCGTCTATTGGGACTGTAGTATGGTAGAGTGTATAGAGGATCAACGGTGTAGATTAGGTGGATGGTCGCCCCCATGTACAGCTGAAGTGCAGGCCGTTGATTTGTGCAGGCAGGTAATTAAAAAAAATGTTTCAAGAAGGTAGCATATTCAAATGTCAACAATGATCTCATATGTGCTGAGAGTTATCCAAAAGATTCATGGTGATCATCCCACCATAGTATAAGTATAAGAACATAGAGTTTAACACCCTCGAGTGTTTTGCATACTCCTTGGCACATATCAAATCTATATAAAAATGGATTTATGCTAGTAATAAGTATAAACAAAAATAAATGGAAAAAGTCAGCAAAATAGGATATATCAGAAATCAAATATAAGATATGTAGTAGTAAATGTAAATGAATTCAAATGTCAATAGTCAGCAATATAGGATATCCCAAAAATAAAATATAAGATATATAATAGTAAATATAAATGGCAAAAATCAAATATAAGATGATAAGCTCAAAGTTGAGGAAGCCTACAAAGTTAGGAGAGCAGCTCAGAGTCAGAATGCATTGGTTGAGGGTGTGCGATAAGGTTACCAAAGAATTCTTTTCCCTTCTCCGCTGCAGTCAAGCTGCAAACATGATCGAATCCATTAAATATGCCAATGCTAGATTACTGAGCTTCTTGAAATCCTTTAGGCCGTTGTGCGTCATTACCATGGAGTGTTTGCTGCCCAGGCTTCTTCTCCAGCTCAAGAAGTCGCCCTCTTACAATGTATTCAAGCTGTTAACTGCATGTTTACTGAAGCTTGAAGGGTTGCTTGTGATAGACCGCTCAACTTGAATGATCTTAGAGATGTTGCGATGTAAATAGCCATTGAAAAAGCCCTTGGAATTGATGGTTTCCCTTGTGAAATCTACCAAATTCTTTGGGATACAGTTGGTCTGGATCTCCACAAAGTTTATTTAGAAGCTGTTCAATCTAACTCTTTGGGATCCTTTGTCAATCATAGTAATATCAAGTTCATTCACAAGGTTGGTGATCTTGAGCTTATCACTAACTAGAGGCCCATCACTCTCCTTAATGTGTCTTATAAAATCATTACCAAAGCTCTTGCTCTTAGATTGAGGAATCTTCTTCCTCTCATTGTTAGATTTAAGTAGTACAGTTTCATACAACATAAGAATATTGTGGACAATGCCATTGTCGTTTAGGAGGGTATGGAATAGGCCAAAGTCTCTAATTAGAAGGTCTTGTTTGTCAAGATTGGATTCGAGAAAGCTAATGATTAGATTGAGTGGTTTTTTATTCATGCCATGCTTTAGGACTTAGGATTTGGTTCTCGTTTTGTGCATATTATCAATGTTATGTTTCAAGATGCAGAGCTTTTATTTCTATTAGCGAGGTGCAATCTCTTATGTTTGGTCTCAAAAGATCTATTAGGCAGGGCTGCTCGTTGCCTCCCTCTTTATATGTTTTGGCGGGTTCAATTATTTGCTAGCCAATTACTCTTATTGGCTAAAGGCATTTCTCTCCCTTCCTGTGATCACTAGCTCATTAATGACTATTTTGTTAATGATCCTTTCTCACTCTTTTGGAAGAGGAAACTTTAGTTAAGCATGCTATGGAATGCCTTGATATATATTGCCTTGCTTCTTACTCCTCCATTTAGTGCAAAAAGACTCAATGCTATAGATAATCTCTTCCCCACACACCCTTGGTTGGAGGGATATCAATGGCAACGATTCAACTGAGTGAACAATTCAAGTTTTAGGTATCCTCTTAGCTTTTTAGCTACATTGCAGGGAAATTCCCCAGACCTCCACATTTCCACAAAGACATTTCTGAAATGGAAACAAATCTTGGCACGCTCTTGAAACGCAGTAGCGTCTTGGGTTCTACCAAAAATGGCTTTGTAGTTTCCATACCATTTTTGGTACAAACTTGAGATGTTTCCGTCTCGTTTTTGGCAGCACAAGTCACCAAAAAAGCCTGAAAAATAAAAAAAGTCAAACCCTAATTTGCATACTCCTAACTTGCTAAACACACTTATTAAAAGCTATATGATCTTGTACATGTGAAATTTTAAGCATATTGAATCTTTGGAACATTAATGAATGCAAATATTTGATTCTCTAAAAATGAGTATTAAGATTTTTATATATTTATTTTTTATAATATAATGTATGGACATTTCCGTGCTGTTTTGTCTTGATGGTTTTTTTGAAAATCAACATTTCGGGATTTTGAACCCCATTCCCATTTTCGTTTCCTAACTACCTAGCTTTTCAGGCTTTTCCTTCTGAGCTTTGGTCATATGTGATTAAGAGAGCTGAGAAAAAGATTGCCTATTGGATTACCAAGCTTTTTTTCTTGGCTGGGAAATTCCGAGTTTGTTCTAAAGTGCTTGCTGCCACTTATCTTTATTGTTCTTCTTGATGGGCACCTTCCAAAGTTGCTTATGCCAAATTGGAGAAGCTTTTGAGGGATTTCTTATGGACCAATTTTGAAAGAACAAGGACTTTCATAGAGTCTCTTGGGATATTTGTGGAAAACTTAAGGAAGCTAGAGGACTTGGCCTCATTAACATCAAGATTCAAGGCCATGCCCTATGTCAAATGGATCATTAGAGGCTTGGAGAATCCTGTTGAGAAATTGCATCTTTCACGGAGCTCATCTTGGCAAGAAGGCTTGGAATGGCTTTGGGTTGCACTCTCTCTTATGACCTTTGTGTTAACCACTTGAAAAAAGGGGCAAATGTAGACACTGGGTTTTCGTCACCCTGCGCAAGTTAAAATTGGTGGAATGTTAGCGGCTAAAAACATCTAGAATGTTTGGGAAATGCTCAAACTCAATCTCATCTGAATTGGAGATGGTTTCAAGAAAGGCTTATCGCTTAACATTGAATTTCTTTTGTGGTCTCCTGTTCTCAACTTTCACAATATCCCTTTTGCTATGGTTCCCTGGCTTAAGAGTCTTAGGTTGTTTAAAAAGGGAATCGTAACTATCTTGGATTACTCTAAGGCAGAAGTTTAAACTTAAAAGTGAGGATGTTGATTCTATTTCTGAGATTCAAAATGCCATAGCTGATGATTGCTTGTATAAAATTGGGATTCTCTCTAGAGTTTCATGGTGGAGATATTGGAATTGTCTAACTGAAACCCTCTTTTGCCAGTACAAACTCCTGCTTGGTTTATCAACTTCTCTCTTCCCAACATATCCAAATAGATACCTTCTATCACCATTAGCAATTAAGATCTTTAGACTTTATTTGGGCTAGGCGCTTTGCCAATCTTTGGAAAGTCACTATAGAGCCCAAGAAAGATCATTATCTTTGTTGTATTCTATATCAAGGTTTGCCTGTTGGAGATAGGTTGAACCATATAGGGGTTTTGAATCCCATTTTTAATTCCTACCACCAAGCCGGGACTATCAAACATTTGTTCTAGTTTTTCCCTCATGCTTATTCTGCTTGGAAGTGGATTCGTACCTTGTTTCAATCCTTCAAGAATTCTTCCCCTAGAAAAAGGTCTTACTAGAGGACTCTGCCACACTGCTTGCAAAATACAACAAATTTTGGCATATTTTTCAGGCTTATATTTTTCCCACATTTGGAAATACATAAATTATGCTATGTTTAATAAATTAGCCATGCATAAAGAATATTTTGTGACTAGCGAAGTTGCTGTAATTCTGGTGTTACGCTTTAGATTCAAGTTTTGGTTGAAAAGACACATTTGGAGGTGGAGCTCCTTCAAACCGTCCTTGATCACTAAGGTTATGCCCCCTGTACTATTTGTCAGATGCCTCTCGATTCTCCTTGCCACCGCTCTCCTTCTCAAGACCATAACTATGGATAATGAGGGCCTTGCTACTCAAGAAGCCAATAGAGCATTCCTCCTTTCTTGCGTCAACCTTCACTTGATAGAGGCAGTGGCGGTCGAGTGTTTGATAGAATTGGCGGTGAAGGTGGTGGCGGCAGCTGTGTCCCCTAGGTGACACCTTCTCAAGACAAATTTCTCTGCCTAGTCCTTGCCATTTCATCGATTAGGTAGGTTGGGGAGGAAGAAGAAAAAAATGATAATGATGGACAGATCCACCATGTGGTAGTGGTTAGGGTGGCGAGCTTGATAGCCCTCACTTACCTCCGCATCTACCATGTCCATTGCTGCTGCTTAATGCTTGTGCCTAGGTGTTTCTGTCTTTGCCAGACCTTGCTTCTATACATTTTTTGATTGAAAAGATTTTAATGATTTTATGTAATCATTACAGACTTTTATTTGATGTGATTTTGGTTTCTCGAGGCTTGTATAGCTCAATTTGATTTTATTATGTGATGCAATTTCATTCTATCCGTTTTTGTATGATTAGTGTTGTATTATTATGTACTATTAATAAAAATGCACTTTTCTATAAAAATATAAGATATAAAATATATTGTAGTAAATATAAGTGGCAGAATTCAAATATAAGATATGTAGCAGTAAATACGAATGAATTCAAATGTTGATATTCAGAAATATATTCTACAAGAGAGCCCAACACGAATGGGGGCACACAAAGCTTCAATATGATCAACATTATTTTTTGAAGAGAAGTACAAATGGAAGCTCACAAAACTTTATATTTAACATTGCCAATGCAATGGATAAATATAATATATTCAGCAACCCCGACCCTTTGCATTATGAATATCATGTATATATACAATACATGGGGCAACACGAATCTTTCACCTTTCATTTCCTTTTCTGTGAAGGAAAAACACATGCGACATTAAAGGCAAAAATAATTTAACCACAGCTATTGGTTGGATGCTCATATTAATTTTACATGATTTTGCTATCTTTTTGTATGAATATTAAGTCAATTTTCTTTTTTCACAAATGCTCATTTCAACTTTCTTTATTCATTGTGAGTAATTTGGTAACATTTGACGTTATTTTGGTATTTATGGCGGTTTATTGAGTTTCTTTGACTTTTTTAGTCTGTAATGTTTTTTTAATAGGTAAAAGTGGGTTGATAGGAGCTTTGCCACCTAAAAAATTAAAAAGATGGAAAGAATAAGGCTAGGAAAACCTCCGTCAAAGCCTCTTCCCAGAACCTAAACTAGTAGACCTTTATCTTCTACAAGGTAAGTCCATTATTACATAATCTCTGAGATTTCCAGCCACAATCCATCAACTGTAATTTAACTGTTGATTACAAAATCTGCACATGATACTTAATCCAAATCCTTCTTATTTTAGAAGGGTACTTACAACCTAAGCGGGATTTTCTTCCCTCTAATTCGCAGCACTTCCATGATTTGTGGTTGCGGGCTTGAGTTGATATCTTTTAATGCTTCTCAATTCCTCTTACTGGCTTTTGTGGCCTTCCTCTCCTCCCAACCAATTGACCATAATCAAAATTGCTTTTTGATTGAGCAATCCCTAGAAGCCTTTTGCTAAATCTTCAAGAGGAAAGATTGGGAGAATATTGTGGCGATTATTTTAGCGCATGAACCGAAAATCTTTTGTGCTTGGTCTTGAGGACAAATTATTAAATTATATTAGTTAATGTTTAATGAACTATTAGCTACCAACTAACTGATGTTTGGTTATGAACTTCCCTAACTATATTGTAATCTCTTTCAGCATAATAAATACAAGCACCATATACTCTGCAATGTGTGTTGTGTGCCTTTCATATTTCTCTTCATTCTTTTCGTGTTCACATCCTCTAACATTGGTATCAAAGCTATTGGTGCTCAGTGAGTTTGGAGTTTGAGGAAGCCTGAAGAATGTACAAACTATGGGAGCATATTTGCAGGAGGTTTGTAAGAGTCCAAAATTGCAAGGAGGAAAAACGCGATTTACATTTTCAAGGGCATAGATTGTGTCTATTTTCAAAGGCATGTGATTGGAGGCATGAAGGAAACGACCTTGAGTTGCAGATGAGTCGAAATAACAATCGTTCCTTGTGCTAGGGCATCTACCCTTGAGTTCCAAACATTAAATGCGAGTTGTAGACGTTAATGTTGACTTGCAGACATTTTTTGTTTAAGGAAAACTCGTGATTTGATACATAATTGTGACCTGCAAAAATGAGGGCATTTCAAAGGATACTCAACATAGTAGAAGCTAGACGCGAAATTTTCAAATGTCTACGGCGTGCCCAACAAGCATGAGATCAGAAGAAGTGTATATAATTTTTATTAACTTGTAGAAATCATTTTTCAACTTGCAGAAATAAACTATGTTGTGCGATGATAGTGAAGGACAATTTTTTCAAGTTGAAACCAAACTGTCTAGGGAAATGAGTTGTAGATGTTTGCTGTGCAGAAGAATTTTGAGTTACAATCGAGATTTCTAGTTTTCAAGGTGTTTAGGGCACGAAAATCCATAAACAACCAGAGGTAATCAGACCTATACGCAGGGCTTATAGTTGTTTTTTGTAATTATGTTTTTTTTTGAGTCAGAAGTCAAAATATAAACTGTGTTGTTAGCTAATGCATTGATTTGCGGGTCAAAATTCAAGTATTCATATTTTAGATTGTACTTGCTTCTGTTGCACCAAATTTTGGAATATTCAGAATCTTGTTCTGCTGGAGGTGCAGAAATATAATGTTTGGGTTCACAAGATTTTGATGATCACAAAATATTAGGACTGGGATGGAATAATCCTTGGGGGAGTGCAAGCTTTCTTATTGTGAATTTTGCAGGTTATAACAAGCGTCATAAGGAGGTGGTGTTGTTGTTCAAGTAGTCAATGTCAAATGATTTGATACTTGATATTTGTAATGGCATTGAGGCTAATGTGCTATGGAAAAGTCTAAAGAACAAGTACACAACTTTAGTGAAGAGTTTGCACCAGAAAAATCTGCTATTTTCACGAAAGATGCATGAGGACGGGTCCCTTTCAGCCTTCTTCAGATGAAAGATTTTCAAGACCAACTCGGTTCCATCGATAAAAAGGTGGAATGGTATTGACTTGGTTACACTTGTTCTGAATAGTTTACTGCCCTGTAACGTCCCATTCCAGGCTGAAATTGAAAAACAACGGAAATAGCACAAACCCTAATTGAAAGTAAATTGAATTTTATGACAGCCAATTGAAATTATTATAAACCCTAACAACGAGCTGAATTTGCACTTTTAGGGCATCAAACACCATCCAAACAAGCTGAAAATTGACATATAAATTTTCCAAAATATTATAGTCAACAAATGGAACAAACACCAAGCAAACACACTCCAAAGTATATGCAAATTTGGAAACTCTATACAACTGTAATAAATTCCTGATAACAAAATTACAGCTCACAACAATGGCTAGAAATGGAGATTCCAAGCCCGGAAAATCTCATGAAAGTATGTAATCAACCTCTTAGATAATGAGGACTGAAAATATCAACTCCAAATGAAGAAATGTGCCCTAGATGGCACTCAACACCTCCAAACAAGTCACCACCCTAGGAGAGGGCCCAAAAATGGAAATCAAATCCTAGCAACTCTTCTTCAATGAAACCCTTGCTGAAAATCTGCAACATCAATCTTCTTGAAGCACTTTGGAAACCCCAGAATGGAGAATCCGTAACAAATTGAAGAGTTTTCATTTTTCAATCAAACAAGGAAGGGTTTCATCCTCCTCGTTAGCCACACCAAAGGATCTTTGCCCTTAAGTGGAAGTAATTGAGCAATCAACCCAAAAACCATGGGAAGTTTTTTTTAGACATGAGATCATGCACAAATGTGCTACTTGAACCCTCTTTATACCTTGTTGTAGCGCCAAAACAAATTAGAATGCCTGCAAACTAGGAACGACCTCATAAGGATACTTTTCTTATTTCTCCTTTGGCTTTTCACCTTCTTAACCCAACCGGCCTAACTCATGTAGAAAACTATTAAAGAATAATGCAAATGCTCACGAAAATAATTGAAAAACATGATAATTACTTCCCTTGTTCATTTTTTTCTTGCCCATGGAAAAGGGGACATTACTGTCCTCCCCTCCCAAAATTGCTTACCCACAAGAAATTGCAAGCTCTCATGCCCAAGTACCATCATGTCAACGTGAAGAAATATGCTATAATGCTCCAATTATCTCGATCTTGTACCTGTCAAATGAAAGAGCTCTTGCAAAAGCAAACTCATACACCTGCTGTCTTCATTTTCTTCTTCAAAAACAACTCTAGCAAATTTTTTATTTGCATACTTATCTGTACTCAAAATCTTTCAAATTGCTGTAACCTGATAAAAATCAAATTGTACATGGGCCGGAAGTGAGTTACAGTAGCCACAACATACTTGGGTTTCCACCCAACTAAGTACCTTGGTGGTTGTCATAAAATTTGTCTTCAGCTGAACCTTCTTTCCAATCTTTTTGATCAAGATTTTTTCCTTAATTTGTACCAACTTACAACTGTCCTTAGCTGGAAACAATTGTACTATACCTATTATTTTCATGCCCATCAACATGAAAAAGGTACACAAATACCAACGTGGAATTTTCTTGCAAAAATCAACAACTTAGGCAATGTAGGGGCTGGGAACCACCATGCAAGTACTGAAATTCCCATACTAACCATCATCAATCAAAAAGAACTCCCCATGTTTGAAGGAACTTGTAAACTCCTTTGTATGAGAGCAAAATGAGTAATCAAGTGGCTGGTGAAGGTGATGACAGCTATACCAAAAATTACTCTCATTGCTGCCCCAATTGTATCAAGCAACTCTTTTACCTTGGTTGCCGTATCAATTTCTTTCCAGTGTGCTTCTTGGGCTTGTGGAGACATCTCTTCGTCTTCTGCTGCAATCTCATATTCATCATTACTTGTTTGGGCTGATAACAAACTCAACTGCTCTTCCTTGTTTATACCTGTACCTACACATGGAACAAACTCATTAAAGAAAATAAGAGTTTTTCTCATCATTGCTACTTCCAATGAAGCTTCCTCAACCTTTGCACCATCTAATGAGCAAGGAGTTGGCTTCCTAAATAGAACATCCCCAACAACATTAATTTTCCCCATCACATACTGGTATATACAAACAACTCTACCATTCATTCCCATCTTTATGAAGTTTTCCATGTCTGTATTAACATTAATACCCTTAGAAATTGTTGAAGACATAATTGAGCCAATCTTTTCATGTTGACTAGATTGACTATATGATGCCAATCGAGCTCCTATCTTGACAACCTTTGGCTGAATTTCAATACCTTCCATTACATGGAGCAGATTCAAGGTCTCTTTTAGGCTGCCCAAAGCATGGCTGAAGCATTCCCATTTCTTGCTAAAATTTAGAGTTGTAGTGGCCAACAAACATCTTGTGATAGTGTAATGTCCCCTTTTCCAAGCTAGTTCGATTTGGAGACTTTGAACCCATTTCATTTCCCATGGGTAAGAAGGAAATGGACAAGGGAAGTAATTTTCATGTTTTTCAGTTATTTTTGTGAGCATTGCATTCTTATTTAATAGGTTTCTACATAAAGCTAGGTTAGATGGGTTAAGACGGTGAAAAGCCAAAGAAAAAGTATTCATTATGAGGTCAGTCCTAATTGGAAGATTTCTAATTGGGTTTGGAGCCACAACAAGGTATAAAAGGGGTTGCTTGGCTCATTTGTGCATCATCATCTTGTCTAAAATTAACTTTGCATGGTTTTTGGGCTGATTGCTCAATTACTTCCACTTAAGGGTGAAAATCCTTTGGTGGTGGCCAATAAGGAGGACGAAAATCTTCCTTGCTTGATTGAAGAATGAAAACTCTTCAATTTATTGGGGATTCTCCATTTCGAGGTTTCCAAAGTGCTTCAAGAAGATTGATGTTGCAGATTTTCAGCCCCTCTCCGAGGGGAGCGAACCACCTTGGGGAAGAGTTAGGTGGTTCCTAAGGCACGGTGACACAACTTAGCCATCATTGCATTCTTCATATTTTTAGCATTCAGAATCTTCATTTATACTTCATTTTTGGGTTTGGAATCATTCATTTCTAGCCCCTTTGTAAGGGTATTCTGTGTTGTCATTGTATTTAATTTCTAGTTGGGGTTTCAAGGCTGATTTCTTGATTATTATTGGTTCTAAAATGTTGCTAAGTGTCCCTACATGTTTTGAATGGTGTGAATGATGCAATTTTGAAGAGTTATTCCTTTTCCTTGCCACTGTTATAAAAATTAGATTGTTGTTCAATGCTGTCATAATTTTCAGTTTGATGTTGAAAAACTCAAGCTACTATCAATTAGGGTTTGTGTTATTTCCTTGTTTTTCAGTTTCAGCCCGGAAAGGGACATTACAGATAGCTACACATACCTTATCAATGTCACTAAGAGGAGCACCTTTTCCTTGTGATCGAAATCCACTTGGTAGCTACAAATAGAATGCAGAACAAGATGGACATGTTGGTCATAATAGCCACAAGATTCGAGACAATTCCCACAATGATTCGGTGTTTTGATTAACATTTCCCAAGCTCATCTCAGTTAGGGGTTAGGAGGATGACTTACACCGCAAAACTCACATTGAATCCATGTTTCATTAGGCATTCTTGTTAGGTGTGTTTTAGAGAATCAATCCCAAACAATATCATGATACTTTACTTCACCTCGGTTCATGAAAACTGAATTATTGCATACCTTGTAGCAGGATGAATTTATATTCCATGCAGCTGAATTTATATTTTCAGTGGATGAATTATCCATAACCTTCACATACATCCAAAAGTGGCAATCTTGAAAGTAACTTGAGTCCCACAAAACCATAGCAAGCTGATTCGTAAATCTTGACTATAAAAATAACATCTAGTTTGCTTAGCATATTTACACCTTAAACATCCAGCAAATATTATCTTCTTTTGGCCTTTCCCTATGATCTTGTCTTCATGTGTGTTACTTAGCCCCCATGAGTGTTCTATTGATCGAGAACATTGATCCTTCACAATGCGGTTAGAATGCACAACAAACCTTCTATGATTTCTCATAAATTTCCTTTCAATCCAAGTGCCTGAGACAGAGAACTCAGTAGTGACATTAATGCCTCTATACACATTGACCCACAAGAAATCACCCCGATCCCATATGCAAAAATGAACTTGAGATTGACTCAAAGGATCTACATGCCCTATGCTGCAAGTGGTATCCTTGACCCTATCACCCTTCTTAGCATGCTTTCCATGGTGACAAGGATTTTGTAAGGATATCAAGCCTCTGTTAGAACCAATACTTCCAGGTTCTGAATTATAATTACAGGTATAGTCAAAATGCTTAGCCTTCATCTTCCCATCAATTTTAACATGTTGCTCAAGATAAAAAAATATAGTGCAGCGACATAGGAGGAATTAACAAATCTGAAATGTGATCATGACTATCATACCTTAGGCTGTCCTCAACATGTTCACCTTCCTTTGCCGAATGAAGAATGCTTGAAATATCTTCCACACCTCCATCATTGTGACTCAGAATTACTGAGTTAGGATCAGTATTCTCCTTCCTCTTAGGCTCTTCCTCTTCAACAAGTGAAGTCCTTTCCGCTTTGCCTTCATCCATATTTTGTGGACACATGTATGGAGCACCTTCATATCTCTTGCTAGAGTCCTGAATACCATTCCCTTGCTTCTTATAGGTTGCTGTTCTGAAAATTCCAGTTAGTTGAAAATCGACATTAGCAACCGGTAAAGCCCTTTTCTCATGTGTATGCCTCTCAACATGGTCTTTCAACAGGCCTAGAAAGGACTTTTTCTAGTCTTTCTAAGGCTGGTACATATCCTTCGGAGTCCAGTTCAAGTCCTAAATTCACCAAGAAACTGTATTCATGAGCCAAGATCATTGTGTAAGTGATTTAGGAAGATTTAGGGAAGATTTAGGGAAGATTTAGAAATTCAGGAGCAACTTTAGCAAAAGCGGGTTTATGAGGCCACAGGAGCTTATACTGCGAAAAAGCACCTGAACTTCGGGAGATGATTTTGGAAGCGCCGGAATGAGTTGGAGGTCAAACAAAATATCAATGGAAAGCTAATTCAATGTTCTACATGGTGGTAATCTCTGATTCTTCACAACACCCATGCATTTCTTTCCACAACTCATTCTTCGTAGGCACAATTGGCGGTCCCTATCAAAAATTCCATTTTTGAGAAGGTCGCAAGCTGAATTAGACCTTGAGACCTATTCCATCCTTCTCAAAATGTTGTTTTCAATCAAAATCATATAAAAAAGTGCCCAAAAATTCATCCGGGAGCTCCGGCCATGTCATTTTCAAGTTCCTCTCCAAGGTACAAGCTCCTGTCCTTAGCCAAAATTTTCAGTGACACGTGTCACCATGAGGCTAATGCGCACTATTTGTGTCCCTTTGTTCCATTCCAAGGGACAAGGGGGGCAGAAAAATGTGCCCCCCCACCTTAAGCCTCTTGGACCCACCATATGACCTCGAAGGCCTCTGATGAGCACCTTTCACCAAATTTCTAGCCCCCTCTCCTCACTCCGCATGCATGCCAAGTGTCATCACCAAGCTAAGGCACACTTTTGGTGCCCTTCTATCTTGTTTCCAAGGGGACAAGGGGGGCTAATAAGGCGTCCCCCCTTCCATGCTCCCGCCAGGTTCCTCATATGATCATAAATTAGCTCCTCGGGTGCTCAAACTAAGCCCTTTCCTCAAATTTTCTCGCCTGTGCATGTGTGCCATGTGCCACCATAGGGTGAAGGGCACTTTTGGTGTTCCCCTATCTCATTCCAAAGGGGATAGTATAATGCGCCACCCTTCCTTTCTCTCTCTCTCATGCCTATTAAACCCAACATTTAGCCATTTTCTTCACTCCCCCCTCATTGCTTCGTTTCTACCCGGAACTCAGACAATTTTTTTTCCAGAATTCCTCCACCCTCATTTTTCACTTGCATTCATTCCTACATGTTCCCATGATCGTGGCAAGAGAAGTTCCATAAAAAATCACAAAGTTTAAAGGCTCTAGGCACATTTTTCACCAGATTGAATTCGTAGCCCACGAAGAGAAAATCTTCATATCTTGAAAACCGGTGCATGGATTGACGCGGGATTTTTGGCATTCTTCAACATTTCCAGGTGCCTTGAAGACCCAAGTGATAGAATTTGCATGCACGGCCCCGGATTTTTTATGGTGAGAAAACCCCTATTTCATGCCCTCAAATTTTAAAATTGTATTTCCTGTTGTTCCATAGATCGGGTTGAGCCAAAAATTTGTATGTGAGATAAAGAGGAAAAACCCATATCAAAAAAGTTGGTCTCGTCAAAACTCAAGGTCGTGAAATCCACTTTCCAAAAATAGTAAGTCTCTACATGAGCACTTACTATAAATAGTAAATTCTCACATTGAGCAAATTCTTCAGAGGCAGTGTGTACAAAGAACATCCAGAGGAGAAAACAAGGTGATCGAAGTTGAAAAGGGTGAAAAATGGCATTTTCTAAAAATAGTAAATCCTCATTCCGAGTGCTGGAAGTTACAGTTGGTTCAATCTCCGGTCATCTCTCTGCTTTGCAACATCTTCCTAAGGGTGTGCGACAGTGGCATAAGTTCAAACGAGGCAATTCATCCTCCAGAGGGATCCCAAGGCATCACTTCGGTCACAGTGGTGTACATGAGCAAAGAAGGACACTGTAGGGTGCAATAGTTGCAAATGAGAAGCATCATGCATTCCAAGAGGATATTCAAAAAGGTTCAAGAGCCACAAAGATCATCATTGTAAATCTCCAACCAGGATGAAGGCATCTGCTCTCCCCCGGTGAGCAAATTGAGTGAGCTTGGTAAGTTGTTCAAAGTGAGCCTAATTAGTTGAATTCGGTGGGCTAGGTAAGCAAGTTGGGTTGAATTTCTCAAGACAAGAAAAATCCATCAAGCAGGAGTAATTCATCACAGAACATTCAAGTGATCGAACATGTCTCCACGAAGGTCAAAGCTTCCCTCGAAGTAACAATGAATTGATTCCACAAGAAGCTCTTGAGAATACTCCAGTGGAAAACACCATGTCAACACTTGATGAGCCATTCCCATGGATTCTTGAAATGATTAGCAGTGAGCCAAGGACAACGCAACATGTTACCGCGCCAAGTCTCGAGATCTCAGAGATATGGAAGCCCAAAAGGAGAAAGAAAGCTCAAATGACATCCTGCTTCTTCAATAGAGCCTCAAGTATTCAATATGTTGAAGTTGCCAGAGCCTAAGGTTGACAAGCCTTTTGAGAAAATGACTCCGTCAGGCTATGAGTTGACCCGCATCTCGTTGGGTCAAGCCTCACACGAGGGTGATTTCCATTTATTCAAGGAATCCTCCTCCCGTATCCTTGCTCGGAATGAAGAATACAAACAAACAATTTGTGCAATTGGAGGAACAGGTAAAAGCTCCCAGCGCCTACATTCAACCCTTCTCGGAACCTGAATCAACATCTTGCCTTTCAATCAAAGACATCCCTCCAATCAGCAGTGTTGATCCTGAAGCAATCAAGAAAGCACGAGGATACATGATGTGGGGAAAGGCCAATGAGAAGTGGATTGAGAAAATCATTGAGCAAGGCAAGGCATTGTGTCTAGACATCATTTCTCTCATCAAGTATGCTCTTGCAACATTGTCTGAAGTGAACAAGGCGAAGTAGGAGTTTGCAAAAGAGGTTAGTCATTTGGATGAGGTACTCCCACTGGTGTTCGAGATGAGTTCCTTGAATTTCACACCCTCGTGAGTAAGAAAGTGTTTGCATCAACTACTGAGGACTTGTCTCAAGTTTGGATCCGCATCATGGATGCAAAATATGCAATGCTCAAGAATGCCATATCTGAATTGGACTCCACGGGCAGCAGGTTTCCGAAATCTTGAACGAGGTCTACCACTGCGTTAAAAAATTTGAGTTCCCTCCGCTCACTGAGGACTCATCATCAAAAGAGCTCATCATTCCAAGAGCTGGTCAAGGAGGCAGGTGACTCTCTTTCCTTCAATGAAGACAATTTAGAGTCCCTAGCTGGTATCAGAAGTTGCATTGCTGCAATTGCAATGGATCATGAAGAATGGCTCGAACAATGCAAGAAGATCAATGATGTTTTTGGAACATGGATCAAGGTGTTGGGCTGCGTGTGCATTTCGGAGGCGGATAAATTGACGGATGGGATAATTCAGTTCAACAAGGAATTCAAGGAACAAGAACGGGAAGCATGAATCAACAAGTTCTTCACCAACAAAGTTTCTTCATCAAGAAATGCTAACTTCTCCCTTCTTCTCTATTTCTCCCTCTTTCTTCTCTCCCTCTTCTAATTCTTCGTTGGGCGTAATCATTGTATTTTGTCCTATTCACTTAAGTGACATATTTTGAAATTTGTAAAAGTATTTTCTCAAAATTATAAGGGAAATACTTAATTTGTTTTTTCTAATGGCAAATGAAAGGTCACAAGTGGAATAAGAATGAGAAGAGTCATGTGGGGGAGATGAGAAGTCAATTCACATTGCTATAAATTGGGATGGCTTCTCCATTCCAAATGGATCCCGAAAGTTTTGTTCTTTGTAGCAATAGTGGATTGTGATTTGTTCTTGAGCTTTGTATCATCAATGCACATGAAATAAAAGCTACATTTCTTCCATTCTCCTTTCTCTTGTATTCCGCTATTTTCCTCTCTCTTATGCACTTTGCAAGCATAGTGATCCAAGAAAGAGCTTTGTATCTTTGATAGATGAATCTAAGAACTTTGTGTCTGAGGATTTTTCTGTCTCACTAGATAACTTCATTGTTGCTTTCCTCTATATTGAATGTTGAACTACTCTGGTTATTGGGTGTGAACTCTGCAATTGGCCTACTCACGACAATAACCTTCCTTTCCTAATTTCTCTCCTTCCCCCTCATCGCTATGATTTCCTCCCTTGTACCCTGTATAAGCACTTTGCCACAGGTTCAGTGGAGTGTTCCTGTGTGATCCCCGACCTATTTGGCCAACCCACAACATTTAGTTTAGGATTAGATTAGTTACATTCAATAATGAGAGTTGCACCATTCAATGCAGAGGGGCGTAGGCCTACGAACGTTGGTGGAGACACCTAATTTGCCCAATTGACATTTTCTCACTAACAGGCACAAAACCACATGAAGCAACATGCTGATCAACACCACAATGAGCGACACTTTGAATTGGGAGACTTTGATTTTGTACGGTTACAGACATATAAGCAGTTCTCCTTCAAACAATAGAAGAAGGCTAATATGCTTGCACCTAAATGCTACAGTCCTTACCAAGTGTTGCAAAAAATTGGTAGTGTAGCATATAAGTTGGAGCTCCCTCAAGGAAGTAAAATACATCCAGTCTTCCATGTTTCTTGCTTGAAGAAAGTCATTGAGCAACACATTTCAACCCGGTCAATTATTCCTGAAATGGATGAGGAAGGATCATATTGGAACCTGAAGGTATTCTTCAGACACACACCAAAAGATTGAGGACCAGAGTCATTATCAAGTATTCGATCAAGTGGAAGAATGTGAATATTGAGGATGCATCATGGGAAGATGAAGCATTTCTGCAACAACATCCAACACTGACCAACATTGAGGACAATGTCGCTTCGAAGGGGAGGGGCATGCTGCGCCCTTAGTCCTATAGCTTATATTGGATATGTAGTGCCGACTTGTGGCTTACTTAATCTCTCTTCTTGTCATATGTTATTCATTTATGCTTTCATATGTTTAGTAGGTCGGCCTTGGTGTTGGCCATAACATAGGAATGGTATATATAGGTGGTAGTAAGGAGTAGTTAATAATCATTTTTGAGTACTTGAGTCTTATTATATGGTTTGGAGGTTGCCCCCTCGAAGTGTCTAAGCTATTCTACTTGCATATTGTGATTCTATATCTACAATTTGGTGTTCCATTGATGCCAATATTCAGATTTATCTAAGTAATTTCATTACAAACACCATCCAAACAAGGTGAAAATTGATGTATAAATGCTCGAAAATATTATACTCAACACATGAAACAAACACCAAGCAAAAGCACTCCAAAGTATATGCACATTTGGAAATTCTATACAGCTGTAACTAAATTCATGACAACGGAATTACATCTCACAACAATGGCTGGAAATGGAGATTCCAAGCCCCAAAAATCTCATAAAAGTATGCAATCAGTCTCTAAAATTATGAGGACTATGAATATCAACTCCAAATGAAGAAATGTGCCCTAGATGACACCCAACTCCACCTCCAAGCAAGTCGCCACCCTAGGAGAGGGCCCAAAAATGGCAATAAAATTCTAGCAGCTCTTCTTCAATAAAACCCTCGCTAAAAATCTGCAACATCAACCTTCTTGAAGCACTTTGGAAACCCTAGAATGGAGAATCCCCAACAAATTGATGAGTTTTTCGTTCTTCAATCAAGAAAGCAAGGATTTCGTCCTCCTTGTTAGCCACACCAAAGGACTTTTGTCCTTAAGTGGAAGTAATTGAGAAATCAACCCAAAAACTATGCAAATTTTTTTTTATACGAGATCTTGCTCAAATGAGCCAAGCGAACCCTCTTTATACCTTGTTGTGGCACCAAAGCAAATTAGAATGCCTCCAAACTAGGACCGACCTCATAAGGGTACTTTTATTTTATTTCTCCTTTGGCTTTTCACCCTTTTAACCCAACTGACCTGACTCACGTAGAAAACTATTAAAGAAGAATGCAAATGCTCACAAAATAACTAAAAAACATGACAATTACTTCCCTTGTTCATTTCTTTCTTCCCCACGGGAAGTGGAATGGGCTTAAAGTATCCAAATCAAACTTGCTTGGAAAAGGGGACATTACATGCCCTCGTTTGAAACATACACACTTTTACTAGGGATGATGATTCCGACCTCCAAGAGTTCGCTTACTATTTTTAATTTTCTTTTCCTTCTGAAAGATACTTCATATATATACAAAAAATATTTACAAAGGACAAATCAAAGAATAGATGGGTATTTAAAATGAAAATCATAACCTCATCCTGAAAGAAACAAAGAAATAAAATCAGAATACAATAAGGGATCCAAAGCACTAGCATCTTTGATCAACAAGGCTCCCTTTGCAAGGAGCTGGTAACGAACCTCATCTCTCTTCTTAGACCAAAAGGTAGACAAAGAGCTATCCTCGTGAGCTTACTGATTTTTCTATACCAGACATATGAAATTGCCGTCTCTTAATTGGTGCACCACGATTGGGCCCTTAGTAGCGTCAATCTCAATAATGTGTTCCAATTTTGTCCAATGGTAGGATCTTTGGTAGATCTTGTATAGCTACCTTATATTTGCATAGCAGCTCTGCAATCCTTGGGGCATGTTCATACGGCGTATAAGATTTTGCATTCACATGGTAAAGGTAAACCATGAACCCAAAATGCCTCTTCATAATTTTATTTATTTGACTGGTCAACAATTTTAATTTCCCTTGGGGACAAGGACTTGATGTTATACTCACGCTCCCCTTGCTTGAATGTCAAGAATCTTTCATGATGATTAGTAGAGTATGTTCCAACTAAGTATAACGATTGCACCCCCAAAACAACACCCGCTTCCTCTATATCAACAACATAGAGCTAATCCTTGAGGACATAGTCTGCCATTGAAAGTTCCACATAATGCACTAATCCTAGGCATTTAATACTTCGATGCCTTGGAACTTTGAATGGGGACTTCTTAGAGGTGTCTAAATGGAGGTCTAACCTATCGACTTATTTCTTATCCAAAACATTAAGTTTATTGGATCAATCATGACCAAAACCCAAGCATTCTTGACACGGGAAAAAAACTTGAAGGTGTTGAGATGGTCCAAACATATCATGGTAGAAAGCGACATTAGTGGTTCCCCTGTTTATATTGCAGAAGAAGACATTTTTTCTGGTTCACACTCAAGATCAGGTGGGTCAGGGTATCCTTGTTATCATATTTGACTTTTAATCAGAGGGACACGTCTTTCTGCCATATATTTTTTGTGTGTTACACACATGATCCTTGCTCCATGGTTGCAAGCACTTACTACTGGGTTTACAACAATAGACTAGGAGCAGACTAAAGACTAGGGGTTTTAAACAGTGAAGACTCAAATTTTCCATCATACTTGTCTTTTCTATCAAAAGTATCACAATTTCAAACAGAAGTTCCTGCCATTTTATTTTTTTAGGGCGTCAATATGCTTTTCTTCTCTTCTAGCTACAATAATAGATCTTTCAAAAGATTCTGGTTCAAACATATTAACCTCCATTCAAATCTTAGCCTGCAAGTTGGAAATATCAATCTTCAACACTAGATTCTAAGAAAGATTCGAGTTGGAGCATTGGCAAAATCAGTAAACTCCCACTCATGGTTTGTAAAAATGCATCGCTCTCCCAATGTATGGGTAGCACTGTCCAAATGTTGCAGGGATACATTTAGCTTGTCTTCTTGCCTTTTAATCCTTTGCACCCTAAAGGCCTGCCTGACTATTTTCCAAGAGGGCCGAACCTATTGACCAAATCTGCTAATGTAAGGTTAACACATTAACTGTGACATCAACCCTCATTCTTGCTACATAAAATTTGTTTCCAGCCCTCTTGCTTTGCAGACCATGATGGACATAATGAATATTATAGTGTTAGCACAGATGCATTAGATCAAGATTTTGGTGCTCATTGTAGTAATGAACACGAATTGAACCATCTAATAATATTTTATTTTGAAGGTTTTTAAATTGCTAAAGCCTAGTAGACATAAGGCCTCGGTAAGGAGACTTCAGGGTGAGTGGCACTTTCCAGATATTGTATAATAGTATGATGTATCAAACTTTGAAATGCTGTAGACATTGGGCACTGAAATATTTCTTTTATATAATTTTTGTATTCCATTTTTTGTAATGCATAATGTTGTATGTTATATTGTTCATGTTGGGATTCGGGCTTTTGTGCAATAAGTCAAACAGAGGAGAACTTTTCTGAATTGTAATCTATACAATGCATATGCATGGAAAATGATACAAGAAAAAGACACAAGGGGGTTCACTTGGAAAAACCCTTACTGTTAAATAACCGAGCACAATAACCTTGTATTATTGTATTAACTTAAACTAGCTTTTAAAAACAGTAAATAAGCTTCAAGGCACTGTAACAATTATGTAGGAGTCCATGCACTGAACTGTGCAACTACTACAATACAATATATGCAATATTGTCAATGCACTAGACTGTGTAACAATATCTTCAGATATGTTCTAACATAAAACACGCCCACACATGCTTAGACTTGACCGTCTAACCGTAATTGACAATCTCTCAGATTGTTGTGACTAGTTTCGATATTCTCTCCCAAGAGTCTTCCAACATTCTAGGTTATGACTTCATAAAGTCCATGCACTAGAGAATCTGCAGATTCCTTCCTGACTGTAGAGCAATCATCATTGCATAGTGCTCCTCTACCAATTGTGTCAGAGTATTATCAACACGTTGCTTATACACCTCCACCTGATAACTCCAATCA
Organism: Taxus chinensis; assembly: GCA_019776745.2. Lineage (NCBI taxonomy): Eukaryota > Viridiplantae > Streptophyta > Pinopsida > Cupressales > Taxaceae > Taxus > Taxus chinensis. The sequence goes on from CM034156.1 coordinate 615,073,243, forward strand.
GAAAAGTGTTGACAACGCATCATATGTTCCACTCCAATGTTGCACAGCTCCACTACACACTATAATGCAACTCCCCTGCTCACAGCCTGGTCTGTGCATGTGTTCTATAGGTCATACGCCCAATTCTTTGTGCAATTCTAATATGCCCAATTCTTTGCACACATATCCCTGCGTAAATTTTCCTTCCATAGTATTGTTGCACAAAATTGTGAAACGCTAACATCTGCACATATACATTGCACAAACCACAAACCTATGCAAAGTTGAGACATTCCCAACATTGTACCACTTGTTGAACACTTTGCATAGAAGGGAGCACAATCTTATTCTTTAGTAGTCGTGGGCAGCCAAGCCCATTTCTTTCTTGCACCAAATGAAATTCTCAAGACTCACTGCCTTAGTCAATGAATCCACAACGTTTAGATCAACTTCCACCTCCAGCAGAATTTACTTCTCCATTTTCCTTACAAAATGATATTGCACATCAATGTGCTCCATGCGCAAATAATACTCTGGGTTCTTTGCCAGACAAATTGCATCATGGTAGTCACAGTCTATCCTTGTCATAGTTTGCATATTCGTATTTGGCGAATATTCGACAAACCCAAAAATATTTGACTCGGCGAATATTCGACAACTTAAAAAATACTCAAATTTCTTTAAAAAACATAAATTTATGCAAAATATAGCTACAAAATGTATCTCACGAGTCTATAAAATGTTGGAGAAGTGTTCTCTATTAGATTTGAATACAAATACAATACAAAATTGCATCATCATGCAAATACAACAGTCGGTTGATAAGTGCTATGAATTTATGATGATTGTCATTGAAAATTATCACCATAAATTTCATATTTATGCAAGTTACAATATACAATAAGCTGCATTTTCCTCTTCCCTATTCTAGAGAAATATTGGGGAGAGGGTTTATTGCCTCTACTAGTCCTCACACTCGGCTGCGTCTCCTAGCTCCAACCTGGTAGTAGATGGTGGTGGCTTCTCTGTTGCATGTTCGAGATCACCTCCAAAGATGTCATCCAATCCAATATCTCCTGCTAGTGCTTATCCCTCCATAGCTTCCACCTCGAAAGAAGCAATCTCATCCTCTGTGAACGCATGGATTTCCTCTTCTTGCCCAGTCCATTCGCTGTATGGATCTATCTCATCCAAATCAATAAACTCCTTCGATGTGGCCTCCACTTTTCTTGTGCGAAGCCGGAGATTGTATTGCACAAAAACCAAGTCGTTGAGCCGTTTTTGAGTTAACTTGTTACGCTTCTTCGTGTGAATGGCCTCAAATAAATTCCAGTTGCGTTCACATCCAAAAGCGCTACAAGGTTGAGATAGAATTCGGAGTGCCAACTTTTGAAGATGTGGGGTATTTCCTCCCCAATCCTCCCACTAAGAACCTACAAATAAGATAATCAAAAGTTTATAAGTAATTAATAAAATCAAATTTGTAACTAGTAACACATGAATAACTTAGTAAACATTCTAATTTTTATTACTTGGTGAGTGCGTGGTTCTCCCTAGATAGCTAACCCTGAAGAAAAGAGCCTCCCCCTAGCATGTTTGTAATTTTGTAGCTCTAAACTAATGAGGCCCTCATCTCAACCTTTTGTATCACCCTCTCAATACATGTTGAAAGACCCTCCATAACCTCTCTGTTCACATTTGTGAAGCCATCAAAAAAGAAAAACTTGGGGTTGAGGTAGTACCCCGCTGCATGAATAGGTTGGTGGAGTTGATTGTTCCACTTCCGTTCAAAAATCTCCCAAAAGGGACCATATCTGGCGATATCCCCCTATAATAGTTTTGGATAAACTCTTTGGCCCTATCCATGGCCTCATAAATGTACCCCATAGGGTTTTGCTCCCCATCAACCAAACACAAAACCCTCACCAACGGCTCTGACACGTATACACAAATTAAAATGTAAGGTTACAAACTTACAAATAAAGTAAATAACAATATATTTATAATTTAACAAATTAAAATAAAGGAATCAACTTGAAATATAAATCGAAGTTTGAAATTATCTTGATGATCTCTATAGCTCTCTTTGAAAAAATATCATCGACAACTATCTTTGCAGTCCTCTCTCAATCAACTTTCTTTGAATATTGTGAGTCTAGCCATGCTTGACTCACAAACATTTGCTTCAATGAAGTTTGAAATTACCTTGATGATCTCTATAGCTCTCGTTGCAAAGATATCATCGAAAACTATCTTTGCAGTCCTCTCTTCACCAGTTTTCTTTGAATATTGTGAGTTTAGTCATGCTTGACTCACAAATATTTGCTTCAATGATGTCAACAAACTAGAAACCACTGTGCAACGTCAAGAAGTTAGTTGCAAACCTTGTAAACACTGGGTCACACAAGTTCTTTCCCTTTTGTGTGTTCTCTCATCAAGCTCAAAACCCAAGGGTGATTATATATGTACTTATGTTTCTTGCATCTTCTACAACCGGCCTCACCCAATCAATTTTGCCTATGTCCTTCAAAAGAAGGTCAAAGCAATGAGCCGCACAAGGAGTCCAAAAGAGCGATGGATGTCTCTCTTGCAGTAGTCTCCAACTGCCACATATGCTGCTGCATTGTCTGTGACAACTTGCACAACATTTTGTATACCCACCTCTAATACATTCTTCTCCAACATAACACTCAAATTCTCTGCATTTTTTAGTATGTTAGAGGCATCAATAGACTTCAAAAACACCATCTCACCATTTAAAGCCGCTTAAAAATTAATGAGGGTGCGGGTCCTTCCATCTGTCCACCCATCTGAAAGAATGGTGCATCCGTATTTGTGCCATTGTTTTTTTTTGATCTTCTAGAATTGTAGTTGCATCTACAACTGCACCCTTGAGCAATTTTCCACTCAAGTCTTTTGGAGAGGGTGCATTGTACCCTTTTCCTGCAACTGTCAATGTTGTCACCAAGTACTCCCAGTACGGGCTCTTTGCCACATTGAATGGAAGGTTGTTGTACCATAAATTCTCTCATGCTTTATCTGTTTCCTTTGCATATCCTTGTTCCAGGCTATACCTTGCAATGAAGGTTGTGTTCCAGGTATGTTCCTTGGTACAAAAAGCTATGTATGCCTTTGCTTGAACTCGATGAAGCAGATGTGCCTCTTTGGTTCGTATGCATGGACCACAAGTAGAGCCCACAATTGTTGCTTGCATCATCCTCTGAATCCTCTATCATTGACATTAGCCCCAGGTTTAACAACTTTTGCTATGGCTGCATGCACCCTTTCCCCCTATAGTTTCTTCTCCTCTAGCTTTGCCAGCTCTGCTTTCATCTCTCTCTTTGCCTCTTCTGTAACATTGGGGCAAACCACAACATCCCAACAAACAATACATGCAAGGTGATACTTCAGATGATTGATGCCTTCGGAAAATGTTTTGCCGCAAAAATTGCAAACCACTGTTCCCGGTAACTGCTCCACGTACACCATACTTCCAAGCAATGGTACGGGCATTCGTAGGAACAATTCCTGCTAGTGATGCTTACCTAGATGCTGAAGCTGACTCCGATCCTGATGCCATTGTTAAGTTTTAATCTGCAACACAATGCACATTTAAAAAATTAAAAAAATGTAGGCTTAATTAAATTTAAAAAACATGTCTGAATAACCATATTTTACCGTAATTTAATAAAAATAAAATACCTCCGGTTCCAAATGAGTATTAAAAATTTAAAATGATTCGCAATCAAATTAAATGCATTTAAAATTACAAAACATATTCGATGAATGATTACAATATGAATATATAAAATTTAAATAACTTATAACGAATTTGCTTTAAAAAAAACTTACCTCCGTCTGCAAATGACTATTAAAAATCTAAAAGCATTCGCTTTTATATTAGATGTATTTAGAATTACAATATGAATTTATAAAACTTAAATAATATAGACCAAATTTGCAAAAACTTGAAAGAATTTAAAAAAAAACTTACCTCCAAATGTAATTCTCCAAATTTTGTCTTCGAATTCGCTCAAAAATCCGTTCAACACATGCAATGCAAGCTCGAATAGTTGTGTGAATGAAAATGAAGTGATTTGGTGCCTTATAAAGAAAAAAACCCGCGTTTTTTGAGTGTTTTTGGCATGTTGCACATACAGACTGTGTCTGGCGAGTTTTTAGCACGGACTCATCGAGTATTGGCGAATACTTACGGCTTCATTGTCTTGTCAATGAGTGGCGAGTTTAAATCTGTATTTGTTTAGCTTTAAATTTTTTGGCGAGTACTCTCCAACTCGGCAAGTACTCGCCAAAATGTTGGATGCTTGCATATGATCCCTACAACTCTATTTTGACATGGAGACCCAATTGTGTGAACATAATCTTAGATGCCAAACTGCTTCTTTGCTTGCATGAGTAGCTGCGATGTACTTAGCATTTGTGTTGGACATTGCAACATCTTGCTTGACACTTGTTCATCCAACTTACAACTCCACCAAACAAGTTGAATATGTATGCATTGGTACGCCTTCAACAGTCAAGATCTCCATGCTAGTTAGAGTCCACAGAGCCATGTAGACTCACATTCTTGCTTACTCCAAGATTTACCAAGAAAATTAGCATAGCTTATAGGTTCCACAAATTGAAATGGACACTAACTAGCTACTTTTCACTTAGGTCTAATACTCCTAGCAGATAAAAGTATTAAAGATTGTATTTGACCGCAACAACTCCCAAAGTATTATGCCATTGTCATACAGGTATTATTCAAACCATTGTATGTTTTTTCTACTCCCATTGCAATAGTATAAATAAGGTCATTCTAGATTTTTTAATAGTGCATGGAGCTCATCATTATATCCTTTTCACTTTTTCAGTATACGAGCTCGTTCTGACCATGCTAGGAAAGGTGTGCTCATAGGAATTTTGTGCATTCTCTGCAACAATGGGAACCTTTCCAACACCGTCTCAAAAAATTTAACAGTGAGTACTACTGTTGGATTCTGTTAGCACATTGATCATTTAATCACATTCCATCAATAACTTAGAATATGTCTTTCTTCATTTATTTTTAGCACCGAGATCTTTCATATCAAACCACACAGACATCTGAAACTTTAATTACTTGATCGTTGCCTTTCACTTTCCAATCAGTTATACGTCTTGAACTTAATAGTGCTTTATGTTTGTCTTAGTTTTTAGCTTCTTCTGAAGTACACATTTTTTGATCCGTCTTGTTATTGGCAATGCTACGTTTCAGACATATGGCGAGTTAGATGCATTGGATTTGACATCCTTGGTGATTGTCTCAAGCCATACACGGACTTGTTAAGCAGAAATCTCAATTGGATTCCTATTTCTGTTTGCAACCTGTAGATTTTCTCATTCCATTTTTGTTATGCAATTGGACTATCTTCGTCTGCAACTCATACTAGACTGCAGGAAATAAATGTGTGATAACTGATAAGCTTTGAAAACGATTTTTTTTAGAGGTATAGTGTGTTACAGTAGGAGAAAATACCTATCCTAAGTTGATAGTCTTCAGGACCTAAGAGAATCAAACATTGCATAGGACTTTCTAATAAGCTCTTGTACTTCTCTGGTTCTATTGCGTCTTGGAATTCTTGAAAAAACTCTCGCAACCCACATGATTTCTTCCAAGAGGTAACTGTACCAGATCCCAAGCTATTGTTTGATATAGTCATGTACTTGATCAGCTGCTTTAGTCGTAGATGTTCTGATCCAAGACAAGCTCTCCTGTGAACACAAGATTGTTTAATCTATCATATACTTGATCGGTCACCACTTTAGTTGTATTGAATGTTTTGAGTAAACAAGGTTGTAATACAGAAATACATGAGTTTGACTATGCATCTTAGTGATTCTGGATCGCTAGGAGGTTTGGGGGATCAATACTCTAGATGCAGGTGTTTAGATGTGTTATATGGGTAATGTGGAAGCAATATGAAACCTAAGAATGCAGAGTCATAGAGGATAATATTAGATGCTGGAACATACAAGTTTTATTACATGTGCGCATCTAAGATGTAACATTTGACACACTCTAAGCAAAGAGGAAGATGTAGAGGACTTAGTTTATCTTACTACTTGATCCTGAATTGCTATCTGCACCATGGTACAAATCTGCTGACACCTAGGATTTCAACTATGCCGTTAAGGCTTAGAATAAATTCTGGAGCTTACGGATGAAGTCGAACAATTTGGGCTTCCACAGCTGTGACAGGGGCACCTGGATGATTGGCTTGATCTGCTAAATGGGTGTAGTGATTGTTTATAGGTAGTTTTGCCATGATGCTGAGCTTTGTTGAGTTGCACAACTATCGCAAATGCATTGTGGTGCAGTGTCTCCTGTATGGACTGCTTGTTCGCCGAATGTACCTGTATGCATAGTTACCAAGTTCGGAAAGTTCGAATCTGTTTGGACATGGGCAAAAAGATCTAGAAGAGTTCCCGAAAAATTCGGAGAAATTCCGTTCGGTTCGGTATGGTATCGAATACATATAAATTATTCAAAAAATTTATAACTGAATAATGTATCCATACTTGCTTAGACAAATCAATCACACATACAAATGACATAAACATACAAGTGTACTAAAGTCTTAATGCATATAAATCTATAGCAAAATCCATACCAAACTATGAGACATAAAAGTTAAAGCTATGACAGACATTGAGAAATGCATAGTTCAGAGTTCGTGAGTCTCATAGTTCAAATAACATTCAAAAGTTCATTGTTCAGACATAGTTGATAGAGCCTATAGCGATCAGACACTGATCCAATGCTCAAACTCAAAAGTTTCAAGCATTAACCAAAAATAAAAATGCAATTTTAAACATTTGCAACATCAAATCCTGCTTCTACATCAAAAGTGTCACTAGCATCTTCATCTAATATTGCAGCAGTAGGGTCATCATCAACAACATTTTCTTCATCTCCAAAACATGCTTCTCCCAAGCAAGAGTTGTCATCTTCATTTGCAAGAGAGTGAGTAAGCAATCGTAAATTGCTATGCACAAAAACAAGATTAGAGAGTTTTTGAGCCCCTAAGCGATTTCTCTTGTTTGTGTGGATTAAATCATGTGTACTCCAATCTCTTTCACAAGTAGAAGCACTAGAACATTAGCTGAAAATTCGCACGGCAAGCTTCTGCAAATGTGGAGTAGAAGACCCATAAGTCTGCCACCATTTAGATGGTTCCCATGTCATCCTACTTGCCCTTGCTTCTTTTTCACTGAACATTTTGAGTTGGTTCTTGAAAATAGTAAGTTGTTCTCTTGCTTTTTCCTTCTCATCCTCATCATGTACCAACCTGTCTATGGTTGCAAGTATACCTCTCTTTATCTCCTCATCTGCATCATGATCTACCTCTACTAATTTAGGATCCAAATAACAAGCTGCTGCATGTAGAGGACGGTGTAGCATGAACCATCGTTTGTCCACTATTTCCCAAATATGCTTGACTTCTTCAACATCATTTGCTAGTATCTTTTGGATTTCTTCTTTTGCTCTATCCATGCCCTCATATACAAAACTCATGCATGGCTGATTACCATCAACCATTCTCAAAATTCGAACAAGTGGCTCAAAGACATTTACAACCTTCTTAGCAACATCCCAAAATGTGTCCCCTAAGATAATTTTTTCAATTTCTTTTGAATGGGTTTCCTTGGAAAGCTTTGACTCTGTCCATTCATCTGTAACCACCACTTTTCTTAATGCTGTCCTCTCCTCTACCTCCCTTTGCAAAGTAATGAAGTTGGTGGCAAATCTTGTTTCAGCAGGGGAAAGAAGCTCACGTTTTGCAAAAGAACGATACAAGTTCAATGTCAACCGGTGATTGAGGACAAACTTAGAGATTTGTTTTCCTTCAATCACAATATTGCTTACCCATTCTATTTTTGATAGATCTTCAAGCAAAAAATCTAACACATGGGCTGCACAAGGTGTCCAAAAATATGAGGAAATCTATCCATGAGTATCTCTCCTGCTCCTTTGCAATTGGCTGCATTATCCGTAATAACTTGAACAACATTATCTTCTCCTATCTCCAAAATGGCTGATTCAATGCATTTGGAAATGAAAAGAGAAGTTTTTTGCTCATTACTTGTATCAATAGATTTTATAAACATTGCACCTTGAGGAGATATTGCCAAAAGATTTAGGAGTGGCCTTCGCCTTGAATCTGACCATCCATCACTTACTATTGTGCAACCTGTTCTTTTCCAACTTTTTTTCATTTCATCTAGCTCACTAGCTATAGATGACACCTCTTCAAGAAGACTAGTTCTTAGTCTTTCATAACAAGGCAATGTGTAACCCTTGCCAAACTCAATTGCTACATCCATGAAAGACTTGAAATGTGGGGAACGAATTACATTGAAAGGGATGGCCTCTGCATAAAACAATCTAGCTGCCAACCTGTCTACCTCATGTTTGTGTTGTGGCCTCCAAATGGACTTCAATGAACCTTTTGACTTTTCCACTTTGCTTGCACTTGCACTTCCGTCTAATAATGGTGATGGAGACCGATTTGAATTGTTGAAGGAGCCCATTTGTGAGATAAGAGTGTTGGATTTTAGCCTTCTTTGCTTCTGAAGCTAATGCTCCAACACGACTCGCATTAAATTTAGCTTGAACTCGATGTATGAAATCTTTGTATTCACCTTCCTCTGAATTCACATTTGCTATTGGACATTGCTTGACATCTTTGGATCCTCCCAAGTAATGGTACCGAACTCTAGTTACACTGCCTGTAATATTCCCATTGCACAAGGTGCATCTCATATGTAGTTTATTACCATCTTTTAGGACGATGTATTTCATCTCCACAGAATGATTGCTGCTAGACATCTTGACCCACTTTTCTTTTCCTTTACCTTCCAATTTCCAACTATTCTCTGAAGCTGCAAAAACAAATATTAGGACAATATTTTTTAATTTTTTTACATACTAACAAATTAATAAAATTACGGTTTAATTTATAAATAAATATTATTATATTACAATATACTCAATATTGCATACGATGGGAATCGTATGCAATATTTATTATTGAGTATATTGTAATATAATAATATTTATTTTTAAATTAAACCATTAAATTAAAATATTACAGACTATTCGAAGTGCAATAGATATTATTATTTAGTAAATAATATTTAGTATTTACCAATTACCACCAAGTTACCAACCGTAATATATATTATTAATAATTATAATTTATTTAGTAAATAATATTTACCTATTAGGCTATTACCAATGGCAATTAACAATTAATAAATTATTGTGATTTTCATTTCGAAAACCATATTCCATTGGACCATTCCACTCGCAGTTAATATTTTTTTTTGGCAAATTTGCACTGAACAGTGAATACTGATTTCGCGTTTTATAGTTTTGAAATTTTGCAGGGTTCGAGCACTTACCAGTTACCAGGATGCGCTCGTGGAGACCTCCAATGGCTGTGTTCGGGACTGTTTTGCCGCTTTGCGTGTTTGGGGCTGTTTTACTTTTGCCGGGACTGTTTCATGTTTTTTTGCTTCGCGTGTGGTTAATGATTCCACTTACTCTTTTAGGGTTTCGACTTACATTTTTAGGGATTTTGCTTACGTTTTTAGGGTAAAACGTTTTAATTTTTCAACTAAAAAACATTTTAGTCAAACCTCCGAATATTACAAACCGAACAAGTTCGTTTTTTCTAAAAAGTTCGCTCCGAACCTGCAATATGGGGAGTTAGATTGACCCCAACAATCACTCGATAGAGTGAACTTACGACCGAGCGCTGCACTACATCTCAGACTCCATGTAGTTCTAGTGAGTGTGTGTAAGAATCGTGCCCTAGGATTCCCTTGTGCAAGTGCACTTGATAGCGGGTTAGATCTAGAATGTAACAATGAATGTGTGGATGGAATAATGAACTTCCCCTTCCTATGCAGTGTATGCCGAAAATGCAAGTCCCTTGTCCCTTGAATGGATGCCAAATGTATGCTTTGAAGTGCTTTAGGTGCCTTTTGGATGCAAGCTTAGGTGATAGTAATAATGCTTAGAGCTTGGTCCTTTATTTTGAACACATGACTATGTATTTATATGATTCCCTTGTTTGAATTTCATAATTGACAACTGGAAAACCGACCCATAAGTGAAAAAGATGCCCAAAAGATAAAAGAGACCCAAAAGGAGTGAGTAAGGTACGAAAGGGTCAGGGGCATCCAGAGGGGACATGGGCGCCTGGGTGCTCCTGTCCTGGCTGGGCACTGGTGTCTGGAGCCATAAAAGATAAATAAGTAAAATACCGACTGGGCTGTAGGGTGTGTAAGACCAAATAGAAAACAAGAAACAAAGAAAAGAGGCCAAAGATAATCGTCAATTACTAGTTTTCTTGCTTAGGAATCATATGAATGCTAGTATGTGTTTAGGACCTAGAAATGTACCCAAGTGCGTGATTTTGTGTCTACATTTGCCCCCACTTTATGTTGTTGAGTGAATACTCGATAACATAAAGTAGATAAGAGATGCGTACCTGATAACCATGTAGAGTGTGCAGTGAAATGCGTGCCGAGTGGACAAGTGAAGCGTGAAATGATGCAAAAATGAAGCGTGGAAACTAGGAAAGGAAAGTGACCTAGGGGTGAAGTGTATGCATTGTATCATGTTGTACATTGTTGTATTGTGCTTGTTGCTGCTTCTTGTAAGGACAAACCTGCAAAAAGAAGAACAAGAATGTAGTCAAAGTCCCGTATATGATAAATCAGAGAAAAATGTGCATAGGTATGTAAAAGTGTGTAAAAGGAAAGTGTGCACCTGATGTAAAAGAGTGTAAAAGGATAGAAAAAGTGTCTTAAAATGTTGTGTAGAATGAGTTTTTTGGGCGATCTCATGCCAAGAGCGAGTTTTTTGGGTGATCTCACGCCAAATGTGAAGTTTTTTGGGCGATCTCACGCCAAGTGCGAGTTTTTTGGGTGATCTCATGCCAATGAGCAAGTGTTGGGGAGAGAGGTCTAGTGTTACTCTCCTTCCATGACTCTGCTCGATAAACACCACTGCAGATGGTGTGTCCCTGCTTTGTTCCTGTTGTCCGAATTTGTTCTGAATTATACCAATTGAACTGAATGTAGGAGATAAATTGCATATTCTATTTACTGGAGGACTATGCCTGATACTGTCAAACTGCTCTGAAGGCTTATGTGAACTGTGCTGATATGAGAAATTGATTGTGTGTGCCCCTAGGACATTAGTGCCTAAGGGAGGACACAGGCACCCAGGCACTCTTGTCTGAGTTTGGGCACTAGTGTTTGTGTTGTGATTTGAGGACCCAAGTCAGATTTTAGGTCGTTTGTAACTATGTTCCTGTTATGATTCTGTGTTGTACTGTACTGTTGTTGTAGCTCTGAGCTGCTGTATGGGGTGATTTGTTCACCCAATGTATGCCCCCTCGTTTGGGGTGCATGCAACATCAATAGGAGTGTGTGGCCCAAAGAGAGGACCTGATGCTGATCTGAAATGATCCCTACAGGGGGAAGGGGATGTGCATGGTAGAAACCAAGGCACATGCAAACAAAGTGGCTAGTAATATGTGTTAGTACAAAAAGTAGCAAGCATGTAATAGAAGAAAAATGTAACAAGCAAATGTGCATACAAGATAGACCGCGAAAAGTGGGTTTCAAACATGGGACATCACTCACAATGTCACAAGACAATTAGGGCTGAAGTGGCCAAAAGCATACAAGCAATGATCAAACAAGACATAGGGCATAGCCCGCAAACAATGACATACAATAGCAAACAATACCAAGCAAAATGTATCAGACAACCATGGTGGCATATAGTCTTGCAAAGAAAATGCTACACATGAAGCACCTGTTAGCATGTTAGAAAGATAAAAGTATGTCAAAGCGTGTATAGATCAATGGTAAAGTAGTGTGCTAGTAAGAAAGAAGTAGTGCATAATGAAACAATAACACCTGTAGTGTGTGAGAAAGTAGATGCCCCCAGGAGCCTCGGTGGGACTGGTAAGAGGTACAATGCCAAGCATCATTGTCAACGTGTAAGGACCTATAAGAGATTTGCATTCACTCTAAAAGACCAAGTGAACGCGCATGTGTATATAGAAAATATATTGACATACTAAGTATCCATCTAGCATGGGAAACAAAGTGTACATGTAAGTATAAGCAAGCAAGAATAAGTGCAACCAAGATATGTAATATGTTGTGTATGAGTGGGATGGAATGGTATGCAATGTGAATGTGATAGGAGCAGTGTGCCCCCTAGCAGATGTGAATGAGTATGAGATGAGGTTCATTTATAAAAGACCCCTCAACAATCAAGAATGAACCATAGAACAAGAGTGCGTCATCGGGAAATGGTTTGAAAATGTGATGCTAGAAAGATAGATCATGAAGCATAGAGCATGAAAAGTGAATGGGGTGAGGTTCATTTCAGATTTAGACCCTCAGCAGTCGAGTATGAACCATGGAACTAGAGTGCGTCATAGGGTAATGACGATACAATGCATGTATCAAAGGGTTTGATTGATGCTTAGAAAGATGAAACATGAAGCACAAAGCATTAAGTGTGATAGTAGATGTTAGAGACAATTGATAGTGCTAGAAGGGGGGAAGTGCGATGCCCCCCAAGTGTGTGAGTGATGGAGATCTATTGACGATGAAAGAAAGACATTGCGATGGTGATGGGGCTTGAAATGTGTCTTGGCCATCAATATAAGGAATAGTTTGTTTGACAAAATGAATTGGACGCGGAAGTGGAGTAGGATGGAGAGGGATCTTGAATGGTGGTAGCTTATGTGGGATTGATAATGTTGTAGAAGACTTGAGAGGAGGAGGGGTTGGAACTGATTTTTAGAGGAGGTTGCTTAGTTGGAGTTGGTAATGTTGTAGAAGACTTAGAGGAGGAGGTGATGGAGGATGGACCTTGAGAGGAGGTTGCTTAGTTGGAATGGGTTGGATAGGCAGCGCTTGACTTATGGAAGAAGGAACATTAGAATGATGGAATGATGCTCATTAGACATAGATGAATCAGATTTAGGAACCCAATTGGGATGTAGCAATTGGAGATGAACATGTAGCAGCATTTTGTGTAGCAAATGAAATGAGACCATAATGCTTAAGGTGGCCAATTTTTCGTTTTAGAGCATAACAATCATTTTCATTATGTCCATTAATTCGATGATAATTGCAATATGGGTGACCTTGGTATTTTGCAAGTTGATAAGGAGGATACAATGAGTAGATGACAAGTTGATCAATTGATGAGTGAGGAGTTGAGGAAGAATATCATGTTGCTTAGCATTGAGATCAAACTTGAGAGGTGTGGGTAGTGGTAAGACTTGGGGTTCACTGATATGAGCACATGTAGAAGTCATAGAAGTAGAATGAGATGTAGAAGAAGAACTAAGCATGGGCTTGAGAAACATCCTTGAGATGTTGGATTTCAGCTTTAAGAGATGTAATCATTGATTCCATATCTTGAATTTTGTCTTGAAATAAAGAATGTAAAGCTTGAATGGACTCTGTAAGATGGGTTGATTAGATGGAGGATTAGGAGTGATAGAGTCATCAGATAGATGATCGAAGATGACACTTACTTGAGTGAAGGTGGCGTATCGCGAGGGAGATACATAGTGTCTAGGGTTTTTTGGAGAGCATCTTTGCAATGTGGGTGCATTTGAAGCAATTCATGCAAGGAGATTTGAGGATTTTTAGGAGCCATGAGAGAAGAATAAAAAGATGAGGATCCAAGTGTATTCGAATGCAGGGTTCACCAAATGATTTAACAAAAATTGAATTAATTAAACCTAATATTGCAGAGTAACATATGATAATAAATGCTAAAATACAAATTTAACACAAGCAATAAGCAAGTAATATGAAACCCTAAGCAAGAGAGGATAGAAAGAATGACTTAGCTGATTTACGCTTGATCCTGGAAGTGTTCTGATTGGGAAAACTGCTAAACAGGAGGTGAATTGTTCGTAAATGCTCAGGATAAATTTGGATCTCACAGGAATGATGTCGGACATGGGCGCCCATGGCTAGACAGGGGCGCCAGGGTGCTGGAGACTCTACTAGGCGCTGTGACTGTGAAAATGGTCAGAACTTGATTTTTGTTGTGTCACAAGTGTCACAAATATTCTCTGTTGATCACCTGTATGTCACTGCTTGATCGCGAGGTACTGTAACCTGCAAAATAAATATCACCTACAAAACCCACAAACCACATCAAATCTAAAAAATAAAGATGCAATATGGGGAGTCAGACTGACCTCGATGGTCACCCGACAGAGTGAACTTACGACTGAGTGTTGCACTACATCTCAGACTCCATGTAGTTCTTGTGAGTGTGTGTAAGAATTGTGCCCTATGATGCCCTTGTGCAAGTGCACTTGATAGCGGGTTATATCTAGAATGTAACAATGTATATCATGTGTGGATGGAATAAAGAAACTTCCCCTTCCTATGCAGTGTATGCAAAAAATGTAGTCCCTTGTCCCTTGATTGAATGCTAAATGGATGCTTTGAAGTGCTTTAGGTGTCTTTTGAGTGCAAGCTTAGGTGATAGTAATAATGCTTAGAGCTTGGTCCTTTATTTTGAACACATGACTATGTATTTATATGATTCCCTTGTTTGAATTTTGTAATTGACAACTGGAAGGCCGACCCATAAGTGAAAAAGATGCCCAAAAGATAAAAGAGACCCAAAAGAAGTGAGTAAGGTGGAGAAAGGGTCAGGGGTGCCCAGAGGGGACAGGGCGCCTGGGCAGCTCCTGTCTTGGCTGGGTGTTGGTGTCTAGAGCCATAAAAGATAAATAAGTAAAATACCGACTGGGTTGTAGGGTGTAAAAGACCAAATAGAAATAAAGAAGACAAAGACAAGAGGCCAAAGACAATCGTCAATTACTAGTTTTCTTTCTTTAGGAATCATATGAATGCTAGTATGTGTTTAGGACCTAGCCACCTGTGCAGAACATTTTGCGTAGGAATCCTCTGTCAATTCTCTGAAGACCACATTCTAGCTATAGGCTATTCGCTGTTTTAGGATTCCATAACTTGTACCCCTTAAACGCAATTTCCATATCCAATGAAGATGCATTTTCAGATTTGTAGTCGAGCTTTGTCCTCTTTTTCTTTGGAATAATACATACGCGTCACAGTAAATGATCCTCAAGTGTTTCAGGGATGGTTTCTTACTACAAGCTTCTTGGTAAATTCATATCCTTAAAAAGTGTTGATGATGGTGGGCGATTCACTCAAGTAACAAGCAGATACTGGCCCTGCTTTAGCCAAAAAATTATGCTTCAAGCGCGCACCACTTAGCATATTCAAGGCTTTATCCATCAATGTTCTTCTCATCCGCCCTGCGACTCCATTTTGTTGTGTGTATGTTGCCTTATTGTCTTTCTATCCCGCATTGTTTAGAGAATTTCTTGAGTTTCTTTGAACATAATTCTCCCTTATTGTCCATGCTTGTGACCTTAATCTTCTTTTCCTTTTGATTCTCCACAAGGGCTTTGAACAAGCAAATTGAATTTCTTGAGAACTTCATACTCTTCCAGTTAGAAGGTGTATCCAAGTGTTCATTGGAAAAGGCATCTATGAAAGACACATGGTAGCTCGACTTTTCCTAGGGATGGGAGTTTGACCGGCCCGAACACATCACTAAGTATCACCTTTGTGGGGAACGTGATGCTCAACTCTACTTGTCATGCAAACAATGCTTCCAAAAGTCCCAAGTCCAAAGGGCCATTAGTGCATCCCTTTCACCTTTCTATGTTTGGCATTGCAATCAAGTGCGATCCCTTCTCGGCAATATGACCTAGCCTCTCACGCCAAAGCATATGTCTTCTCTATGAAGAAAGCGTGTTGTGGGTTTCTCATTAATTTTCTAACAGCCTCATAGAACAATAGTGTTGTTGCAAGTACCAATAATTGTACTTGCATCCATTTAAACAAGGTTCTAATGTGCAATTCTCTTGTGAACACCATGCCTCCAAGCACCATTTTACAACTATCCTTGTTGAATGACACCTGCATACCAATATCACACATCAAGCCAAAACCAAATTTCTCACAATACCAGGAATATGCAGAACACTAAGGAGAGTCTTGGTCCTCCCATCTTGGAAGAGTTCATTGATCCACAGTTTGGTGATAGAGTTATTTCCTAGAAAGATATTACCACCATCATATTGCTCATATGATAGGAGGCTGTAGAATTTGTCGACCATGCATCGGTACATGCACGTAGCACTCTCAAGGATGCCAAGTGCGCATCTCCATTTTCATCAATGAATTTCTTTTCACCCGAGGATGAAGCATTTATGTGGTTTGCTCTTTTCCACCTTCACTATTGCAATCCCTCTAAAATCTCCTTTGTTGCCACAGTTCCAACATTTCTTCAAAGGGCTCTCTAGAGTCTTAAGATCTGCCTCTAGACTACTTGCATGCTGCTTAGATCTCTGCTTGCTATTTCTCCTGCAATCTACCTTGCACAACTAATGCCTAATCATTGGTTTGATGATCTTTAGTAAACTTGTGCCTCATTTCCTCTGGTGATAAGGCTGCAACAACCTCATCCATTTTTAGCTTAGATTTGAGGTGCTAGTAATAGTTCATTACTAGATTATCTCAAGAGTATGGCAAAGAGCATAGAAGCATAATATGCCTTTGCTTCATCATCCTTAATTTTATATCCACAGGCAATAACTGAGTAATCACAATATTGAAGGCATTGAGGTACTCTGTTAACTGAGTCATCATCATTCATTCTTAAAGAATATAGCTTCTTGCGCAAGAATAGTTTCTTGACCAAAGATTTAGCCTGTACAACATTCCAAACTTATCCCATAAACCCTTTTCTGTCATTTCATTAGTTACATTCAGTAAAACTGAATCTGATAGCAACAAAGTATGATAAATCTTTTAGCTTTCTTATCGACCTCACTCCACGCTTCTAGTTTCATTCACCTATGTGCTGCTACCGACACAACGACCTACTGATCTTTATCTGTCGAGAGATCTTCCATTTTGAGTTTCCATAACTCAAAATGTTTTCCATTGAGCTTGCCAATCTCTATTCTCGTGCTAACCGATATTTTCTATACACAAGATGTTCTATAGTGCGAAAATCCCACTTAAACAACCACTTAAGGCAGGAAAAGCCAACTGTTACCGAGATCTAACCAAAGCTTTGATATTATTAGAATATAAGGCTTATAATCTAGCATTAAGTTACTATTAGCTGAGTATTAACTAATAAAGGGTTGTAACCACTTCAACCATTTTGTAACTGTCTCTTACATAATAAAATGACGGACACACAATGAATAATGTGTGCATTTCAATTCTTTTTCATTCTTTCTCTCTCCACATATCCTAACAATGGTATCAGAGCCCTGGGTGCTCAAAGGGATCTGCAAAACGAGGAACAAGAGTTTGAAAGATATCCAGTTTGAGCAAGGGCACATGACAAAAGTTTCAAGTTTCAACAATTTTCAGTTGCAAAGGATGAACATTTAGAGTATTTTCGAAGGATCTAGTGCACAAATAAAGTCATGAAAGCACAAACTCACAGTCGCTTACAAAGATACAATCTAAATCTATGAAACATGAATTTCAGAGCGCATTTACAGTCGTGAATATCAAAAGGCATCTTCAATGCAAATCGCGATTCAGGTGTTTTGAAGGGCACAAGCTACGAGTTTCAAACTGTTTTAATACAGTCGCCAAAGAGTTTTAGATAGTTCGCTAGTTGCCAGAAAAAGGGCAAAAATAATTGAAGGTGATATTTAGCACATTTCAGTCTGCAAAAGGCACAAAATAAATTACAATTGCAAAAGGCACAAGTTTTGTGACACAAAAAGAAGGGGTAAATGCATTTTTTTCCAAGTCGTGATAGTTGCAAGGGGACAATAGAAGGAGATCCAGATGCTAGGGTTCTCGTTGATAAAAAGATAGACGTTTGATATTCGTGCTAGGGCACGGATTGAATTTTTGTAGCCGTAAAGATGGTTAAAAGCAAAAATGAGGTTGTCTTCATAGTTATGTTTTTGTCGTGTCAGAAACCACCCTACAACGGACAAGGAAACACCATATATTTGATCCCACTGCTGTTAGTGTCTATTCTCACTGAAGGGAGCAACTCATACTTATGGCTGGTGGAATTTCGAGCTGTGTGGGCATCCCGTTGTGTCCAAGAAAGTCAAGTTTTATCAAATCTTTTCTCAATGTATCCATCAAAGAATCTTTCATTTGGGTTGTTGGATTTGGGTCCCTTACCCGATGTTGCTTCAAAGGTTGGAAGTACATTGGGTGCATGGAACTGTAGATGTCAAGCCAATGATGTCAAGGGAAATCTCAAAGGCATACCAAACGACGTTAATATGGCCATTGTTGAACATCCACCGGATGTTGCCTTTAGGATGAGGTTCTGATTGTCATTGTATATATCCATCTTTGCTTTGTATAGCTCTTTGTAAATATCTTTTGTATCAATATGATGTATCGTTCGAAAAAAAAATTCAAAAATTATGAATTAAATTATCGACCAGCTGAAAAAGAAATTTTTGGTAATAATCAATATATTTCAAAAATGTCGAGCATTATTAGTACCAGAGGAATTTGCAATCAAAACAGATATCAAGAGTTTCAAATGGTTCATGCCTAAACCAATCTCAACCCAACTTTGTAGAGGACGATATGCATGGCGGAAAGATGTATCGTTGCAATATACGTTTCATGTACGATACATTCCAGGTAAAGCTGATAGTGCGCTGATGGACCTACCAGAGAATTGGGTATCCTTCGCATGTTTCGTATTGATGGCGCACCTAGTTGTCAAAGTTATCAAGAACCTGACTAATCTCAACTCTCAGAGCCAATTGTAGATATTTGAATAAACAGTTGGTATGCTAATAGGTGGATTTCTGAGATTAAGAACATTATCTACAACGTGTATATTTGGACCCAATAATGACATGCATAAGATGTGTTTGTTGCTGAAGCATTACATTTAGAAGACAAACCTATTTGAATAGAACCAGCTTCACCAAAAAAAATTGATGTGGTTATCAAGGAACTGTCAAACACAAGATTGGTGGCAAAAGGAAAATCAAGACTCCTCCAACTTGCAAACCTTAGCGCCATCAACCGCATCTACGTTGGTTGCTATCCATTTCAGAACCATGTGGATGATTATGACAGAGTGCTTGGGCCAGAAATGAATGCATTTTTCAATAAACTCCATACCGTAATCAGCACGGGAAACAAAATTGCTTGATGGAATATCAGCAGGGTCCAGACAATTATTAAATTCCAAGGGCAGAATTACACCTACAACATAGATTTGAGAGTAGTCATATCCAACGCAAAAGTAGTCATAGATAATGCAGATGTCTAAAGACAGAATGAGTGTGATATGGTTGTCAACAGAATCTTATGTCTGATCATCCGTGCTGTCCATTACTAAAATACTTGAGTTATTCAGACTTTAATCGGTGTCTTGTTTGAAAAAGGCCCATCAAGTACTCATTAGATGATAGTGGGAATAACATTCGTAAAGTTACTTTCCCTAGACACCAACAAACGTATTGCCATGACCCGCAGGTACTTTATTTATCTATGCGTTTTGTTATATTTTTAAAGTATGGTTTGAAATCCGACTCTTTCATTCTTGCCTATGTATGCATGTGTAAATCATTGCAAAGGCATCGAGAAAATCGAAAGAAGTCTTTGTAATCTTCCTTTAAGATTAATATTGAAGCCTCAGGCCAGCAGTCTGTCGTAACTATTTTTTAAGCTTTGTTTAGATCAGTATTGTATCCCAGACCTCTGCATCTGATATGCATGTCAAGTGGGAATTATAATATGGATCCATGTTCATGTTTATGGCCGTATCCAAACCATTTGGGACATATCCGTAGGCATAGTAGGATCATATCTGTACTACCCATATTTTTGCCTACAAGGTGCCATATCGGTGATGTAGTATATATGGATAAATGCCTCCCAAAATACATATTCATTTTTTTTCTGTGTTAGTTTGTCTGAAGTATAGGGATTCCATGGCCCTTGTTTATGTCCATAAGTTTCACAAAGTTTATATTCTTCCCTTATTCCGAATCTCAAAAATTGGTGACTATAGGATTGTCATATGTATAGGGAATCCATGGCCCTTAGGTATACCCATGAGTGCCGCAAAGTTCCTATAATTTCCCTTCTCAAAAATTCAAAAAATGTATGAGTTAAGTGATGCAGGCCTAAAGATAATTAAATTTAATATTTGCATTGTGTATAATTAAATGAATTCATTATTTGAATTAATATCCTCAAAATATGCAATTATTAAGGATAAAGTGACACTTGTAATTGGTTGGTAGTTTAGGTAGTTATTCAACTACCTTTACAGCCATGTTTTGCATATAAGACTTGAATGATATTGAATAAAGGTTCTTCTCTGATGGCTTGCAACTTTATGTGCTGTACCTTTTCAGGAGTATTTATTTATGTAAATGAAGGTAAACTTTATTGTGTGAAGATCAAATATCTTTATATAAAAGGTGTAATGGTATTCCTTGCAAAGTCATCTTTGCTGCTTGTGAAAGGTTGATTATGGTCCCTCTACCATTTCCAGCTGTGTAATTCTGCATGTTTTGACTAAATTTCTGTTGTGGGGCTATAATGGTGAACTTTGTATCACCTACATGTAGGTAAATTTGGAGAAGACTTTCTACTTCCAGACGGTCTCTCATGTCCCCCTCACACACCAGTTACCCATTTTCATTTGCACGAGAGGAGAAACTTCTATCTGATTTCTGATTTTCCTACCATTCATACTCTTGCCTTTATTCTGCTGTGGGTTTCTCATCCTTTTTCATTTTATTTGTAGTTTTATTCCTTTTATCCTTTCTGGTTATAAGTACAATAAATAAAATTAAAAACCTTATCGTACGAGGGAGCTGCCCCTCTCAATCGTAGAAAGAAATCGCTCATTTCATGGTGATCTTCCCATATCTGTTGCACTGTTTTTTGGCTGTCCATTGGCTGAGTCATCAAAATTATTTGAAGGGCTCCAGCAACAAAGTATAGCTAACAATTCTACAAAGACCTAATTGGTCAAGAGCTCCCATATATGTCTTTTAATATTTTAATTAATATTTTAATCCTTCATCAGTGAAATCCTAGACAACCCAATGCTGGGCAATGGTAAAATCGGCAATGATTGATTATTTTGTTGAATTTGCTGCTTTGGATGCAGTCCGTTTGGTTTGAAGAACATGGAATCAAACTTCTCTAAAAGTGTATCTGACTGCTTGTTTGCAATCCTAAGGTTTGCACTAATGGCTCCAAAATAGGATTCTTTGGCTATATGAATGTAAATCAGTCACCTGGTTCTTTTGATTTGAATCTTTGCATGAAATAGTCAAATAGGTTCTCTCTTTCCTCATCCAGGTCTATGTTAACATCTTGCAGTTGTGGCTTAGACTGAAGAGTCACCTGAGCCACAAACAAATATTGATCAATATTTTCATTGGATCAGATTGTCTTCATTGCATCCTACTAATGTTTATTAGATAAAACATCGCATATAGTTGATATCACTGTAAAACTAGTGACATTTTAAGGTATGTCTCAACGTAATCAAGCTTGTAACGGTTGCCATTAATGAAACTATATGGAAGAGGGAAACAATTGCAGAAATGTAAACAAGTTTTTAACAGTTTCCTTCTTTAATAGGAAGTACATCCAGTAGATGAAAGGTGCACTAGAGGCACACATGGAATCATCCGAAGTTACAGTGCCTAATGGAATGAGGAATGAAGTGCATCTTCCAGCAGCCTAAATATAAAAGTTATCTAGTTGTTCATGCTAAATTGTTGATTTTTTGTCATATATGTTATATATATGGTAACTTGTAACATATATGAGTATGCCCACATCCTTCAAATTACACAAGGAGGCACTGTGTTAACTATATTTGAGATTCGTGAATATATCAGTTATGTTGTGCAAATAATAACGGAAATGTTTACACCCTGCAGGAGAAGTGTCATTACCTGGAGGTAAAATGGAAGAAGGCGATGCAGATGAATCTGAAACTGCTTTGAGGGAAGCCAAGGAGGAAATTGGTTTGGACCCTTCCCATGTTAAAGTCATGACTGTGCTAGAGCCCTTCCTGTCTAAGGTTGGTAACTGGGATAAAAAAATAAAAAATTCTTTGATTGCCTTACACAATTCTATGGAGTCTAATTTGATTTCCTTTAAGCAGCACCTTCTGAGAGTTGTACCTGTGGTGGGATTATTAACTGATAGGGAGTCATTTATACCAGTTCTAAATCCGGGAGAAGTGGATGCCATCTTTGATGCACCACTTGAGATGTTCTTGAAGGTTAGTATATAAATGCTTAACACATTTGTGGTTTGATAGGTTTCATATTAATTAAGCTCAAGCCAAACTAAGCAAAACTTTAAGATTTACTCTACATTAAAGAACATTGTATCTGTTTAAATATTTTGTTCTTTGATGGTTATGTTGATTGTTAGGACGAGAATCACAGGTCTGAAGAAACACAATGGATGGGTTTCAATTACACTCTGCACTATTTTGATTACAAAACTGGAAAAAAGAAATTCTTGATCTGGGGTTTAACTGCTGGCATCTTGGTGCGTGCTGCGTCTATTGTTTACCAACAGCCACCAGCATTTACGGAAATGATACTTGGCTCTAATAAAATCGAAAATGGAACTACTTCTTCTGGACATAATCCGAAAATATGAATCAAGATGAATTTTAAGATCTGTTATGTTTATTATATGATTAAAATGATTAAAATCGTTGACACAAAATTTGATGGTCACGTTAAGATATGTGTGAGAACAGCTATTTTTGTTGTCTGCATGGCACAAATGTTATTATCTCTGCATGCAATTGGAAGTGCATCAGAGAAAATTATATTTCTATTTGAAAAAAACACCCTCTTGCAACTAGAGTTTGCATTTCATGCATCTACCACTACCAGTGCGCATATAATGAGGTGTGAGAAGTGTTTGTTCCCATAATTAAAATTAAAAATGTAATCGTGCGCAAAAAGATTGTACAGTTGACAAATAACACAAATAAAAGGCCCAATTCTGGAAGGGCTAAGTCTTCCAAGTTTGCAACAAGTTGTCCAATGATGCTCTTTGGGGATGTTCCCATAATCTATGAATAATGCAGACTAAGTGAATTGCATCCCTCTTTCTGGAATCAGCTCCATAAGCTGGGGTCATAACAAGTGACCCTATGCCAAATGATTTGGTGTCGATGCTTGACAGACTTGGATGCTACTGTGAAATCCGATTGATCTCTCATGTAGCTTTTTTGAATGGGTATATTTTTATACTTGATGAGATATTAGGTGAAAGCACCTGATGCAGGTGTCAAGCAGGAGATAATCATAGAGGTCCTAAGTAGGCCAAAGTGCATAAGTCACCTCTTGAGACAATTGTTTTATAATTATAATTTCTAAAAATAATAATAATGAAATTAGGAGACAAAAACAAATTTTTAAATAAATAGATACAATTTGATAAATCCTACCCAACTAATCCATTTTACCATGGTACTGTTCAGCCTATCAGCACAAAACATATTCCCTTCAGCCCTACTTCAAAACAACTGTGAAAATAAAAACTACCAAAATGCAAAAAAGAAAATATGGGTAGGTTTGTTATTGACTGAGAAACGTTTAGACTTCACTAGCTTTATAGTAACCATCTTCATCATCACACGTTTTACTGCCTCCTACTTGCTTGACTCATTTTCTACCGATCTCTTTCTCTTGCTGAGAGCAGATAATTGAGATCATTCTAACTTTGAACACCATTCTGAAATATCTGGAGACTGGGAGAAAAGTAATTGTTGGATCCATATGTATCTGAAGGTCCAGCAACAAATAGATCAGAATATCCCTTGCGTGGATCAATATTAAGTCCTTAATGTTGGTGCCTGGCTAACACATCTGCTTTTAGGCTGTAACAAATACTACTACACATTTCTGTATTTATGCCCATGTTAGCGTTTATGCTGGAGTTCACCCAAGCCATTTTTGGTGCACCTTTATATGTATCTTTTCTGTACTTGGGCAGCATATAAATTGTTTGTATTGTGGAATAGCATATCATTGCTCCAACTGCTGCACTAATATTCTTCCTCTTGTTGTGGTCATCCCGATTGCCATGCCACTGATGGAGTCGAGGAATTTTTTGTAAGGTCCAGCATTATATGGATTATATGTTGATCCCAGCTGTGGTTGTTGCTCAAGTAATCCCTCTGCTTCTGTTGGGCTATTGCAGATGGTGATAGCCAAAATTGTATGGTGTAGGAGAGAGTGGATGGGTTGCTTCTTGCTGAACTCAAATTTGCCATTCTCATTTGTTATCCTAAAATTTGAGCCTAGGTGAAAATTTTGAATACCAAAGTTAAATTGGTTGCAATCAATCCATGTCAGTAATTCTAAGTAAAAGTGTTTTTCAAAGTTTTATGAACCTAAAAGAACACAAAATTTGTCCAAATTTTGTGAAAATTTGCAAGATCAGACTTTTGGAACTTTCATGCAGTTGCAAATTGCTGAACCTTCAAGTTGCGATTCTCTACCCTTCATTGGGTTTTCGATGAATTGAGGTTATAGAGAATCAGGGTTTCGGAGATTCGGAGTAGTAGAGCAATTGAACTGCTAACTGCAAGATGACCTTCGATTTCTGATTCCCCGACTCATTCATCGGAAATTTGGAGACTTTAGGCAAAAGAGTTGCAAATCGCAAATGTGTCTTTAGTTTTTGATTTCCACAATAATTGCATCTTTGAAAGGACCTTTCATGCATGAAGTTTGCTGGTAGTTCTGTGGCTATAAAATTGCATTTTTTCCTTTGTCATTTTCACATGCCACTCTTATAATTTTTTCCTTAGCGTTTGCCCCTGTGTTTTCCGCCGTTGTCTTTTTGATTTGCCTCTAGTTTCAAGTATGATTAGTTCTCCCTTTGGCATTCCTCAAATCCTTTGAATTTCTTCTAGGTGTTTTTGGAGAAAGTTCATCTACTTTAGATTCAAAACCCTAGGCCATTTTCTAGCATGGTTGTTTTTGGGCTCTAGAGATTGTTTCAACAAAGCAAACTCTAAAAAGCAATAAGAGATTTTTAGGGCTTTTTAGGGTTTTGGAAGGCAAAAACTCCTACTTCCTCGTTGCCAAAAAGAGGTCAAAACTTTGCCTCAAAGTTTTTGGTTGCTTTTGCAACTCAAATCTTCACCTCGACGATTCCAATTGCTTTTGCAAGTCAAATATTTACCATAGAACTTCCAGTTGCTTTTGTGGGTCAGATCTTCGTTAGAATTTTCAAATGTAGAAGTAGGTTTAATCTCTGCCCCAATCATCAACAAAGTGCAAAGTCTTCTAGGTGTTCAAGCAGGTGCTTTTTACCGATTTGCTCATTTTGGTTATTTTTCAGCATACATGTTAGATAATCCCAAAGAAGAAAAATACGTACTAGTTTCACCGTGTCACCCCACCTTTAATTTGAAGTCCAATGTTGACAAACTTTTTGATCCCAACCTATGCCAAATTGACCTTAGCGAGTTTTGGGCTAAAAATAGGGAGGTTTTGAAGTTTGATTAGATTTAGGGAATATACAATAGCGGACTTCTTCAAATTGCAACATTCCCAACCTTTGTCCAATGCCCTAAACTAGTAACATGTGCTAGTAATTATGACAAAGAACATAGAGAGGTAAAATACCCTCAAGGCGAGTATGTATTTCACTACATCGCTGGTCATTAACTCATGTAGTATCTAAAAAAAAGTATGTGTTTCACCTAGCTCCTGAATACATTGAAGCCTTGCTAAAACTATGCTGATCTCACCCTTGAAACCACTCAACATTTCTGGGTTGACAATATTGCCTCATGCACTAAAGTGATGAATAAATATTGGCTTGAGAAGCCTAAAGTTGCGTCAACTAGATTGCCCAAGACATTGATGGATTTGGATTTCAAGATGGAAATCAATGATATTATCACACTTCTAAATAAGGTAGTCGGAAATCCTTTGGCTCAAGATTTCTAAGGATGGATGCATCAATACATCTGGACATTTCATCAAAGTAAACAACATATCGATTGTGCATAATTAATCAACAATTCCATCCACAAACAATTATGTGAGGTGCATATAACTAACAAATTCTACACGACCTTCTGTCCTAGTATATGGTGTAGGCAAAGAAGATTTTTTCCAGGATTAACTGAAGTGGGTTAGTTGAATTCCTCAAAGGTCTATGAATTCTACTCTCAATTCACAGTTGAAGCTAGTCCTTCACATTTTCGCCACACCAATGATGCTTTCTTTATTATGTCATCGGGATGTTTGAGGCGGAGCAATTTAACCCCACGCTCTCAATTGTAGCCACTATCGAAATTTACATTGGATTTAGTTGGACCTTTACATGAGCTCCCTACAGGCTTAAGGAAGAACTTTACTAAATTTAAAGGAGATGGTAAGCAACACCTAGATGAACATATTGTTGTATTCTTTGTTGCATGTGGTGCATTAGGAGTTGAACATAAGGATGTTTCCATGAGATTAATTGTGGAAACATTACATGAAGCAACATAATGGTTTTATCATTTACCAACTAATTATGTCACTGATTGGGTTGCTTTGATAACAAAGTTTGAAGAAAGATTCAAACCAGCTGAAGATGCCCTTGTTTTCTTGGCGTAGTTGACTCATATGATCAAGGAATCTCATGATCCCACGAGAGAATTTGTGGCTAAATTCAATAAAATCTTGCATAAAATTCCTCCCACTGCCACACCAACCTTGGAGAATAAAAAACACTTCTTTGTCAATGCTTAACTTCACGAAGTAGATTTTATCCTATGAAGATATCAAGTAGCAAATTTGGATGTTGCAAAATCATCGGCCATTAAAGTGAAGGATGTTTAGTCATGGATGGAAAACTAAGAAAATGACTCTCCCAAGAACAAGTAACAAGGTTCAAGCTAAAGTACCACAGATCCAATAGCTCAAAAATTGGCAAATGATCTCCTTGCCATGAAAAATAAGCATATCAAAACACATCACTCACCATGTATAAGGACATACCGAGAAGGAACTTTGATGATCCCAATACTGTTAACCACAACTAGTTATTTGCACCTTAACAAAGATTAAATATTGAAGCCACCCCTGCTGCGATAACTCTAGTTAACACTACTTGCGAGGTTCAAGAGGGTGAAATGGTGGAAGAAGAAGTTGAGGCTAAAGATGAACAAGGAAATGCTAGATATGTTGAGGAAGAAGTCGATAAACTGGATGTCGACTCTAATATTGGATATTTGGAATATGAATTTGATGAGGATGAATATGAGGATGTTGTTGGAGAGACGAATAGTCACTCTTATGTAGTCTTCAAAAGGTCTCAAAATCAAAAGCAAGACATTGAAAGGCCCTTAGAGAAAGGTAAGAAGAAAGAAGCTCCAAAATACACTCCAGTCATTATTCGTAGAGAACCCCCTTTGTTTGTTTTGCATAAAGAGAAATCCATTGAAAAAATATAGTATCGACATACCCTTTCCTATTTCCAATATTCCTAAGACTGATAATATACAAAATTATGTTAGTTCTAGCCCCGAATCATTCGATTCCATATCTATCCCTTCTTTTAACATTATTGATGATGTAAAGAAATCCAAGGTTCAAATGTCTGAAGTTAAATAGTTGCAAGCAAAATTGGATCTGGTTGATAAACTAGTCAACTATATCAAAAGAAAAGTCCCTACATTCATCAAAACCACTTCTAAAATATCTTTGTTGAACAACCATAAATATTCTAAGTATTGGGCGCGTGAATATAGGGCGTTGACAGCGCACGACACTATAATAGTATTAAAGCGCCCAGCTCAGGACTTAGCTATTTTGTGGATAAGGGTTATTTTTGGAGATAGCGTGCGGAGCACACATAGAGATGAAGACTTGCGCTACACGCTATGATATTTTGGGAGCAAGCGACAGATAAACGCCTTGCATAGTTTAAGCTAATAATAGGAGTTGTACTTGGAGTTAACTATATGGTATCTATTGTTAGAACACTTGCATGTTGTGCATACTATTGTAAAGGTGCATGGCTATTATCAACATGCGACCTATTTTGAGAAGTGCATGGGTGGTGAAGGGTAAGTCCCCACCCCTATAAATATGTATTGACTTGCGTAGTTTGGTGGTGGTGAATTATTGTAGAGTTGTGCTGCTGGTTTTGACTCGCACACGACTCATGGAGATACTTTACAGTGTAAGAAGTTTCTGTGTTTTACAGTAATTATGAAATGGAATATATTGGCTGGATAATGGTGTTAGACATGACTAAATCTGGTTCTTATATGGTTAAATCTTATCATAGCTATTGTTTAGTTCATTTATCATGATTCTCTAAGATTTAGATCTGGATTTTGTACTGTCGAATGGTTATGTCTACTTATGAATCTGAACATGTTTAAACATCATCACACTAACATCCTGTACAAGCAACTCTAAAGAGGGACCTGGTACCTTTGTGCACTTTGGGTGAGCGCTCAGCTCAGGGTAAGTGATGTGTTAGGGCGCCTGGGTTATTCATAGTAAATTCTAGGCTGCATCAATCTTACCTAGTCCTAAAGTTATTGCTTCTCATAGTCTTATGGCCCCATCCATATCCACTTCTGGGAGAATTGAGTCTTTTCACATATCAATGCTCATTAATGGAAACAAGATCAACAATTGTATAATTGAATCAGGGGCCTATGACAATGTGATGTCGGGTAAAGTTGCTCATGAGCTTGGGCTCACATTAACTAAGACATTCAACTGATATATTTCCAAAAACCAAACATGTGCCTTTGATTGGGAAATCAAGAATGCTCAAGCGGTCTTGGCCATATACCTAGATAAAAGAGTGAAGATGACTATTCTAGTAGTTGACATCCCAATGTCATATGGGATGTTGTTGATTCATAGTTTTGCAGGGAGGTAGGAGAAGAAATTCAAATGGATTGGTCTCATGACAATATTCTAGTCAAAGAGGTCAAGCAAGCTTAGAGTCTAAAACACAATCTAACCATATCGTGCAAAAATCAAATGACACGAGAGCTGATATTTTGTTTGAATAAATAGAACATGACACTTACTTGATGATGACAAAAGATATGTGTAGACACCTGTAGTTTGAGCAAAGCACTATTATCCCTAATATTGCCCTAACTAGTCCTCTTCCTGCAGGGTGGCAACACATCGTCAGTTAGATATATCTAACTCCCTTTTTTCGACACTCTTTTGGTCTTATTCCCTCTATAAGTCAATTAAACAGGTTATTATAGCCTCTTCTTGGCTAAATCCTCTTCATATCCTCTTCTTTACCACCTCTATTTGCTCCTTGGAATATCAATCCACTTCATTGGATTGATTATGCCTTTAAGAACCCTCCAAGAACCCTAATTTCTCTCTAAACAAGATTAATTAGCCTAACCTAGGTTAACTAGTCCTAACCATGGTCAACCTTTCCTAAACCACTTGTGGATTGCTTTTTGATCCCACATGCACCAAAAATCCTCCCATTTCCCAAATGGAAAACTATAAAACCCATTAACCCCCTCTCATTTCTAAGAACACTTCTTCTCTCTAACATAAACTATAGTATTATTGCTAGAATTAGGAGTTTTATTTCATTCTATTGAGCTATTTGCTTTGCTTTTGCATTTCTATCATACAACATGGAGTAAATGGGAAGAACCATTGGCCTTGAAACCATTAATGGTGAGATCCCATTCTCTTAAAGCATAAATTGATTGCTTGGATCCTTTTAGGTTCATTTACTTTAAGCTTTCAAGAATAAAGGTTAATTTTATTTGTTTAAAGTGCTTGTTTACTTCAAGTTAATGCATGCAAAGTAGGAATCCTTGCTTATTTTTTATTTGATGGTCCATTGTTCGGTTTTGCACAATGCTTTGGGCTTTCTTAAATGTTCTTACCCCTTTCTATAGCTTTTGCAACCTTTCATTGAACACAATATGGGTGCCTCGAAATGAATCCAAAATGGTCCAATGATGTTTGTACTTTGGAATTTGATAGCAATTGTTGTGTGCTGGAGCAATACTCATATCACCCAAATACAAAAAATTTCCATTTTCAGTCAACCTCAAATTTGCTAATACTAACACCACCGTTGAGTATGACACATTGTTGTTGGGTATGAAAATTATCGAGGAAATGGGTGGTAAAAATTTGAGGGCAAGGTGATGTTGAGTTGATTTTTAAGGAAATAAGAAATCAATTTCAACTAAAGAACAATCGTTTGAAGCATTATTCAAATTAGAAGTGGGATTGTTTTGAAAATTTTATGCTCTCTCTATTGATGCCATGTTGAGAGAGAAAAATGAAAAGGATGATACATTAGTGGTGGCTATATCACTGTGATGCCCTTGGTGTTATGCAAATAATGCTGATCTACGGTTCAACAAGGGGTATATAAACTTCGAGAACAAGGAAGAACGAGTTATTATCCCTTTGATAGATGTGAAATCTGCACCTTATGTTGAACCTTTGAGTAAGGAAGACTTGAACAAAATTTATGTGTGTGCCATTTGAGATTTGGAAGTACTTGAGCCATCTAAGGAAGGGATCCTCCAGCGGGAAGATGCACAATGTATTAGTGATACTACAAGTATTGCTTGTGATAATTGAGTGCATGACACCTATGAGATGGTTGGGCGCAAAGTAAGAAGCACATTTGCATAAGGAGACATACCTCGTTGTATTAGGAGGATAGGTAACAACTATGTACCCCAGTACACTGGAGAAGAGACCCTGCGGTGTTCCTACGCGCCATGGAGGAACAATGGAAGGATGAAGTAGACAAAAGAAATATGTTAGTGTATACCTTGCGTGGGACAACAATGCGTTGGTGGATGATTCACATGGATAATCTCATATAATGGAATGAAGTGAGAATTTGCTCTAACAATCCGGTTTTTCAGGAGCAATGCGCCTACTCAAATATGTACATATCATGGTAATCATCTTGTTCAGCACCATGTTCAGCAGTGTGAGAGACTTTGGACAGAGGGGCGAGAAGCTTTACCACCTTCACTGTGGGTGCACAAACTTTATTTCACTTTGCGAGGTTGCACACACGCTTAGTACATTTATGCGAAGCTGCATAGGGAGATTAGAAATTGGCAAGACTTGACTGTAGGAATGATCTAGACTTTTGACTACTTCTCCACTAAACCTTCGGTGAAAGAGGCATTACGGGTTATGGAGCGCTTGACTATATGGGAGATAGTGCAAAGGCTGAAGAACTCATTTAGGAGTTATTTGGTGAGGCAGACGTAATAGCGCATTTTGATGAAGTAGATGAGACCAATGCCGAACTACTTAAGCACAATCGTCTTGAGAAGGAGAAAGAAAAGATGGTCTACATAGTGGATGATGAAGAAGTAGAAAATTTGGACATTGATCATTTAGAAAGTACTTGTGAGGTTTTAGATAGTGCGGATAAGAAGGCACACGCCTATCATGAACCTATGAAGACCAAGAAAGTGAACATTGACACAGATGCTGAACCTAAGGAGGCCATTATTGGAGATTATTGATCTGATTCTGAAGTGGCTAAGATAATTGAGTTACTGCGTGATTTCCAGGATTTATTTCCTAGAGGCTACCATGAGTTAAAAGGAGTGTATGAATCTTTGGGTGAGATGAAGATTAAGTTAAAGGAAGGTGCACGCTTGGTCAGGAAGAGACCTTACAGGATGAACCCTAACTTGCGCGTAAAAGTTAAAGAAGAAATTGACAAGATGTTGACAAATTGCATCATTAAGCCCCTAGAAGAATTAAAGTGGGTTAGCCCCAAGGTAATCAGTATAAAGAAAGATGGTTAGATTAGGATTTGTGTGGACTACAGGGAGTTGAATGCTGCATGTGTGATTGATCCTTTTCCTACACCTTTCACCGAGGAAATATTAGAAGGTGTTGCAGGGCGCGAAATTTACTCTTTTACAGATGGATTCTCTGGGTATCATCAGGTATGAATTGCTAAAGAAGATAAAGAGAAAACAACATTCACAACTGAATGGGGAAGCTTTGCATATATGATGATGCCCTTTGGTCTGAAGAATGCACCTGCAGTATTTTCGCGCATAGTTGTTCAAACATTCTAGGATTTTATTCACAAATTCTTGCAGGTTTACTTAGATGATTGGACATTATATGGGCTTGTCAAGGATCATTGTGACAACTTGCGATTAATGTTTGAGAGGTGCAGATAGTTAAGCATATCCTTAAACATCAAGAAGTGCGTATTTGCTACACCCTTTGGAACTCTGCTAGGGCATATCATCTGCAAGGAGGGTTTGTTAGTAGATCCAGCCAAGGTTGC
This sequence comes from Taxus chinensis, assembly GCA_019776745.2. Classification (NCBI taxonomy): domain Eukaryota; kingdom Viridiplantae; phylum Streptophyta; class Pinopsida; order Cupressales; family Taxaceae; genus Taxus; species Taxus chinensis. The sequence continues at coordinate 615,105,703 of CM034156.1, forward strand.
AGTTATCTTAGGCCTAGAGGAACCTACCAATCAGAGTGAGGTGTGCAGATTCTTGGGCCACACAAGGTATTACAAAATTTTTATCAAAGGATATGCGAAGATTGCCGCACCCTTGGAAGAGTTACTAAAAGGAAAATGGACATTCTATTGGGGAGAACCGCAACAGCGCACATTTGAAGAGTTAAAGAAGAGGCTTACTACGGTGCCTATTCTACACTTTCCCTCATGGAACCAACCTTTTCACGTACATGTGGACACCTTTGGCATGGCCATTGGCGCAATGTTAGCTCATCATGGAGAAGGTATTATAGATCATCCTATTTGTTTTGCTAGTAGAAAGTTGACTCCTGTAGAAAAAAATTATACAACTACAGAGTGCGAGGCCTTGTCGATGATCTACACATTGCATAAGTTTAGACAATACTTGCTAACACCTTTTGTATTTTATACAGATCACATGGCATTGAAATACTTGGTAAATAATCCCGTTTTATAGGGGCGCATATGTTGGTGGGTGTTATTATTCTAGGAATTTGACTTTACAGTCGTGGTAAAACCAGGTAAAAGTAATTCTGGCCCTGACCACTTATCTAGAATTCAATCAGGAGAGGATGCACAAGACAATTGAAGATACAATGCCAGATGCATAGTTGTACAGGTTAAATTACGTGCCTTTAGAATTGGAGGATATTGCTGTCTTTTATGCACACAGTATGACGCCAGAAGGAATGAAAGCCTTGGAAAAGAAACAACTTGCAATTCACGCCACACCTTTCATGTTGATTAGTGGTGACTTATACAAACTAGGATGAGATGAGGTATTGCATGAGTGTGTACTGGAACATGAGCGCACAAATATCATGGAAGAGGCTCATGGCGGTATTGCAGGTGGGCACTATACAGGTGATGCCACTGCGCACAAGATTCTACTCACTAGTTTATGGTGGGAGAACCTGTACAAGGATTGTAAAGAGTATTGTAAGGTGTGTGATCACTGTCAGCGCCTTGGAAAACCTTGGCAAAAGAGATGAAATGCCTTTGAGGCCTATTACCAGTACAAAACTGTTTGAAAAATGGGCAATAGAATTTGTGGGTCCTATTTCCCCAGTCGCGCGTAGAACTGGATCACGCTACATCATCACTTGTACAAATTATCTTACAAGGTGGGTAGAAGCAACACCTACAAAGGATTGTACAATGGCTACAACAACAAGGTTCTTATGGGAAAATATTCTTACTAGGTATGGATGTTCGTTGAGTCTGACAAGTGATAGGGGCACACACTTCTTGAATGAGACAATCAAGATATTATTGGATGAATTTATGGCTCGCACCACAAGACTACACCTTATCACCCTCAAGTAAATAGGACTGCTGAGGCCTTCAACAAGATATTGAGCCAGACCTTGACAAAAATTTGTGATGTTGGAAGGAAAGATTGGGATGATAAGGGTTCTGCTATACTTTGGGCATATAGAACAACCTAGAAAATGGTTGAATAAGGCCACACCCTTTCAGTTGGTGTTTGGTGCAGAAGCAGTTCTTCCCATGGAATTCATGTTACCTTCTTTGCGTATTGCACGTGCATGGGAGGTCTAGCTGATGAGAAAGCATTGGAAGAAAGAATTGACAAGTTAATACAACTGGATGAGAGGCACACCATAACACGTTGGAGTCAGAAGTAGGAAAATGCCAGACAGAAGGCATGACATGATAGACACATCAAGGACAAGAAGCTTGAGGTCAGGTAGATGGTACTTCTTTATGATTCAAAGTTTCTGCGCCACCTAGGCAAGCTTAAGGTGCATTGGTTGGGACTGTATGTTATCACTCACATATTTGAATCAGGGCACTTCCAGTTAGAGGCTCTTGATGGAACACGGTTACCCGTTACTTCAACGGGAGTAGGCTGAAGCCCTACTATAAATAAGCCTTCTTGGTGTTTGTAATAAGGTATTATTTCCATTTAGATTGTATTTCCTTTAGATTTTAATGTATTTCCTTCTTGTCGCTATGCTTTGTCAATTTAGTTCAGTGTTTTGTGTAATAAGCGTGTTTGCGCGCCAGAAGCTGATCACAATCTAAAGTGTTTATATGCACAAAGGACTACACATACCCTTAGTGTGGGGTGGATAAATAAGGTATGGAAAATAAATAAACTCACGGGTAACCATAAGAGGAACAAAAGGATCAAGGTTTCAAAATTCATGAGAATTCTGAAGAATTGCTAAAAAAATAAAAATTAAAAAATTAAGACCACGCATAAAGCATTGAGCACTCAGTATAATTAAAGGGAGGCTGCGACATTAGAGACTACGTATGTTGGGTCACATTGGATAAACTACTTTGGCTTAAGGAAACGGGTAGAGGAGATATGTGACAGATAAGTAGTGGCACGCCAGGAAATTATGACTGAGGCACAAGTTTGAGGCGCGAGACATTGAAGCAGGATAATGAGAAACAACACACTCAAGAGAAATTAATGTCAGTGTACAGTGGTAGGTGGAGCAATTAATGAAGGGAATTTTTGAAACTTGGTTTAAATTTGGCGTTCTCAACGTCATTTTCTACCTTGCAAACTTGAGAAAAAAATTGTGAAGTGCGAAGAAGAGCTGGAGACGAAGAGCATTCTGTAGATTGAGTAAACCTTGCGTTGTGAAGCATGGTGTTGAGTACCTAGGACACAGAAGCAGGATTTAAGGAGTGGTGCATGCGCGCGATGGAAGGGTGACTAGGGTTTTCATTTCACAGCTAGGGTTTTTACGCATTTACAGAATCAAAAGGGGTGATGGCACCACAAAAAGCTCCAGTAGTAGAGAAGGAGGTTGATGATCCAGCAGAGGAGTGGCTGGTGGAAATGTTATATCCAGAAGGAGTCATTGAAGGGAGGCCGTGGACAACAAATATTACTCAGTGTAGGGTTACAGAGATTAACCACCACACTATAAAATGTATGAAGGACGTCACGGCAGAAGTCTACAGAAAGACTAACCGACGACTGTGGACGACACTAGGGTTTTGGATGCCTCGGTGAAGAAACTACTTGAGAGCGTGGGCGTAATGTAGATCCTGGAGTTTCCCTACTTTGGAAAGCCTAAGAAATTGTACCAGTGGCTAATGTTGCGGGTCCATGAAGATTATTTCTATTTCACAGGTAGGAGAATAAGGATAACTGCTAAATTGATCAGAAAAGTTACCGGGCTGTGACACGGGCTTAGAAATTGTTGGATACTTAACAGATGATGAGGAAATTGATGCCACAACAACCCTATACAAGTATAAGAAAGGGGGTCAAGCTTTCAAGGTCACCAATATCTCAGACATGGCCACCAGAGTAGCAACGTGGTTAGCAGGGAGTAAAATAGGGGCCACTGAGCGATGGAACGAGGTAAACATGCGCTGGTTGCATATAGCACACAAAATGGCCAACAAAACATACTACAATATCGTTGGTTACATTGCAGAGAGCTTGGTGAACGAGGCACACATCCAAGCAGAAAAAGGTGAGAAGATAACCTGGGTGACAATTTTGTTATTAATTGTGTTCAGTGAAGTTGGGGTACCAGACGGTCCTAGGGAAAACATATGGGAGTTTCCATTGGAGAACAAGTCCCCAGCCAAAATATATGCCAAGTACACGTTGCGTGGGTCTGTTTCCAACACATACAAAGAGTGCTTGGACAAGTGGTTCCAAAGACTGTGTAGGGAATTTGAGGGAGAATGGTCACATTCTGCGTGAGCTACCAAAGGTTTTGGATGAAGAAGCTGAATTTGTAGTTTACCAACATTTCAGCTTGGGGTGCTTCCACATGAAGTCTGGGGAGAAGAGCCCATGGTGTAAGTTTCCCTTTGTGTTTACCGCAAGATATTTTAAGGACTCTGTAAATATATTTCATGATGCGCGTCAGCTCTAATTCGATGCCGAAAAAGTGGACGCAGACATTCACATTCTGCACAAAACATATATATGGCCAGGTAAGGAGGCCTATGTAGAAACCATGGAGTCTGATAATGTTGACATCATGCCGGAGAGTTTGGTTGTAGGGAAGATTGAACCAGTGTGCATCTACATTTACCTAAGGCCAAGGTTCAAGGACAAAAAGTGGTGAAGGGTGTGGATATGGCTCTTCCAGGACCTCCTAAGAAGAAGCAAACATTGGGGACTTCAAGGAATGTTGCATCTGTGCCCCCTGCTCCAGAAGACCCAGTACATACAGGACTAGAAAATGTCCTAGAACAAGAGGAACCTGAAGACAACGCTGGAACTTGTGCACACCAGAAGGATTCTGAGGAAGAGGGTGCACTTTAGGAGACACTGGTGTTAGAACTTTGCAGCCAGTAAGGAAATCACACGCGTGACTCCTGTAAAGGATGAAGAGAAGGAGAGGAGAAAGCACAGGAAATATATTCCTATACAAGATAGTGAGGGGGAATCTCCACAACCAAGTGTGCAGGAAGTAGAGGAAACTCCAAGAATGAGTGGAGATAGAGCTGAGGCCACCCCCAGTGTGGAAATACATGATGATGAAGATATGGGTGAGCGCATAGTCTATGAGACTATAGACCCCAGTGTGAGTATTCGCAAAGATATCTCTGGTGAAGGAGAAAGCAGCACTGGTGGGGATACAGAAGTCCTCATGTGCCCCACACAGGAAGAAGGGAAAGATGAGGAGGAGGTCAACCAGGTGGTTGAAGATGATGTCCCATGGGATGCAGGCATAGCTGCACAGAAAGAAGAGGGACACACTAGTGCACAAGGATGTTGGCGAGCATGCAGGTGCGCATGAAGGAAGAAGAAGTGGTAGGTACTCAAGACTTGGGTTATCTGAATGACCCTTCAAAAACTATTCGAACTCATTTCCAGAGTACACTACCGAACAAACAGTTATATGGTTGGGATTGGATGGACCTTGAAATGGCCAATACACGCACTCACAAGCAGCTATCTTGGGGCATGCAGACTCACATGGATGAGCCTGATTTTGATGTCTGCGAGGAGGCGTGCACTTTGAAGAAGATGAGGAAGGCACCTCATACGTGCCATATGAACATTAAGCCAACCCAGTTTTTAGATGAGCAAGTAAGAAACACTTTGATTAAGGTGTCCACAGAAGTAGCATGCCAAAATATGGATAAGGCGGCAACAATTCGGGTGCTATTGGAGGATAAAAAGGACAAGGACACAGAAATCAAGTGCCTTACTCAAGAGCGTGATAATGCAGTCGTGGAGGCCCAGAATGTAAAGATGATGGTGGAGCAGATTTATAGATGAGATTCTACTACAGAGGCCTGAGTTTTCAGGAGAAGGTGCCTCAGGACTTCAAGTCTGAGTTGCACTATCTGTGCACAATAGTTCACCTACTTTTGGATGAGGGACCAATGCGCCTCCCCAAGAAAAAGGATGCAGGGGAAGAAGTAGCAAGAGAAAGGGCCACTATTGATAGAAAAGTTTCAATATATGAGGTGTTGCTCCAAACATTGAAGGATGAGCTGAAGAGAGCCGATCAAGCTCTTAATTTATGTGTGGCGCCAGACGCCATAATAAGGACCAGAACTTTAGTGGAGGATAATGAAGTTCTGAAGGTGATGAAGGATGAAACACTTGGGCGTGCAGAAAGGTTGGCACTGGTAAAACAAAATCACGAGGCCCTTGCAACAGCCCAGGATCCACACAAGGAAAGGATTAACGAGATTGGAAAACTCATAGCACAGAAGATGGACCTTATGGAGGGAATGTTGTCAGGTATGGCCAATGTTGTCCAAATACTACAAAATGAGAAAGAAAAATCACTAAGGATGAATTGGATGACATAGCCACTGATATTCCAGAGAAAACAAGGAACGTGTTGAGTGACTGGCAGACCTTGGAGGCTGAGCTCAAAAATGAATATCCAGAATTAATCCTTCCAGTTGAAGAAGAGGGTGTTGCAGAATAAACTTCATTCTTTTGTACAGAGTTTGGTTCATTCTTTCATTACCTAATCTTTATTATTGAAGACATATGAAGGAATTCACATCGTCGGGACGACAATGTACTCTAGTGTGGGGTAATGTTGAACAACCAGAAATATTCTAAGTATTGGTGCACGTGAATATAGGGCATTGGAAGCGCATGGCTATAATAGTATTGAAGTGCCCAAGCTTAGGACTTAGCTTTTTTGTGGATAAGGGCTATTTTTGGAGATAGCATGTGGAGCACACATAGAGATGAAGACTTGCACTACACGCAATGGTATTTTGGGAACAAGCAGCAGATAAGCACCATGCATAGTTTAAGCTAATAATAAGATTTCTACTTGGAGTTAACTATAGGACATCTATTGTTAGAACACTTGTATGTTGTGCATACTATTGTAAAGGTGCATGGACTATTATCAGCATGTGACCTATTTTGAGAAGTGCATGGGTGGTGAAGGGAAAGTCCCCACCCCTATAAATATGTATTGACTTGCGTAGTTTAGTAAAGGTGGTGAATTATTGTAGAGTTGTGTTGTTGGTTTTGATGTGCACATGACTCATGGAGATACTTTACAGTGTAAGAAGCTTCTGTGTTTTACAGTAATTATGAAATGGAATATATTGGCTGGATAATGGTGTTAGACATGACTGAATCTGGTTCTTGTATGGTTAATCTTATCATAGTTATTGTTTAGTTCATTTATCATGATTCTCTAAGATCTAGATCTGGATTTTGCACTGTGGAATGTTTATGTCTACTTATGAATCTGAACATGTTTAAACATCATCACACTAACATCCTATACAAGCAACTCTAAAGAGGGACTTGGTACCTTTGTGCGCTTCGAGGTGAGCACTCATCTCAGGCTGAGTGATGTGCCAACGTGCTTGGGTTATTCACAGTAAATCAAATGGATTGGTCTCATGACAATATTATAGTCAAAGAGGTCAAACAAGCTTAGAGTCTAAAACAAAATTTAACCATATTTTGCAAAAGTCAAATGACACAAGAGTTGATATTTTGTTTGAATAAATAGAACATGACACTTTCTTGATGATGGCAAAAGATATGGGTGCTCCGAAATGAATCAAAAATACTCCAATGATGTTTGTACTTTGGAATTTGATAGCATCTGTTCTATGCTGGAGTAATACTCATATCACCCAAATACAAAAAAATTCCATTTTCATTTAACCTCAAATTTGCTAATACTAACACCACCATTGAGTATGAAACATTGTTGTTGGGTATGAAAACTATGGAGGAAATGGGTGTTAAAATTTTGAGGGCAAGGTGATGTTGAGTTGATTTTTGAGAAAATAAGAAATCAATTTCAACTAAAGAACAATCGTTTGAAGCATTATCGAAATCAAAAGAGGGATTGTATTGAAAATTTTATGCTTTCTCTATTGATGCCATGGTTAGAGAGAAAAATGAAAAGGATGATACATTAGTGGTGGCTATATCACTGTTAGCTCCTCACCCTGAATTTAATAAATACAAGTATACCATTGTAGACACCCTAAAATATCACATTACACATTCTAAACCTCTGAAATCACCCTGTAATGACTTCACAGTGCATTACGACCACTTTTGACCACGTTCGATATATTTTGATATTTTACAACCTTTAACAACATTTTATGACGTTGTCCTGCAGTTCTCCTAAACACTCCTATCGCTCACACATGGTGTCGAATAATTAAATATTGACACTATCGAGCTTGTTACACCCATATCCCATTCCTAGGATTAGTTAATTAATCTAATTAATAAATAATTCATCCCCCTTTCCTATTAGTTAGTTTTATTAGCTAATTTTTCAATATCAATATTAAATAATTCATAAATTATCCATTTACACCTCATCCCCTTATCCAATTAATTAATATTATTTCACTAGTCAACATTTCAAGTTAACTAGAGGAAAAATAATTAATTAAATGCTAAATCAATTAAATACATGTGCAAGAAGACAAAATTAGAATAAATCAAACATGCATTTGATTTAATTAGACATCATCAACAAATCATGACACTTCCAAAAATAAATCAAATCAATGTAAAAGGCTAAAAGTCACGCCCACTTCTTTGGGTGAATAAAACAAAAGACATGCAATTAATATTTAATTTTAAATAAACAAAAGCATGTGCAAACTTGGCCAACTCAAGAATAACTCATTCATGCAAGTTCAAATTCCTAAAATAGATTGAAAACTCAATTAAACAATTCAATCTTGCTTCAATTAACTTCAAATTAGACAAGCTAATTACAAATCCTCTATTTGGAATTCCTTTTCTCATATATAAATCATCACTCATTCTTCTCCAATTATTATCTTTGGGAGCTTTGAGAATTGCATTATCATTGTGTTGGATTATCATTCAATCTCACACACTGTTATGCTATCCAAATGATCACGAATCTATTATCAATTCAATCATTCAATCACTTTTCTCGTAACTAATCTACTTCTATTTAGAACACTTTTGGAACATCCACAAATAAATTTGATAAAGAGATGCAACAAACTCGCTGCTTCATTCCAAGCTTCAACGATTCATCCGAGGTTTCAAGGAGATACAAAGGAAGAATTGGTTTGGTATTATTTGATTTGTTTATTTCGTTATGTAGTTTTTCTTTATATATTTTGGCACACACGATGGGTCAAACCCATATCTTTCTCATTTCTTCATCAGTTTTTGTGAAATTAACCTTGTTTTTGTGTTCTTCTAGATATTTTAGAATCACTGACCAATTTGCAAGGCTTATCATAGAGTAATCTTAGAGCAGTTTCGAAAATACCAGTCAAGTTGGCTATGTTTTTACTTTTTTTTAGTGTATCTACAGGTTACCTGTGGTAATGTAGCACTGTCTACGCCTGTATTACACGTAATTTGCGCTACCGTACTAGTTCATGCACTACCGTTACTTACACGCACTACCGTTGCATACTTGCACTACCGTAACCTTCATGCGCTACTGTATCATTAGGTGCGCCAGCGTATCAGCACACACGCTAGCGTACTGTGTTAACTTTTCCTTCATTTTTAAAAGTTTTCTAATTTTTTTGTTTTTATTTCTTTGTTGTTTTTTGTGTTTAACTGATCCTAATCTATTTTTTATTAGTTATAATAGTGCTAACATCTTAGATTTTCATATATCCATTTGTTTTTGTTTCGATCAAAGCCATGTATGCTTTTTTCTTGTGCTTTCGAGTGATCTTAAAAATCAGAAATGATTGTGATCACTTATTATTTTCTTATCATATTGTGCCTGTAGGGAAACAACTAATCAATTTTGTGTAGGACCGTTTCGTTTGGAAATCTCATTAAAAACAAACATCAAACTACTAATACTTTTATGTAGATTTCCTTGGCCAAAGAAAAATCAAACTTTCTTAAAGTTTTAATAAACAAAACTTTTGCATTGCAGGTTCGGATAAAGGTTTAAACCCGCCCACTTAACTGTGGGAAATACTCGAACATAATCATAAAATTCATTGTGAGGATTAACACATGAACCCCAAAGTTGTTGGCACATTGAGGGATCTGACCAACAAAATGGGTAGCACCCCTTTCTACTCGACTAGTAACCCGTGAGGAATACCAAAAGTTGTCCGTGGTGATGGCCCCATTCTTAATTGATCATAGGGTATAGTCCGTAGCCATGAATTTATGTTTGGTGCGTGTACTTGTTCAGACAAGTATTGGGGAGTGAATATTGTCCAAATCCTTAGGAAGTTTAACAAACTAGGGCTATCTTTTCCTTTACTATTTTCCTTTGTTTATGCAAAACTAATTTCAAAAATCCGTTTAAAAAAAATGCTATTTTCCTTTACTTGTTTGATTGTTCATTCAAAAACAAATTTGAAAATTTGTTCTAAAAACATCCTATTTTCCTTTGTGTTTTGATTGTTTGTTCAAAACATTTTCAAAAATCCATTCTAAAAAAATCCTATTGTTGTTTTGATTGTTAGTTCAAAACCATTTTGAAATTTGGTTCTACAATTTTGTTCTATCTTTCGTTACTGTTTAGATTGTTGGTTTGAAATAGATTGTGGTCCACATCTCATTCTATCCACATTCAATCTAATAGGAAAATAAAAAAATCCCCTTCTTTCCAAAATCCTATCCAAATTCAAAATCAAAGTCATCCTATAAAAACTATCAAAATATCAATCCAAGTCTTATATCTTGGGTACCCATATTTGAGAATAAGCTTATCAAATATCTATTGACGTCTTACCTTTTTGAATATTCACTTTGTTCAAAATTAAGCCTATCAAATACCAATAAAAGATCTTATCGTTCAAACATTCACTTTGCTCACAGTTAAGTCTATCAAATCCCAATAAAAAACCTTACCTTTCGAACATTCACTATTTTCAAAGTTAAGTCTATTGAATCCCAATAAAAATGTCACCTTTCAAACATTTACTTTGTTCGTCAATGAAAAATCTTACCTTTTGGACATTCACTTTGTTCAAAGTTAAGTTTATTGAATTCCGATCAAAATGCTTATCTTTCGAACATTCACTTTTTTCGAAGTTAAGCTCATCAAATTCCAATTAAAAACCTTACCTTTCAAACATTCACTTTGTTCAAAGTTAAGTCTATCGAATCCCAATAATTTTTTTTACCTTTTGAACATTCACTTTGTTCAAAGTTATGTTTATAGAGTTCCAATCTAAAACCTTACCTTTCGAACATTCACTTTGTTCGAAGTTAAGTCTATCAAATTTGAATCAAAAGCCTTATCTTTTGAACATTCACTTTGTCCAAGTTAAGTGTATCAATCAATCCTATCCAAGTATTATACTTTTATATATTCACTTTATTTAAGTTTAAGCCAATCACTCAAATCTGCATTCATATCAAAGTAATATTTCCGAATCAGATTCATCCATATCTTCCCTCTTCCTTCAAGTTTTTACCCTTTTTAATACAAAATGGTGGAAGCTCGAACCAAACACTATGATATCTTTGGCAAGAAAGATAAAAATGCTTTTCACATAGACAATTTTGATGAAGAAGAAGTTAAAACAACATGAGATTGAAGAAGACAAACAAACACATATCGATGAAATTTTATGACAAAACAAACATTAGTTTCTTCTTTGTCTCCTAGAAATGGGAGCCAAACTACCTTCAGATTTTAGTGATGCAAATTTGAAACACCTTACAAACTAACCCAAATCTAGAAAAAATAAAACAATATAGTACTTCCACAAACACATCAAACAAATCCTTATTCACCAAAATTCAAGATATGACAAAGGAACTTTCTAACATGGCTTCTAAAGTTTCCCAAAGTAATGAAGAAAAGGTCCAACCAAATAAAGATATGGAAACAATAAAGGACAAAACTTTATTCCTCTTAAATATTCTCCATTCGAAAAAGAAATGTTATGTATACCATTTCCCAAATATTTCAAAACTTCTAAGTTTGATAAGTATAAAGGAAAGCATGACCTGCAAGAACACGTTAAATAATTCTTTATGGCATGACAAGAGGTGGCCTATATATATAAAGAGTCTAGGAGGACAAGCATTAGATTAGTTCTTACATCTCCTAAAAGGTTCACTCACAACCTTATCAGACTTATCTGAGAACTTTGTTAAGAATTTCTCATTTAATATAAATTCAAAATCACAATGATGGACCTTTGTAACACTAAGCAAATGGTTAATGAAACATTTTCATCATTTCTTCAACGATGGAGAAGAATCGCAAGAAGGCTTCCTTGTTCTATCCTAGAAATATAATTAGTGAGATTATTCATTCTTGACATTAATTCAGAACTATCATTCCAAATGTAAATTCTTTGCTTAAAAAACTTAAAATAAGTCATTGAAAAATGAGCACAAATTGAAAAGGATCCCATTTCCAAGGGTTTAATCAAAACTCCTTAGAAATATCAAACTAACAAGGACAATAAACAATCTCATGATAAATCAAAATTATTCAATCACAATCAAAATGTTGTTAATGATGAATTCATGGATACTTGACGTATTTAAACTGTGTAAAATTAACCATCAAAAGTAACCAATTCAAACAGCAACCAATCAAAATATCTAGCAAAGAAATCATTCTCTTGTGATGGTAGGTGAATTCAATTCACAACTCTTGGAGAAGTTATTTCTAGTGTTCTTCACCAATTAGCAAGCACTAATATGGTAACATATCTGATCACAAGACCCCTTGAAGAGGGTCAATCGAAACCTACAAGGTACAAAGAATCAAACTATTGCAAGAACCAACATATCAATGGAAAATCTGCTGATCTTTTGTAAGACTCCATCACTATATTCAGGATCTAATTGACCGCAGAGATATATAAATAGAAAACAAAAAAATGCTGACACACTGAATGAGAGACTAAAAGTTTTTAAGGATCCATTTCTGAAGCATAATATGAATGATAAAGATCAAGATAAGGGACAAAATTATAACGTTGATTTTAGTTCCATCATTTCATTTATTGATCAATCACATCTCTTACACAGCCACTATAAAAATCAATACTCCTACTTATGCGGTGACAACGTGACATAAAAAATGTTTGGGTACTCGTGGCCAATCTTCCTTCTACACCCACTTTCCATCAAACACCTAATCCTCAACCTACTATCGAGATCCAAAAAATGATAAGTCTCCATCTGCCTTATATGATATTGTCAAAATAATTAGAGAATACAAACGCATAGATATCACTCATGGATTTTCTCAAGTCATCACCCACACTTCAATTACAACCTTACTCATGAAATTCAGGAGGCACATGTTCATAAGGATATTAATAGTCAGTATTTTCAAGCATTAATTTCAATTCTCTCACCAACAAGTCCAATACTTCCATTCGATCCTCACAATGATTTTTGAATTCAAACCTACAAAATAATAATTCATTGTATATCGAAGCATTTATCACCCACCAAAAAATAAAATGGGTTCTCATCAATAATGGATCCACCTTAAATATATGTTCCACGAAATTTTTAATATGCCTCGATCATAATCAAGAAAGTCTCGGAACTAATATCATCGCTATTCATGGTTATGAAAATAGTGAGAGATAATTTTTAGGAGCTATCACATTCTTGATAAAGGTTGGGCCTCAAAATTTGGATACATTCAATCATATTGTTGATGTTTTAACTTACTATAATATTCTACTTTGTTTCCCTATATTTGTGTTATGCAAGTCATTCCTTCCACTTTCCATCATGTATAAAATTTCCCTTATGAAGGAAAAGAGTTTACCCTACTGGCTGATACAAATCCCTTTTAATATTGTAGGTTCCTAGAATGGAGATATAATATCACCAACTATTTTCCTTCTATTGATAGATATACATCTCCTTGTATCATTCCCTTCAAATGAAAAAAATAGGGTTGATCCAGAGATCCTCTAATAGCTTTATTATTCTACATCTAATTCATCTACTATAATTTAAACTCCTTGACAAAGGTATCTGTGAATATGAAATCCAAAATACCTTTCATATTGGTAATACCTTTATGTCCACAAAGATATGGTAAGCCTAATTCTTCTCATCTCACAGAAGCTCCCATTTACAATCTTGGTACAACTCATTGGAAACAATTAGTATATCTAGAGGATGAACACATTCTGGGTTCTACGAGCTCTTGGTTATATGAAAATCGACAAGCTACATGTTACACATCTCTTGAATATAGTAAAGCACACTAAACATGATGATAAATATGGAATGGAAATGATGAGGACTTAGAAGACACAAACAAGTTCATATTGATCCAGTTGAGTACAAAATAAAATATTTATCGCCATGACTTTGGTATCAAAATATTTTTTTAAATGCCACTAATATTTGATATAACGACTAGTGGTGAGGATACTAACTCATACATTGAGATAAGTTCCACACATAACCTCTTTTAAGACTTCGCTGACACTATCCTATTCGAAGACCTTTCCATCCATTTCATTGACCTTAACATCATACAACCTTTCCTTATTAATAAAAATCAACAAAATAACATATCAATGAATCTCTATTAGAACGATGAAGCCATCGAAGAGTTCCTTTGGACTCAAGACCCTATTCCCCTTTTTGATCACAAGAAGGGATTTGATATTGAGCTAAATGCATATATTTATTTTTGTGAAGAACTCAAATACGCTAATCCGCAAAAGCAAAAATAGGAACATCAAAAAATGAAAAACAAAATCTCTCATAGTGAAAACCTCATTGAGGCACTATCTGAGAAACAAAAATCAAAAAAGAGAAAAAATATAAAAAGCCAAAGGACGTATCTCCAAGTGAAAAAATTTCTAAGGTGTTAGAGAGAAGGGAATATCCATTGAAATTATAGGACATATATCAACCTATAACATAATTTTAAGAAAAATATATGTCAAAAAAGCTCGTAGATGAAACTATAAGAATCAACATTGGTACGATGAGCATCCAAAGCTCTTACAACTTGGTAGAATCCTAATAGAATCTGAAATTGAAGTGTTTATAACCTTACTCACATAATTTCAAGATTACTTCACATGGTTATATAAGGATTTGACAGGGTCATATTCTTCTCTTTTAGTTCATCATCTGGTCGTTCATCTATAAGTGAAGCCTATCAAATAAAAATTCATAATAATACATCCTAAGGTTGCACTACTTGTCAAATCAAAGCTAAAAAAACTCCTAGAACTAGGTTTCATAAGATCCATTGACTACTCTGAGTGGATATTAAACATTATTCCAGTCGTTAAGAAGACCCCATGTGATCAGAATATGTACAGAATTTCATGATATCAACAAAGTGTTCTTGAAAGATTAATTCCCTTTATTGAACATCGACATGATCATTGATTCAACATCAGGGACATGAAATGATCTTCTTAATGGATGGTTTTTCTGGTTATAATCAAATCAAAATTATCTGAATAGGATCAACCAAAAAAATGTTTACTATGCCTTGGGGTACATTTTGTTACAAGGTCATTCCTTTTGGCCTCAAGAATGTATGAGCTACTTATCAAAGAGCCATGACAGTAATCTTCCACGCCATGTTACATGACATAATGGAATACTATGTAGATGACATCCTATAAAAATCAAAATCATGAGTCAATCATCCAGTAGTCTTATGGTGTATCTTGGAATGGTTACAAGAATATAAAGTTCAGGTCAATCCAAAGAACTGTGTATTTGGTAGTAACTTTGGGAATACTCTTGGGTTTCATTGTTTCAATACGAGGTATAGAACTTTACCCCACAAAGTTCAAATAAATAATATAAATTCCTCCTCACATAGAATCTTTGAAAAATACAAGGTATTCAATGTAAAATATAATCCATTTGATGGTTCATATCATAGCTAGTAGACAAGTTTCATCACTTTAATAAGTTTCTCAAAAAAGAAGTATAATTTAATTAGAATTAAGCATGTTAAGATTATTTCTCTAAACTAACAAAATATTTATCAAATCCTTCAGTTCTCATACCACCTGTTCTAGAACAAACCAATGCTTTTGTATACGTCTGATACAAAACATACCATAGGTGCATTTTTAGCTCAACACAATGATCAAGGATAGGAACAAGTTGTTTATTATCTCAGTAGGACCTTGATTGAACATGAATTAAAATATTCATAGGTTGAAGAAGTATACTTGGACGTAGCTTTCAATTTTCACAAGTTACGCCATTATTAGTATTATTTTTTGATGAGTAGTGCACTCATTGGGCACTACATTACATAGATTGTCAGCATCTCTGCTCATACTTCAGAGGAAGTATATAACAAATTTACAATTACGAGTAAGCGTACAACTAAACTAGTGAGCACCTTCAACCTAAGCAACTACAAGTAAGGGGCATCCATGCCATCAAAGTCACCCATGGCATGATCTTGGCCTTAAACATTTCGACTCTCCAGATCAGGTATCTCTAGGCCTTGCACTTAGTAAGATTTGATCCCTAATGGGATTTATCAAAGCCAAAAAACTTCACCATTGAACCAAGGGCCCTTTGATAAATCATACGACAAATATTATTGTGAAAGTGGATCCGATCAAATATCTACTCTCTCACCTTGTTCTGACCAGAAGAATGTCTAATTGGGTTGTTTTACTAAGTGAGTTTGACATCTAATTCGTCAAATAAAAATTCATTAAGGGACAATATCTAGCTGATCAACTAGTTGTAACACCCCTACAAAGTTTGGATCCCCTTCACTTTGAATTTCTAGATGAATAACATTTTTACGTTGATATATTTCCCACTTGGACTCTCTATTTCAATGGATCATGCAATATCCACAGATATAGAGCTAGAATTCTATTGGTCACGCCAAATGATGATGTTATTCCTAAATATTTTCACATTGGTTTCCCTTGTACCAACAATGTCACTGAGTATGAAGCTCTCATAAACGTTCTTAAGTTTTCTATTTCATAGAATCTCAAATAATTGAGAGTTTAAGGAGATTCTCTCTTAGTCATTAATCAAGTCAATGGTGAGTATTAAGTAAAAGAATACAAATTGATCCCCTATAAATGTATGGTTGATAACTTAAAATGTTATCTTTAACTTATCACATTTGAAAAAGTTCCTCAAATACAAAAATAATGAGCAGATGCCATGGAAACTATAGGATCTCTTCTTGATATTGGTCCAACCAAACACACAATGATTTTCTCGTGGAACATCTTTTGATTCTGGATTATGATTTTCCTGAGTCCACCATGATATGTGAAATTGTTGGTGCTCGTAACCCATAGTATCATGACATTTACACCTTCATCCATGACAAAACATTCCCTGACAATATGACTTATCAAAACAAACAATCCTTAACATAACGTGCTTCACGCTACACTATCCTTGTTGAAACCCTATATCGAAGAGGTTATGATGGAACTCTCCGATGTCTCAATCAAGAGGAGGAAAACCAAACCCTAGTTAAAGTACATGCTAGTATTTGTGGATCCCACATAAGTGGCATGGTTCTAGCTAAGAATAGCTTACGTGTGGGTTATTATTGGCTCACCATGGAGTATGATTCTTATAAATTCTATCAAAAATACTTGGCGTGTCAACAACACAGAAATATAATTCACGCACCCTCGTAAGCTCTTCAACCTATCACGACACTTTGGCCTTTCTCCTAATGGGGGGCTCAACCTAATAGGAAATATTAAACCCACCTCCTTCGATGGCCATACATTCATAATCACATCTACTGAATATTTTACCAAGGGGGTAGAGCCTATGCTTAAGTAGTAATATTTCCAAATTTATATTTAATCACCTCATTTGTCACTTTGACATCCCTCCCCCCATTTTCATAGACAATGGTACATCCTTCAAAAACAAAATATTAAGGAGCTGGCCAAACACTTTCATCTCCGCCTCAAATGGTCCACTCCTTACTATCCATTGTGAAATGGCCAAGCAGAAGCATCTAACAAAATGATCTAATCCATTATAGAAAAAATGTTGACAAACATGATCGTAATTGGCATACACAACTCTATCTTTCCCTCTGAGCTTATCACACATCATTCTGTACTCCAACAAGAGCTACACCCTTTTCAATTTTGTATGGCACTGAAGTCGTGCTACCCACAAACGTTAAGTTCCCATCACTCCAAATATCCCTTAAAGACTTGATCAATGAAGATGAATAGAGAAAACCTCATCTTGGTGAACTTCACCTCCTGGATGAGAAGAGGATTAATGTCTATAGACGGGTAGGTGTCTGGATATATGGTGACCGGATTGGTATAAAATTATTGTGGACATGACTACTATATAGATATAGATGGGCAGAACCATATTAGAATTTCATAAAATTATCGTGGACATGACTGTGAAACTGACCCCTCTCTCTTCTCTCTTTATGGGGATGGCCCCTCAATTTAGATCTTAGAATCTCAACGTTACTTTCTAGATGGCCTCGTAGACATGAATTCCCCCATCTATATACAGGCGAGTTTAGGCCCCCTCTATATAGTTTCCAATGCCAATGCCAATGCCAATGACAATGTATTAGGTTGGGGTTGGATCCCTACCTATATATATATATATATATATATATATATATATATATATATATATATATATATATATATATATATATATATATAGGTTGGGTTGGGGAAGGGATGATCAATGAATGCGTCACCTATAGATCTATGGTCCCTATATATAAATATGGGACACCCATATAAATTTATTTGTTTGCCCCCCATTGGCATCCTCACATATCTATTCTACGCAACTCATAAATATTTCCCCCCTCTCTCTATATGGCATTGATGTTGCATATATAGATCTAGGAGCCCCTCCCCTTCTATCAATAACGGATCAAAATAGAGAATATAGGGTGGCATATCCATATATAGATAGGCCAGGTGGGGTTGGTCAAATATGCTAGTTGAATATCTTGAATCCGCCCTTGGATAGTCGAGATGACGTTCCCCTATCTATTGGTCAAATATGCTAGTTGAAAGCCCTTATATTATTAGGGCTAGTCATGGTAGTCATAATCGAAAGGAAAGGTATCTGATGCCAGATATTGCCATATAAAGAGAGGGGGGCTAGATATTTTGATTATCTCCATCCAATATACATGGACCTAGGATCTAGGGCCCCTATATATATAACTGGTAGTTCTAAAGGGACCCAACAGTTCTAGAGGGGACTAGCTATATATATATATATCTGTTAATGACCAACTGGCTAGTCCCTCTAGAACTGCCCAACTGACCTGATCTCAAAAGGCCCATCTACATACTCTACATATAGACACCAGTGGTTGTTTATTGGATCAACACCTTGAAACATTTGACTGTGTATCAGAATTGGATTTTCCCGCAGTTACAACAAATGAATAAAACCATGACAATTTGAAGTTGATGACCTTTTTCTAAAAGAAAATCATAAGAATACAACAAAAGATCTGGACAAGAAAGGAAAGTTTGAAACTAATTGGCATAGGTCCTTCTATTATCACTACAAAATTTAGATGTGGGTGCATACAAGCTATCCACTAAAGATGGCCAAGAGCTCAAAAAACCCATGAATGTGGTTCATATGAAGAAATTCTATTTTTTAATCAGTGATACCAAAGCTCTGCGATATGATTTCTATTGTGTTACAAGACTATCCACTTGTATACTCTCTATTGATTGCCTATTGTTCACACAATCTGTTTTCTCCAAACCCGGTTTTAGTTGCCTGTAATCCTTGTAAAGAGGATGTGAAACACTTGCACATAGCCCACATATGCCTATGTTCATCATTTGGTCATAAAAAGTTCTTGAAATGTAGACACATGGGGAGCTGGGACTTGGATCACCTAAAGGTCACCCTGAGAGTCCAAAAAAATTGACCGAGTGTCAAAATGCAAAAAACTAAAACATCTCAAACTTCGTGTAGCTCTTATGAGGGTCAGAATCTAAAAATTGTGCAAAACAATTAGGATGCCAAATTGTGCAAAAATTGCACTTGATCCAACAAGTTGTAGCTAGAATGTCAGCAATGTATCGATACAATTTGTGCAATTGAATAGAATGAACTTCTCTATTCATATCCTAGTGATTATTGCAACCATTTTCCCTATGAATGTATGCTATATGGATGCTCTTGGAGTGCTTACCAGGTATCCTTGCTTGAATGTAAGATTAGGTCAAACCCCTGCGTAGTAATGCTTAGTGCTTGGTACTTAATTTTGAATACATAACTATGTATTTATATGATTCCCTTGCATTTAATCCTTGCATAATTGACACACTGGAAGGCCGACCTATCAAGTGAAAAAGATACCCAAAAGATAAAAGTGGACCCAAAAAGAGCGAGTAAGGTAGAAAAGGGTCAAATTGGATTTGCTGCAGAGTATGGATCATGAGCTAAGGGCACTGCCTTACCTAGCTGGGAATCTTCAGTTTATGGAAGCACATTAAAAGCATAAATGAGTAAATATATGACTAGGATGTAGGGTGTGTCACATGACCAAATAGAAAAAAAGAGACAAAGAAAAGAGGCCAAAGATAGTTTTCTAACCATCTTGGTTTATTCATTGCTTAGGAATGCATATTAATTATGTGTAGCATATTGGCTTTTAGAACGTAAAAATGTACCAAAGTCGCGTGATTTTCCTGTCTTGACACAATTACAAGTATATACTTATCATCTTCAGTTTATGTGGATACACATTCAGGTGCATAGTTAAATGTTGTGTATATTAAAGTTTGCTTTCACAGTTTGGTCTTATGTTATTAACCAATTACAAGTATTTTGTTAGCATCTTGGTTTATTTGTAGCTGATGGTGTAAAATAATTACTGTGTATATTAGAGTTTTTTTTACATTTAGTCTTTTATGTTTCTGTTGGACCAATTAAAAGTATTTTTGTTATCATATTGGCTTCATATCATAACCATGGTGTAATAATGCATCTACTGTATATATTGGGTTCGTTTTAGTTTTATCTGCATCTGTTTTTGTGTGTGTTTTTTTTTATGCGCATATGGGTTACTTGATCATGGGTTTTTCAATAATCATGGTGTTAACTCTATTGTGCAACAACAAAATAGGTTGCTATGAAAATATTAAATCTAAATGGAAGATCAAGTACAAGCACAATCAATCAATTATATCATCACTATCATATCATTAATTCAACATACAGAAATGGAAATCAATAAGCATCCATCAAAGATAATTACAAATGAGTGATACAAAATAATCATCTTTTATATGCACCCATAATCATAAAAAATCCATATAAATCAAGAGTCCATATACATCAATAAATGGCCATGTACATAGAACATACTATATACATCAAAATTCCATCAAGGGAATCTATAAAAAATGTGTGCCTTCATCGCGAGGCATATACCAAAAATAAAATACATATATATCATATACATCGAGTTATCCATGACTCTCTCCTATACCTGAACTACTTGGTCCATCACATCCTCGCCTCAATGGCATAATCTAAATAAATATAATAGATCTCAAAGGCCCATGAGATTTACCTAACCTCGTGGATCAACTACTTGTGCTATGACTATAACCTAGAACCCTCTATCCCTCAGAAACAAATGCCTCATATAAAGATTTATAATAACTGACATCATGTGTACCTGCTACAAGCTCTTGTAAAACATTTCCCCTACTGGTGACTTCAGCTGCATGCCATGACATATCTGTCTTTACTGTCAGCTGTTTTACCTGTGCTGCAAGCTAATCTCTCTCAGTAGTCACCTATTGTAGTTGTCTATGAGACATAATCAATATGACATCTCTCTGCCGAATAATCATGTCTCTACATGCTTATAATTATAGCTCTACAACGAAGGACCTAAAGGAGGTAACGATGGAATTTGACTACAAATATCCTCTTCTCCCTCATCTGCCCATCCATCAACACCGTCTCCATCTCTATACCAATCACCATATATGTCTCCAACTTCGTCTCCATCTCCTTGTACAAGACTCGATGGCCTCAGTGGTGAATCAAGATCCTATGTCTGTCTAACCTCTACATGTGCCTGTCTAACCTACACTGGTCCCTGAGCCTATATCGGTACCTGACCTTGTTCCCTTATCAGACTCAATCAACCTCTATCTCTCCTATGCTCTGTTGTAAGGCACCCCTAGTTACTGCTGTTATGCCTGCTGCTATAGCTGCTAGTGGGATAGTGATACACATGGACATGATACTTGCATACCACGCCACATACTTTTCCATAACTATAAGATCCTTGACATCGGATTGCGTATCCCATGCATGTGGAACAAACCCTCTAAAACTAGCCCTCTATACTCTCTATTTGATACAGGCCCCAAAATCAATTATCTCATGCGCTATTCATGTATACTGTTGATCTCCAACTGGAATGTCCTGAATCACTCCTAACTGCCATCTGACCCTAACTGGTCTATATCTCTCCATAATATGTGCTCGAATCCCAATAATGTAGTGATCCACCTCCATTGTCACTAATTCTGTGTCATCCATAGTCCGTTTTTACCGTCTATATGGCCTCCATTTAATCATACACAACTGTAAATCATTAATCGCACATCTATAAAACTCCATATATCTTCAGTGACCTTTTTGATCGACACCCACTATATCCTAACCACAAGCCAATGGATCCTCAGCTGTCTATCCCTCAAAATACTTTGTGGTCGGCTCTCAACGATACGATCCCATGACAAAATATATAATAAAGTCACTAGACCAAGGTTCCTCTGACCTCTGTAAGCTATAAATTACAATTATCTATATAAGTGAGCAAGATTGCAAGGCCCCCATGCAAATACTGTATTTGAATCCATTAACTTTGTTAATATATTAATTAGTCCAACATGAAAATGACTACCAGTCTTATCAGGCAACAAGTAGTCGCTAATAAGAGCCATCATATGTATCGGTAATATCACCACAGTTTCATCATCCATACACTCATACAAGTGTATTGCCATGTGATCCCTATAAATATCCTCCACTCTAAACAATGACCATATGTGAGCTGCACGACCCTCCCACTAAATCAATATACATTGCATCGACACTCGTAGAATACGGTATACATCCTCTAAGGTGACTGACATTTCTCTTGTAGGTAGTCTGAATGTCTGACTCTCACCGTGCCATCACTCAGCCAAT
Source organism: Taxus chinensis (assembly GCA_019776745.2). Classification (NCBI taxonomy): domain Eukaryota; kingdom Viridiplantae; phylum Streptophyta; class Pinopsida; order Cupressales; family Taxaceae; genus Taxus; species Taxus chinensis. Next base: position 615,128,351 of record CM034156.1, read on the forward strand.
ACAGTCTATAAGCAGTGATCCAACCTAATATCTGGAAGCTGAGCAACATATGCTATACTTGTTGCCTCTAACATAACACAAAACCCCTCTGATCACTCCAGTCCATCTATTTGTCGAAGGAATGTAGCTGTCCGTGATGTTCCCACACATCTAAGGCATATAGTCTCTGTTGCAAAACACAAAAAAACCTCTTAAAACTCTTACACAAACCCTTTTCTTCTAATTGATCTTCTAAATCTATTTTATCTCTTCTATTTCATGTTAGCACACCTATGTTATGCTAGCGTGTAAACCTTAACGTTGGCGCATTCGTTGATACACTCGCATGTGCACTAAGCACGCTATCACATTTGACTCTATAATATCACGTGTAACACGTGAGCACACCTATTTATTCATGCTAACACACACACTTTTGTGCTAGCGCACATTGCGGGTCATGCTAGCACAACTAGTTGTGTGCGCTAGCATTACTTTTCAAACTTCTTCTACATCAAAACACAATAAATGCATCTAAAAACTTAGTGTTTGGATAGATACTACACCATCATTGTCACGAGACCTCCTGAAATCTCAGAAAAGATTTACATGGTGAACGTGAGGGGGATAATGAGCCATCAATATCACAATCAAAAGCACAAAAATCACTCAGGGGAAAAAAACAATCTAGTAGTGCAAATGACCAATGATTTTTTCTACTCTCCGTCCCTTTTATTTATCCCTTTCTTCTAAACCATAATATCTCATTTTTCACCCTTGTTCCTTTTTAACTAACTTTCTAAGTCTTTTCTTCCTATTATCGTTCATGACTCTCTCTCTCTCTCTCTCTCTCTCTCCTATCAAGCAACTATTCACTGCTTTGTTGCGTCACCTAGCCGCTCAAGGGGAAATTCCCTTGGTACCAATCCTAACTCGCTAGGGCATTCAAATGCTTCATCAGTAAAATCAGGAAGCTCACGACACTTTTATATCATTTATTCACTGATCTACACACGTCTATTATCTTTAAAGCAATATTACTTCATAATAAAATTTTTATGAGGGGCAAATGTAGACACCCTAAAATATCACATTATGCATTTTAAACCTCTGAAATCACCCCGTAATCACTTCACAGTGCATTACAACCACTTTTAACCACGTTCGATATATTCTGCTATTTTATGAACTTTAAGGACATTCTACGACATCATCCCATAGTTATCCTAAACACTCCTATCGCTCACACATGGTCTCGAATAATTAAATATTTGCACTATCGACCTTGTTACACCCATATCCTATTCGTAGGATTAGTTAATTAATCTAACTAATTAATTATTCATCCCCTTTTCCTATTAGTTAATTTTATTTGATAATATTTCAATATCAATAATTAAATAATTCGTACATTATCCAATTAATTAATATTAATTCACTAGTCAACATTTCAAGTTAAATCGAGCAAAATAAATTAATTAAAATCTAAATTAATTAAATACATGCGCAATAAGACAAAAATAGAATAAATCAAACATGCATTTGACTTAACTAGACATCTTCAACAAAGCATGAAACTTCCAAAAATAAATCAAATCAATGCAAAAGGCTAAAAGTCATGTCCACTTCTTTGAGTGAATAAAACAAAAGACATGCAATTAATATTTAATTCTAAATAATCAAAATCATGTGTAAACTTGGCCAACTCAAGAATAACTCATTCATACAAGCTCAAATAAGAGTTCAAATTCCTAAAATAGATTGAAAAATCAATGAAACATTTCAATCTTGCTTCAGTTAACTTCAGATCAGACAAATTAATTATAAAAATCCTATATTTGGAATTCCCTATCTCATCTATGAATCATCTCTCATTCTTCTGCAATTATCATCTTTGGAATATTTGAGAATTACATTATCATTGTGATGGATTATCATTCAATCTCACACACCATTACAATGTCCAAATGATCACGAATATAGTATCAATTCAATCATTCAATCACTTTGTTCGTAGCTAATCTACTTCCATTCAAAAAACTTTTGGAGCATCAAAAAAACATTTGATCAAGAGATTCAATAAGCTTGATGCTTTATTCCAAGCTTCAACGATCTCATCCGAGTTGCAAGGATATACAAATGAAGAACTAGCTTAATTTTTTTGCTTTGTTTCTTTTGCTATGTAGTTTTTCTTTGTATACAACCATTGAGATAGTATTTTATCCAAGTGTCCCTGATAATTATGAGAATTACCAGGTATTCAATGATGACGAAAAAATCATATCTTTTCTCGAGAAATTTTACAACTTCAAAAATATGTTATTTAAAAGAATCGAATCCATCTATCGCAAATCTACTAATGATGCCCATGAGGAAGAAATTGAAGATTTCAATTAAAGGGAAATAAAATCCCTAAAGGTATAGTATCCTTAGATGAGTTGTTTGATAAGTGTGATCGTTTCATCAAGTGTAAGCTTCATGACGAGCCTCAAGCATTTTATGATGTTGAGAAGGTAAATATTGGTACAAATGAACAACCAAGGATAGTGAACATTAGTGAATGTTGATCACTTGAAGCATAAAGAATGTTTGTATCCTTACTCAAGAAGTACACAAATATTTTGGTCTGGTCTTATGTTGATATGAAATATTTTAGGCCTAAGGAGATGAAACAAAACATTCCTTTAAATTCTGGAACATCTCCTTACAAGAAAAATAAAAGACACTATAATCCAAAGATTAATGGGACCGTCCTTGTTGAGGTACAAAAGATGATAGATGTCATGATCATTTTTCCAATTCACCACTTTACTTGAGTTGCTAACATTCTCGGTGTGGAATAAAATTGGAGAAATTCAAATTCGCGTCAACTTATGCAATTTGAATCAATCTTCTTTACAGGATAATTATTCTTTTCTCATTATGGATCAAGTCCTCCAGAAGTCACTAGCTCCAAATTACTATCCATGGTTGACAAATTCTAAGGGTATAATCAAATTGAGGCGGCAAGAGAAGATCAATGTAAAATCACTTTCAATACTCCATGGGGTAATTTTTTATATAAGAGAGTGCCATTCATTCTCATTAATGTAGGGGCCACTTTTTTAGAGGGACGTGTATCTCTCCTTCAACAATATGATAAACACAATAATAGTGGTATATCTTGATTATTTTATCATATTCTCGAAAAATCAAGAAGATCACTAAACATCTTGAAATATTGTTTCAGAGATGTTATTCCCACAATATCTCTCTCAATCCTAAAAAAATCGGTGGTTGGAGTAACATAAGGAAAAATTCTTGGCCATTTCGTGTTGAAGGAAGGAACCAAAATAGATTCGAAAAGAGTTAAGGCAATCCAAAACTTGACTTTACCCATGAGCAAGTTAGGAGTTCACTCTTTCTTTGGAAAAATGATCTTTTTGTGATGGTTTTTTTCAAACTTTTCTGAGTTGAATAACCATATAACTTCCATGATGAAAGGGAAAGCTACTTTTAAATGAAGTAAAGATGGAAAAGAATATTTTAAGGATATCAAGGTTGCTATTGTGAAGGCTCCAATTCTGGTTTGCTCTGACTTATAGAGAGAATTCATTATTTATATCTAGGCTTGAAAGCATACTCTGCATGCCATCCTTGTTCAAAATAAAGATAAAGTATTGAGTCACCCATCACCTTCATGAGTTGTGGTTTGAAAGATTATGAGTTAAAAAAAATCACATAAAGAGAAACATGTATGTGCATTGGTGAAGGTTGTCAATCTTTTTCATTACTACATTCTCAATTCACAAGCTATAGTGTTGGTTCCTCATTCTAAAGTTAAATATGTCTTAAACCAAAAGGAACTCAAGTCTCAGAGAGGATGATAGATTGATAAAGTCCAAGAGTATGACTTGGATGTCAAACACACTAAGTTGGTTTGTGGGAAAGGTTTGTGCCAACTTATTTCCGAAAACAATCCTAAGGCCAACCAAAAATAAATAATTTTATTGAACTTGTACCTTTGGTCTCATTCTTGGGTAGCACTAATGATTGATATTCAAAAATTTCCTATTTGCTCACATATGAATAATGCTTGAGTCACCTCAAACCTAAAGAGGAGAATTGTTAGGCAAGTCAACAAGGTATGTATTGTGGGACAATGTTGTTTTTGAGAAAGACATTATTGGAGTGTTATTTCATTGCGTGGAAAAAGAGTAACAAATAAGATAACTTGAGGAATTTCATAATGAAGCTTCTGGAGGAAATTTATCTTCTTCTATCACTACTCACAAGATTCTCCAAGCCTGATACTATTAGCCCATGCTTTTTCAAGATTCTCAAGAGTGGGTAGCTAAGTGTGAAGCATGCAAACAATTCCACTACATCATTTTGAGTGAAGTAAGTTACAGTTAAACTCATTATTAAGTCACCTTTAACTTGCCAAATATGGTTTTTCAAATTCCAATCAAGTACCATAAAGTTTAATTTAAAATCATGAAAATGACTTAACGACAACTTAAATTGTGACTTTAAATGACATAAATAAGAAAGCCGCACTAAAGACACCCTATTTTCCCAAGTTAGGTTACCATAATATCCCCCCTAATGTCACCTACGGGTGACTTCAATTGGGACGTTAAGGTGACTTAAATGAAAACTTTATATGTGACTTAATTCATGATTTTAGTATGACTTAATACCCGACTTAGTAAGGGTCTTTAATATCATCTTTTCATTGACCTTAAGAGTGACTTAAAAATGACACTACGTATAACTTAAAATATGAATTTAATTGTGATCGTAATATTGAGTTAAATTGTGATACTACATCCAAATTTAATTATGACATTAATTACGACTTAAATTATGACATTACATCCAACTTAAATTGCGACACTAGTTGGGACATAAATTGTGGCTTTATTTGGTCTACAATTGTGACTTAATTCCATCCTTTACAACTTTAGTGTGACTTAAATTGATACTTATGTATGACTTCAATTTTGACTTTATTATGACTACAATTTGACTTTATTATGACTTCAATTGCAACTTAGGTCCAACTTATTTATGACTTTAGTCATTCCAATCACAAAAAATATGTAATGTTTTTGAACTTCATTTGTTTAATTATATTATTATATTATACAACTTTAGTTGCAAAGTGTTGATGGTAATGTCAATTTTATTGATATACATAACAAATGAAAATACATTTACGTAGAAAATTGAATACAAACAAAAAATAATTAGGGAAAAAATAATGAATTAACCAAATAATTGAACCGCTCAATAATTAATCGGAAGTCATAATAATACTATAATAAAAAATTGTTGTAGAGTCATGATTGATCCCATACAATATTAGGGTTAAAATCCACAATACAAAGTCATAATTTATTCAGTGTCAACCCCAAACATTAGGTTCCTCATCTTTGTTTCCCCCCATCTCTCATCCCTACAATGCTCCTAAGTAGCGTCATCCTCAACTATAATATCAATAAAACCTCCACAACCCTGTCCAATGCCCAAATTCCCACCAGATTCACTTCATAAAGCATCCATTGAATGAAAACCAAAATAGTGATGCGACTTTCATTCATTTCTTGAGGCGTTTTTCCACTTACTCTAAGGGATGATATTGTGTGTCCTCTACATAAAAGAAAAATAAACCAATGTTAAAAATCTCATAAAAATGAATAAAACACAAATATAATCTAAAAATCTATTCTATAGTGAATTTAAATAGAGTACTAGTTATGAATAAATTTCATGTTATGATGAAGTTTGGGTAGATGTACTTGTACTTCCTCAAACAAAGATGATGTCAATATTTATTATGATCATAATAAATAATGTAATAAAATCATGTACAATTATACCACCGTCTCAATCAAAGTATGATTTCCAAGAAAATTATATCACATTCTTCTTAGAAGTCCAACAAAACTCAACATAATCTTGTTCCCAAAGTATATGGATCATACAACTTACTATCACAAGGAAATAAATGAAGATTGTGAGGATATAAGATTATATTCCAAAAAGATATATAACATATCCATGTTATATTTGGCTATAATGTACGTAACATGCATACATCTCAATTTGAAAGATAGAGGACACTCAAGAGAGATACAACTAAGGAAAAAATCAACAATTATTTGTTAAATTTATATCCAAAGAAGTATGTTAGTCCAAAATGTACCAAATATGTCATACACCAATGCAATACAATCCAAAAGACTAATCTAAATTATGTGAATATTAAACATGCCTCAACTTAAGGATATATTTAAAGAGGAATTATATGATAATAGGACTTGAACCCCTGATTTAGCACAAAATTAAAATCAACAAGAAGCCTATTATAAAGGATGAATTTAAATTATTTAAGAAAGTTAAACCCAAAAGGTGGGGCATACAAAAATGCCACACATATGCTATAAACACCCTCTCTATGAAACTACATGATATTGTACATTTCTTAACCCATTGTACAACTATAAGAGAATCTCAAACTGCTCATTTATTGTAAGAGTTCTACTTAAGGAGTGAATGCAATTGAAAATCTACAACATGACTAAGATAATTGATACAACCAATTAGAGAAGAAAAACACACAGTTTGATATATATAATCACAAAAAAGTGATAGTCATATTAGTATTTAATAACCATATTTATTGCAATGAAGGAAGACAAGATCCATATGATTTAGTAATGTGCTGTTTGGGAACAATAGACTTTCTCAATATTTACCTTCACCTTATATATTTAATCTCACCATGTAGTCATCCTATGGTAATAAAACTCTGTGATCAAACAATAAAATGGACCTTTACTAATAAAATTTTTCCCAGTCTATACATGCAAAGGTCTCATAATGTTGAGAGAAAAATCAAAGACTTATTTATATATAGATTTAATATATCTAATAGATAACTTAACTAAGGATGAAACCCTATTTTTTTCACATCTCTTTCATAATCAATATGGGGGGGGGGATAGTTAGAAGTAAATAATAATTATTGTCACTACATTGGAAATATTTGAGAACCAATCCCAAATCCCAAAATTTTAAGGATATTATATTAAATATATTTGATTTTTCATATATTAAAAGTAAATGTGGATGGGTAGATTTTAATCACTTGAAAAGTTTCAATGTACTACTTCAATGAAGTGGAGTCAGTAAAACAATATGCCACCACAATCCCAACCCAATAAAAATGCTAGCTAGTAATCATGAATAAAAACAAGATGCATTCCAAAATTAAGTTGGATTGTGAGTTATGTTATAACTAGAGTAATCTTAGGATTAGGAAACCAACCATGCATAAGGTTGTATTTTAACCCATACAAGCGACAAGTACAACAAAAGAAATGCCACCATATGTTACAATACCCAAGTCCTCCCTATGTGAACTTACAAGGAGAAGTATGCACTTCCTTGGCTATTCTAAGTGGTTGTCACTACTATAGGTTATCGTTGGTTGTTTAGATCATTAAATTTGTTGTGAGGGTTGCACCTCGTCTATATTATTGACCGAATATTATATGAACATTTGGATATAATTAGTTATACCTTGTGCTACATATGCTACCTCTTGTTTGTTATTCATACTTAATTGGTGAATTCATTCTTTAACAAAGAACCTAACATAAAAAATGTTTCACAAATACATTGAAATGACTACTATCTACATGGGTTTTTCCCATTATGTAGTGTAGATTTTGATTGACGTGGCATATCATGCATTGCATTGAAAGATGACAATTATAGATAATCATATTGTTATTAGGATAAGGTATCCTTATGTTGGGCATACACTATGTTTCATCTATATTCAGTTATTATTTGAGTGGTCTTCTTGTGACGTGCAATTATTATATATATTATTAATGTCAAAGAAGTCTTGATTGTCTATGTACTCTTTTGGGGCAATTGGATGAATATTAAGTCTAGTTAGGTACTTATCGATATTGTTGGGTATGAACACATTACCACTATCATTTTCATAACTATCAATAATGTTATTACCATGAAAATTCATTTCTTGTTAATGTTTCAATGTGTTGTTTTGATGACACTTTTTTGAGTGATAAATCAAACAAAAAAATATTTAAATTTCCTATGAAAGTCAAAAATTAATATTTAAAATCCAAAAAAGCCTAATTAAAAACCATCAAAATTCAGATTTAAAAATACCTACACATATAGCCCACAAATCTAAAAAAAATCCTAAATAAATGGCCCAAAAATATGTAAAAAAAATCATGCAAAAACAAATAGAAGAATGCAAGTTTACTTACCTATATAATGCAAAATCGGAAGAAGAAAATTGGTTTGTGAAGCATCCTTGGCTTATTTAATAAATTTATATCTAACTTTAAAATATGAAAATCCCACAAATATATTAAAATGGCCCCAAAAACTCACAAATTTCAGATTTAATATCCACAAACACCTAACTAAAAACCATCAAAATTCATATTTAAATATAACCCACATAGATGGCCCACAAATCTACAAAATACCCTACACAAATGGAACAAAAATCTACAAAAACCCTACACAAGTCAATCCTAAACTTCCTCTAATTCAACACGCTTCAGTGTGCCATCAATGGTGTAAATAACACATGGCTTCATCTCGAGGTGTATAACATATTAACACTCATAAAAAACCCATCACTCCTACTTGAGCATATCAATATCCTATTCATTATAAAATAATGATACGAGGTTTTCATTGGCCACTCCACAAGTGGATCAAAGTAACCTTACTTATCTAATGCCATTTTATCGTGGGTTTAAGTAAGTGTATTTTATTCATATAGTGTTTTTACTAGGTTCTACCTTGTGTCAGGATTGTTGATAATCTAAAATACATATTTTTTCATGACATGATGTAATTTGATAGAAGTTTTGTTAGCATGACCCTCAAATGACAGTAATGCCATTTTATTTACACTTATATCTTGTGATTATTACTTGAGTATACATGATACACAACTAAGTGACATAGCTATCAGGATTCTCGCTACTATAACACATGATATTACTTCTCTAATTTTAAATGTGATGAACACTTGATTATCTCTCATGATACAATCCCTACACCTATTGACACCAAATCCTCCACATGATAGACATATCTAACAATACACTCAAGTTCTTGTACATAACTTGCGTAAGTCATTACTTGGTATATGCCATTTATTTACTTTACAACTCCATGCATTTGTAATTTCATGACTTCTTTGTAATCTTACATGTTGTGTGACATTGATTGAATTGACTATTCTATATATTTTTGTGTTGTATGCCACTTATTTTGTGTTATATTATTAAATTTTTACTATGCTAATACTTGCATGTTCTTGACCATATAATGTGTCATTAAATTATTGTTGTTGTTATTTGTATCACACATGTTTGACACGTGTATTAAAGAAATATAGTCTCGTGGGTTGCAATGCTTGTACTATGCACAAGTGGGTATGTTGAAAGAGTCGTAGAGACCTAAATTTCCATCTCATTGAGCTCGAGGATGGATTTTATAATCCTTTAAAAGGGGATTCACGGAAATTAGGGCTTGAAAGATTTGTAAAATGTAACAGAAGTAGTTTTTGTGGATGCATGGGAGGAGGATTGAGTGTAGTAATAAAAAATATGTAGCACCTCCTATAATGTTCCTTCTCTACAAATGTAGGGATTTAAGGTAGAGAGAAGAAACATGCGCCATTAACATGATCTAATTATGATAAAATCACTAGAAATACACATCATTATTTAATATACTCTTTTCACAATAGAAATAAAACATGACCATTTACCTGGGCTACACCCTTCTAACCTAGTGTCGATGAGATCTTAGAAATAACATATGAACACTCATCAAAGCATTTTGGAAAGTGGATTTTTGTTTTATGTTGTAGTTTTTGATGCTTGAGTAGACATGTATGCAAAATGTCAGAGCTTATAAGGTATACGATCTCATGGAATCTAATGAATGAGTTGAATGATATTAGGTTTTGGGATAGAGTAAGAATAATCATCATGTTCTAAACATGATATAAATGAATGATAATAGTATACTTTTGATACATTTAAGTTTCCTTTATGTATGGTGTCAAATAATGACTTCCTTATCATATCTATAAAGTCTTGTTCAAATCCCTCTATGCATGTTTAAAGCATCTCATTGAAAAATTATTGTATATGCTCCCTTAAGACCCTAACATGATTGATTGAAATAACATCTAAAGGTCACACAGATTATTAGATGATGTATATGTTGAAGTATGTCATCCTATGCAAACTAACTTATGTGAGGAAAGTAGAATTCTTAATGGAGCCTAGCCATAGTTCACTTTATGAACCATGGCTTGTATGGGTCCATTGGAATTATTGATTATTTAAAACTCAACACTAATATAAGGTTCGAATGGTTATTTGAGAAAATAATTGTGGTTTATATTTTAGTGTTGTAAAAAATGTATGCTAATCATATGAATCCATAAGAGTAATGAATACTGATTTAATAATAATATTAAATCTTATATCATAGGATTGAGATCAAATGAATATAATAGTAACAAGAAAGATTTAGCATGCAAGAAACAAGAAAGTGTGCAAGATAGGAGATAAGATTGAATTAGCTTGTATTGGGAGATATGGGATGATTATGGGCTAGATATTGAATAAAATAGGCTGGATATGGAATGCGTAAGCTCTATCTAGAAAAATGAGATCTAGGACCCCTTCAGACAGGAGGACCCATAGGAGGACAAGACTGCCTCGGGTGCTAGTGTCTTGGCAGTAACTCTACTTCTGGTCTTTTCAGGGCCTGAAATTGGCTCCTTCCTTTCATTGTTTGTCACTTTGGATTTGTCATAGGGTTCTTGTATTGCACCTACTATTGAAAAATAACTATAACTACCTACAAAAATCTCAAGAAAACATTACATGAAACAAATAATCTATATGATTGAGTTGGAATAACCTCTGCATTCACCCCAATTTGAATGTCACTGAGTGCTACACTACATTTCAGACTCTATGTATTTCTTTTGAGTCCGTGATTTGAATTGTTTCCCTTGAAGCTAGGTTTCCCTTTTTCCAGTCGCACCAAGATAGTGGGGTATAACTACTTTTCCCGCAAGATGAATGTGTGATATGGAATTCACAATAAACCCTCATATGTAGTGAATAATACAACCCAAATGTAGTCTTTAAATTTTGCACCTTGCCCAAGTAACAGATAATATTTATTAGCTCTCGATTGCCCAACCCCTAATAATAGTTGGTAGGATATGTGTATATATGACTTCCTTGTTTGAATTTTAGTAGTTAGTGACACCAAAAGTTGACCTAGGTCATGATATAAAGATAATAAAAGACCCAAAATAAATAAGAAATCAACAAATTGGGAAAAATAATATGATGGACCAAAATGCCCAGAAGGGACACTAATGCCCGAGTGGTAGTGTCCTAACTAGGTGGTACTGTCCCAAAGCCAAGAAATAGAAACAAAAACAAGAACTAGGACAAGGATCCTTGTGACATGACCAAAGTATATAGATGTACATAGTAAAAGGTAAAGTCACAATCAAAGTCAGTTGAAACTAGTAAAGAGGAATAAGAAAAGGTGTCACTAGTATCTAATATTTGCACTTGGAAATCATACATACAATAACATATTAAAGGCTTGATGTAATGGAAATAAGTGCATTTTTTGTGTCTACATGTTCCCCACTTTATTTAATTCGGATGAAATTCAATAATATAAAGGATAAAATAAGAACATACCTGAAGAGGGACTAAAGGAGTTGTAGCCACAACATGTCAATAGTAAGAATCAAAACATGGTAAACTATGGACCACTGCTTTGATCCATGTGGGGTGATTGTATTGTCACAAGATGAGACATTGTATATAAAAAGTGCTAAGGAGATATAGGAGTCTTTAAAACTTGGGTATTGAAGGAACTATCGGGAGTGATAAATTCCCAAACCAGTGCAACAAATCTATGGATTTGAGCATCTTGTCACTAGAGAAATAATGTTGGAAGAATGGTTAGCTTTTTTCTTCACCATGATGCTTCCTCAAAATAGGTTCCACTGTTGTAGCTGAAAACGATCCAATTTAAACTTGTTTACTAGGCACAGAAAAACCCTCGTAAAAGCAGTTCAGGAAAGGAAATGATGTATCGTTTCCCCCAACTTATGATTGTAAGTGTAAACTTGGTAAAATGGAAAAAGTGCTTGACTTGATTGGCTCCTAAGTTAGGTCATTTGACAGAAATATTGATACTTGATGAAATGAAATTGAAACAATTTTTATTGGTTGGAACATAATATTTGATTGAATATTGATTGAAACTACTTTGAAGGTTGAATTACCCCCAGATTATGTCATTTGAGGGAGAGAGATTGTGAATTTTTTGTTGAGACAACTTGACACTTGAGATGGATTGAAACCATATTATTGGAGTAATAAATTTGAATATTGATTTGCAACTGATTGAGAATAGGGTGGTAGTATACGATGTGCTTGTCTATATTGCATTGAAAAATTGCTCGAATCATTCTAGGAGGGGTAATAGGATAACCAAAATATTTCCCCCGTTATGGTGAAGGGTGAAAAGGAAGGTGGTGAACCATGAGCCTGAGGAAAAGTAGAGTGGTCATGTGATAGAAACTAGAAACTGATAGAATTAGTATTGACTAATGATATACAACCATAGTGTGTAATCAAGTGGAGGAATTGTGGTAGTCAATGTGTAATGCAGTGAACAAAAAAAAGACATTTCTAGGGCCACTAATGACATGGAAAATGGACAAACAAGGCTCAAGATATGGAGAAACAACATCAGTAAATTGGGTGTCGTAAGAAGCAGTGTAGTAACAATAGTAATCTTAGTAAGAATAGGATTTACAATACATATTGATCTTGTAAAAGTGAATAGTAATTTCATTTGTAAATTTACTTAGTGCGATTTGAGCTTAAGATTGTGAGGATGTTACGAGAACAAGAGGCTATTCCATCAAGGTTCGAGAGAGTTGTGGACGTATTGTTGATGCAAAACACATATCAACTAGTGAGTATTGTGTTTTTTGAATTAGCGTAAGAATTAGTTTAGAAGTTTTTAGTTGTTCTTACATTTTTTAAACTTTTGTGAATTTGGGTGTTTTTGTCAAAGACATATCTGATATGACTGGTTTTGTCCCTCGGACGGTAACACCCAGCTCTAGGCAATAGTGTAAAAGTTCTGGGTGGTACCATCTAGGGTGTTGGGTCATTTTTTCTAGAGAGATACATGAGTTTATTATGACGTGTTTCATTTATTTTCATGTTTTTGTATGTGGTTCAATGCTAACTTTGGATTTTTGTGTTTATCTATACTGTGTAAAGAGACATACATTTGCAAGAGTTTCATGCAGGGAGGAATTTGTCTACATTGTTAGCACTAGGTATAGAAAAGGATGAGTGTTGGAAGCACAATGGATTGGGGGGGTGAATCAATAATTGCAATATTAATTCAATTTGAGATTGCTTACTTAAATTACAAACCACTGATTCAATTATTAGTGTGTGCACAACATCAAATATCATACATGCAATTAACCATGAACAATAGAATAAACACCATAACATAAGATATAAGTGGGAAAACCTCACGGGGAAGAAAACTACTGAAACAAAAACTACATATTGCTATGTTTTAAATTTAGTGAGACACCAACCCCACAAGGAGCACCAACCCCTAGTTTAGTAGAGCACTAACCCCTAGTTTTGTGAAACACAAACACCACAAGGAGGCTACAACCCACTCAAAAACCTTATGATGAAGATATATGATGTATTATTTTTTCCACAACCGATTGAGAACATTGATCCAGCTCGCTCTCCTTCAAACCCTTGTTAAAACCCTAGGTCCTCAAACTTGCACAAACTTGCACCATCTTCACTTCTCAATGCTTCAAACCCTTACAAACACCATTGAAAAAATTATTCAACCTATCATACACTCTCTCAAATCTCAAAACATGCTTTTATACCTGACAAATCACTGACACATAGGTCATACTTTTCACATACACTCAACTAATGCAAAATAACACCCAAAACATCACTCTTATAAGCTCTCCTTGATTCAAATTAAAGAGAGATCAGTTTCCCTCCATTTAAAAAAAATTAAACTTCATAAAATCCCATTTTAATCATTAAATAATTCACATATGACCCATGTACGTCGGCCATGCCTAAAATCATTCAACTTGCACCAAAAATGCTCAAAACCCCATCACTAGGATGAGTTAAAACCACAAATCATAAAACCATTCTTAGTCAAGCTCCCTTATTCACCATAAATGAGTAATATAACATATTAGAATTATAAATGGTCTCACATTTACTTTAAACAATCAAATAAATCATTAAATGGGCCCACTAGGCTCATATCCTTCACAAAACAATTGCTAGCAACGCCTTGATCTTTACCTTTGGGCCTCAAGACCACCCAAGATCAACTCAAATATGGAATGTGACCACTCTATGGAAACCTAAGAACTTGTACATAAAATCCATGCAAGTTATATATCATGAAAACATCCATATGATCAAACCACAACAACTTTCCTCTTCACCAAAACAAGCTTCCCAAAAATCTATTTTGTAAACTCAACTAGTTTCCACCATTTCTGACACTTTCAAGACCTAAAAATTCCTTAAATAGGAAAAAAATTCATCCCTATTCACTATAACAGTGATAGAAATCATCAAATCATCCATCTCATGCTTTAACCAACTCAATCTTTCATCAAATGTAGTCTTGTCTTGAAAATCAAGAAACCTTCTTCTCAAAAAACTGACCTGGATGACCCATCAAATATCATCATCATGAGAAAAAATTATACCATTGGAAATATATCTGAATCAAATTTCCATAACATATTATAAATCCTTCCAACTCTAAGTGGAAGGCCTTCAACCAAGCTCATCTCTGCAAACTGCCTGAAACTGCCCCAAAACTGCCCTTTGACTAGTCTTCACAAATAGGGTATAATTTTCCATTTTATGCATCACCATGACCTAAAACCATGATGTATATCAATAAAAACTCATAATACTAAAAAAATGTCCATTTATTTTGCAACTCCTTTGGACAACCTTGTCCCAAACTAAACTTCTTAAGAAACATGCCTATTTGAGTAGGGTCCACTCATCACCAAAAGAACTTACCATACCTTTCTATGGAAACTTGGAGGATTCCTACATTATAAAATAATCATCCATGTAACTTAGAAATAAATTATGGAACTTATGATCATTTTCTCACCTACCGCTTTTGAGCTAGGGTTTCAAGCACATAAAAGCTATTTACCTTCTTAACATTCATTCATTAAAATGTGATGATGAAATGACCTAATTATTTTAATGAAAACCTTTAGACTCAATTTTGAAACATCCTTAAAATCCAAAAGGTCCCATGAAAAGCACACAATTTAGGGTGAGCATCATCAAGTTGCAATTCGAGCTAGAAATGACCTTCTTCTTGACCCATGTTTCACTAAAACTGACATAACTTGAAAAATTCCCATTACATAATGACTCTAAATTTTGATCACACCTCAAGAACACCCCTATGCATTATCTCTAATCACCATCATAGCTCAAATAGTCTCTCCATCTATCCATCCCACTAGGATTTGCATGGACTAGCCCTTAGGGTTTTGCACTGGTCTAGGCTAGGGTCAACTGAAATAACATCATAACTCACATAAAAACTCTCCAAAAATGCATTCTTAACATACCTGGTACATCATGAAACAACTTCATACATGCATCCATGAGCTCACATGGCTCCACAACTCATCCTCATGCCTCCTAACACCTAGACCTAGTCTAGATGAGCACATGAAACTTGGTCTTAAACCTATACTGATGTCCCTTGAAACTCATGTGAGTTCCCAAGAACTCCCCAAACATGCTCTCCATGCTGTAAACATCTCCTCAAGCTATCAAGAAGCTCATAACCACCATGCACCTATCACCTAGGCTAGCTAGGTCACTTGATTGAGCTTGCTAGAACAAACAATTCTCACTGAATCAACTCATGCAACCAAGAACATACCTAAATCCTCCATGAAACCATCATTATGAGAATCATCTGACTCTACTCTATCATCCTCTTTTTCATTAATGGGATTTTACATCAATGACAACACCTAAATCAAACAACATCTCTATTCGAGACCAAGCATCAACAATCCCCCTTTGTTATTGATGGAAAACCTCTTGAACTTCTCCCCCTTTTTACATTAATGAAAAATCAATACCTGTACCTACATATTATTCACCTTTTTCAACTTCATAGGATCACCTCTTGGTTGGAAAAATCAACAAAATCTTCATTCTAGATCAAAAACTTGAAATTTCACTCAAAAACTGATTTTTGGCCACTTTCAAAGCATGGAAAACACAATACCCCCCTTGGGAAAAGCATATTAAACACCTAAACATGCCAATAATCATGATTAAATATGAAAAACATATTCCTTACCTCTTTCTTGAATGCAAGCACTTCACAACCTCTAAATTAGCACTCAAGAGCATGTTTTCATCACATTATACCTTGATTCTGACCTGTTGCAGGCTTCACTAAGAATATTGTAACAGACCATGAACTTTGCATATACCTCATTTTTGAACATGACAAAATCATGATTTATGAAAGAACTTAAAATTACCACATTTTCATGTATTGAGAAAACTAACTTTTCAATTCTACAAACTAGTCTTTTTTACATAGTATGTGACCTCACACCATCATCTAGGGAAGAGTATCCCTAATGTTCTAACTCTTCAGTGTTTTCAAGACCAACTTTGATGGCAAGATCTAAATACACCATACATACCATAACACACCTCCTCATAGATCCCCCTAGACTCAATTACACCCATTTTATAGAGGAACACAAAATTTGTTTTCCTACTTACCTTACTTGCATATACTTGAGAACTAATCAAACACTTTGACATAGTCCCTAAACATTTTCTTACGCAGTATCTACATTCTCTCTTTGGATGATATTATGAATAGTAGGTCATAAGTTACCTTCTAATTTTGAAGTTGGAATTAAATTATTTCTATTATGCTCCACTATACCTTTAAACCATCAATTAACATCTTCTAGGAGGAAAATCCATGCTCCCCCTATCTTGAAGATATACTCACTAGCTTGTAGCATACACTCATTTTTCACTGTACGGTTCTTATCAATTACAATACCTTATTGAAAAATCAATCATCCCTTCAAGATTTTCATAAAATCACAAAACTTTGTCTTAGGCCAATTAGACATTGAAGCCATCTACAGAACACTTCCATATTTCACCTTGGACTAAGACTTTATTAAATACTCCCCCTAAATAAGATAATACTTACGGAACTTTATCCACACACTTTTCATCTTCTTGTGAGTCCCGTAACATCACTCTTGATGTCTTACCTCAAAATTTGCAACCCATAACTTACATTATTCATTTTAAAGTATGTGGTATTTCTTTATTGCATTAATATCAAGATGAATATACCCTTATATCATTGCATAGACCAAATTCAACTAACATTATCTACCTGTACCCATAGATTCACACTAACACTACAGTAGATGCTCAAATCGGACCTAACTTATACCTTGTCATCGCATTCTTAGCCATGTCTCAGTCAAACATCTTGACAAATACCAATCAACATAGATTGTTTTATGCACTTGTGAACATCTACATAGTTTCTAGACTCATACACTTCAAATAATCCTTTTTTTTCTAACCATGATCCTATGACACTCAAATCTATTAGACTTATAGAGCAATTCATAGCAACTCAACCACTTGTAACTGCTCATACCTATGTCAAATATACCTTATTCTTACTGATCATTAGGAAACCATTTTAGTCATATCCTTATGCCAATCACTTTACACAATTAAAACTTATAGCTTCCTTTAAAGAAGGGTACACATATTATAGATCCACTGAAAACAAGTCATAAGAGCATTGAGACCTAGTAGTAGGATTTTTCATACTGAAAGCATTAATTCTCCTTTGCATCAAAGATTTACACGAAGTTCCTCATATTCATCTTCACTGTATTTACTATCATCCATTCATTGAGATAGAAATAGATCCACATGAAGAACGATCATCACTATCTTAATTATAGTCACACTCTTAAATCTATTATACTCGTGACAAATAATACCAGGCCTCTGACAAGTCATGCATGCTCAAATACTGTGCTTGAATACTTCCAAGAGTATGCAAGAGAAAACCACCACACATTTTGACCTTATACCATTTCTTTAAAATTTTCCAAAGTTTTTTCAACCTTATTCATGCTTGAAAATATCTGAGACTCATCAAAAGTTCACTACACCACCTTTTCATCACTTCAATTTACACACACAACCTACTAGCCCTGGATCAATGACAATTACACCTAGTTTTCAATGCATTCGTTTTAAGATGACAACCATACCTGATTTGAATACCCATTTGACATATATTAACTCCTTCATGAACTCTTGAAGATGATGCTTGAAGGATAATTACATTCCCAGTTTGCAAGTTACATCTTTCCCCAATTAGGTCTCTTTGCACTCTCACTGTCAAATCTGAAACTATCATGAATTTCATATAAATTTTGACCATTTTAGGGTAATAAAACCTCTTGAATCACAAATTACTCATATGTTTAGATGATATTTTCTCCAATTTTAAACTTTAGAACTCCATCATTTACACCTTCAAGCAACAAAGTTTTCTTCATACCACTTCCTATGAAATCAAAAAACCCATTCAATGGTAGAGATCACCTCAAAGATGCACAATTTAATTTTGGGGGTCTCAAATTTGACTATCAACACTATATCAACATCTTCTAATGTCCTGATCATTCTTAGATGATGAAGAACCATGAACACCAGTTTCCACTTGAATCCACCTTGATTTTTCCAGTCACTAGCATGACAACCTTCACGAGACACTGGTACATACCACCTTGAGATAATGGTCTGATCAAGTCATCATATTTGATGACTCATCACATCTTCAAACCTTATTTGTGATGCATACACATCCTTTGATACATTTACAAGAACATAAGAACATAGTAACATTTTTACTAATATACATACTTAGACTCAATCTCGACACTTGACTAAAGAATAATTTCTTAACATGACTCAATCACATACTTATACTTGATTCAATTATACATTTAGACTCATCATTCAATATAACTAGGAATCATGTTTTGGGAGTATACATATGCTATGACATATGCTAACATCACACAAGACCACTTCTAGACTTACAAACAAACATTAGAATCATTTGTAAAAATATCTTATGGGGAAACACATAACTCTATACTTGTCAACTCAAACCACATAGTTACACGACTTCATACTATTAAGAAGACTCTTCTCATGAATATCCATGAACATAATAGACCTAACCTTTGAGATGATCAACATGACCCTTACACTCACTAATCATTGTAAATTAACAATACACCATGATAAGATAGATACAGACTTCAGAATGCACATTCATACACTTCTTAGTGAAATAAGACATCCAACAAGATGACCTTGACATTCACAACTTGATCAACCAGATAGAACCATCAAAAACATGTTTAAGGACTTGAAGACAACATACCTTAAACACCTTGGAGGAGATAAACACAAACCTAGACAACTCCCCCTCACTCCAATGCTTCATATGAACTAATATACCTCTAAGAAGCATAGTAGAGGCATATGAACACCATGATCACTAAAATAAGGACTTGAAAAGGTCCTAAGCCTTCTTAGACACCTGAATAAATCCTTATTCTTACTTTTAGATCTGAGATCTTGAGTCATCCCTTGTCTTGTATCAACACTTGCTCTTGATGAGACACCATTGTATCTCTTATAGACTCCCAAATCCTTCCTTGGATTGTTATCATGTCATCTTAGGCCTTTGAAATCTTCTTTATTGTATCTTAGGTCCCTGAAAAATTTAGTCTTTCCTTGAGAAGCCATGATAGTAGTTTCTAGAAACATGAACCAATCTCATTACACTTGTAACACACCACAAAAACTCTTTCCTTTTGTGACACCTTCAACTTGACTAGGTGGATGGATCATTTAAACAAAATTTAGAAACATGACCTTTCTCATTGTAATTGTTAGCATACAACATTCTTATCTTGACTTACTCCTATTGTCTCTCCATGGATGAATCATACTCTAGTATACCTTCTACACTGACTTTTTCCCTATGACCAAATCCATTACATGTAAAACAATAACAATTGAAATATCTTTCATACCTTGAGGCATTTGGTTGCCTAATAAGCTTAGTCTTGTAATTTTCCTTGGTGTAGGTCACCTTATTTTCTTCCTTGGTGCTTGGTTCACCTACTTCCTTGCTTGAAAATAGGTCCACTTGCTTCACTTATTTTTACTTGAATTCAACTTTAAAGCCTAAACCATCCCTATCACTTTTTGCTTTCTGATTTCTCAAAAGATCATTAAGAGCCTTGGAACTTTCTTCAAATTTATAATATGAAGTTTCCTTACTTTTTGCATCTGATAGATATTTATTAAGGATGGTCACTTATTCTTCTTTAAATTGTAAACTAAGAGTCATGTTAGTCATTTGCATGTCTAACTTTCTCACAGATTCATCAAGATTTTCAGTAATAGCCCAATATTTCTCTTTAAGTTCTTTAATATTTACCTCATATTCCTTGGCTTGAGATGTCAATTTCTTATTATCCTTTTCAGTATGCTTCAGTTATGATTAGAAACATGCAAAATCAATCCTTATGTAATATTATTATCCTTCAAAATATTTGCGAGAATATGATATGAGATCACCCAACAAAGTAAAACCACCACTAGTATACCTCATAGCCTCTTTTGACATAAACAACACCTCATCACCTACATATTCATAATAAATTTCAGACTCAGAGTCTGAACCACTATACTCACTGCTTGCTTCAGAGGAATAAACCTTTTCCTTTGTGTAGAAACTCTTCTTACCCTTCTGTTATCCATATTTCACCCCCGTGCCAAATATTGGATCAGTCACGACCCCGCATAGAAGGAACCTGAGAGAACTCATTCAGATCTTGAAAATTGGTCGCAGAAGGACTTGACCATGGAGTGGCAGAGGCCAAGAGAGATCAAAGGACCCTGTACAAAAGAAACGATTCTGTTGGGCCGTTTCCACATCTTAGATCCATTCTTCGAGTCACAGGTTGACTCAACTATGGATAGAAGGGTCAGACAAGAGGGGGCGGTGTAATAGAGGAACCAGGAACAAGAAGGGGAAGAAACGACAAAGATTCGAAGTCCTCGGGCTTGAAACGGTTCAGGAAAAGGTCCAAAAATGAATAAGTGTGGAGGAGCCAGTAGGAGAGACCATGCGTCCTAACGACGCTCCTCCAAAGGTGAATCCAAAAAGGGGAGCCCAAACTTGCGCTAGGCTTCCAGGTAGCAAGTGGTCAAACATAGTCAAAAGGTGGATAGAAAAGGCTTCAAAATCGGCAAAGTATAAAGGAGTTAGTAGAGAATGCCAAGTGTCAGTATGGCGCATCTCCAAGAGTTGGTCCCAAGGCAGAGATCCAAATGAGCAAGAACTCGCCACGTAGCCCAAAGCCTAAAAAGTAAGAGGGATCATTGAAAAGTCCACAGATCAACGGAGGCTAACAAGTGTCAACTCGACGCTCCTCTAAAGGAAAAATTTGGGCCAGGTTTTCAAGCAAGTGTGGTGCCTCCACGTGTCATTCCAACGGGGGTAGAGTCAATTGAATAGTCAATGCAAAAACAGGACGACAAAAACTTAGAAGTATCTCAATGATGCTAATTCAAGGATTGAACAATGAATAGGTTTCCAAATGAGTGCCAGACTGTTGCATGTCCCAGGGGAAGGCGGGCCTTCAAGGGAAAAGTTGATTTTTTTCCCCTTTCTATCTCAAAAGGATAAAAGTTACAAAATGGCCCGCAACTCCGCCCAAGGAAAAAGTCAGCATTTGGGCCTGAGTCAAAACCAAAGTGGGGAGTTGGAGGAAAAGGTAAAAATTTTCCTTTTGTCAAAAAGGCACAAAGATAAAGATGGAAGCACATTTCCTAGCCAACTAAAAGGAGCCACGTGTCTAAGCAGAGCTTCAAGGATGCGGGAGTTTTTTGAGTTTTGCATTTTTTGCACTAAAGGGCAAAAGATAAATTGCGGACCCGTAAGCCCAATTTTTGTTCCAACTTGGCTTCCATGTGTCCCATACGAAAAGGGGGACCCATTTTCCAAATTGTTTTCCCACCCATTTGTATGGACACGATACAAACTTCAAAGGGGCATATCTTTCTTATCTCTTTTGCTTTTATCTGGTCTCCCATTACATATCTGGCTATCTGTGCTTGTTTATTGTGTGCATTTTGTTAGTTTGTGTCTATTAGAAAAATAAATGTCCATCATTCCTTCGGTGCATCACCTGGTAGTTTAGTTATTTTTTATTTCTTGTACCCCTTTCTTATCCCCATCTCCTTGGCAAGTTTTAGATTAGGTATAGAGATAAATCCTCTGTAATTTATCACGTATGCATCTAAACAGAGGAATAAGGAACCAACCTTTAATCTGGAGAGCTTTCCCATTTAGCAAGATCCCACACCTTAGGGAAAGTTTGATGTTATGAAATCACACCAAATGAGTCTACCTTAGAAAAGTAGATATTTTAGAGCTCATTTGAGGGTGCTATGATTTTGCACATTAACAGTTTTGGCACGCCCGGTGGGAAAAAGAATTATCCATTCTTATCGTAGCAGTAGGGATTGATGTGTACACTTGTTGTGATATCTCATCTTATAAGAAGAGCCTTAAATTTGCATATTTAGAAAGTCCAACAGAGGAACAAATCCACTGGTTTCAGTAGCCCAAGATTGGGAGATTCATGAGAAAAAACCATTCTAGAGTGAGGAAAGAAGGTATATTTGAATACTTACATCTATCCCTAGGTAGAGAAAAGACAAGAAGAAGAATTCAAAGGTATCCATCTCCAGCAAGCTGAACCTTGTTAATACCTCCACATGTAAGTCCTTTCTTTTAGTTTGCAAGGATTCTTGGGCCAATCAGAATGACACAACCAAATTCAAATGTCAAATTAACTGGCAGCAAGTCCACTTGCCCTGAATGCACAAAACCCAGTTCCTGATTACAACATTAAAGAGCATCCCACATGTCACTAGGGAAAATAATACTTCTGCTGGTGACCATGTCCAAGATATTCCAAATGTCTATACAATCCACGAAATCCACGAGATGGACATTACAGTCAAGTTTCTCACCTCTTCATTCAAAGGAAAATCTTCATAATGGTTTAGGAGCCTTGAAGCAGGCAAACTCTATCTAGAACTAGAACCAGCTGTGCATGGCTCTTCACAACTAGTTTAGGGAAAAGGGTGATAACTTTTCTTTATTGGAGCAAATGACAACAATCAAGAGAGCCCCGAATGAGCAGCTGAAAAACTTCAACCTCGGGTTTCAAGCAGACCTAGGATAAGACTCTAATAGCAATAAGGCCCACTAATGAAGGTTCCTTTTTATAATTTCTTAGGGCTTCAAATTCTGATATTTCTCTGATGATTTAGTCAATGGGGGGCACAACCTTACCTTCAACATATAATATCTCCATAGGAGCTGAGAACCATTTGATTCAAGCTAGAACAAACTTACTCATAGGCCATCCATGACTCTGTACCCTGAGTTAGGAAACCTAGATACTAGCCAAACGTGCCTGCATTAGCTCCTATACTCACCCCCCAGGAATCAAAACTCAGCTGAAGCTTCCAATTCATCATCTAATACCTCTAAAGGAGCTTTAAGAAGTGATGAAGAAACTGTCAGAACTTTGGGAAATGAGCTAGTGACCATCAAAAGATAATAATGCTCAGAGTTCTATGCCATACCAGCTCCATGGCTCAATATTAATCTAGACCCCAGTATCAACATAATAGGCCACCACCTTAAACTATGAATTAGAGATCCAGAACCAAGGACACCCCCAATCTGTTAGACCTTTTAAGCCGTATGATCCTAACACAACTTCAACATCAAGAGAATTGGTCCCAGTACATAAAACAATATGACACATGAATATGATTGATGTTTTCCATGTGATCAGCCACATAACCAATCAACGTGCTTTAATGGTGCTCTAAATCAGGCCTTGATGGTGTAAACCACTATGGTGCCACAAGAACCTAGCCAAGAGGGAGATCAACAATAAGGAGCTCAACAAGGTGGACCGTTAGGATGAAACTATGCTAGTAAATTGACAGGCTGAAGACTTATGTGGGATGAATCAGTTCCCTTCTCAAAGTGTAGCTTCCAATACACGGTCCAAAAAGAAGAAGTATTGGAGAGGGCCGACCACTGAATTCAAGTGACCCTCAATTTTCCATCACTCCAAAAGGTCTTAGTGTTCCAAGTGCAACTCCAAACATACATTGAACCAATCTAAGCCACCTCCTAAACCTAGTCAAGCACCGATTGTAAATAGCCCATGTGCAAGAAAGAAATGTGTCTAGGAAGGGGCAAAAAAATGACATCACATTCAATATTATTGAGTAGATGAAAAGGAAAAGTGTGAAAATTTCACTATGGGAATCACTGGACATTCCAGGGTAGAGGGATCTATTGCAGATTGGCATTCAGAATTGGTCAAGTTTAAATCAACCCCTTAACCAGCAAGAAAGAGTGCTTACCAATGCAGTTCAATGTGAGAGGAACCATGAAGAACAACAAGGTAAGAACACAAGACCTCCTCCCTTCTATGTCTCATTGATTACTGGAGATAAATTGGTGCACAAATGTATGATTGATTTTGGGGCTAGTAGTTTTGTGATGCTCAAATAAATAGCTGATCAGTTGGGTCTCCAATATGAGGTCATCTCTAGAGGAGTAGTCCAATTAGATGAGATAGTAGTGACTACTATGGGAATCATCAAGGATATGAGTCTCACTCTACATGTTTTCCCTAATGTCGATTGTTTTGCAAAACATGTCAATCATAGACTTTGCCACCACATTTTACTTTGTGTCTGTCTATTGACTTCACTTCCAAAATTGGAGGCTACTTGTCTACTAATTGGTCACATATTTTGTTTAGGACAAGGTATGGGGTGAAGACCACAATCAGATCTGAACCTATTGCCGATTATCATATTGAATCCTATGTGCCTAGCCCAATCAATGCCAACTGCTTAGCTTTTGATCAAGAAGACCTCCTAAACACTAATGAAACAAATACCAAGGTGGGATGTATCCCAGCCTTGAATCTATAGATGACTGGGCCAACAAAAAACATGCTTTTGACCCCTATAAGGAGATGGAGGAATTTGAAATAGGTGTCTACTACCTATATGAGGAGAATCAACCTCTTCCTAACCTAATCAAGCTAGAATACAAGGATGAAAATGAGGTATGGCAATTATTCTTTGATGGCTCAAGGAGTAGACAAGAAGCTGGAGAAGGAGCCATGATTGTGTCCCCCAGAGGTATGAGATATTATTCAGCCTTCAGATTCTAGTTTTCTTTCTCAAAGAACACTGCTGAATATGAGGCTTTAGTCCAAGGTCTTCATTGGGTAAGGAAGCTAGGAATCAATAACTTGAAAGTATTCGGTGACAGTGAACTGGTTGCCAATCAAGTCAGAGGACTAAATGTTGTAAAAAATGACCTACTCAATAACTACAAGAGTAGGGTACTGGATCTCATGGAGGATTTTGAGGCCTTCAATATTGTGTCCATACCTAGGAAGGAGAATGAAGATGACTGATAGACTTGTAGTAGTTGGAGCAATGTTTGATGTGGTTAAAAACATCAAGAGGGACAGAGAATAGCCACATATCCATGTGGCTGTGAGGCCAGCAGTGCCAGATAATAATACATGCTGGTAGGTGTTTGAGAATGATCAATAGATCATTAAATTTCTAAAAGAAGAAGCTAAATTCTCAGCTATAAACCAGAGTAGACTAGAGCAGTAGTACGGGAATCAGATAATACAACTACATAAAAATAAGCTTCCCAAAGGCTTAGTGACACTGGAATCTATTTTCAATCCTGATGATCAGTTCAAAAAGGAGAAGGCTAACATGTAGATCAAAGGAGAAGATTCAGAGTCAATCCTAGTTGGATAAGACAAAACACTTCAAACTGGCAAAGTGGCCACCAAATAAGAAAGGTATGAATTCATACAACTTTTCCAAGAATTTCCTGATGTGTTTTCTTAGAGTTATGAGGACCTAAGAGGGTTCAATCCAAAACTAGCACAACACACAATCGAACTGGATCCAACTGCTCAGCCCATCAGGAAGAAGCAGAGACCAGTCAACCCACATATAGAGCCTCTGATGAAGAAGGAACTGAACAAGATGATAGAGGAAAGCACCATATTTCCAATTAAACACTCAAGTTGGGTTGTAAATCTGGTCCCAGTCAGAAATAAAAATGGAGAAATCAGGTTGTGTGTTGACTTCAAGAAAAGATTTGGTCAGAGTTTCTTGGTGGATCACTGACCCACTCCCCTTGATGGAGTGAACTTGCAAGTAGTGTCTGGTCAGAAAGGTTCTCCCTCCTAGATGGCTACTCAGGGTATTTTAGATCATGGTTAAATTAAGATGATCAATTCAAAACATGCTTTCACCACCAAATGGGGCACCTATGCCTAAGAAAATTGGTTTGGATTATCCAACCCCAAGCCACTTTTCAAAGGGAAAAATGGATATTTCTATTCAAGGATTTTGATCATGCAAAACATGTTGATCTATCTGGATGACATGGACTAGTAGTTTTCAAAAACAAAAGATCATTTATTCCACCTAAGGCAGGTGGATGCAGGAGTTTTGGGGTGTCCATGAACCCCCAAAAATGCATATTCTTGGCCCATGAAGGCAAGCTTCTAGGCCATATTGTATCAAAGGAAGGATTGAAAATTGACCTTGAGATATTTCAAGCAATAAGAGCATTGCCATTGCCAAGTCACAAGAAGGCTCTTCAAAGCTTCTTGGGAAAAATCAATTTTTTCCGAAGGTTTGAAAAAAAAATTCCCGTATCCCATTGTTAAGCCAATGGAACTTGATGTTGGAAGCTAAGGGCTTAAAATTTAGGTGGACAACTGAAGGAAAAGCAAGTCAATTTGAGGCTATCAAAGAAATCCATATCACAAGCCCCAACTCTTGTGAATGCCATATTTTTCCAAAGACTTCCATATTGTATGCCTTTGGTGGCAGTGACACAATTTCTGCAATCTTGGTGTGACAGCAGAACAGAGAAAGTACAAAACAACCAATTATCTTTCTTCAGTAGAGTCTACGAAGATTATGAGGTGAGGCACTCCTTCATTATAGAAGTAGGTCCTGGCAGTAATAAGAGGATTGAAGAAGTTTAAGCATTTGGTTTCAAACAACAAAATCCAACTATTGGTCTCCCATGCGGGAGTTAAAGAATTCCTTCTCAGCAAGGACTATGAATGAAAAATCAAACTGCAGGATGGATCACTTATGTCATGGAATATGACATTGAGATCAAGGCCACTAAGCTCTGAAGTCCTTTGGGAACGGGGTTGTGTGAACAACTAGCCTCAAGTCAACAAGATGAAACAAATGGTGAAAAGGAGGTTGTTCTAAAGTTTTACAAGATGATCAAGAAGAAGGGAGAGATGATGTACCTGCTCCTTGTTGGACCCAAGACATGGTGCACTTCCTTCGAACAGGCTCTAAAACTGTCCTATGGGATGAGTAAAGCAAAAAGAGGGCATTTCAGGCTACAGGCCATCCCATATACAACTTATTGATGGTTTGTCTTTTATTCAATGAGGTGACATCCATGGCATTCTGCTGAAGATGCATTGGGATAGATCAAGTGGAGAAGGTGCTACAAGAATTCCATGTTGAAGCAGCTGGAGGCCATTTTTCTCTAAGAGTGACAACACTCAAAATCATGAAAGCAATATTATTGGCCTTAGAAGATGGTTTAGTGACTTCTAGACATGGTATCACTAATAGGTGCAAGAATTGATGCATTCTTCAAAGGCAAGGAATGACTAGCAACAGGGTCAGATTGCACCCAATCTCATGATGACCAACCTTTCATGCAATGGGTGCACATTGGAATTCATTGGAGTCATCAATCCAAATTCAAGCCAAGGTCATAAATGGACCTCATAGACAGTGACATTATTTAGAAAATGGACTTGAGGCAGTGGCACTTATGGAAGTAGCATGAATCTGGAGAGTATCTTGAGATTTCTATGAAGGGATAGTGACCAAATTTGTGACCAGTGCCAACCACCATCATATTAGACAATGCATTAGCATTCATAGGTTCCAAGATCACAGGAAGGGATGTTAAGAATGAGACTTACTTGTAGTACTTTATCAAACTATTACCCTGAGGTAATGGCCAGGTATTTTTCCACAATTTTGAACCTGCTAATGATCATCAATAGAAATACTCGATGATCAGTTAGAGGACCTAGCATTTAAAGCTCAAAAAAACCTTAGGGGCTGATAGAATAATGCCCAAGAGATCTACAGGCAGCTCTCCATTAAGACATTGTCTGATTGGAAAGTTATTAGGGTGTTTCCTATATCACTTGAGTTGCCAACATTGGAGCTTGGTAAAGTTACTAGAGATGTTTGAATTTTGCCAATGATATGCCAGATATGCGGAACCCCCCTGATAGAATTAGAAGAACCAGAGAGCATGCTAGCTCCAAAAATAGAGAAGAATCAAGCTTCAATCAAGAAATGCTTTGACAAGAAGGCAACCTCGTGGACCTTCCAGGAAGGAGACCTAGTTTTATAATGGGATACAGATAATTATTTCAAACTCATTGGAAGGCATTTAAATTATGAACACCATCTGGAGGTTGCCCCTATTTATGATCACAAGATGCAAAAGTAGCAAGTGCTTTCCAAATATTCTACATTGGAGGGTGAAGAGTTACATATTCGTAGTGCATGGATGATTATCTTAAGCACTGCTACTAAAAGGGGAGTTCTCCTGTACATATTCCAGTTAAAGTATTTCTATTTCCTCTAAGTGCTTATGCACATAGGTCTTGCTGTAGAAGTCAGATTAATTTTCTCCTAAGTGATTTGCAAACGCTTTGCATGTTCCATTTGGAGCATTTATGATTTCAAAATTTGTCTATAGTGTGGTGTTTTTTTGTTGCTCTTATGTAGTCCATTCAAAGAGAAAGATGAAGCCCTGGGTTAAAACAATTTTCTACTCTCAGAAACCTTTATTTCGAGATTTCTTATGAAAATTGAGAGTGTAAGGAAACCTGGGCTCATGAATCAGAGGCAAAATTAGTATCAGACCATCTTTCTAGACTCCATGCCCAACGGATACGACAATGCAATTGGTATTTTCATCTAGCAGGTAGATACCCTTGTGAGTCGACCAAATTGTTATCCATATTTCACCCTCTTGCCAAATATTGGATCAGTCCACGACCCCGCATAGAAGGAACCTGAGAGAACTCGTTTAGATCTAGAAAATTGGTCGCAGAAGGACTCGACCATGGAGTGGTGGAGGCCAAGAGAGATCTAAAGGACCTTGTACAAAAGAAAACGACTATGTCGGGCCGTTTCCACATCTTAAATCCATTCTTCGAGTCACATGTTGACTCAACTATGGATAGAGGGGTCAGAACAAGAGGGGGTGGTGTAGCAAAGGAACCAGGAACAGAGAAGGGGAAGAAACAGTGAAGATTCAAAGTCCTCGGGCTTCGAAACGGTTCAGGAAAAGGTCCAAAAATGACTAAGTGTGGAGGAGGTAGCGGAAGAGACCAAGCATCCTAACTGGGTGCTCCGCTAAAGGTGAATCTCAAAAAAGGGAGCCCAAACTTGCGCCAGGCTTCCATGTAGTAAGTGGTCAAAAGTTACAGAGTCAAAATTCTTCAGACTAGAAAAGGCTTCAAAATTGGCTAAGTCCATAAAGGTGTTAGTGGAGAATGCTCAAGTGTCAGTATGGCAGCCATCTCCATATAGAGTGTGGTCCCAAGGCAGAGATGGGATTCAAATGAGTAAAAGCGAGCTCGCCACGTAGCCCAAATCCTAAAAAGTAAGAGGGATCGTTGAAAAGTCCACAGATTAGACAGAGGCTGACAAGTGTTAACCCGATGCTCCTCCAAAGGAAAAATTTGGGTCAGGTTTCTCAAGCAAGTGTGGTGCCTCCACGTGTCATTCCAGTGGGGGTAGACTTAGTTGAATAGTCAATGCAAAGACAGGCCGACGAAAGATATGCCAAGTGTCTCAATGGCAGGTTGATTCAAGGAGTGAATAATGAATAGGTTTCCAAATGAGTGCCAGACTGCTGCGTGTACTAGGGGAAGGCTGGGCCTTTGGGGGAAAAAGTTGGTTTTTAGCCCCTTTCTATCTCAAAAGGGGATAAAAGTTGCAAAATGGCCCACAACTCCACCCAAGGAAAAAGTCAGCATTTGGGCCTGAGTCAAAGCCAAAGCGGAGAGTCAGAGGAAAAGGTGAAAATTTTCCTTTTGTAAAAAAGGCACAAAGATAAAGATGGAAGCGCATTCCCCCAGCCAACCAAAAGGAGCCATGTGTTTAAGCAGAGCTTTGGGGGCTGCGGGAGTTTTTTGAGTTTTGCATTTTTTGCGCTAAAGGGCAAAAAAATTATTTTTTCAGACCCATAAGCCCGATTTTTGTTCCAATCTTGGCTTCCATGTGTCACATACGAAAAAGGGGGACCCATTTTTCAAATTGTTTTCCCACACATTTGTATGGACTCGATACAAAATTCGAAGGGGCATATCTTTCGACTCAGGGCTCAAAATATTGCAAATCTGACACCGTTGGAAAGATCTCGGCCTCGCCCACGCCATGGAGGTCTGAAAATTTAATTTTGAGGAGGTTAGGTGAATGAAAATGGAAGGAACATCTTCAGGCTTTTAATGCAGGATCTTCTTTCCTCAACAACCAGATCATGATTTGATCTGTTTCACTATTTCCTCTTCCTTCAAGGTGCCGAACCGAGGATTGATGCAGTAAAGATGGATTTGGGGGCAGATTTCATCAGGGGTATTAACAGTACGGTGGTTGAGCTTCAACCTAATTTTTCCCGCTTCTCTCTCTCTTTCTTCTTCTAGATCGAATCTATAAATACGGGGGCAGAGATTCATTGTAAATGGTTGGACATTCTTTGTTTTGTAGGCTCCCTTATCCTTCTAGCAAAAGGATTTATGGGGTTCAGGCCTTCCATCAAAATTGCAATATGTTTCTACCTCCTGTCTACTTTGTAATGGACTGTATCAATCTACAGAGCAATAAAACACGTCTGTGATAGATTTTAGATCCTTTCTTGTCTCTTTTGCTTTTATTTGGTCTCCCATTACATATTTGGCTATCTGTGCTTGTTTATTATGTGCATTTTGTTGGTTTGTGTCTATTAGCAAAATAGTGTTCATCATTCCTTTGGTGCATCACCTGGTAGTTTAGTTATTTTATATTTCTTGTACCCCTTTCTTATCCCTGTCTCCTTGGCAAGTTTTAGATTAGGTATAGAGATAAATCCTCTGCAAATTCTCACGTATGC
Source organism: Taxus chinensis (assembly GCA_019776745.2). NCBI lineage: Eukaryota > Viridiplantae > Streptophyta > Pinopsida > Cupressales > Taxaceae > Taxus > Taxus chinensis. The sequence continues at coordinate 615,159,998 of CM034156.1, forward strand.
ATCTAAACAGAGGAATAAGGAACCAACCTTTAATCTGGAGAGCTTTCCCATTTTGCAAGGTCCCACACCTTGGGGAAAGTTCAATGTTATGCAATCACACCAAATGAGTCTACCTTAGAAAAGCAGATTTTTAGAACTCATTTGGGGGTGCTGTGATTTCGCACTAACACCTTCTTTTTATGATCAAACTTATTAAACTCTTTCTTCTCTTTACCATAATTCTATTTTTTCTTCTCATGACCACTTTCATGATCATCATTCCCTTTCTTTTCATGCCTATGAAAACACTTAGCAGCAAAGTGAACTATTTTACCACAATTAAAGAATTTGAAAGGAAGTTTTCCCTTCTACTTACCAGTTCTAACATTCATCCTTCTAGCAACCATGGAAAATAGCTCTTCATCATCTAACTCATGAGTAACATCATGAACTTTGGCATTCTTATCCTTTTTCATCTTCTCAACTTTGAAATCTATCTCTTTCTTGGATGGTTTGGAGTCAACCACCCTCATCTCATAAGCAGTCAAAGTGCCATGTAACTCATTCATCTTCAACTTATTCAAATCATTAGATTATTTAATAGAAGATGCTTTAGAATCAAAATTAGGAGTTAAGGACCTCAAAACATTTTGAACAAGTACTTCTTCCTTCACATCTTCTCCTAAACCTTTCATGTTATTGAAAATCTTGGTGACTCTAAGAAAAATATGATGCAATAGATTCATCATCATTCGTCTTGAGACACTCAAATTGATTTCTAAAATTCTAGAGCTTAGTAAATTCTTACCTTTGAGTCACCTTCATACAAAAATTGAAAATTCTCCCCATGCTTCTTTTGTTGAATTGCAATACATTACCTTTCACATCTCATATTATCCAATACAACATTATGATAACATTAAAATATTTTGAATTATCACTAAATGTCTTCTTTTCTACAACAATAGTTTGTGTAGTTGTAGGACCAGTATAACCATTCTCCACAGATTTCCAAATATCAAACCCTAGGGAAATAATTTGAGTCTTCATCTTCAAACTCCAAAAAAAAATAATTCAGACCATCAAACAAAGGTGCCTTGCTGGTTGAGAACCCACTCCGCCGACTTGCTATTTTTGTGCTTCAAAGGATCTCCTTTCAAGTGGTCAAACTTCTCCAAAATGACTTACTCTGATACCAATTATTGGAAGAAAAATGGGACTAAGGGGGGTGAATAATTCCTTACAAAATTAATTGAATTTAATATTTCTTACTTAAATCAAAAAATCACTTATTCAATCATTAATGTGTTTACAATATCAAATAACATACATGCAATCAACCATGAACACGAGAATCGACACCATAACAAAAGATATAAGTGGGAAACCCTAATGGGAAAGAAAACCAACTAAAACATAAAAATTTTATATTGCTATGTTTCAAATTTAGGAGGCACCAACCCCACAAGGAGAACCAACACTTAGTTTAGTAGAGCACCTACCCTACAAGGAACACCAACCCCTAGTTTTGTGAGAGCACCAACTCCAAAAGGAGGCTAAAAATCCCAAATATGATCAAGAACCAACTAAACCACATTATTATGAAGATATCTGATGCATTTTTACTTCCACAACTAATTTAGATGACTGATTCAACTCGCCTCTCCTTAAAACCCGTGTTCAAACCCTAGGTCCTCAAACTTGCACTATATTCACTTATAAATGCTTTAAACCCTTGCACACACTCTTGAAAAAATTATTCAACCTGTCATACACACTTTAAGATCTCAACACATGAATTTTTACCTGAAAATCACTCACACATAGGTCACACTTTTCACATATACTCAACTAGTGCAAAATAACACCCAAAACATCACTCTTATAGGCTCTCCTTGATTCAAATTCGAGAGAGAGGACAGGTTAAATCATTTGGTTAGATAAATTAAACTTAATAACATCCCATTTGAATCATTAAAACGTTCACATATGACCCATGTAAGTCAGTCATGGCTAAAACCATTCTACTTGCACAAAAAGTGGTGAAAACCTCATCACTAGGATGAGCTAAAATCAAAAATCATAAAACCATGATTATTAAATCTCCCAAATTGATCATACATGAGAAATATGAACATAAAAATGGCATCATGAATGGTGCATTAATCATACTTTTACCAATCAAATCTATTATAACACATGGGCCAAGAAGGCTCATATACGTTCACCAAATAGTTATTATCAGGAACTTGATCTTCACCTTTGGGCCTCAAGAACACCCAAGATCAAAAAAAAAATAGCATGCGACAACTCATATGGAATCTCATGGAATTTTTTTATATCAAATCCATGTAAGTTCTAGATCTTATGAAACATTCATACATGCTCAAACCACACCAAATTTCCTCTTCACCATATATTGAGCTGCCTAGAAATCTAGTTTTAGCAAACTCAATTGAGTTTACACCCTTGTCTGATACACTTTCAAGACCTAAAAAGGACTTAAATAGGAAAAAAAATCCATCCCTCTTAACTCTATCCAACTGATATAGGAATCATCAACTAATCCATATCATTCCTCTTACTAACACTTAATCTTTCAATAAAAGCAATCCTAATCTTGAGAAATCAATACAACCTTCTTCTTCTACAAATTGAGTTGGATGACCTATCAAACCTCATCATCATGAGACAAAGAAATTATATCATTGGAAATAAATCTAAATCATATTTATTTAACATCTTGAAAGTTCCTTTCAAATACAAGTGCTTCGAATGCCTTCTACCAAGCTCATGTATGTAAACTTCCTGAAATTGCCCCAAAACTGCCCTTTGACTAGTCTTCACAAATAGGGTATACTTTGTTATTTTTATGCATCAACATGACCTAAAAAATCATGGACAAATAAAAACTCACATAATCAAAATAATGTCCATTTAGTTTTCAACTCCTTTGGAGAACCTTTTCCCAAACTAAACTTCTTCATAAACATGCATTTTTTGAGTGGGGTCCACTCATCATCACAAACACTACCATACCAATTTGGAAATATGGAGGAATACTATACATAATCCAATCATCATCCATGAATTTATAAATAAATTATGGTAACTTATGATCATTTTATCACCTACCACTTTTGAGCTAGGGTTTTAAACACATAACAAATTGTTTACCTTATTAACATTCGTTCATAAAAAATGTGACGATGAAATGAACTCATTATTTTTGTGAAACCTTATAGATTAAATTTATAAACATACCCTGAAAATCTAAAATGTCCCATGTAAATCACACAATTCAGGGCGAGCATCAAAAGATGCAATTCGAGATGGAAATGACCTTCTTCTTGACCCTGTTTCACTAAAACTAACATAACTCACAATTGCCATTAAAGAATGAATCCAAATTTTTCTCACACCTCAAGGAAACCATTATGCATCATCTCTAATCACAAAATTAGCTCAAAAATTTATTCATCTCTCCATCCACTAATAATTTCATTACTAGCCCTTAGGGTATTGCACTATCTAAGCTAGGGTCAACTGAAATAACATCATAACACACCATATAAACTCTAAAAAAAGGTCCTAACATACTTTTTAAATCATACAAAAGATACCTACATGTATCCATGATCTCACATGGATCCACAACTCATCCTCGTGCCTCCTAGCACCTAGACCTCGTTTAGATGAGCACCTAAAACTTGGTCTTCAACCTGTACATGTCCCCTAAAACTCATGTGAGTGCCCAATCACTTCACAAACATGAAATCCAATTCTTCCAAAATGATCCTCAAGCTATCAAGAATATCATACCCCCTTACATCATCACCTGGGCTAGTTAGGTCACCTGACTGAGCTTGCTTAGCCAAGCCATTCTCACTAAATCAACTCATGCAACCAAGAACATACCTAAATCTCTATGACACAATCATTATGAGCATCATCTGACTCCAATCCATCATCCTTTTATCATTAATGGGATTTTACATCAATGAGAGAACAATTAAATAACAACATATCAATACGTGGGATATATTGGACCATGCTAGGATTTTGGCACATTACTATATTGGGGAGGTTCCCTATAATATGCACTTGATGACTGTACTTTGTGAGAGATTGTGTGCAAACAATTGTAATTTTTGGTTTCCCATAAGAGATATGACGGTGACCCTTGATAATGTATATAGGATACTGCGGTTTCCAGTGGTGGGAGATCAAGTACACCCTTATTCCACCAGGTGATACATGGTGGTAGTAGAGAGCTGTGAGAAAATATTTTATAGGGTCTCAAGAATGGGGAGAGTCATCGATTACCCTAGATGACATTTTAAAATAATTTGTTCCATGGTTGTGAAATTTTATTGCAGTTGTTTGGTATCTTGCTTCGCTGTGGACAGAGGCAGTGTATCCATATCATATAGGATGCATGAGATTTGCATGAGCATTTAGTAACATGGGATCCAATATGCTTGGAGCTGCACTATGTTGGCTCACATGTATAGAGATTTGTATAGATTTACACAGGAGGATCGTGGTGGAGGTATTGGTGCGACTACACTATTACATGTATGAGCCTATGAGAATATAGCTTTAGTGAGGCCACTGAGTGCTTTGCGTAGTGGATTGGGCATAAACGATGATTTTTGCAGCTAGATGGGTTGGGATGAGGGGTTGTGGTTTTGATACTATGAAATACAAATCTATTTTGGAAAGGATGGGGCCTAGTGCTGTGATTTGGAGACCCTATATGGATTTTGGAGGCTAAGCAGAGGATTTCCAACTTGTGTTACGATGAATATAACACAATATGTGGTTGGAGGACAGGTTTCTAGGGGTTACCAAGTTCTTTTACTATGAGCATGTATCGTGGTAGTTTGGGATATCCTAGGATGTGCCTCAAAGAGTAAAAAAATTTTAGTGGTGAATATTCGTAATATGGCGAATATTCCATTTTTGAAAATTTTGAAAAGGTGAATTTTTTGGCACGGGCCAGTGACCTGTTCGCCTAAAAATTACACTTTAATTTTTTTTAGGGGTCGACTTCGCCTAGGACCTTGAAAAATATCCCCTATATAAAGGGTTCCTAGATTATTCACCAGGTAGAACACTTCTACTTCACATTTTTCAACAATATGATATATCCCGTATTATAGACGCGCGACAAGGGGGTAAGTTATTGATGCACAACAAGGAGGGTTTGCAGACAAGGAGATACTGTAGATATTGACGCATAGTAGACGCATGACAAAGATTTTGTTGACGAGCGACATGGAGTTTTTTTCGATGAGCAAGAAGAGGGCAAAGGTTGTAGACGCGTGACAGGATATTTGCTGTCGCGCGTCAATAGGCCTGTTGACGCGTGTCACTAAGGCCTATTGACGCGCGTCACTAAGGCCTATTGACACGCGTCACTAAGGCCTATTGACGCGCGTCACAGGCCTTAGTGACGCGCGTCAATAGGTCTTAGTGACGTGCGTCATTAAGGCCTATTGACGCGCGTCACTAAGGCATTGACGCGCGTCACTAAGGCCTGTTGACGCGCGTCAATAGGCCTTAGTTGACGCGTGTCAATAGGCCTGTTGATGCGTGTCACTAAGGCCTATTGACGTCAAAGGCATCACTAAGGCCTGTTGACGCGCGTCACTGCATTTTTTTGACGCGCGACAAGGAGGTACAACAGATATTGACGCATAGCAGACGCACGACAAAGAGTTTGTTGATGTGCGACATGGAGATTTTTTGATGAGAAAGTAGAGGTCGGAGGCTGCAGACATTTTGCGACGGAAGATTTTTCTGTTGCGCGTCAAAAAATACACGGACAACACCCTCAGTGACGCGCGTCAATAGGTCTATTGACGCACGTCACTAAGGTCTATTGACGCGCGTCACTGCATTTTTTGACGCGCGACAGCAAAATCTCCCGTCACGCGTCTGCAGCCTTCTGTAGCAATGCTTGATAATCAGGCGAAATTTTTTCATACAACCCCCAAAAAATTCGCCTTCCCGTGAAACTGGTTCCGGGGATATTCGCCAGGTATTCTCCAGCTCCAATTTCCAAGAGGTCTCTTAAAATGAACCCTGCTCCAGAGCCATATGTATGACATAGATTGATTCATTCTGTGAGGATAACTTGGGAGAGACCAGGTCCCAAAGGATCTAAGTTATGCCCACTTGGTGCAGATGAGGCCGTTGCATATATAGTACTGATTCGAGCCGATGATGCAGGGTGTACACCAGATTATACATAGTGGTGGAAAGAGAATCAATGGATGATTTTTTTTAACTGGTGGTAGATGCAAAAAATATCTACTAGGTGGTCATGCTAGAGGAGGAAGGGTGTCAAAAGTATATAAACCTACCCTTGAGGGTGATGTAGTGGTTGTAACAGTTTCACGGCGTGAGTATAAGTGAATATATTATTTATTATTAATACACGTGTTTTAATTTTTGTGAAAAGTATTAGAAGCAAAATGGACTAAGAGGGGGGTAAATCGATCCTACAAAACTTTCAATATATTTACCATATCATACATTCATCATTTCATTCATTCATCTAACATCCATAATCATATGTGCACATTAGGTATTTATTAAGCACTCACAACAATATGAAACAAATAAGAAGACACATGAAAACCATATATAAGTGGAAAAACCTCATGGGGAAGAAAAACCACTGAATTTTTTTTGATATTACTCACAAAAAATAAATTCTGTGAAGCACCAACTTCACAAGGAGCACCAACCCCTAGTTTAGTAGAGCATCAATGCTACAAGGAGCACTAACCCATAATTTAGTGAAGCAACCAATCCAAAAGGAGGATGAAACCCCCTAAGATGAATAAGAACCAACACATCCACTTGAAGATGATGATATTCATTTTTTTTTGCTGCCACATCTGACAGAGATCTCTAATTCAGCTGATACACACACCATCAAACCCTCATTCCTCTAGCTCACTCCATCTTCATCTTTCTCAGCTTGTCTTGGGTCTAAAATTTTGCAAATATGTTTGTAATAAATCTTCAGATCTTTGAACTATTATTCATATTTGAATTCATGTCCTTGATCAACCTTTACACTCTCATGTAGGTCACATTTTCCCTGTAGGAATTTTAGTTCAAAATTGAACCCAAAACAATGCTTTTATTTTTAAAAACATAAGAGAGGTAGGTACTATAACTTTTTCTCAACCAATAAATCATAAAAAAATCTCATTAAATTAATTAAAATATTCAATTTCGACCCATATAGGTCAGCCATTCTCAAAACCATCTATTTTGCACAAAACTGCCTCAAAACCCCATCACTAGGATGAGTAAAATCCACTAACACCAAAACCATGATTATTAAAGCTCTAAAATTCATAAAAAATGTGTAATATATCATAAAAACATAATCCATGGTTGTTAATTATCTTGGACTAATCAAATAATTCATAACAAAATCCAAAAGGCTCATATCCTTCAAAACAACTATTTCCAGCACCCTGTCTTCACCTTTGAGCTTCAAGACCACTCAAGATAAACTCAACTATGGCATGCAACCACTCTATGGAAACTTAAAGACATTTATAAAATATTCATTCATATTATACCTCTTAAAACATCCATATCACCAAACCACAATAACTTTCCTCTTCACTAAATAAAGCTTCCCAGAAACATGTTTTGCAAACTCAACTAGTTTGCACCCTTCTTGTCACTTACAAGATATATAAATTATTTAAATAGGAAAAAAATTCATCTCTATTCAATCTCCAAGTGATATAAAGCATAAAAAAATCCATTTCATGTTTCAAAAAACTCAATATTTCAACCTAAACAAACCTGTCTTGAAAATCAACTTACCTTCTTCCTCACAAATTGACCTGAATGACCCATTAAATCTCATCACCAAGAAAAAAAACACACACCACTGGAAATCCATCTAAATCCCCTTACAATAAATATTATAACTCCTTCCAAATCCAAGTGGAAGGCTTAAACCAAGCCAATCTCTGCAAACTACTTCTTAAACCTTCTAGGACTCAAGAAATGACCTTGAGTTCAACTTGATCCATCACCTCAAAAATCATTTCCAAGGTTGAAAAAATCATGGAAAAACCTTATACATGATTTATAAGTGCTAAGAAACCTTCACCAATAAATAACAACTCATAATCATCACTCCACCTCTTGAAGCCATTTGACACCCTTCTAGAACAAACATCCTTCAGATTTGACCCTCAAAGAACAGGTAATAAATTCTCCATACCATATGAAAAATACAAGTTTTATATACCACTGGAAATATCTCTAAACTTGGATCATAACAAAACTTGAATGGAGTCCTAACTCCTCAGGTAGCTCTTGTAATGTCAATTTTACTACAAGATGCTCCAAACTGCCCCAAAAACCAATCTTCATAAATATGGTATACTTTTCACTTTTTCACTTCAAACATGATCTAAAACTATCACGGGCATGTATAAAAACTCAAGGGATAAAAAATGTCAATTTATTCTTCACCTTCTTTGTATAATCTTCCCTTAAATTGAACTTCTTCATATTTAAGAAAATTCAAGTGGGGCCCACAAAAAATCACATACTCTAATATACATTTCTATAAATCTGTAAGAGTCCTGTTAAATATCCAATCATCAATTTTTAAAAACCAATCAAAACAGGTATGGTATACTCAATCTTCTCCAAGTCGTTGTTAGTTAGGGTTTAAATAGGGTTTCAAACCAACTTACCTTCTTAAAAATCGTTCATAAAAATGTGATGATCAAACCACCTCATTATTTTTGTGAAACCTTCATAACTGACCTAAGAAGCTATTAAAAATAGCTTAGGTCCCCATTCAAAGCATATAATTCACAGCGAGCATTAGAAGGCTCACTTTTGCTTCAAAATCACACTATAACTTACCCGGTTTTGCCAAAACATACATATCTTGAAATTCCCAATTCAAAATGACTTGAAAATTGTCATGAAGCATCATGAAAACATCCTATAACTACTCAAACTAACCTCATAGAAAAAATACGTATAAAACTCTCCATCCATAGTGAAACACCACCAAAACCTCTAAGAACTGACTTGCCTGTTTCTCACTTGCTTGCTTCCCAAGGACCTTGAAACACCACCAAAACTATAAGAACCTGAAACTCACCATACACCTCAGGTACACTTCCACCACACTACTACCATGCTACACCAAGACTAAACAAATCCAAATCTCATACCTCTCATTCTACATGCTCCAGGGCTAGGAATAGTCCTAGAATGACCTAACTCAACACATACACCCCATGAACTAAACTTGCTGACCTCATGCAGAATCTTAGACAACAATAACACATCATACCAACCATGTTTGACCACATGAAATCATTCAACCAACTCAAAGGGAGCTCATAACACTATGTATATAAAACCAAGCTCTAGGACGTCATATGACTCACTCAATCTTGAAACTACCAATCAACCTTCATGCTAGACATCTGATTGACACCTCATGAAGAATCATACAAGAACATGACACCATTTTTTCATCATTGGAATTTGACATAGATGAAAACACTAACAAACAATGGCCAATAATCTCTCCCTTTTTCATTGGTGGCAACCACTTTCAAAAACATTGATGACAATTGTAGACACCCCAATTTCACACCCCTCCTAAATGAATTAAATTCCCAATTCCATTTCCCACAAAACTCCAAATCAAATCAATCAATGTTAATCAATTAATTATCCTTTTCAATCCTTAAACTAACCTAATCCTCCTCACATGTCATTATTCTCCATATTTCTCCACTTGTGAATTAAAAGTACAAGTTTAATCCTCGCCCACTCTTTGTGGCCCCCACTCACCTAATCATGCCTACGTTTTCAAACTGCAATTACTTAAAATCCTCTAAGTTAATCCAATTCCCAGGCTATAAATAAATCCTTACCCCCCTCTCTAAAAATACACAAAAATCAACAAAAATCTTGTCAGAGCTTTTGTGTTCTTTCAACATAAAGCATCCCCTCCACCTCCTCCTAATGTCCGAATAACCCCACTTTGGTCATCCAAAATCCATTCTCCACATCCTTGGTGAAAAATTTGAGTCGATCTTGTTGCAGCGAAGGTATTGCTCCAGTTCGAAGGAAGCACCTATATATCAAGCAGTCCGGGACCTTCCAAGTCATCGCCCATTCTGAGGTTTGCGAAGGAATCAAGAGAAGGTATCTAGTTAATTACTTTACTTTCTTGTTAGCAGTGTATTTCCAAAGATCACATTCTAGAATTCCTGGTGGGATGAACACGCATCCTTTATTATTTATCTCGTGTTGTTAACTATTTCATCTTGTATATCGTTTCGTTGTTATTATGGTGATTTTTCGCATAAAATAGTGTTGTTCGACTAATTGGTACATGGTAGAAGTTTCATTTGTTCCTGTTGTGTTTGTCGTACTTGTGTAAATGTGATTGCAGAAAATACATTACCAGATCAGGATACTCGTGGATCGTAGCAGAATTATTCATAGTCTTATAGTGTTTGCAAAGGTTACATTTAGTTTGGTTTCCAATTTGTGGTTTTAAACCAATTTTTTCGTCATCATTTTTGTTTCTTTTTGACGTAATCCTGCAAAATCAAACAACATAGAATATCGGATCTCCTTCCAAAAAAAAAAAAGATCTTACTTACAAACAAATTTTTAAGCTCTTAGTTTTCAAATACATTTAGATATTTGTTTAACAAAAAACTATATATATAATCTTGCTTAGCCGATATATTTATTTAGATCTCAATTCTCAAATCTATATAGCTTTTCATTTTAAAAATATAAAGATATATATATCATTTATTTATTTAAATTTAATTTATTTTTAAATATCCTAACTCACCTACTCCCACTCCCAACTCCCCGCCAAACTCTATCCTCCTCCCATAATCCCTCCACCGTTTAGCCTGGGGCCGAGCCGAACCCTATCAAATCCTCACCACTCACCACCCCCTAACCGAACTTATCCCTTATACCCGAGCTATTCCCTAATTCCCACCCACCTCAGCCTTGCACAGACCACTCAACCTAACTCCCTACACATCCATATTCCCTCCCAGCCCGAGCTCACCGACCTCCATCCACTAACTCCCTTTCTCCCATCTCGCACATGTTGTAAATGTTTTACCACTCTCACATGTTGCAAACGGTGTAAGTTCAAGATTATTTATTGTGAGCATCTCCACATGACTCCTTCGTTCAAGACAACATATTTGAACCACCATCCCCTTACACGGATTAACGTAATGAAGCTTGAAATGGCTCCTCCCCGTCCAACATCACCTTGCTTGACTTAACATCCCTGGTAAACCAGCCACAATCCCTCCTTTTTTTGTCAACTTTCCTGGGCAATTTTCTCAGCCCACCCATCCCCACGAAGTATGTGGTTGGTGAAAAAGTGATCAATTTAGTCGCACGACTTGACAATCACTTTTGTAAACTTCGTGATTAACCTACTTTCAACTCATCCCTCTCAGTTCGTAATTTCTATTCAACTTCACTTTGTCCTCCTTACCGTAACCCACCCGTACCACACAACTTATTTTCCTTTTAATAGTTTTCAAATCTATTATATCATTCTATATACATTCAACCACTTTTAATTTCGATATATCCTTTCCGTCCACATGTAGGTCCTATTTATATAATATCTCTGTTCCATTTTCCTCTTTCACAAGTCAATGTATCATTTTCCTTGAAGTCGAGAGTGGTCAAACTCACCTCTAATATCTATATTCACGTTTCCTATTCCACTTAGCTTTGAAATTAGGTTAGCAATTTCCATTCAATTTGTATTTGTGCTCCTTCCCATTCCACATTTTCGATGTACAAGTCCAAATTTCCGTCCTAAAAGTCTACTCTTCCCAATAACTTTTCGGCTTGTCCTCTTCCCTTGGTCCACACACCACGGTCACTTGCGTCGAATAAATTGTCACTCACACTTTTTATGGGTTCGGAATTGCTTATTTTTTAGTTTGTTTCTCTTAGGATTTTAATTAAACTCCTATATTTCATTAAGTCTTTTATCGTTAAACATTTTTCGATGCTTTTGGTAGCTTTGTGCAACATTATTAACAATTTTTCACTATTTGATTTTTATGATCGATTTAGTGTCTTTTTGTGTGAAAATTCACAATCGTCAAAAAATTAACTTTTTACAGATCCATTTTATAACGTCATATGCTATTTATCGATTTTTGGAATTAGTTTTTCTAGATAATTTTTGTCCACATTTTGTGCAGGTTCTAACTTCTAATCGTGTTCTTGTAGGACCTTCTCAACAAGATTTTTTGACACATTCTAGAAGCTATTTATTTTGCATTCTCATTCATATTTTACACACTGGTGGTCCCCCAGGCCCTGCCAAAAAAAAAAATCTCCTTACATTCAAATTTTCCACATCCACACCTGCGCTCTATCGTCTGCAGTTTCTTCTTCATGATTTCTTGTGTTGTTTGATTCATTCATCTAGTTCATCTTGCTCGTATATTTTCAATACACTAGCTTTGTTTTATCTGATTGCCATCTTCATCTTTATTCACTTTTACTTAATTTTCCTTGTCATAACTGATGGTTTCAAAATGTTGAACTTACGTTTAGAGGTTTTTGGAAAACTCTCGGTCACTTTGACGAGTCTTTTTGCGATACCCATTACTGCTTGGTAATAGTTTTACACTTATCTTTTGTCATCATTTTTATTTTTTTTGTGAAGCTAATCGCTACAGCAATCACACAATCATGATTCATTTCTAGATTTATTTTCATTTTTAAAAACTTTTTCGATCGCAGCTGTGTATGCTCTTTTCTTGCTCTTTCGAGCGATCTGGAAAATCAAAACCAACCACGATTGTTTAGTTTTTTATAAAATTTCCTGCAAGATCCTTGATCAAATAGAAATTTAAAAATTTAAATCTATATTTTGTGCTAAATAGTCCTTTTGTTATCAATAGCCTAATAAAGTCACTTTATCTAATCATGTCTTGTTTTTCATCTTTAACTATAGTCTTGATCATACTGGACGCATTTTTAATATTTTTCTTGGCATGTATGCTCTTTTCTTGTGCTCTTCGGGTGATTTTAAAAATAAAAAACAGCCACGATCATTTACTATCCATTTTTCTAATATTTTAGCTATAGGATAAACTACTAACTTCTTTCGTGCAGGACCACCTTGCTAAGAAAATTATCAAAAAGAACGAAAATTCTAACACTTTTTGCAGGATTACCTTCATCAAAGAACGATCTTAAAAATGCAATAAAAAACAAAAAAATAACACGCTTAAGGTATGCTATCATTTTCTGCTAGTGATTTTATTTCAAGTTGGAAAGAACTTTGCTGATTAATCACTTCATCATTTGTATTAGCACGTAGAAGAAGTGGATTTCATCACCACCTACGCTACTTGATGATGTTGACTTCATTACCACGCACCACCATAATTTGCATTTACATTTCACATTAAGACCCAGTCTCAAAACAATGTTTGTATCTTCACCTATGGACCCCACTTACAGGTAATGCTGTCATGAGTGGGACTATTGCGAGTAACGCCTAAAATAGCTGTAACAACAAAGTCTGAGCATCATCCCTATCAATCTTTGGGGAGTAATAAGGACACACACACTTCCATCCCCCCATTACCTTCCACCTTTTCATAAAACTTACCTTGGACGTGGTTATTCCCTTTGAAACAGGTAAGTAAGAATTGGTGAGTCTCCTCTCATACTCTTAAGGATTCCCCGTACCAATTATGTCCCCTTACAGAATTAGGTATATCAGGACTAACGTATATCAGAGGACACATCTTTTTGGAGTGATAAGAGTTTGCATCCACCCATTTCATAGTATACTGCATGTTGCATAAAATAATGATTATTCCTGACGGATCTACCTCTTGAGCCAAAACAATCAAATGACCATGACTACTTGCTGATTGAAAACAAGTTAGTTTATTCGTTTATATATCATAAAACTTGCATGATACACATGTGTCTATTGTAAATTTCAAGTCCTAGTGTGTTCCACAAAACATTTCTAAACCACCTCAATATCAAACAAAACATTGAATCAATCAAGCAACAAAGATCTAAACTTTACATTGATTTCATTAGCTTACTCCAAGCCAAAAATAAATCTATCATAGCTTATTTTGAGCTATATCAAATTTATACCGAGTGACTTGTTTAAGCCCACTTTGTATGCCATCACTTGTCGAGCTTTGCTTAAGCTGATGATAAATCCTTCATAGCTCGTTTCGAGTTATATCAAACTGATATTGAGTGACTTTTTTGAGTTCACTCCTTATCTCATCAATTTTCAATATTGTTTAAACTTCATCGAACAACGAATCCTTCATAGGTTTTTTCAAGCTATATCAAATTGATATTGAGTGAATTTTTGAGTTCACTCCTTAAATCATCAACTGTTAAGCTTATTTAAGATACATATAAAATGAATCCTTCATAGCTTGTTTCAAACTGATATTGAGTGACTTGTTTGAGATCACTCCTTATATCATCAATTTTCAAGCTTGTTTAAGGTTCATCCAACATGAATCCCTCATAGCTTGTTTCGAGCTATATCCAATTATTATCAAGTGACTTGTTTGAGCTCACTTTGTATGTCATCAATCGTCAAGCTTACTTAAGCTTTATTTAACAAGAATCCCTCATAGCTTGTTTGATATATATCCCACATGTATTAAGTACCTTGTTTGAGTGTACTTCTTACATTTTCACTTGCTAAGCTTGTTTAAGACAAATCAATCAAAAAATTCATCATAGCTTGTTTGAGCTATATCCCACTTGTATTGAGTACCTTGTTTGAGTGTACTCCTTACATTTTCATCAGATAAGCTTGTTTAAGCCATATCAATCAAAAAGTTCATCATATCTTGTTTGATCTATATCCCACTTGTATTGAGTACCTTGTTTGAGTGTACTCCTTACATTTTCTCCCACTAAGCTTGTTTAAGAAAAATCTAATCCATATTCATTATAGCTTATTTGAGCTATATAATATTTGTATCGAGTGGCTTGTTTGAGCCTACTCCTTATACCCTTACTTATTAAAACTTGCTTAATCCAAAAAAGGATCACATTCAATAGGTTGAGTTCTTCATCACACATTTCTTCCTTATCCCTCTCTTTCAAACATGCTAGATTCACGCAAAACTTCACGCAACGAGTTATTAGAACAACTTACTAAGATGACAACACAAATATCTCATATGGCTACTCAACTTAGTGAACGATCACCCAAAAATTCAACTATACAAGCTAACAAAGACATTAGTTTGTGCAATGTCAAATGTCAGTTTACACCCCTTGGAGAAATTATCTCTAGTGTTTTTCATCAACTAAAAGAGGCTAAACTGATAAGATGTCCAATTACAAAACCCTTTGGTGAAGGGGAACCTAATTCATATTGGTACAAACCTAACACATATTGTGACTGTCATTGCATTGATGGTCACCACATAGATAGATGTGTGTGATTTAAGAATTACGTTCAAGAATTAATTGACGATGAAGTCATCTCTATAGAGCTTAATGAAAAAGCTCTTACAACCGATGACACATCAACTACCAAAAATTTCTATGAAGATTTGATTACTGTCGAAACTCTTGTACGTGTTGAAATTCCACAAGATCATGATGAAAAAAGTCAAGACTCTCTAAATCCAAACCAATTCATCTCTTCTTCAATTTTTCTTCCATTAGTTCAAACATACATTGAAACTATTTTGGACAACAACATTCTTCCAACACCTAACGAGAGCTTGACCATGATTCAAGACTCTCTTTCAACCCAAACAAACATTGAACCTATTTTGAAAAATTATGTTCTTCTAACATCTAACAAGAGCTTGACCTCACTTCAAGACTCCCTTTCAAACCTTTATATAATTATAGAAACTATAGAAGAGGTTCCATCATCAAACACCATTGAGTTTGATTCTATTATTCCACTACTAGCTCCTATGAATAACATCTCTAGCCTTGTTTTCAAAACACAACCACAACAAATTTGGACACTTACAACAATGCAACATTTCATGTCCATTATACTTCCAACGATTGATCTTGCAGACATCTCATCCTTGATGATTCCCATCTATCGCGACTTCTACATACATAAATTCTATGAGGTACATATACCCAAGAATTTCATTACACAACCTTTTCCGGCTTTAATTTTGAACCTATTTTCAAATCAATTTATTAATGACCAAACAAAATCAATGAATAAAACATTGAAAACCATAATGGAAAAAAATGTCCACACACACGGACAACATTGGCGCACCCAAATTTATCCCGCTCTTGGGGATTACCACACATATTATCACAAGCTTACTGGAGCTAATCCATTCTCCCTTACTTATGGTTCAAAATCCATTTTACCTGTTGAGGTTGAGCTCCCGTCATTAAGAATATACCTTAAAGAAGTAATCAATGAAGATGAATATTTCTAGTCACGGATTTAGGAACTCGATCTTATCGATGAAAGATGACTTAATTCTCTATATCACCTCCAGATCTATCAAAACCAGATACAATGCCACTATCATAAAAAGTAAAGCATAAAGATTTCGAGGTTGGTGATCTCTTTATCAAATAAAATCATTAGAATACAACCAAAGAACGAGACAAACAAGGGAAATTTGAACCTAACTGGTTAGGAACCTATGTAATCATAGCTAAATTTGGTTATGGAGCCTACAAATTGGCCACTAAAGATGGTCAAGAACTTGACGAACCAATGAATGCAATCCATCTCAAGAAATTTTATTCCTGAGGTGTTCTCTTTCTTGGGAGCCACCTATTTTATATTCCTCGTATCTGACTTATCTCTAAATAATTCAATTTTTTTATTCCATTGACAAATATTCTCATTATAAAAATTACATCTTCATATTCATCATCACGAGACAAGTGTTAATATGGATCATATTAAGTCTTGTTTATCTCATACTTCTTATAAATTCTCCCATTTTTGGATACTTTCGCCTATGGTCATACCTAGAAGCTTACTGATGGTAATATATCCCCTTCAACCAATTCTCTCTTTCACAAAAAATCTCTAAACTTCTTTTCTTAGTCTTTGGTGTTGAACCCTCACATCCTACTAGTTGTGTGGGACTGAGATTGGGGGTAGATGTTCCCTCCAAAATAATAAGCACTATAATGCAAATCAATAAATAACATAACTTATGAATAATTCACTATCACACCTTTTTTCCTTCACAATATTTGGTGTTAAGCCCACACTTCTTACTAGTAGTGTGAGACTGGGAATGGGGGATGGTGCCCTTACTCGTTTGCGTCTTGTATTTGATGATAATTCCTTGCCTCTTAGTGGTGGCGTGGGGAAAGGCATAAAGGGTCATTCATTTTTTCAAAAAGCATAAAAAATGTCATTAAAAATAAAAAAAATAAAAAAAAATCAACAAAATTATTAATACTCACCTACGTCTTGTCTTTGGTGATGAACCCTTTCCTCTTACTGGTGGCATGCCGTAAGACATAGGGAGTCTTTGAAAAAATACAAAGTCTTATAAAATATTAAATTCCTTACAATTATAAAATCCCCAAAGAAGTAATTTGGATGCCTAAGTGAAGAGAGATCTATCCCTTCACCTAAATCTTACCAATTAGTAGGCCACGTAATAGTCCAAGTCTAGTAAATGACCTATAAAGTAAAATTCATTTCAAAATTGGTTTAGTAACCTTAAAAGGTATTGAGTCACAATTTCCCAAATGGATCATTGTTATCACTTGTCTCTATATTCATTATATACATCCCACATCCTTCTTGACTCTCGGTGATGATCCCTCACATCTTACTACTTATTTAGAGTCAAGAACGAAGCTGAAATTATTTTTCATTATATCATCACTAGCATATTTTGCCAATGGAGCAAATTTTTTATTATTATTTAAAGTACAAGTTATCACGAGGAACACTTTACATGCGGGTAATACCCTAACTTATCACCTCTCATAAGAAGTTTGCATTCTAGTATAAAATACTACAAAATCCCCCAAAAATCCCAAAACATTCAAAAATCCAAAAAAAAAAAAAAATCCAAAAATTCACAAAAACATTCCTAAAATATCCAAAAACCCCCATAAAAACATTTGAAAGTCAGCAAAAATCCCAAAAAAATCAGAAACAAATCTCAAACAATTCAAAAACATTTGAAAAATCTCAAAAATCTAAACAAATATTAGAAAACTCTTACAATCCCAAAAACCATTCAAAAAATCGAAGAAATCCTAAACATGCCAAAACAATCAACATAATTCAAACTTTGAACTCGTTTCCCCAATCAATGTTCCAACCACTTTACAAATTTACAATCCAAATCAATTTTCCCTCGCATGAATCCTTGCTTATGGAAAATTCTATTTCTCATTGATTTCCTGTGTTTGAAGATGACGACCCAATCCATTATAGCCTTGCTTGGGGGACAAATTTAATCAATCATCATTGTGGAACACATTAGGGAAATGTTTGAAAGTTATTGTGTTGCTTTATTAGTTACAAGTTTATTTGTTCTTTGTATCCTGATATATTATAGGGGCATCTTGATTTTCTGTATCCTGGTGTTCCCGGAATATACTTATGTTATATGATTGCATATCGTACAGGGGAATCATATCTTTTTGATGGTCCATGATTAACTGAAATTGGCTAAATCTAGGTTAGCTAAGAACTAGTTAATCTAATCTAGGAGGACATATAATACAATGAATAAATATACTTTGGTAGCATGTGAATGTAATAAATGAAGTAAACTAATAAAATTAAACACTAATATGCAAGAATGAGGTAAGGAAAGAACTCAGATGACAATCAATGACTATCGCAGAGTGTCACAAGTTTAACTGGAAATTCCGAGAACATGAATAAATGAGTAGAAATTCTAAAAAGACAAGATCTGGAGTATTTGAGTGGACTGGGGCACCTACGAGTGCTTGGGTAAGGAATCTAGGCACCTTGGTCTAAAAAAATCTTGGAAGTTTGTCTTCGTAGGGTTGGAAGGTGATCTAAAACTCTACCTACCCATTGCATCAATTATTCTGTATTGTGTTGAATGTTCCGAGTATTCAAAGAGGAAGAAAATGACATGCAATGAAACAAAATGAAGTATCAAAACCCTAAAAAAGATGTAGAATTAATGGGTCGGAATGACCTCAGTTGCCATAACAACGTGCTTACTAAATTGAGTGCTACACTACATTTTGGACCCGAATGTAGTTTTGGTGTGTGTGTGTGTGTGTGTGTGTGTGTGTGTGTGTGTGTGTGTGTGTGTGTGTGTGTGTGTGTGTGTGTGTGTGTGTGTGTGCATGTCATTCCCTAGGTGTTCTTGTGCCAGTCGTACTTTGTGAAATAGTGAACAATACCTAAATGTAGAAAATGTAATAGAATGTGTGCATGGAATATAATAGAATTCCTCCCCCTATGAAGTGTGATGCAGATGTCCTAGCTTGTGCCTTGATGATGGAGCTATGTGGATGCCAATGCAATAGATGGATGCAACTCTAGATGGAGTGATAGTAGTGTATGATGCTAGGTCCTTCATTATGGTCTCATAACTTTATATTTATAGGGTTTTCTTGCTCTAATTTTGTAATCAACCTTGAAAAGGTTGACCATAAGAAAGATAAGGACGAAAAATGTCTCGAAGAAGCCCAAAAAGTTGCGGTAAAGTGTAGAAGGATCGGGGCGCCCCCAGGTGGGACCAGGACACCCATGGGCACCCCAGTACTAAATTTAGGTGCCCATGTTATGGCTAAAATTATGTGGGATGTGTGAAAATGACTGGGCATGTGAGTGCAATAGGTCACAAATTATGAAATAAAATAAATAATATGGTCAAAGGGACATGGGTTAATTAGTACTTTCTTCACTCAAGAACCTTCTAAATAGTAGTAAGATACCAAGATAAATAAATTTCTAAAGTGCATAATTTTGTGACTACATTTTGCCCCCACTTTATGTTGGTGAGCGGAAAGCTCAGTAACATAAAATAGATAGATATGCATACTTGATGTCCATGAAGAGTGTAGTAAAAATGCACTAAATGACTAGAAAAAGCGTGGAATGATAAAAATATGGGGGAGTGTGGAAACTATAGATGAACAATGCACAAAGAAAAGGTGATGAGAGTGAACCTAGGGAAAAATGCGTGTGTAGCTGCCGCAATGTGTAGTATACCTGCATGGTTAGGAAAAGCATGTGTGCTATCGTAAAATGTTGTTGTTGGTGTCGTTGCTTGTTTTTTCCACCATTTGACTGCTTGTTTCTCATATGGCCGGATTTGCAAGGAGAAAATGATCAAGTAGTCAAATATGTATGTATGTAAATGTAAAAATGCTATGTAAAAGAAGCATGTATATGCAAGTATGTAAAATACGCCGATGGAAATGGAAAATGTAAATGGAACATGTGCACCTGATCCATGTCAAGAAAAAGTGTAGAAGTATATCCTATATTGCCTCTGGACAAATTAGTGTAGAGAGGCACACCCACTGTAACCTCCGAGCCTATAACTACTCCACAGAAATATGTGTAGAGATCTCTGTACTGTTTGGTTTTTTATGGAAATCTAACTCCACTGGACAAAGTAGTGTAGAGAGGCACACCCACTGTAACCTTCGAGACTATAACTACTCTGCAGAAATGCTAAGGAAACCACGTCTTGTAATAGCCATTGTGTATGGGGCTCATAGACTAGTCTGAACCCACTCGTTGTATGTAACCTAAAATGCCAAGGGCAGAAATTGCACTGAACTGAACTAGTGTAAATACGTTGTGTTACTATATAGAAACCCCCAAATGATGTCCCCCTCTTTGGGGGCACATGCGACATCACTGATAGGATACATGTGGTTCAAAACAAGGGCCAACCGCATAGACGCTGAAAATTTCTTGGTAGAAACCAAGGGACGCACAAACAAGAAGGTTAGCCAAAGACAAGTGTAAATACACATGCATGTAGAAAATAGTGTATAATCTATGCAAACAATGTAAAAGATACCAAGAAAAGTAATGTGAACACGCAAGAAGATAGGTATATCGCAAAAAGTGGGTGTCAAACATGGGACATCACTCATAATGTCACAAGACACATAAGGCCATCATGGCTGAAAACAATAGACAAGTGTGCACACCAAACATAGGGCAAGGCCCGCAAACAATAATAAACAATAGAAGACAATGATAAACAATTTAACAAACAAGTATGGAAACCAATATCTCTGAATAAAAAATGTTGCACATGAAGCACCCATTAGCATGTTAGCAAGATATCTAGTCTATCAAAAGCATGTATAAGTAAGTAATGTAAAGTGCTAAGTACAAAATGAAACAATAACACCTGGAAGATACAAATGTGTGGATGCCCCAAATGACCAGTGTAAGAAGGGTAGAATGTGAGCATCCATACTGCATGTAAGATACATGTATCTGCGATCACAACTAGAAGAAGGCATGAACACACATGTGTGGATGATAAATATAAATAACATACAAGTAATCAAACTAGCATGTGTAATAAAGTGATCATGAAAAAACAAGAGTAAACAAGAATAAAAGAAACCATATATGCAATATACTGTGGATGGATAAAATGGAATGCAAGATGGAATGATAGGAGTCGTGTTCCCCCCAAGTGGATGGAAATGTATGCAGTTAGGTTCATTTTGTTTTCCCCCTCAACAGTCAAGAATGAACTGTAAATGAGAGTGCATCATCGGGAAATGGTCGAGTAGTGTGTATACCATATCTAACATGTTGTGATGAATGTGTATGTATGTAGTGGTAAAGATATGCAATATGTAAAAGAGATGTGCATGGACCGTATAACCTAACCATATACCACTAAGAGATGAGATGTGGAGTGATGATTTATCTCTAAGTGTATATCATTATGAGATGAGTGAATGAGTGATGATTTAGCGCTACGTGTATATCACTATAAGATAAATAACATGGAGTGGTGATGTAACCTAAGGTGTATACCAATACAAGATGATATAACATGTGACGATTTATCTTAAAGCGTATGTCACTAGGCTAGTAATGTCGCATTATGAAAGGTGGAATAAGGAATATGTGGTGAGTGGTAGGGTCCATTTGATTTGTAAACCCTCAACAGTCTAGTATGGACTGATGAACTAAAGTGCATCATCGAGTAGTGAATGTAGCACGTAGAAGAAAATGTAGTATATGTAGGGATAAAGACAACCATAAAATGAGTGGTATATGTAAGGATGTAATGTGTAGATATGTAAAATGCAAATGCAATATGTGTAAAGTGTAATGCAGAAAGTGACATGTAATATTTGTAGAAAAATAGGAATGTAATGCTAGAATCCTATATAATGAAGACTAGTAGAATATGTGTGAAAATATGCGGCATAGTATGTACAATATATACATGTATGCAACTATCATGATGTATGTTGTGAAGAGATGCAAATGACCAAATGTGGTAGAATGTATAACACGTAAATGTGTAATGCCTAAGGTGCAGTGTATGGGGTTCAATGTAGTAATAATCCCTCAACAGTCGAGTGTGAAATGAAGCACAAGAGTGTCATCGGGTAATGATGGTAGACTATATGATGTATATGTCTAAGGAGAGAAAAATGAGAGTATGAGAATGTGAAGAGTGTGATTATGAAGTATGCATGAATGTTGGGAGTGTAGTGTAGAACTATTTTAGAATGATGGGTAATTAAGTGCTATGCCCCCGAAGTATATGTGAATAAGAAAACTATCTAATGATAGTGAGGGATGAATGTCCTTCATCTAGTGCAGGAGGAAAAATCATATGATCATGCTATAATAAGGGAGGGATTGTAGATAAAAACTACGGTGGGTAATGAATTCTATGTGTGTGTGTGAGGGATGAATATATGAAGAAGGTCGTGACGTCACAAAATGCATCGACAATGCAGATCTATGTTCTGTGGAATGTGAAGGTGAAGAAGGTCTACGTGGAATAAGCCAAGGTGGTGACCTATGTCGAGATGAATTAATTATATGAGGAAGAGGGATATACCTATGTATAGGATTGGTGGAACAATGTAGTCGTGTAGATGATACACGAGTTGATGAACTAAGCGTAGATTGTGCTTTATGTAATATAGAGTGAGAAGTGTTAGATGAAGTAGGGGATGTGTTGGATACTATACAAAGGAATGGTGACCATGTAGTAGATGGAGAGACACAATAAATAGAAATGACCTGATTATTATAGATAAATTTGAGGCATAAATGGTTCATAGAAATAATAGATTGAGAGTGATGAATCCAATTGACACCTAGGAGCATGTCACAACTGTCAACCATATTTCCAACGCAGAAAGGTATAAGCATAGTAAGAGGGCCAACTATAACATGTATCTGAAAAACACCAAAAGGTTTTTCAAAATGGTCCTCAACTTGAGATAGAGGATAGTGGATAGCCTTAAGGAGTGACATAGAAAATGCACTAATGGGCCATGATGGGTCAACCTTAGTGTTGTTGATGGGGGTGGAGCCAATAGATGCACGAATGTGCAAATGGTTAGATGTAATCTTGGCATGATGATATGCATTGGAATATGAAATGATAGGTGGAGAAACTTTAGTGTTAGTATCTAAGAAATATAAATCTGTAGAGTTAGTGGGAGAGGTGGTGTGTGAACTATGATTGGCAGTTGAATCCGTTGCTTGTATGTTATGCTTTGGTAATGGGTTATTAAATATCTTTCATTTATTATTATCATTTATAGGTGGCGTTGGTTTGGATTCCGGAAAATCAATTTGACCATTATCAAGCAAATCTTGGATGAGGTGCCATAGCTGGAAACAACGATCAATGGGATGTCCTATTCATTGATGAAAATCATAATAGGAATTCTCATCGCAATGAAGTCCTTTGGGGCGAGATGAGTCCAACTTTAAGGGATTAGGAAAGGTGATAAGATTACTATCGATGAGTTGAGGTAACAAAAGACTTGGAAGTGTACTAAGCTTGGTAAGGCGATGCCTATATGGTTGTGACTGAAGGTCCTTTGGGGTAGAGATTGTGTTTACAATAGTTTTTGTATCCATTACTTTGGTTGTAAAATGTTTAAAGGTTGGTTTTCCTTGAAAACGGGTGGATGACGACGCATGCTCATGATATTTGAGTTTTCCAATGGTTAAGAGTTTTGTCTCACAGTGTTTGAGAGTATGGAAAATTTGGTCAAAAAATGGGATGTCTCAAATATAGCACTCTCTTTTAGAGGTGGTAATAAGATTTGAATAAATAAGTCTTGAAGTTCGAAATCTACAAGTACATTGGACATCTTAGCTAAGTTATTCTTGTATCGCAAGACGTAATAAGATAACTACTCCTTAGATGCCTACTTGAGTTATGTTAGTTGTGTGTAGGATATTTTGGAGCCAATGTTGATAGAAAAGTGGGCAAGAAAGGCGTTGGCCAAGTTCGTGAAAAAGACAATCAAATGTACAGGTAGGTCATAGAACCAATGCATGGCATAGTCTTGCAAGTAATGTAGAAAAAACTTAACTAGTATAATGTGATCATCCGCATAGTCTAGGCATGCTACATGAAATGATTGAAGATGTTCTTTTGGGTCTCCATGACCTTTAAAGATAGGTATTTTAGGTGATAAAAAATTGGGCGGTAATGGATATGTTGATATGGAAGGGGCGAAAGGAGTATGCAAAAAATTGTAGAGTATAGGGATGGTTCAATACGTGAGGTAGCTAACTGAAGCTGGCTAATTTGTGTTTGTAAATCTTGGTATAATAATGTCAAATTTGGAGAATTTGAAGAGGCGTCAGGGTGTATATGAGAGGCGCCATGACAGATGGTAGGAATGGTGGTTGTATTAATAGGGGCAAAAACATATGTGGGTGGGGTAGAGATCATGGGAGCAGAAACATTAGTAGGCGAAGTGGATACCATAGAAGCAAAAATAACATTAATAGGTAGAGTAGAGGTCATAAGAGTGGAAGAAGTATCCATCGTAGGAGAAGCGATGCAATCTCTCTTAGCAGTGATTAAAGTATGTAAGACACGAGGAAGATGTGTGGGGTTCTCACACAATGCTTGGTGGAAATTAGTAATAACATTTAATTGGTCTTTACTAACATTGGTGTCTTCATCGTAAGACCTTTCACTATTAGATGCTTCTATTGCATGGAGAGGAACCTAGTTGGAGTTATCTAAAGGGTTGTCAGAAATAGGTGCGGTGGTGTTAGCCATGGGCTTAGGGTGTGATTAGTAGATAAATGGAGCTCAAAATATTGAAGAGATATAAAATTACCACTACGGGTGATGGGCATAAAATGAGAGAAGGTTTTATCAAGAAGACGTCGGGTTCACCAAAATTATTAACTGAAATTGGATAAATCTAGGTTAGCTAAGAACTAGTTAATTTAATGTAAGAGGAAATATAACACAGTAAATAAATACACCTTGGCAACATGTGAATGTAATAAATGAAGTAAACTATAAAACCTAATATAAAAGAATGAGGTGAGGAAAGAAATCAACTGATAACCGATGATTGTTGTAGAGTGTCGCAGGTTTGACTGGAAATTTTAGGAATAGGAAAAAATGTGAAAAAATCCTAAAAAGACTGGATCTAGAGGATCCGAGTGGACTGGGGAAATTGGAATAGGACTGGGGCACCTGCGGGCACTCTGGTAAGGAATCTGGGTGCCTTGGTACGTGAAAAATCTCAGAAGTTGGTCTTCGCAAGGTTAGAATGCTCTGATTATTTCAAGAGGAATAAAATGACCTGCAATGAAACAAAAGGAAGTATAAAAATCCTAAAAAACATGCATAATGAATGGATCAGACTAACCTCAGTTGCCACAATAGTGGGCTTACTAAACTGATCACTGCACTACATTTTAGACCCAGATGTAGTTCTAGTGTATGCGTGCATGTCGTGCCCTAGGTGCTCTTGTGCCAGCCACACTTTGAAATATCGAAAAATAGATAAATGGAGAAAATGTAATAGTATGTGTGCATGGAATAGAGTAAAATTCCTCCCCCCATGAAGTGTGATGCAAATGTCCTATCTTGTGCCTTGATGATGGAGCTATGTGGATGCCAATGTAATAGATGGATACAACTCTAGATGGAGTGATAATAGTGTATGATGCTAGGTCCTTCATTATGGTATCATAAATTTATATTTATAGGGTTATATTGCTCTAATTTCGTAATTATCCCCAAAAAGGCTGACCACAAGAAAAATAAGGATGAAAAATGGCTAGAAGAGGCCCAAAAAGTGGTAGGAAAGTGTAGAAGGATCGGGGCACCCTCAGGTGGGACCAGGGCACCCATGGGTGCCATAGTACTAATTTTAGACACCCCAGTTACATCTAAAATTACACGGGATGTGTGAAAATGGCTAGGCATATGGGTGCGATAGGTCACAAATTCTGAAATAAAATAAATAAGATGGCCAAAGGGACATGGGTTAATTAGTACTTTCTTTGCTCAAGAACCTTCTAAATAGTAGTATGATATCGGGATAAATAAATGTCTAAAGTGCATGATTTTGTGACTACAGTCTCGGTCTATGCTTTCTTGTACTTACATATCATACAGAGGCATCATATATTTTTGATGGCCCTTGTCTATGCTCTCATGTATATTATAGTTTAGTCATCGTGATCTTCTATATCATGATGCATCCTGTTGTGGGTTATATTAAAATCAAGATAATTTCATCCCATGAGTATTTTATTGCATGATCAAAAACTTAATTTTCACCCCATCCATTCACCTGTACTAATAAATTCTCTAGTTTGGGAATCCTACTTGATATCACCATTGCAATTTGTGAATCCTACTTAAGGATATTCCTCATGTAGAGTTCACTTTCCTGCAACCCTTCATCCCCCACCATGGTCAACATATCTATGATCCATTGATCCTCTCTCCTCATTTATAGTCATCCCCAACTTATCCTCACATCATCCTTCCCACCATTCTTGCCACCTTTCATCACTCTATCTATCTTCCTTCCCTTTCTTCTCAATTTTCCCTTTCCACTCCTCTTCCACTTGACATTATTTCCTCATCACTCCAACAACATGGGAATCCTAATTAAGGATTCACCTCACACTCTCCATTCTACACTACATATCTTCCTCCATCCATTCATGTCACACTTCTTTTTTTCCTTCCTTCCTTTTTATCACCTCCTCTCACCTCTCGTTCCATTATCCATACATCATTCCCTCTTTTCTCATTCTTCCTAGTATCCATATTCTAATTGGTAATATTAATTACCCAATATCATAGTATGGAAAATATACTTGAGGGTTCCCCTTCAATCTATTTTTTCATACACTCCTCAATCTCCATTAATCACTCAAGTCTTTGCTTACCTTGTGGACCTTCTTCCCATCATTCTTATTCATCTCTCGCTTGGAAATCCTACTTATCCATTCATGCAACATGACATTATTACTTAATAGTATATCTTAAGATTGGTTTTCCATTTGGCCCTCCCCAATCCCATCAAATTTTCTCCATCCTATTTCTCCCGCCCCTCGCCATAATCATCTACTCCAACCAACTATTTTATTCCTCTGTACATTCCATTCTTTTCTCTCGTTCTCCATTCACCATTACTGTCAACTTGGAGATCTTACTTAACCACTTGTGCGGCATGGCCATATTACTTAAGAGTTCCTCTTAAGGATGATTTGTCATTTTGCACTCCCCCATCACTCCACACTCTCAGCATCTAAATTTTCTTGTCATTGCCCATCATCAAATCCTCTCACACCCTCTTTCATTCTTGCAAACACCACCTCATGATTCTCTACTCTTCATCCCACCCATCCTCTGCTTGGCAATATTACTTAATCACTTTTTCCGCATGAAAATATTACTTAAGGGTTATCCTTAAGTTGAAATTTTTGTTCTGTACTTATCCCTCACCTTATTCTTCATTCCCTTTGTTGATCGTTTCTTCCTGCTATTCTTCCTTACCAACCAATTTTTCCTCCTACCATTATCCTTTCTCAACCTATCATATCACAGAGTATGTCTACCATCTTCTGCCTGTAATCATGTTACTTTACCCCATTTTCCCCTTCTTGGTCCATCTTCCTTCATACCATTTCCTACCATTATTTTCATGTCTTATTTCTTCATCTTCACCTCATTCATCCTCATCCTCCGCATCCTCTCTTTGCCTTCATCTTTTCACAACTCATCACTAATTATTTATTTTCTCTTTCCACTCCATCTTTTCAAGTTCTCGCGCATATCCACCCCCATGTCTAATCGTCATTGTTGTTGTCTCCCCCTAAAATTCTTTCATCATCATATTCCATTTCCAGGCTAATAATTATTGGTGGACTACCCCTAAAATTCACCTATCCTCATATTGCATGACATTGTTTCACTCTCTTTAACCTTATCCATTGTTTCTTCATTCCTTCCTTTCTCCTTTCCCAACAATAATTATTGTTGGAATTCCCCTAATGTCCCTTCCCTTGCATTGCATCTTCTATTCTCCATTTCCCTTTTAAATTTCTTCACTTTTCCTCTCATCCTTCACCAAAAATAATTATTGTTGGAATTGCCATAACATCCCTTCACTAGCATTGTCTCTTCTATTCCTCCCTTTATTTTCTTTGCCACCTCTCCATATTCCCTTTTCCCTCATCAATATATTTACTTTATTCGTCATACAACATTTGTCTATTTTATCATAATCATATTATCCTCATATCACGCATCTCTACATATTTTCCACTCCATGTCATTCCTCCCATCTTTCGTCTCTTTACATTCCTGATGCTACCTTAATTTACCCAACATATTCCCATTTTGACTCCCTTCCTTATGCATCATTTTCTCTCTTTCCCTCTCCTCCTTCCTACTCTTTTCACTTGTCTCCCTTTCTCTTTATCTATTCTTCCCCCTTTTCCCTCTTTCTTCCTTCTTCCTTCCCCATCATTACCCTATCTCTTTCTTGTCATTCAGTATTTTTTACCCCTTCATCTTCCACATGCATCTCCACACGGTTTGTCCCATAATCTCTGCCTTGATCTTCCCTACAAATCTTGATTCCTTTAATCTTCTCCTTGTATCTGCTCTGTCATCTCTTCTTCCCCCATAATTTTGACCTTCCTCCTCCCCTTCTCCTCACCTACTTATAATCAACCACTCATCTTGCTCATTTATTTATTTTCTATTTCCACTCTCAATCGTCATGTCTTTCAACACATCTTCACACCTAATATTAAAGGATGATTACAATCTTTCCCCATTTGCAGACCACAAATTCTTCATTCTCTTACACCCATGTCCCATCCTCCTTTCTACATCGTTGACCTCTCCTCTTTTCGAGAGCTATGTCATCTCTTCCATTCTCATCATCCATGTTGAGGGGGCATCATCATATCTATTTCAAATCACATCTTCCCATGGAATTTTTTTCTTGGATGATACGATAACATTCATCCTCTACAACCTTCTATTCTAAAAAAAACCAACATTTTCTCTACTTTTTACTTAGCAGAAGTTGATTGAATTTTTCCCCTATTCTTATGCAAGCAAACATCTCTTCTACTTTTTTCTTAGAGAATGCTTTCTATTTTCCTCCTTTAATAAATTGTTATCAAAGGAACACATTCCTTAAGAAGAGTCTCTTTAAAACTATAAATCCCACCACTTAGGGCATCTTCAACCATTTCGTCTACTTTATTTGAAAGGACACTACTTTTATAGTACCCTTCCAAAGAGGGGGAAAATGTAGAAATGCCAATTTCAAACCTCTCCTAAATAAATTAAATTCCCATTACATTTCCCACAAAAATCCACATCGAATTAATCAATGTTAGTTGATTAATTATCCTTTTAAATCCTTAAACTAACTTAATCCTCCTCACATGTCATTATTCTCCATATTTCCCCACTTGTGAATTAAAAATACAATTTTAAGTCCTCACTCGCTCTTTGTGGGCCCCACTCACCTAATCATGCCCACATTTTCAAACTATGATTAATTAAAACCTCTAAGTTAATCCAATTCCTAGGCTATAAATAGAGCTTTACCCCCCCTCTCTAAAAACACACAAAATCAACTGAAATCCTGTTAGAGCTCTTGCATTCTTTTTGCAAAAAGCATTCCCTCCACCTCATCCTAATGTCTAAATAGCTTTACTTTGGTCATCATAAATCCGTTATCCCCACATCCTAGGTACAAATTTTGAGTCAATCTTGTTGAAGTGAAGGTCTTGCTCCGGTTCAAAGGAAGCACATACATATCAAGCAGTCCAGACCCGTCCAAGTCATCACCCATCTTGAGGTTTGCGAAGGAATCACGAAGGATAAGGTATCTAGTTAGTTACTTTACTTTCTTCTTATCAGTGTAATTTCCATAGTTCACATTCTAGAATACCTTATGTGAGTTATGAAAATTACACTGATAACAAGAAATTAAAGTATCTAACTAGATACCTTATCCTTCGTGATTCCTTCGTAAACCTCAGAATGGGTGATAGAATGTGGATGGGCCCAAATTGCTTGAAATTTAGGCGCTTCCTTCGAACCAGAGAAAGAACTTCACTACAACAAGATCGAATCAAAATTTTCACTAAGGATATGAAGCAAATGGAATTTATGGATGGAAAAGGGGGGATTACTTGGACATTAGGACGAGATGGAGGGGATGCTCTGTGTTGAAATAATGCAAGAGATCTGATAGGATTTCTGCTTATTTTTATGTGTCTTTAGAGGGGGGTAAGGCTCTATTTATAGCCTAGAAATTGGATTAACTTAGAGGATTTTAAGTAATTGTAGTTTGAAAATGTGGGCATGATTAGGTGAGTGAAGGCCACAAAGAGTGGGGTGAGGATTAAACTTGTATTTTTAATTCACAAGTAGAAAAATATGGAGAATAATGACATGTGAGGAGGATTAGGTTAGTTTAAGGATCGAAAAGGATAATTAATCAACTAACATTGATTAATTCGATGTGGATTTTTGTGGAAAATGGAATGGGGAATTTAATTGATTTACGAGGGGTGTGAAATTGGGTTGTTTACAACAACTAACAAGACCAAATCACCTACATAATTGTTTCCATGTTTTTGATGCTTCTTCCCCGTTTGACATCTATGTATAAGGATACAATTACAATACTACATGGAAAATGACAACACACAATATAAAAAATGCACAAAATTGACTTACTTGTATAAGTAGCTCCCCTTGGGACTGAAACCTCTCACATTTTTGACTCCTTCGTCAACATATGAAGATCCATGGACATGTAAATATCCTCAAACCAACTCTCCCGAAACTAATAATCCTTCTTTTTGTATTCATCCACATTCAACACCAAAATTTAGGTATTTTTCATGCTCAAGAACACCAATCTTGATATCCATAGGGATCCAAAATAACTCTACTTCATCAGAAACAGTTAGCACAAAGAAGGAAAAAACAATAAACGGAGGTTCTATCTTGTAAGTAACAGGACCACCGCTCTATGCCCAGCCAGAAGCGGTTCCTAGCCAGGGTGGTGGTCCTGGGACCGCCTATCTGCATAGGGCGGTGGTCCTTGCCATTACAAATAGAAAAAATAAATTTGAAACGAACAGCCTTTAAATTTGAAAGGATGTTCATTTCTCTTCTCCTTCACGACCTTTCCCATTCTCCAGTGCATGGGAGGACATGAGAAAGGCTATAAATACATTATTGTAGAAGTGTAGAAGATCATCGAAGCATGAGAGCAAGTGAGCAAGAAGTCTTAGTGCTGGGAAATTGTATTTTTGTAGAAGAAAGGAGTGTTGAGATAGAGCAATCAAGTAATTGAAAGGAAGTGTTGAGATATTATCTACTTCCATTTCATACTTATTGTAAATTATGTACTTGTTTATTTGAAATGGCCAATCGAAGTGGGAAGAAAGAGCAATTTCCCTTCTCGACTGGTTTTTCCTCCATTGGAGGTTTTCCAGGATAAAATTGTTGGTGTTATGAGCTTATATTTTTTCCTTTACTACAATTGTTGATTATAAGAACAATAATAATTCATTCACTAGCTATCTCTGTTATTTTCTAATAGAAAGTAAACAACAACGATTAATTGTGATTTTGTGAATAATTCGAAAGTTGAAGAGTTTATAGATCATTTTGGTATCAGAGCTAACAAGTGTTCAGGACTATGGTATTTCGTTCTTGAATTTGTATGACAATGACAAGATCTAAAGGTGAAGAAACTTTACCTTACAACCCAAAGATTTATAAAAATAAGTGGAAACAAAGAATTCATGGAGAAATGGAGGAAGAGAACTTGGTCCGTAGAATTGAAATGCTGGAGACCATGATGGATAGGATGTTTAGAAGGAAATAGGAACTTGTATATTTGCAGAAGATATCTTCTGTCAAGTAAGATTCCATGGACTCGGTGGTTCGAGGCTTAGCCGAAAATTTTGGTATAGGAAAGAGCCACCATGAGGAAGATTATGGGGAAGAGCATGAAGAAGAGACTTCTAACACAAGAGAAAAGGTAAAATCTGAACATGCTCCTTTTAAAGTTGAGACTAAAGTCAAAATCAAAAGCTTTGAAGGACAAGTAGATGCAGAGTTACTTGATAAATGGTTGAAACAGTTAGAAGTCTATTTTAGCATCCATAATGTCACTGAGGCACAAAGGATCACCTTTGCATGTCTCAAAATGGAGGGACATGCTCTAGTTTGGTGGGAAACTCATCTAACTATTTGTGAAAAGAATAAGTGTCCTATTATGAAGTCTTGGTAAGAATTTAAGGAATTACTTAGAGCTAACTTCTATCCTATTGGCCATAAAACTGACCAAATGATTAAATGGTAGTATTTTAGACAAGGCAGTGGTCAAAGAGTGTAGGACTATACTACAGAGTTTTGGAAGCAATCCATGTTGCTAAACATGGATTTGGAGGATGAGGATATTCTGACCAAATACTTGGGAGGACTTCACACTCACCTTCGAAGAAAATTCATCTCCACAAATCCCAAGGATCTCAATGAAGCATGTGTGTAGGCATACTACATAGATGATGAGAAAAATCAAGGAGAAGTAGAGTCGAGGGTAAAGCAGTCTACAAATCAGCAGAAAAAGGATTATGGTCAAACAAGTAACAAGAGTAAGTGGAAAGGAAAAGGTAAACAAGCTGCCACTACTTTAAATACTTGTAAAGATCCCACGAATTTTTGCAAGAATTGTGATATCAATGGTCATACTGATGCTACATGTTGGAAGTTACATCTGGAGTTACATCCAAAGAACCAAACCAGAGACTCTAAGAAGTCCATGACAGTAGTAAAGACAAAAGGGGAGGTGGAAATTGAAGATAAATCTGATGTAGATGAAAGGCTCAGATGCACGGCCACCAACATGGACAGCGAAGAGGAGATGAGTAGACTATTCCAGATCAAAATCCAGATCAAGAGAACTAAGGTAAATGCTTTGGTTGATACCGTTTCTCAATCTAACTTGATTTCTGAGGCAGTTGTAAATAAGCTTGGTCTTGAGACTTACGAGCATCCATACCCTTATCCTTTGGGTTGGGTGAAGAAGGGTTTTGAAATTTAGGTAACAAGAAGATGTAAGGTCAAGTTTGGGATAAATTCCCAATATATAGATGTTTTTGAAGCTGAGGTTATTCCACTTGATGATTTTGATGTTGTATTTGGGAGTCCTTACTTGTATGTTAGGGATGCTATATTTATGAAAAGGGAAAACTGATATAGATGGGTCAAGGATGGGATCAACTATAACATCCGAGCACACCAGTGTAAGACATGGGTTACTATGGTAAGTGCTAACCAAGAAAAATGACTTATTCAGGAAAATCATAATCAGTTTTGTTTACTTTTGTTAAAGGATAAACAAGATGGGGTAGAAGTTTCAGAGATTTCTAACCAAGGAAAACAAGATTTGGATAGTATTATTCAACCTTTTTAGGAAGTATTTTAGACTCCTAGTGGATTACCACCAAAACGGGAAGTAGAGCATGAGATTAAACTATTTCCAGAGTCACCTCTACCGAACATCGGGTTGTATAGGCAATCCTTGCTTGAGAGTACAAGAAGTAAAGAAACAACTCCAGGAACTAATAGACCAAGGGGTGATACATTCGAGCACCTCACCGTGTGGTTCACTATTGTGATGGTGCCAAAGAATGATGGTTCTTGGAGAATGTGCATCAACTACTGCGCTTTGAACAATATCACCATAAAGAACAGATATCCACTTCCTCGCATAGATGATCTCTTGGACCAGATTCAACATGCCAAAATTTTCATGAAGTTGGATCTCAAGTCAGGTTATCACCAAGTCAGGATGAAGGAGGAGGATATATGGAAGACTGCCTTCAAAACAAAATATGGTTTGTATGAATGGTTAGTACTTCCTTTTGGATTATGCAATGCACCCGCTACATTTATGAGATTGATGAATGATGTATTGTGGGATTTCATAGATTCATGTGTCATTGTATATCTAGATGATATCTTGATTTTTAGTGCCACATGGGAAGAACATCTAACACATTTGCAGCAAGTCTTGCAAGTTCTCAGGGAGAAACAACTACTTTGTAATATGAAGAAATGTGAATTTTCCAAACAATCACTTGTCTATCTTGGGCACGTGGTTGGAGGAGGAGAGCTACGAGTGGATCCAAAGAAGGTGGAAGCCATCAAAAATTGGCCAACACCAATAGGAGCCACATAGACTAGAATTTTAGTGGGAGCAGTACAGTACATGCGGAAATTCATTCTGGGTTTCTCAGTAATTGCAACACCTCTACACATAGTGGCCACAAAGAGTAAGGTTTTTGACTGGGGTAAGGAACAAGAAAAATCCTTTGAGTTATTGAAATATAAGATTACTCATGATCCAGTACTTTCTCTTCCTAGTTTGTAGCAGCCTTTTGAAGTAGAGACAGATGCCAGTGATTACGCTATGGGTGCAATGTTTCTTCAAGGAGGTAAACCGTATGTTATCATTCTAAAACCTTCACTTCAGTAGTTAAAGGATATTCAGTATTTGATAAAGAAATGTATGCACTAGTTCAGGCAATTAAAAAATGGAAACATTATTTGTTGGGTAAAGAAACTATTGTGCACATTGACCACAAACCTCTCCAGTATTTGCAAGCACAGTCTAAATTGCAGCAAGGCAAGGCACTACAAATGGATGGGGTTTCTTCAGCAGTTCCATCTGGTGATCAAATACAAGAAGGGTAGTACAAATTTGGTGGCAGACATGTTGTCTAGGCCACCCACATAGGAAAAGTTCTCCTATTTGGCCACTATCTCTGAGATCGATCCCTTCACGAAGGAAGCTTACGGAGAGGCATATGCCCAAGACAAAGACTTTGGGGTGACATTTCAGAAGTTATAGTCCCAAGGGGATGAAAAGACGGGGATTGAAGATTGTTATCTCAAGGATGGGCTGCTCTATCGATGGGGGAAACTTTGTGTGCCTAAAGAAGAAAGACTTCTATTGATGAGGGAAGCACATACCTCAAAAGTAGAGGGACATTTCGGTGTTGGTAAGACCCTAGCCCATTTGTAAAGGTATGTATATTGGCCCAACATGCAAGAAGAAGTATCAAAATTTATTTATGGATGTAAACTTTGTTGTACTAGCAAGCCTAAAATAGGAAGGAAGGTTTGTATATGCCTTTTCCAGTACCTACTCATCCATGGGAGGACATTTCTATGGATTTTGTAGGAGGATTACCTATGTCTAAACATGGCCATGACTATCTCTATGTTTTCGTTGATAGATTTAGTAAAATGTGTATTCTTATGGCATGTAACAAGACAGTAAAAGCACATGAGGTGACAGATCTTTTCTTTGCTAATGTATGGGTACATTTTGGTTTGCCAAAGTCTATTGTCTCTGACAGGGATTCTAGGTTCTTGGGGAAGTTTTGGACTACTTTTTGGGACAAGATGGATACCAAGTTATAGAGGAGCATCGCTTTCCATCCATAGACAGATGGAAAAATAGAGGTGGTAAACAGGACTTTGGTACAGTTGATCAGAGGATATAACAGTAATTAACCAAGGACTTGGGATGAGTCCTTAGCATACATTCAACATTCCTATAACCGAGCAGTACAGACATCTACTATGAAGTCACCATTTGAAGCATGCTTGGGATATCTACCTAAAAATCTGCTAGACATAACAGTTGGACAACAGGATGAGGAGGATACACGAGACACAAAGGTGACTAGAGCCAACAAGTTCATTGAGAGGATCTAGAAAATCCATCTCAAGGTCAAAGAACAACTAGAGAAATCTCAAGAAAAGTACAAAGCTAGGAATGATCAGCATAGGAGGGAACACAAGCTTCATGTTGGAGATAAATTTTGGCTTTACTTGAGCAAGGAGAGACTACAAGATCAAGCACGAAAGCTCAAGCCACTACGATAAGGACCCTTCACCATATTGGAGCAGCTTGGAGAAAATGCTTTTTGACTTGATTTTCTGTCATTCATGAGGATGTACTTTGTAGTAAACTTGTAAAAACTTGCACCTATATGAGTCATCCATGCTAGATGAAGATGAAGAACTGCAGTTGCTACCTTCCATTGAGGATTGCATCTCGGACTCACGAGGTGAATTGGAGGAGGATGTAGTGCTACAACAGAAGGTCTGAGAGACTAGAAGAGGTCCGCAAGAGTCTTGGCAGATTGGACTAAAAGGAAAGACACCAAGGTAGGCCCTGTGGTACTTGAAGGAGCAAGCGAGGGAATTTTTTCCTCATCTACTCCCCCACTAAGATTTTGTGGGACCAAAAGCCTCCTAAGAAGGGGAGGTGTGATCCATAAGGATCCAAAATAACTCTACTTCATCAGAAATAGTCAGCACAAAGAATTGAAAAATAATAAATGGAGGTTCTATCTTGTAAGTAATAGGACTTGCCACCTGGTGCAGGGTGGCGAGTTACAAAACCACCACCCAGCCAGGGCGTGGTCTTGGGACCACCTGGTCTGCATAGGGCGGTAGTCCTGGCCATTACTGATAGAAAACAAAATTTGAAACGAACAACCTCTGAATTTGAAAGGATGTTCATTTCTCTTCTCCTTCATGACCTTTCCCATTCTCTATTGCACGGGGAGGACATGAGAAAGACTATAAATACATGATTGTAGAAGTGTAGAAGATCATCAAAGCATGAGAGCAAGTGAGATAGAAGTCTTAGTGCTAGAAATTGTATTTTTGTAGAAGAAAGGAGTGTTGAGACAGAGCAAGCAAGTAATTGAAAGGAAGTGTTGAGATATTATCTACTTCCCTTTCATACTTATTGTAAATTCTATACTTGTTGATTTGAATTGGCCAATAGAAGTGGGAAGAAAGAGCAATCGCCCTTCCCGACTGGTTTTTCCTCCATTGGAGGTTTTCCAAGATAAAATTGTTGGTGTTATGAGTTTATATTCTTTCCTTTACTACAATTGTTGATTCTAAGCACAATAATAATTCATTCACTAGCTATCTCTGTTATTTTCTAATAAAAAGTAAACAACAACGATTAATTGTGATTTTGTGAATAATTCCAAAGTTGAAGAGTTTACAGATCATCTTGCCTCTAATGTTGTCAAACCATATTTTGGGCTTTTTTCCCTAAAAAAAAACTTCAGTGCTCTTTAATCAAATTTCTCCAAGCTCTATACTCAACTCAATGATTCAAAACTATTTCCCAAGACTCCCCCTGGAAGTTTTCTAACTATTTCTAACTGAAATCAAAAAGTTTGAACACCCTTACCTTGCTTGGAAGACATGGAGGATCATCAAATTCATTTACTCATACTTGAAACATTACTTTAGACTTCTCTACCTTTTTTTCATGATAACATACTTTTTGAAGTTCATGCAACCAAATCTTCCTATCAATAATTCCTCAATTTTCATAGTCACTGATCTTCTTTCCATTCACCCATTTTTGGTCTGGTGAAATATTAGCTAAGTATCATAGGCGCATGAGAAAATGGCACACAGAAATGGGGCACATAATTGCACGCAGATGTTTGGTGAAAGAAGGGTGTGCCGAGGAGAGATAAAGCTTAGGACTTATCCATTTTTGGATGTTGTGGGCTAAAGGTAGGTTAGAGTAAGGAGAACGCATTGGATCAAGGAAGAAGACTTCAAGGCTAAGAAAAAGCTATTTTGGGAACAAGTAGAAGATCCAGATACATGCGGAGTTAGAGCTAATAATAGGATTAGATCAAGGTTTAAATATAGAGATTATCTATTATTAGCGAAGCTTGCATGATTCATAGTTATCTTTGTAGTGGCGCATGGTTATTTTGAGCATGCATCCTATTTAGAGAGTGCATGGGCGGTGAAAGGAAATTCCCCAACCATATATATGTGTATTGATTTGTAATGTTTAGGATCATGACCATGTATTACAAAGTTATGTTTCCCTACTATTCCAAGTGCGCATGACTCTCTAGTAATTAGTGTGATGTAACCAGGTACTATTTTGTGATGATATTTGTGGATGGATATTAGTTATTGACCTGTCTATTCATGGTGCTTGTATCTTAAATATGGTATTAATTATTTTGTGATAAATATGCTTTCTTTATTGTGTGTCTTTCAAAATTGAGCTCATGGATCCAATTATGATGATGAAATATACACTTTAATTATGGTTATTATCAACATGCATGCTAACACCTTGGAAAGATAGTAACAAGAGGGACTTGATAGCTTTGCATGCTTTGAGTGAGTGGCTCAGATCTGTCTAAGTGAAGTGGCAACACACATAGGCATATGAATATAATATAAGACTACATTTTGGTTCATTTACCAGGACCTCTTTTCAAAATGTTTGTCATGATGTTACATGATGATGGTGTATCGAGTGACTCTTGCGGCCATTGAATATTGGGTAATCGATGGACAAGATTAGTTTGCACAAAGATATGGTTCTGGAATTGATTTCATACATCTATGGCAACAAAGACATCACCTTTGTTGTTTAGAGGTTTAATTGGAGGAATATTTTTTGGTGTTTCATCAGGACAGAGTGTAGGCGCATAGAACATTGGGAACATGTCTGGAAGTACTACAACTTTACAGACTATGGGAGTTCAGTTTAGTACTATTTTTAGGAATCAAAGAAGTACATCCACTAGTTTGGCACCTGCTGCTGGAGGATTAGGAAGATCAGGGGGGTTAGGATCAAGTGGATCAAGTGGTTCTGGTCGTGGAGGAAATATTGGTAGTGGTTCTGGTTCTAGATCTGGAGGATAGGGCCCACATCTTCAACAACCTCCATATGAACCTCAACAAGTTTATTACGAGATTTCCCTCCACTTGCTAGTATATAGAGGTATTAAAGATACTGCAGAGCATGTGCACAAGTGCTAGTTTCTATGATGCAATAAGGGAATCACTTATTCCGATAGGAAGGCGAGTCGGTTTGCTACTACTCTTCAAGGGAACACACATAAATGGTACATAAAGTATGACTTGCATCATACTGCAGTGGATTATGATGCTTTACGCTTTGGTTTTTAGTAGAGTTTCATATCCCCGAGTTTGAACAAAAAATTATCAATGTGCTTAAGGACATAAAACAGGGCTTATCAGAAATTTTTCAGGAATATGATGCATGCTTTAAAACTTTGATGTCAAAGTTGTCTTATGACATACATCCTAGTCAACATGGATAATGGTTTTTTTGGTGGCTTTTTGACTCTATTTAGAAGGGTGATACCTCATAAGACCTTTGTGGATCCACACAAATATTTATAAGTAGCTTTGTCTGGTGAGGCAGTTAGGAGTGTGGACACCAGAGTGAGTCCATTTTTAGAGGCATAGATTGTAGCTATGGTGAAACAGTTGGAAAATATCTCTACTAATTCAACTCATGAGACGCGTAATGGAATATGGTGTACTGACTGTGAGGTTGAAGGACACATTAAGGATAGGTGTCCTTATAAGTTGGTTCATGCCATGCTGTTAGATTGCAAGATTTTTCATTTGGACCATGATGCAAGTTAGATGTCCCCTTTTATAATGTGTGATCTAGAAGAATGCGCCTATGTACTGTAAGATTTGTAAAACACACACTCATGACATTATTAAATATAGAGTGATTGATCATATCCATGAAGCCATTGAAACTGGTTTGCACTAGACTAGTGTAGTAGGTGGATCTAAGGAACAAGGAGAACAACATAATGAAGGCACAATAATGGGGATAACAAGAATAAAGGATTCCATGGTGGATATAGAGGCCAAGGTCACGATGGTGGAAAAAGAGGATTTCATATTGTTATATGTGTGGATATCCTAATCATTATAAACATGAGTGCCCTCAGAATGTGGTTTTCTCATGGTGTGGAAAGCAACAATTTTTTTAAGAATTTCCAGACTTGTATGATCATATGAGTAAAAAACATAAGCAAGAAAAGGGAGAAGTTATGATTAAGATACAATGAGTAGATGTAAATCAATGGATGTTGAAGGTTGGACTGAATTATGAATTACAACCCATTTTAGTTACCACATGTGATGAGGTTGTGTGCGCTTGTAAACCTTCGAAGTATAAGATGACAATAATAAAGCAATAAGTTATTAATGCCAAGTACCCTGATGATACACATCAGAAAGAGGTTTACTAGGAGACTTTGGATTTTATTAGAGATTTGCAAGGAGAGATTCAGAGTTTGAAGGAGCATGCATGTGTGATGGAACAAGAAAATAAGGTTGAAATCCCTCAGAAAGATGTAGATGAATTGAAGGAGGTATGTTGAATGTTGTGCCAGGAGAACATAATCCCTTTGTTAGGAGACTGGTTGAGAGGAAAATTATCACGCACAAGTAATGAGGGCGAAAGACATATACTTCATGCGAATATGTCTCCCCATAATCATGAGTATGATAAGGATATTATGCTAAATGTAGTTATAGATGGATGGCTTCTGAGTAATATTATTATAGATACATATGTGGAGGTTAATGTAGTCACATTGGATGCATGGGATCAGATGGGAAGTTTGCCATTGTCACCCTCTTCGAATATATTTTATATAGAAAATCGAACTAGAGCCATGCCGCTTGGAGTTAAAGGATGTAATTATTACAATTTAGGGAGCCAAGTTTATTGGGGACTTTGAAGTGTTAGAGCTAGCTGAAGCAGATAGTTTCCCAACATTACTTGGGCGCCCTTGGTGTTATGAGAATAATGTAGACTTATGCTTTAAAAATGGGTACATTAGCTTTGAAAACAAAGAAGAGCACATCATTATACTTTAAAATATGCAAATGCTTCTCTGTATGTTAAGCCTTTGGGTGAAGAAGACTTTAACATGATATACATGTGCACAATTAGAGACCCTGAGGTATTTCAGCCATCTAAGGAAGGCATGATATAATGGGATGATGCTCAGTCAATTAGTGACACCAAAAACATTGCTTGTGAAAACTAGGTGCATGTAACGTATGAAGTAGTTAGGGGAGAGGTTAATAACATAGTTACTTGCATGATCAAGGTATAGGAATAAATAACATAATTACCCCGATACACTGGTGAAGGGAACCCCGATGTATTTTTTCACACCATGGAAGCCCAATGGAAGAATGAAGGAGATAAACAAAATATGTTGGTATATACTTTGCACAGGGAAACAACACACTGATGGGCCACATACATAGGTAACCTATTTGAATAGGGAGAGGTGAGAATTTCCTTTTCTACTAGGTTTCTGAGGAACAATATACCTTCTCAGATATGTGAATTCCATGAGAAGTCCCTTGTTGCGCACCACATATGAGAATGTGAGAGACTTTAGATGGAGGAGTAGGAGGCCTCACCACCATCACTTTGGGTACATAATTTGTACACCACCCTAGGCATTTGCGCATGCATGGTATGTCCATGTAGAATTGAAAAGAGAAATAGTTAATTGGCAAGAGATGACCTCAGGTTATGATTCATACTTTTGATTACTTTTCTACTAAACCTCTGGTTAGTGAAGCACTGCAGATTATGAAGCGCCTTACTTTGGGAGATAATGTGAAGGCTGAGGAACTCCTATTAGATATGTTTGGAGAGTTGGATTTAGAGGCATGCCTTGAACTTGAAGAGACTGAAGAAGAAGAGGTGGTCCGTGTAGGGAAAGAAAAGGAAAAGGGTAAACATGTATACCTGATAAATGATGATGATGATGAGGATAATAACCTAGATGTTAACCACATTGAAGGTACGATGTGATGTGATGGACCACATCAGATGAAAATTCTTGCACATATCACAAGCCTATGAAAATAAATAAATATAACATTGGAAAAAATGAAAAGCCTAAAGAGTCATTATTGATGATTACTGGTCGAAGCAGGAAGTGGATAAGATTATTGAACTCCTATGTGAATTTCAGGACTTGTTTCCGTGGGGATATCATGAATTAAAAGGATTACAAGCTTATTTAGGTGATATTCAAATCAAGCTTAAAGAAGGAATGAGCCTGATTAGGAAGAGGCCTTACAGGATGAAATCCTAATTTACGCATCAAGGTAAAGGAAGAAATTGATAAAATACTCAAGTCTGGTATAATTCAACCCATAGAGGAATCTAAATGGGTTAGTCCCATGGTCATCAATATTAAAAAGGATGGGAGGATAAAGATCCGTGTGGACTATAGATAATTAAATGCTTCATGTGTCATTGATCCTTTTCCCACCCCATTTATAGAAGAAATCCTTGAAGGAGATGCAAGGTGCAAGATCTACTCTTTTACAGACGGGTTTTGAGGATATCATCAAGTATACATAGCAAAGGAAGATTGGGAAAATACAACTTTCACCACTGAGTGGGGAGGTTTTGCATACACAGTGATGCCCTTTGGGTTAAAAAATGTGCTAGTTGTGTTATCACGCATTGTTGTGCAGGATTTTTCAGGAATTCATTCATAAGTTTTTACAGGTATATCTAGATGATTGGACAATGTATGGTTTGGTTAAGGATCATTGTGACAATCTAAGGCTTATGTTTAAGAGGTGCATATAATTGAACATTTATTTGAATATTAATAAGTACATCTTTACAACACCTTTTGGCACTTTACTGGGACATATTATTTGTAAAGAAGGCTTATTCGTAGATCCAATCAAGGTTGTTGTAACTTGGGATTGCTTGTGTCTAAAATATAAAAAATTCAACCAACACCATGAATTCCTTCTTTTTGTGGGTCCTAGTTTCCCACGAATTCCATACTTTCTAAGGTTCTAAGATTCCCATGGCTTCCTTCTTTTTTACGGGTCCTAGTTTCCCGTGGATTCCTTGTTTTCTACGGGTCCTAGTTTCCCACGGATTCCTTATTTTCCATGGGTCCTTGTTTCTTGCAGCTTCCTCTTTTTCCTGGGATCCTAAAAATCTAAAACTTCCTCAAATTCCATATAACAAAAAGGGAGACTATGAGATCAAATGGGGAGTTGGCATGTCAGTAGGGGCGACCCGAAGGTTAAATTTGAAATCCTCATGGCCATTAAAATTATAGATGACATGGGG
The DNA here is from genome assembly GCA_019776745.2 of Taxus chinensis. Classification (NCBI taxonomy): domain Eukaryota; kingdom Viridiplantae; phylum Streptophyta; class Pinopsida; order Cupressales; family Taxaceae; genus Taxus; species Taxus chinensis. The sequence continues at coordinate 615,203,603 of CM034156.1, forward strand.
ATATTTAAATGCTCATAAATTCTAATTATGGTCAACAAATAAGAAAAAATTTATATCATTGGAAAGGTTGTGAAGAGTGCTACATATTAGAAGTAGTTTTCAGTTGCGAAAAACACATTTAATTGGGCCAAAAATGTAAAAAAACTGAACTCATGGAAATTTTCAGGTATGGGTTCTAAAAAAGTCTTTGGTGCCCATAGTTGGGTATACACACTTGAATGCTAAGTGGTATTTGGTGGTTGTAAAAGTGGGTGATCTTATTGATTTCAAATTTCATCTTCTCCTTATTCTTCTCCTATATATGTAACTCTTTTATTATAATACATCGTCTCTTGAATGTAAGGTTATGTTTCCCTTTTGTGTGGCCAAGAATTTTGAGTTGTAGACTTTTATGTTGGTATTATGTAATGAAATTGATGCCTTATCCATTATTGTAATGGACTTTGGACATAATAATCAATAATATTGTGTTATTGTAGCTATATCTATGCCCTTTAATATTTGTTATTATATTGATGCTTTTATATTATTTAATGACATGTTTTGTGTGAGTTATACTTACTTGATTTCCATCATTTGTGCCATTCATGTAGACAATAAGAGTTTGGTAAAATTATAGGGTTGAATGTATCTTCTTTTTGACCTTTTGACTTTACATTTTCCCTCTCATTCTTTATTTCAAGGAAACACCTAAAAAATGCTCAATTATTTGGCATTGTCCCACACTTTGAAGGTCTTTTCATATTTCACTAAGGTAATGAGCCTAGATTTACTAAAGGGTGCAAATTTAGGCGACAATAGTTTGTAGGTGGTAAGGAATACCTAGATAACGATATTCCTTATTTTATTTTCAGTATCAAAACATAATCACTGACAATCCATGTAATCCAATCCACACAAGCACATGAGACGAGGCAAGCAATACCTACAAATTAGTGGAAAAAGAAAGATGTAAAAGAAAAAAAAATGATGAAAACTTAAAGAAAAGACTCACCGAAGAAGGGTGGGTCCCACTGGGCATGCCATAATTATTGACTAGATTTTCACACTTCTTGTTTCATATTAGTGAAAACCAAACAAGAAATAAAGAAACTTTAAAATATGGGAGGGTTTAAATGACCTCCTGATATGGATGACGATGGAGATGGTACATGCACAAAAGAAGAGCTCATCTTAGTTACAAGCTTTGATGACCTGCACAAACAAGAGGACTAAAACATGAAAAAAAATTAGTAATAAAGATGGAGGGTTTCCCAATGGAGTTGGTAAATGAGAATTTATAATTTCCTAAGATGGATGAAAACACTCTTTTGATAACAAAGATATGTGATTGATAATGGATAGAAACATGCAAATCATAAATATGAAATATAGATTTGATAACTTAAAGATGCTAAAGTAAGGAATATGATAAATTTAACACTAAGAAATAAACTAAACTTGTGCAGGGTCTACGGAAAACCGAGTTATACTGGTACGGGAGATGGTGACTAGAGCAGATATGATCTAGAATCTGCAGGAACAAGGCAGAGGGATGATTCTAGAATGTTGGGATTAATCTAAGGATGAAGGTGGGCTAGGGAGGATGTAAAAGATGAATAATTGAACAGAGATAGGGATTGGGTTGATAGAGACTAGGAGGGGGTCAACGGTGATCAGGTGAGGTTGATGGTGACTGGAGCAAGATATGGGAATCTTGGTAGGATGATTTGATGAAGAGATGGATCCATAAGGGATTAGGGATGGATGAAAAGATAGACAAAGTAGAGGGAAATAAAATAGAAAAGATAGACAAAGATAGGATTAGGAATAAAATAAATAAATTTATGGAATAATAGGGATTAATATGGGAAAAAAGAGGGACATATGGAGGATCAGTGGGATGTAGGGAAAAGGGGGATTTTAGAGGGGTATATATTTAAAATGATAAGGGTGGGATGAACACGTAAAAATGACGACGAGGGGTGAATGTGAGATACGAATGCGAGGGGTGTCGACAATGGGTGTCTACACTAAAAATTTTTGTTCTATTAAACAAGAATAATTTTTTTGTTAGCGTAAGAATCCATTAAGTGTAAGAGATGTAAACCTTCAGCCTTGATACCAAAATGTAGCACCCATGTTATACTTCAACAAACTAAGGGAATTTTTTTTATAGAAACTTTATTAACCTTTTTATGCCTTCAACAATTTTCAGCACACAATAATTAAAATCAAACATATCAATATTGCAATGAATATCATTATTACTTAGCTCACTTACAAAGTAATATAATATTATTAGTATTCCAAAATACTTCTTGACCATCTACATTAACCATGTGAAACTGTAAGGGTTATAGATCTTTCCCGATATCCCTAAATCACTCAACATGAACATGTATACAATTTATATGCTTCGTTAAAACAATTTATAGGATAAGAAAACATGTGCATCTTCTTAGTGTCAACCGGAAATTCACTGAAGTAACCTCCATTTGAATCCAAAAACTACTAACAAGAAGAAAAGGTGAACATGCAATGCAATCATTCATTTTCACTACTATGTCTATAGTTATTCACATTATGTTAGAAATTTAGTTTCGATACTTCACACTAGCCTACAAAACATGTCTTCATTTCACTACACAACTGTCTCATTATAGTTTTTAAATTTTTTTTTCCTTTTTTAAGATTTAAATTTTTGTTTATAAGAATCAAGTATTATGACCCAATATTTAGGTCACATGAATCCTATCAGTACTATCTGAGGATCCCTATGGGAAATATTATGCTCACATAATGAATTAAATCATCACGTGTTTGTTACCCTCCTCATAGCCATCTTGAGATGGAATGGACTAGGTTCATATGACATGAATGTCAGTTCATGATGCCTACCCTTCATAGATAATTTGTTATGCATTAATCATAAGGAGAGGTTATTCATAATTTCTTTACGTTACCTGTTTCACGATAGAGGTGTACAATAACTCATCTAGTCACGGACTATTGTAAATACCTTGTATTGTATGTGTAATGAAATTACTTGTATAATTCAGATTAAGAGCAACAATAGAACACCAAATAACACAATATTTTAGAATAATGATCTCAATATGTAATTAGAATAGCTTCGCCACTTCGAGGGGGCAACCTCCAAACCATATAATAAGACTAAAATGCTCAAATGATAATGAAATACTACCTATAATCCCCTATATATACTATTCATATGCTATGGCCATCACCAAGGCTGACCTATCAAGCCTGAGAAAGTATAAATGATATAATAAAATGATATGGTAAGCCACAAGTCGGCTACTCATATCCTAATACAAGCAATAGGTTAAGGGCGTAGCATGCCCTTCCCATTCAAACCAACGTTGTCCTCAACGTTGAATAATCCTGGATGTTGCTGCAGAAAACCATCATCCTCCCAGGTGGCGTCTTCTATGCTCATATTCTTCCACTTGATCATATATTCCTTAATGTCTCTAGTTCTCAACCTCTTAGTATGTGTTTGCAGAATCTTCTCTAGCTCCAAAATGATTTTTCCTTCCTCGTCAAGTTCTGGTAACTCTGTCTGGGATTCAAATTTCTGTCCAATAACCTTCTTCAGGCATGAAACATGGAATACTGGGTGTATGTGTGAAGATGGAGGCAACTCTCGTTTATAAGCAACACTACCAATTTTCTGTAGAACCTGATAAGGGCCATAATATTTAGGAGAAAGTTTGTTTTCCTTTATCTGTTGCTTTAGGGACATCTGTTTGTAAGGCTGGAGACATACAAAAACCCAATCACCAATTTCAAAATGTCTTTCACTACGGTGTTGATCTGTTTGTTGTTTCATCCTATTTTGTGCTAATGCTAAATTCTCCTTCAAACTAGCCAAAACCTGTTGTTGATGTTGAATGTGTTCTCAACATCTCTGACCTTAGTTTACTCCCTCAAGGAGGAAGTGATAGGAGGGTGGATGGTAACCATATAATGCTAAAAATGGGAATCATTTGAGAAGAGTTATGAAAAGATGTGTTATACCACCATTCTGCCAGTGGTAGCCATTTAAACCACCTTTCCTGCTTATCTAATACAAAACAACGTAAATACCCCTCTAAGCATTTGTTGACCACTTTTGTTTGCCCATCAGTTTGAGGATGATAAGATGAATTGTGAGCTAGTTGAGTACCCAAACATGAAAATAATTCCATCCAAAAATTACTTGTGAAAATAGGATCACGATCACTTACAATTATCTTTGGGGTTCCATGTAGCCTTTGAACTAACTCCAAAAAAATAGTTGTGATTGTACTGGCTGACAAATGGATGTGATAGGGCACGAAAATGGGCATATTTTGTGAGCCTATCGACGATCACAAAAATAACATTCTTACCCTCTAAACAAGGCAATCCGGTAATGAAATCTATGGAAACCTCCTCCCATCTCTGGCTAGGAATTGGTAAGGGTTACAATAGACTTGGTGTCTTAATTGTTTCCCCTTTTTTCTGTTGGCACACTAAACACTCTGATATAAACTTTTGTACATCCCCCTTGGGTCCTTCCCAAAAAAATTCTCTTTTTATTCTATGATATGTCTTCAAAAACCCAGAGTGTCCTCCAATAGGTGAGGCATGTAGCTCTGCAAGAATCTTATGCTTCAACTTAGAATCTTTAGTCAAGTATAACATGTCCTTATACCATAGAGCATTACCTTTCCACTCAAATTTTCTATATGTCATATATCCTTGCTTGATATTCTATATTAGAGATTTTGTATCCTTGTCTTGATCTCCATTCCAATCTTTCTGCATCCACCCAATCGGCCATCAACATGGACATTCCACATGGTAAGGCATCTATGGATGTATCCCTTCTGGACAATGCATCAACTACTACATTTTCTTTACCCTTTTTGTATATGATTTCAAAATCATAACCCAACATTTTCATTACCTACTTTTGTTGTTCCTCAAATGATAACCTTTGCTCCAAAAAGTATTTGAAACTATCATGATCATTTTTTACCTTGAAGTGTCTACCCATGAGATAGGGCCTCCATTGCTTGATCGCATGAAGAATAGCCATCATTTCTTTCTCATAGACAGGTTTGAGCAGATATTTTCCTTTGAATTGGCGACTCTCAAATGTAATTGGTCTTCCTTCCTGCATTATAATTGCTCCCAATCCTGATCCTAAAGCGTCACATTCAACAATGAAGGTTTTTGAGAAGTTGGGAGTAGCCAAATCTGGGGTGCTGCACAAGGCTTCCTTCAGTTGCTCAAAGGATTTAGTGGCTATGTCTATCTAATGGAAGGCATCCTTCTTTAGCAATGCAGTGAGTGGGGTTGCTATTCTACCATATCCCCACACAAATATTCTATAGTACCCTATTAGTCCTGAGGAACCCATGAATATTTTTGATATTTTTGGGGCTTGGCCATTCCACCATAGCTTTGATCTTCTAAGGATCAACTTTGACACCTTCATGGGATACAATGTGACCTAAGTACTCTACCTCTTGTACACTAAAAGAACATTTGGATGGCTTTGTATAGAGAGTATGTTTCTCCAAAAATTCCAACACTTTATTTACATGTTGTAAGTGTTCTTCCCATGTCTTATTATAAATCAATATGTAATCAAAGAAAACTAATACAAATTTCCTCTAAAATGGCCTAAAAACAGTGTTCATCAAGCTTTGAAAGGTTGAAGGCACATTTGTAAGACCAAAAGGCATTACCAAAAAATCATAATGGCCCTCATGAGTCTGAAAAGCCGTTTTTATGAACATCTTCCTCTTTTATCCTAATTTGATATTACCCCGAACGAAGATCTAATTTTGTGAAATAAACAGCACCATGTAATTCATCAAGTAAATCATCAATTACTAGAATATAAAACTTATCTTTGATGGTGTACTTGTTGAGTTCTCAGTAATCTGGACACATCCTCCATGTTTCATCCTTCTTACGTACCATGACCACAGGTGAAGAATATTCACTCTGGTTATGCCTGATGATACCTTCCTTCAACATTTCCTCCACCATTTTCTCGATCTCACTTTTCTGGGAATATGGGTATCTGTATGGTCTGATGTTAGGTGTTTGGCTCCCTGGAATCAACTGAATGGAATGATCATGATCCCTAACTAGTGGTAGTCCCTTTGGAATTTCATCAAAAACAGATGAGTGAGCATCCATAATCTTCTGAAGATCAGATGGCATTGAAGACTCTATATTTTGTTCTTCTATGGAAAATAACTTTGTTATAAATCCATCTACTCCTTTTCTGAGAATCTTTTACATTTGATGAGAGCTAATAATTTGTGGAGACTTAGCTACCATCCCATTCAATTGTATTGTCCTTCCATCTAAATGAAATCACATGAACAATTCTTGGAAATTCATCTCTATAGTACCTAAGGTTGTGAGCCATTGGACACCCAAAACAATATCTTGCCCCTCCCATAGAAATAGCAAACATAGGTGAGTCTAACATGCAGTCTCCCATGGAAAGCTTGATACTATGGCACTTTCCTGTGCACTTGATTGTCCCACCATCCACAATCATAACTTGCATTTCTAGATCTGGGTAAACAAAACAATTGAGGTGGGCAGCTAACTTACTATTTATGAAGTTATGAGTACTCCTCGAGTCAATCAACACCGTCACCTTTTATTTTTTGAGATAGCCAATAACCTTGAGTGTTTGAGGAGTACTAATACCTGACAATGCATGGCAAGAAATTGTAGGTTGGTGATCCTCTACTTCATCTTCTACTAGTTCCTCAGCCTCTTCTATCTTTTCAGTTTCCTCATCATCCTCATTACCTCCGTCAATATAGAAACAATTCTTCTCAGCACATTTGTGTCCTGGTCCATATTTGCTATCACATTTAAAACATAATCCTTTTGCTCTCTTTTCTTCCATTTGTTGCAGGAGTCAGTCTAATTGGCCTAGCAAATGAAGGGGAAGAGATACTACGGTCTCTGGTGTTAATGAAAGGTGGCCTCCTACTACAAATAACTTTTTCCTCTGCTCAACGTGCCATGATAATAGAATCAGAAAGCTTGAGTGGGTTAAACATTCGATACCTCATGCTTGATGTGGTCCTTAAGACCCCCAAGAAATAGGTCATTCAGATTCTCTTCTAGAATATTCTCCACCCTTAAGGATAAGTTTTTGAATTGATGCACATAATATTTGATTGATCTTGTTTGTCGTAGCTTTGATAATTGACTAAAGTAGTTCTCTGAAACACTGGAACTTTAGTGCAATCGCAACTCCTCAGTAAAAAATGTCCAAGTGACACCTGAGACCATTCTTCTGCCTCTGAGCACATAACCATCGATACCAAATGAATTGGTCTGGGTTCAAGATATAGGGATGCCAATGTCACCTTTTGTCTTGATGGTGTTTGATGTAACTCAAAGACGTTCTCCATTCGATTTATCCAATTCAGGGGATCCTTACCATCAAATTTGTGCATATCCACTTTCGGCATCATGTTCCATGGTTGCGAATAAGTTGGATTCTGATTGGGACTAGAAAAGTGATCCAAAATGGTTCTTTTGTCCATGATTTTGAATTGACAGGTCCTCCTTGGTTAATATGGGCTAGATTTGGGCCATACTGTTTACCCTTTGCATGTTGCATGATATCATCCAACCGATGATTGATTTGTTCTATGTCTCCTTTAAAGGCTATCTTCAGATTGTACATTTCACAGCTCATACTCAAGTTGGCTCACCTTATGATCAACTGAGGTAAACCCTAGTGTTGAGGAATCTATATTTACCCCTTCTGAATCCATTTCTTCAATCACTACCCCATATTTATCTGGGGTTTTACTCAGAGTAACCAGATTCCTTTTTGCTCTTGTGGAAGGCCCCGCCATGGTGTCAAACCTTAGGGTTTAGGGTTTCGATACAAATTTCGTCTAAATAGAAAAAAACATAGAGAAGATAATAATACTATTTTTTTGAGATATTTCTGAAAATGTAAATAACTTGAAACAATTTCCACAATTTGCACCCTAGTGAGTGCTTTTATGAAAAACCCTAAATTTGTAATAACTTTTGTAAAACAAATCAAAAAAGTCTGAAAATTTTAAAGAACCTTACTTGAAATACTTTCACAACTTTGGTAAAAATATGTCCCACCAATTCTCTCTGGTTCGCAATATATGGTTGAAACAAAAAATTTAGGGTTTTTACCCTAATTTCGGCCCAGATCGCAGCCCTGATACCACTTGTAATGAAATTACTTGTATAATTCAGATTATGAGAAACATTAGAACACCAAATAACACAATATTTCATAATAATGATCTCAATATGTAATTATAATAGCTTCGCCACTTCGAGGGGGCAACCTCCAAACCATATAAGTAAGACTCAAATGCTCAAATGATAATGAAATACTACCTACAATCCCCTATATATACTATTCATATGTTATGGCTATCACCAAGGCCGACCCATTAAGCATGAGAAAGTATAAATGATATAATAAAATGATATGGTAAGCCACAAGTCAACTTACTCATATCCTAATACAAGCAATAGGTTAAGGGCATAGCACAGGAAATCTCTGTATGGTCTCAAACTATTTCAACCTACGGGTGATTCAATTATCTTAGTCAAGATTGATGAGCATCTATGTCACAACGATAAGATAATTGTTACTTATAATCCATTACAAGTCCCAATCTAATCACCTCAGTACATTTAGAATAATGGGGGAAGATTGTGATTGTCATTTTTCTTATAATTGACGATATACCTTTCATACATTGTTTGCTAAGTTCAGTGAGGATTTGATCGATGCAAATGTAAGAATAGATCTAGATATCGTTTTCATAATCGACATGACCGATCTCGGGTTACATGCATGTATGTGTCCCATTGGATTGAAAGGAAAATGGCATGTCCATTACAGAGAATCACATATAATTGTTTCATCATATGATTATCCATACCAAGACAACTTACTAAAAACGAGTAAATCATAGGATGATCTTATTGCACACGTTCAATTACTACACCTATCGGAGATACAGATTACATAGTTATCTCATTGCAGATTCCATCATCATTTCAAGAATAAGTGCCACTTTCTATTGGCAACTGATCAGGAGTCTCATTTACCTGACCTACACTAGACCAGATATCAGTAAATAGTAATTACTCATGATATCTAGGTATCAGTGTAGGAACCCAATTAGTTTTTATTCATTTGGAAAGCATTACAAGGCACATCTTGAGATATCTCAAAGGATCAATGGATCTTGGTCTAGAATTCAAGAATCACATGAAGTACTTTCATGTCCTTCGAAATTAGGAGCAATTTAGATTCAGATCATAGATAAGGTAAATATTGCCATGATCAGAACAATCCACTTCAGGATTTGTGTTCACTTTATGGGATCTAAGTACCAATAATCCACATGGGGAAGTAAGATAACAACAATTATGTTTCATGAAAAATTCTTCCACAGTAAGCCAAGTATCATTCACATAGGATAAGCTGTCTGTGAAGTGATTTGGCTACATTTTATACTCGAGAGGGAACTTAGAATGCACCATCAAGACATTGAACTAGAATGAAGGTGTATCAACTCTAAATCTTGTTCGCAATCCATTTTTTCATGAAAGAACAAAGCACATCGAGGTACCTATCCCTTTCATTTATATTACATTAAAGCATGTAACGTAAATGAAGCACAACAATCCAGCTATCACAATTTGAGCATTATTCCAACAACTGAACAATAAAGTAGCATATTTTCACGAAGTCACTACGCATCGTGACAAGTTTGAAGTTGTTTAGAGAAGTTCACTGTTCCTCATCCCTTGAAGGTCAATGATCAAGTTATACCACGATAATCAATTGTGCATAAGTCTCATAACTTATATTCAATATTAAAATAGATGTAATTTAGACAAGGAATAAATAATCATTTCCTAACAACATAAGTCACTTATTTTCTTAAATATGCAAAGGTATGTAATTTCCCATCAAGACAAGAATAAAATAGAATACAAAGCTAAATGTTTAAAAATCCCTTATAACATAGCCGACTAAAATATATATTTTAATAATGGAAACACATGTTAATACCTAGCTCGAGAGGGCTTATGCAAACACTTAGTAATTGTTTGGCGAGATCAAGAAATCCCTATACTTCACAAACCAATAATCAAGAATAGAACAAAAATCTAATGTATTCAACAACCTTATAACACAGTTGACTTACACACACACACACACACATCTTATTAAAGAAAAATATATTACTACACATCTCTCAAGAGATCTATCCAGTTTGTTATTACTTTACTTGGCGAGATTAAGTATCTTTACAAAGCTCATCAAATCACCTACATGAATGCAAAACTTTAAAAATAGGTGTTGACCAGGTATGTTTTTTAATATTCCCATGATCATTCACCCATAATAGGAATCGAACAACTCAACTCAGTCTACCAAAGGAACCTAAGTGTATGTCTTAAGACTATTGTGACTTCCATCGCACCCATGAATGAATAATGCATAGAAAACAGATTAGTAGATGTATATCTACTAACCCATACCTAAAAAAAGTTTATGAGACCATGGAGGTGAGATTTATACCCCATACGCATGCAAAAATAACCACTCCCAAACTAAACAAGAGTAGTACATTTTCTACAATCCAGATTTTTAAAACAAGAGAGCAATACAAACTCATTACCCTAATATTATTTGGGCCATAGTCAATTTTTTCAAACACAACTATAGTAAAATAATCTCATAAACACCCTAAATGGACTGGCAATATTAAACTTTGATAATGAAAGAAAATAATCACAATGCACCCAAATACAAATGACCAATTTGATTTAAGCAAAAATAAACCAGATAAACAATTACCCACCAAATGGCAATGTTCCAATCTAATTTTTATCACCAAAACTCATTGATTTGTCACACATATTTTCCAAATTTTCAAATAGAGAAGAAGAAGAAGAAATTCTTTATCTCAGAATGAATCAACATATAAACATTAGAATAATTCATGCCTATGAATACCAAATACTTTCACAAATTTCCACAAGTTCTTCGCACAAAAAACTCAAAAATTTGAACCCACAAAGACTCTGATGCATCAATGATTTAAATTATTTAAATATCATTGTTCCCAAAATAACAATTTCTATTTTTAGTTGAGAAGGCCCACAAAAATCTCCACAAAAGAAAACCCATTATCTATGTGCATAGCTCGCCAAAAGAGCTCGAAATATCAAAGAGGAAGACTTAAAATGAACATAGTGTTTGCATGGAATGGCTTCCAAGTGAAGCTTCCATTTTCCTATGCCCTCACCAACTCCCAATTAAATTAATGCAATTTAATTTTTTACAGTGCCACATCCGTGGATTTGTTCCACTCGCCACCTATTTTTTCCTCCCTTTCCACATGGAGTTCAAAACGAGCAGTCAAAGAAAATATAGTAACTTAATAACATTTATAGGAATTGCATGGTGGTCAGTCGGTGACCAAAATTAATCAAATAAAAAAACATTACCAATGCCCATCATATGGTCAAATACCATTTAAAATAAAAAATTGTTATATATTATTCCTTTCCTATGGTGGTCGATGACCCCATTGTCATTATTTTTATTATTTCACAATGATCACAGTAAGGTCCAAGAACTTTAATAACATATGAATCAAAACAATAATTTTGCTAATTCACTAAGGTCCATGACCTTTTATATGAAATATTGAACTTAATCATTTTTTTATAGTCCATGGCCAACATGGGTAAAAATTGCACTTAACCTTCATGTTAGTGCAGAATCATAGCACCCTCGAATGGCTTGAGTGTGAAGTGGGGCATTCGGTGTGATTGCAAAACATGGAGCATCTCTCAAGGTGTGGGACCTTATGAGTTGAGAGAGCTCTCTAGATTGAGGCCGGTTCCTATCCCTCTGTTCAGGTGTATACAAACAAATTACAGAGGATCTATTCTAAGTCTATTCTATCTGCCAAGGACACAGGGTTAGAGAGATGAAAGAAAATAAACCTAAGCTAATGAGGTGATACACCAAAGGAATGCTAGACACTTGTTTTTCAGTTTAACATAGACCACAGGAATGTAATGCAAACAACATGCACAGATGACCAAATCACAATAAGAGATCAGAGAGACAATAACGAATACATGAGAGGGTTGAGAAACATCCATAAACATATATATTATTGGTCAGGATGTGATACAATATATTTCAATGGCCAAGAGGAAAAACTTGTATTACAACTCGGAGGAGAGGTTAGAAAAGCTCCAAAAATCCTTCTGTGAACAAAAGAATAAGGGAGGGCACAAAACATAAATGTCCAACCTTTTTACAATGAATCTTGACCCTGCTTTTATGGATTTAGACACAAAGAGAAGAAGGAGAGAGAAGCGGGGGAAAACCAGTTTGAAGCTCAACCACTACCATCAATGCCTCCTACAAAATCTACCCCAAATCTATCTTGATTACATCAATTACTAGTTTGGTGCCTCAAAGGAGGAGGAAACGACGAATCAGATCGAATCCGATCTGGTTGTTGAGGTAAATAGATCCTATTTTAATGGACCAAAGGTGTTTCTTCATTTTTCCCCACCTAACCTCTCCAAACTTAAAGTTTCAGATCTTGATAGCATAGACGAGGCAGAGATATTTTTCCAACGGTGCCAAATTTACTAGATTTTGAGCCTCTAAGTCGAAAGATATGCCCATTTGAAATTTGAAACAGGTCTGTACAAAATAGTGGGAAAACTAGTTTGAAAACGGGCCCCCTTTTTGAAACCAGAAACGTGGAGGGCTAGCGCATGCCTGAGGGAAGCCTCTATATTTTTATTTTGGAGTGGCTTGGGGATGCCATGTGGTTTCCTCCGCGGCTTGCTCATATTTTTATGTTTTTTGGCTAAGTCTTTTGCTCAGCGGGGTCATATATCTAACTAGGGCCACACATGGATGCCTGGCGCTTGTTTGGAAACCTTCCCTTAATTGTGCTCTTGAATTAGAGCCGAGCTGACATTTGGCACCCTCCATTGGCCTGTCTTAGTGCTTTGACTATTCAACCCGAACCTGTCTCTTTATGAAACTAGACGCGTGGAGGCTTCGCGTTTACTTAAAAACCAGTTCAGGATTTTCCTTTGAAGGAGGATTGAGTTTGACACGTGGAAGCCTCTGCAGGTTCTTGGACTTTTCAATAGTCTCTCCTACCTTTTCAGACCTTGGACAATGTGGCGAGCCCGTGCTCATTTGGGTCTCCGCTTTTGGATTAAATTTTGGGGATGCACCAAGTTGATGCGTGGTGGCTTCTGCTAGCACTTCTATACTTAGTCCTTTTGAGGCCCGCCTTGTCCGCCTTTTGACTTTTAGCTTTGAATTTCCCCCTGCTTTGGGCTTGGGACATGTGGGGGCTTGGCATTTATTTGAGTCTCCCTTTTTGGATTCAACTTTGGAGATGCGCTCGCTTGGACACTTGGCAGCGTCCGCTGTCTACTTCGTACTTAGTCAATTTTTGGACTCGTTCTGAACCGTTTTAGATCCCGAAGACTTCGAACCTTCGGTCGTTCCTTCTCTTTTGAGCTTTTGGCTTCTTTGAAAATTTCTCCTCCTTCCTTGACCCTGTTATTCCATTATCGAGCCCATCTATAATCTGTTTAATGGATTTAAGGAATGGATTTGCTCGATAGGGCCGTTTCTTGAATTTCTTCTTGCACGGGGTCATTTGATAATTCACAGGCCCCGCCACTCCATTGTAGAGCCCCTCTACAACCGTATTTTTAGGATTTGAACGTGATTTCTCTGGTTCCTTATGTGCAGGGGTCATGGATGATTAATTTTTTGTTGGGGGAAAAAATAGTGATAACAATTTGGCAACTCACAGGGGCATCTGCCTGCTAAATGAGAGGATTAGTTACCTTGTTATATCCATTGGGCATGAAGTCAAGAACGATGGTTTGATACTGATCTTGCCTATGATCCGTGAGCCTCGAACGTTTGCACTCTCAATTTTCATAAGAAATCTCGAAACAATAGTTTCTGAGAGTAGAAAATTGCTTCGACCCGGGGATTTCATTTCTCCTTGAATGGAATGTTTCGAAGATGGATTTTTAGTTTCTCTGCATTTGTTTTATTTTGAAAATAGCAAATATTACATGCAACTATGAGTTTCACCATCGTGAATACTGAAAGGGATAGCACGTCCACTTGGAGGCACATTGGGTTGTGTAATGACGTATCCTAGAGCAACAAAGAACCTGTGGCACAACACTTAGGGAAACAAAAACTACACTACAACAAAACAACGTGCATACGCACTTGGGGAAATTAAAATATTATGCTAACATTTACAAGGGTGGAAACTTCCCATTTATTAGCAATGTTTGAGATGGATCCCGTTCACTGGGATCTGCAATTCTTTACCATCCAATTTAGCCAGCTGGAAGACATTGTTACTCTTTCACTCTGTGATCATGTAAGGGCCACTCCAGATAGCATCAAATTTGGAGTGTTTTCCTAGCTTTGCCTGATTTGAATCCCACTTTAGGACTAAGTCTCCTTCCTGAAATGTCCTCATCCTTGCCTTCTTATCAAAACTCTTTTTTATCAATGCATGATCCTTTTCCATGACTTGCATTGCATGCTCTCTTGTCTCTCCTAACTCCATCAGCTCTACATACCTGATTGCCATGGGTTTTTTGGTTGGATATTTTGTCAGGCCAGAATATGAAGTTCAACCACAGTACACGAGATCAAATCCCTCCTCAAAGACAGGTGAGGTAGCATGTTTATTACTGATCTAAAACACAACAGAAATAATATGTACAATATTCACGCTATTCTAACCATTGGGGTTGGGATACAATACCGAAATCCACATCAACACGAGATGGAGATGTTACGGTTTTAGAAATATAATGGATTAGAAAGGAAACTATTATAGACGTAACAGAGTAGGAAGGGAATGAGAGGAACATATTTTCTTGCAAGCAAACATAGATCAAGAAATACTTATATGAGTTTTAGATAATGGGTGTAATATTTGAAATGATTAAAATAATCAATAACACTAAACAAAGAATAGCTTAAGATCTTGGATGTAAGAGCAATCTCTGAAGGTAGATGAATCCCACAACACAAAGTTTACAAAATAACACCTATTTCTATTCCTCAATGATTAAAAGAAAATACAAAAATTTTCTTCTTCTTCACAATAGCTCTCAATATTCTAAAAATCTCCCTCCTTTGGAATGCATAAGCATCCCTTATTTATAATAGAAAGGGTAGAGAGAAAATAGGATAAATCCTAGAAAATAGTCATTTAACAAGAATCCTATTTTACTTGACTCTCACGCAGGAGAACAAGTCAAAATTTGCTTCCTATGTGATGAAACGTAAATGACAAAGACATGTCAATATATGGGTGGAAATGACATGAAGCATTATGCTTATTCTATTTCGTCATCCTTATCTTCCTCCAGCGAAGCCTGCTTGTCTCGAAATTCCTAGAATTTCTAGATTATGCCTTGCATCTCAGCTTCATTTGGCGTACTGGAATGGTCACTTAGAACCTCGCAAGTTTCCTAAGTGTCGCTTGCATTACCAGGAAGTTTCTTCAATCTCTTATTGAGTTTCCTTAATGATTCCAAAACATTCTCAATCCTTATGAACTTATCAATGGTTTTCAGATTGAAGACGGAAGTTGGTTCATGTTGGATTGATTCTTGGATTTGTTTATAGAAATCATTAGCAGGTAGAATATTCGATCTTTCATCCAACACCTTGGCGAAGATCTTAGACAAATCCTCTTCTATGTCATTCGTGGCATCAACCAACTGATCTCTAGATTATCTCAACTTGCTGCAAGCTTCACTGAGAATTTTTATCCTTAATCTGATGGCTTTAGTTAACTGGAAATGCTTATCCCCATGCGGAATGATTCCTTCTTCCATCAAGATACGGGATGGAACCTGTTTCAGCACATTGAGAGCCTCAAAATTTAACTCGAGGTTCCTGACTTCTTGTGAAAATTAATCATCCATTTTTTTGCCATCCTTCTTTATCTCCTCCAAGTATTTATAACTCTCCACTGTGTCATCAATGACCTCTCTTCCTTGTAGGAGTAGCCTTAGAATCCATTC
This sequence comes from Taxus chinensis, assembly GCA_019776745.2. Lineage (NCBI taxonomy): Eukaryota > Viridiplantae > Streptophyta > Pinopsida > Cupressales > Taxaceae > Taxus > Taxus chinensis. The sequence continues at coordinate 615,219,773 of CM034156.1, forward strand.
ATCAACCATTCTCCCCTTCTCATTGATCTTTTCAATCATATATACTAATGATAAATCAAACCTGATAGGAATATGGGTAGGAGATGATGGTGTTGACTGAGAAGGCTTTGAGAGCTTGAGTAATACCTCTGTCAACTATTTAAATTTCTCCTTTAGCTCATCTCTGCTCACCTTTGTTTCCTTCAACTTCTGTCACAACAGGTTCATGGCATCCTGGGCAAATGGTTACCATGGAACCTTACTACCCGAAGATAAGTAAACTTCTTGAATTGTAAGTAGATGAAATTCCATTTTGACACTTCAGCCCATGCTTCATTAGAAACCCTTCTTTTCCTCTAATCAGGATCCAACATGAAAATGTTTTCATAGAAGAAGGCATTGTTCACTCTTCTATTTTGGTCTTCAGACCCTTTTATTTTCAGCTGAGGGAAGTACCGATATACGTGTTCCATTGCTTGGTTCCATTCACATCTAGCCCTGGGTAGTTTCTCATGCCTGATGCTACATAGGTGACGTATGACATCATATAGAACTTGTCGGTAGACAAGACTGTTTTCATTTGGGAGTCTATCTCATCACTTATTAGGCTACCCCAATCAATCCCTTGGTCATTCTTCTTTATGACGACCATGAACTGGTACATCCACCCTTGGAAATATTTTGACTCTGGGAGTCCAAATAATCGACTCAGCAAGGTGATGATATCACTGATTTTGAGAATAAATTCACTTCTAGTGATCGACTTGGGAAACCTAAAAACGACTGGCTTAGCCTTAATCAAGAAATTCTTGTTTACATGCTTGATGTAGTCTTCCTAATCTTTATCATAGGCCTTTTGGGCTGATTTAGGGTTTAAATAAACATACTCCACAAATTCAGGCAACTTTAGGAGTTGATCAAAGTAACCTCCGTCCAATTTAACTATAGACTCTCCTGGTTGATTTCTTACTGAGCAGGAGGCTGAGTCATAGTTGGAAGCGCATGATCAGGATGAATTCACGGCATTGAGCTGATATTGGAAATCCTAGCTGCAAGAGGGAGACCATTGCCTACTATCGACTTCATCCAGGAATTTTGAGAAGAATCCTCAATTCTCTTCTAGAAGTCCTCCATATCTATATTGTCGAGCTCTGTGTCCCAAATGTCATAATTGCAACTTATGTAAGAACAAGACTCCATATTCTGATACTTATACTTCATCTTTCTTGTCCTATCTGACTTATCCTTAGATTGGCCAGGGTTCCGACATAAGGAATCTTGAAGAAGAAATTCCTTGATGAATTCTAGAAGAGTAATCGGGCTTGAAATCCTGTTGGACAATTGGACAGACCTGCCACACTGTTCGGCTTTTGAGACTTGCAAAACACCTTCAGAAACCCGTCACAATGGAGTGTATGTCAGAAGTTAAGACATGTTGAGCATCGATGAATAATTGACACACTGCGGAAGTGAGGAAGTGTCGGACATGTGGGAAGACCCGACACACACTACGGAACCTAGAGGATTTCAAGCACGTCGAAATTCCCGACACACTATGGAAGCTGGAGGATGTCGAACAGGTAGAAATTTACTGACACATTGTGAATCTTGATGGATGTCGAGCACTTGGAAAAACTTGAAACAAGGTAGAAAAAGTGAAATGTTAAACACCCAACAAAACCTGAAAACGAGTATATCGGGTTTCTGACATGTCAAAATATGAGAAATTCCCACCTTGTGATCACTTAGGAATTTCAGACTCTTTTTTTTGAAATCTACAAGTTACAACTCATGAAAAATAAGTAAATAACCTAGGGGTAAATTTCAAACAAGAAATCACATGGGAATAAGACAAGAATCAAAGGAAAATGACCCAAAAACCCTACACCAAAAAGGGGGAGGAAATGAAATGGAAACTCCAAACAAACACCTCATAAATAACCCAAAAATATTCAAAATAGAAAGAATAGTAAGAGTACCTTCAACTAGCTTGAAAAACGATAAAAAATGGATGGCGAAATTGATTGGGAAGTTTTGATCGGGTTTGGAGGTAGAAGAAGCATCAACAAAAATTCAATGCAGCAAAAACGATAAGGTAACAAATGACGTGGAAAACCAACTATTTATAATAACCTAGTATTAATTACACCTAACTTGACGTGTGTGCCAACTGCCAGACAACTGGACATTAATGACATGTCATCATGCTTGGAGCGTCCGAAAACCTGATACAAAGGATTTGATTTAATTTGGGTTTTGGGAAACAAGCGACATGAAACATGCATTTGGCAAAGCATGTTCTGATGCTTGGAAGTTTCGAAAACCTGACATAATGGACTTAGGTAATCAGGTTTTGGGTTTTGGGAAACATGAGACATGTAACATGCAAGAAACATGTTTTCATCTAATGAAAACCTGAAAATCTCTTTCAAAGGGAATTTTAAGAGATTTTTCCAAAATTTTCCTATGATTATCTCAATTTTAGCTGAAATCACTAAAATGAGATAACAGGGTTCAAACTCAGCTAGCTCTAACTGTTTCATGAGTTCCAAAGTGGGAAACTCCAATGAGATGGGAAATACTGCCTCCTTTCCATATATAAGTTTGTATGGTGAGCTACATGTGGACCTCTTTGATGTGATCCTATCAGCCCATAGAGCTGATTTGAGCCTTGTGTGCCAAGTCCTCTGATTTTCATCAAGAGTCCTTCTGATAATCCTTAATAGGTTCTTATTTGTGGACTCTACTTGGCCATTACCCTGAGGGTAATAATTTGATGAGGTGCTAAGATACACACCATTCTTAACTGCCTATTCAGTGATCCATGTACCAAGGAATGCCAATGTATTATATGATATAATAGTGGCAGGGAATCCAAACCTGGTGGCTATTCCCTCATAGAAATCCAAGATGCTGGATTCATTTGCTTCTTTTAGTGCCACTGCTTCAGTCCACTTGGTGAAATAATATGTGGTTGTAAGTATCCACTTGTGGCCTTGGCTTGAATTTGGGTTAATCACCCTAATGAAGTCTAGTCCCCATTACATTAATGGTTTATTCACTGAAATGGGATGAAGGGGTAGCGCTGCTAGCTTTTCCTTTCCTGTGAAGAATGCACATTTTTTAGACTTCTTGACCCATGAGTAGTATTCTCTGAACACTGTAGGCCAATAATAACTGGCCTTCATGATCTTGAGAGTTATTGCTCGAGGGGAAAAGTGACCTCCTCCTTCTCCATCATGGAATTCATGCAACACTCTCTCAATTTGGCCTGTCTCAATGCACCTCAATAGAATACCATTGATATCTATCTTAAACAAGACACCACCAACAAGCACATAAGGGATAGGTTGTAGTCTAAAGTATCTTCTTTTTTCCTTGTTCCATTCTATAGGGCACAAACCTATTTGAAGGTAATGTACCAAAGTTTGGGTCCAACATGGAGTAGGTGCATCATTAGCTGATTGTTCTTAATCATTCTGTATAAACAATACAACCTGCTTTTCACCCATTGACTCAACATGTTGCTTAGAAGTGATCTTTTCACACAGTCCCTTGCCTCTAACCAATTTGGTCACCTTGATCTCAATGTCATGTTCCATTACTCGGGTGATCCAACCTGCCCTCTTCTCATTCAAATCCTAATTTAAAAGGAAATCCTTAACACCAGCATGAGATACTAGCAGTTGAATCTTATTATTTGAGACCAAGTGCCTGAATTTCTTTAACCTCATAATAACAAGAAGGACTTGTTTTTTGATGAAAGAGTATTTTACCTCATAGCCCTCCAGGCTCTGGCTGAAGAAAGCTATGGGTTGCTCTAATCCTTCGTTGTTGGGCTGGACCAAGATGGTTGAGATGGTATCTGACCCTCCAAAATCATATAACATGAAGTCTTTGGAGAAGTATGGGTTAATGAGAGTTGGAGCCTGTGATATTACGAGTTTGATTGCCTCAAAACTCTCTTTGCTCTCTATTGTCCATTTAAATGGGAGACTCTTCCTTAACATCATTGTTAAAGGCTTCACAAGAGTAGCAAAGTCAGGTATAAACTTGCGAACAAATTTTATCCTACCTAAGAAGCTTTGGAGAAATCTTTTATGTTGCGGCAATGGAAGGGTTTGGATGGCTTCAACCCTTTTAGGATCAATTGTCAATCCCTTCCTTGAGACAATGTGGCCCAAAAATTTCCCTTCATGAGCCAGGAACACACCCTTTTTTGGGTTTAATGACACCCTCAACCTCCTACATCTCTAGAATACCTGTCTAAGGTGAAAGAGATGATCTGTAACATTCTTGGAGAAAATAATGATATCATCAAGATATATCAGGACTCTATTGTCAATTAAGCCTTTGAATGCCATGTCCATAGCTCTCTAAAATGTTGCTCCAACATTCAATAGTCAAAATGGCATCTTATTATAAGCATAGGTTCCCCATTTGGTGGTGAAGGCTATCTTGAATTGATCTTCCTCTTTCACCATTATCTAGTTATAACCTAAGTATCCATCTAATAATGAAATCCTCTCAAAACCAGCTACAACTTGTAGGATCTATTCCATTGATGGGAGTGGGTAGTGATCCTTAAGTGATGCTTTGTTCTAATCACAAAAGTCCACACATAGCCTGATTTCCCCATTTTTTTATTTCTCATAGGAACCAAGTTAGCAACCCAACTAGAATGCTTGATGGGAAAGATGATACTTGGCCTCAATTAATTTATTCAATTCTTTCCTCATGAGAGGGTTAATGTGGGGATTTATTGGCCTTTGCTTATGTTTGAAAGGCTTGGCTCCTTAGATGCAACTCAATGGTGTGATGTGCCAGATTTGGGTTGAAACCTTTTAAATCTTTATAAGTCTAGGAAAAGACATCTGGGAATTCTTGACAGAGTTGAAAAAATTCATATTTTTTTTTGTTGAGTGTTTACTCTGCCAATCTGTAATGTTTTGCCTTCTTCTATAAAAATAGGTTATGAATCTTCACTCTTTACCTGAATATTTGTCTTTTCTTTTCAGAATTGGTCATTTAGGTTGAAGATTGATTCCAAAGTGACAAGACCCTTTGGTACTTTGTTGGTCCTCATCTGTACCACTTGATCACCATAATGATGCTCTAATCTATCTTGATTCTTGGAAGAGTACCCAGCTTCCTCTTGCAAAAAGTTGACAATTTGTTGGTCATTTTCAAATACTTTCCAACTTATGTTGTTTTCTGAAACATATGGTCTTACGACCAACTTGATATGGGGCTGATGCTTATCATTCTTGATACTCTCCACAACGTCAAATGCTGCCCCAACTGCTGTCAGTATGTCTTTTGCTTCATTTTTCTTCCTAGGGAAGGAGCTGATGTTGAATGCCTCAAAATCCTCAATGAGGTCCCATACCCAATTCTATAATAGCTATTTAATAGGTTGTTCTTGGTAGTATTTTGTCCTCGGACTTGATTAGCTAACTAGTTCACTATCACCAAACACTTACAATTTCTTGACTCCTCGTTTCCTTGCCCAATGCAATCCATGAACCAAAGCCTCATATTCTGTTGTGTTGTTTGAACAGGAAAATTGGAAATGGAAAGCTAGGTAGTATTTCATACCTTTTAGGGAAACAAGCATAGCCCCTCCTCTGTCTCCTTTCCTACTTCTTGAGCCATCAAAGAAAAATTGCCATACTTCATTTTCATCTTTGTGTTCTGGCTTAATGATGTCAGGAAGAGGATGATTCTCCTCATGCAGACAGTAGAATCCTAGCTCAGATTCTTCCATCTCCTTATAGGGGTAAAAATCATGTCTTTTTTTCACCCATTCGTCGAGAGTCAAGTCTGGGATACACCCCACCTTGGTATCTACTTCACAAGTGCTTAAGAGGTCCTCCTGATCAAAGGTTGAACAATTGGCATTGATTGGGATGGGTACATAAGACTCAATATGGTAATTTTCTATGGGCTCAGACCTGATTGTGGCCTTATCTCCATACCTTGTTCTAAAAAGCATATGTGACCAATCAAAAAATAAATAGTCTTCTAATTTTGGCAGTGAAGTCCCTGGACAAACACAATGCAAAATGTGGGTGGCAAGTCTATGACTAATACGTTCTACAATACAATCACATTGGGGTAGGCATGCAGTGTGAGGCTTAGATCTTTGATGACTCCAATAGTTGTCACTATTGTCCCATCCAATTGCACTACCCCTTTGGAGATGACTTTGTATTGAAGACCCAATTGATTGGCTATTTGTTTAGGCATTACAGAACTACTTTCCCCCAAATCAATAATGTAATTATGTACCAATTTATCCCCAATGATCAATGAAACATTGAATGGAGGAGGCTTGAGATTCTTACCTTGTTGTCCCTCCATGGTTTCCCTCAGGTTAAGCTGCATTGGCAAACACTTTCTCTTGTTGGCTAGGGGGATTATTTGAGCTTGACCAATTGGTCATGGCAGTCTGCAATAGATCCCTCTGTCTTGGAATGGCTAGTGACTCCCATAGTGAAATGTTCACATTTTTCTTCTTCATTTACTCAATGATATTAAATGAGCTATCCTTTTTTTGCCCCTTCCCTGACACAATTTTCTCTTGCACACAGGTTGTTACAACCGGTGCTTGAGTAGATTTGGAAAGTGGTTTGGATTGAATCTGCATATTGGGAGTTGTATTTTGAATGCCAATACCTTATGGAGTAATGGAGAATTGAGTATTACCTGAGTTTGGTGATTTTCCTTCTCTAATATTTCTCCTCTTGGACCATGTATTGGCAGCTGCACTTAGAGAAGGGGCCTGATTCATTCCACAGAAGTCTTCAGCTTGCTAATTGACAAGCATAGTTTCACTTGGAGATACCTCTTGCTGAGCTCCTTTCTTTTGATTTTCTCCTTGACTAGACTCTTGTGACACAATAGTGGTCTGCACCATCAAGGCCTGGTTTTAGTGCACCATTGAAACACGTTGATTGATTATGTGGCTGATTGCATGGGAAACACCAATCATATTCCTTGTTCCATGTTATTTTTTGCTGGAACCAATGCCCTTAGATGTTGAAACTGTGTTTGGATCATATGACCTGAAAGGTCTAGCAGCTTGAGGTTTTCCTTTGTTTTGACTCTGATTTACATCCTGAGTTGGTGGTCTATTTTGTTGATATGGGGGTCTAGCTTGATATCGAGTCTAAGACTAATATGGCCTAGAACTCTGATCATGTTGCCTCTTGATGGTTACTAACTCATTCACATAGGTTTTGAAGTTGCTTCATGACCTCTTGAAGTTATTTTGAGGTGTTAGAGGATGAGGTGGAGGGTTCAACTAAACTTTGGTTCCTAGGACTAGGTATAGGAGCTAATGTGGGTGTCTGGCTATTGCTTGGAGCCCCTAATTATAGGTATAGAGGCATGGGTAGCCTAGGAGCAAGATTTCTAGCCTGAATTAAACAATTTTCAACTCCTATGGAAAGGATATAAGTTGCAGGTAAGGTTGTACCTCCCATTGACTAAATCATTAAAGAAATATTATAATTTAGATCTCTAAGAAAGTATAAGAAAGCACCTGCTTCCATGGGCCTTATAGCCAATGTAACTCTATCCCAGGTCCTTTGAAATCTAAGGTTGAAATCTATCAACTACTTGTTAGAAGCTCTTTTGATTGTTGTCAGTTGCTCCAACAAGGACAGGTTATCTCCCTTTTCTTCAAAATGGTCATAAAGAGCTCTGCACAGATGGTCCCAATTTTGAATAGAGATTGTTGCTAAGCTCATAAACATTTATGAAGCTTTTCCCTTGAGTGAAGAGGTAAGAAAATTAACTGTAATTTCCATCTCAATGATCTCATGGATTGCACAGGCATTTACAATATCTTGGATGTAGTCACTAGGAGAAGTCTGGTTCTCTCCAGTGAAATATGGAATGCTCTTTAATGCTACCACTGGGACTGGATTTTGTGCATTAAGAGTTGGTCGGATGCTGCCATTGAAACTGACATAAAGATTTGGTTGTGCCATCTTGATCATCATGAGAACCCTCACTAATTGAAAGAATGGCCTACTAGGAGGAGGTGTTGACAGGGCTCTATTTGGTGGAGATGAAGACCTATGGGCTCTTCTCCCTCTTCTCCTTCAATATGGAGACAAATGCATATGTACAAACTATCCCTCTTCTCTGGTTCTTGACCTTGTTTGTATTATTCTCATGAACTTAGCAAGCTTGGACTGCTAAAACTAGTGGATTATGTCCCTTTTGGAGTCACTATATGTGCAGTTTTAAAACTTCTTAAAAGCTAGAATCACAGCAAGTGCACATCAATCTTACTGTGATAAATATGGAGACTTCTTTAGTCCCACCGAGCGTGCCAAAACTGTTAGTGCAGAATCACATCACCCTTGAATGTCCTGAGTGTGAAGTGGGGAATTTGGTGTGATTGCACAACATGGAGCATCTCTCAATGTGTGGGACCTTGCGAGTTGAGAGAGCTCTTCGGATTAAGGTCGGTTCCTATCCCTCTGTTCAGGTGTATACAAACAAATTGTAGAGGATCTATTATAAGTCTATTATATCTACCAAGGAGATAGGGTTAGAGAGATGCAAGAAAATAAACCTAAGCTAATGAGGTGATACACCAAAGGAATGTTAGACACTTGTTTTGCAGTTTAACACAAACCATAAGAATGTAATGCAAACAACATACACAAATGACCAAATCGCAATAAGAGATCATAGAGATAATAACGAATACATGAGAGGGTCGAGAAACATCCACAGACATATATATTACAGTAGCCAAGGGGAAAAACTTGCATTACAACCCAAAGGATAGGTTAGAAAATCTCCACAAATCCTTCTGTGAACAAAAGAAGAAGGGAGGGCACAAAAAAAAAAATTTCAACCTTTTTACAATGAATCCTGACCCTGCTTTTATGGATTCAGCATAGAGAGAAGAAGGAGAGAGAAGTGGGCAAACCTGTTCAAAGCTAAACCACTATCATCAATGCCTCCTACAAAATCTACCCCAAATCTGTCTTGACTACATCAATTATTGGCTCGGCACCTTGAAGGAGGAGGAAACGACGGATCAGATTGAATCCAATATGGTTGTTGGGGCAAATAGATCTTGTATTAATAGTCTAAATATGTTTCTTCATTTTTCCCCATCTAACCTCACCAAACTTAAAGTTTCAGATCTCCATGGCATATACGAGGCCAAGATCTTTCCAACAGTGCCAGATTTGTTGTATTTCGAGCCCCGAGTCAAAAGATATGCCCATTTGAAATTTGAATCGAGTCCGTACAAAATAGTGAGAAAACCAGTTCAAAAACGGGCCCCCTTTTTGAAACTAGACACGTGGAGGGCTAGTGCATGCCTGAGGGTAGCCTTTGTATTTTACTTTTGTAGTGGCGCGGGGTTGACACATGGTTTCCTCCACGGCTTGCTCGATTTTTTATGTTTTTTGGCTAAGTCTTTTGCTCGGCAGGGTCAAATATCTGACCGGGGACACGTGGAGGCCTGGCACTTGTTTGGAAACCTTCCCTTAATTCTGCTCTTGAATTAGCATCGGGCTGACACTTGGCACCCTCCGCTGGCCTGTCTCACTGCTTTGACTATTCAACCCGACCCTGTCCCTTTACAAAACCGGATGCGTGGAGGATTTGAACGTGATTTCTCTGGTTCCTTCTGTTCGGGGTCGTGGCTGATCAATTTTTTTTCGGGGGACAAAATAGTGATAACACTTCATTTAGCCAAACATCAAGGAGGAGATTACAACAGTCTCTTAATATTACAATGATGGTTAATGAACAATAAAATAAAATTTGACAATTATACATTATTTTATTTGTTCATTGTTGTCAATTTCGATTACGGTTCGTAACTAATATACTTTTTATCGAGATCAAATTAGTATGGAAACAACATTTACTTATGTTATTAATCATTTCTAAGAAATAAAATCAACCAAACAACTTTTACCTTCTCAATAATTGAGAATATTTTTTAGCTGCGATGAAGACCAATTATATGCCTTGCAGTCTATGACTGAATTGTTATAACAAGGAGGTTAGTCAAAACATAAAAACTTATGATTATTTCCCACAATGAAATAATAAAATTACATTAATAGACCAACATTATTAAACATTTATGATATCATCAACTACAACAAGAAAGGAGGTGCACAATCATCAAAGTCAAGTACAACAAATAACAATGGTGTATAGCCTTCAAAGCAAGTGTAAATATGGGGTGTGACTGTACCAAGTGTTATTTTTCATCACTGACTGATACTAGACATCCATTACATCTTTCCAATATTTTTACCGTAAGGATTCATCAACAGTAGATGACTCAACATATTCAACAAATCTACTCATCAAAGCAAACTTTACCTCTTCTCAAACTTTATTGTGAGTTTGTGGTCTAGTGTTGGATGTATCCGGAGGGGAATACAACTTTGCATCGCAAATCATGTTTGTATACCACTTGGGCATATGTTGAACTATTCCCATGGGTCATGATCATGTTTGATCATCATCATCATCCCCATCATCACTGTCATCATCGGTGGGAAAATATGCTTCTATTTTCACAATAGGCGTGTTATCTACCTTAGGTGAGTCTAGAGAAGGATTCTTAGCTTACTTCTTCTAAAATAACTCAACATCTCTACTAGCGTATACTTTCCTGGTATTCGGATTCATCAATCTGTACCCAATATCCTATTCAATGTAGCCAATGAAGATTAGTTTATGTGATTTCATATCCAACTTATTTATGTTCTACTTAGGTATGTGCATGCTATATTTGCACCCAAATACTCTAAGGTGTGAAACAGATGGATTCCAATTCAATTATGCTTCATGTGGAGTTGCTCCATTAAGAGAAACTGTGGGAAATATATTCAATAAATATATTGTTTTCTTTGTTTCTTTGTCCTAGAATGTCCTCACTAGTCCAGAGTCATCGATCATGTAACACACCATCTCTAAGATAATAGGATTCCTTCTCTCAACAACACCATTATGTTGTGGTGTATGTGGATGAGGCATATGTGTATGATTCCCGTGAGCTTGCAAGTAGTATTTGAACTCATTATTGGTAAACGCCCCCCTTTATCTGAGTGGAGAAATATGATATGTCGATCAATCTCATTCTTTACAACCACTTTGAAATTTTTGAAGTTTTCGTAAGCGAATTTTTTTTATGAAGAAAAAATCCACATTTTTCTTGAATAATAATAAACACATAATATGAAATACTGAAATCTAAAATGACTATGTTGCATCAAATTGTAAAGATCGATATGAACCAAGTCAAGATTACTTGGAGCTTAATAAGTACTCTTCTAGAATGAAGCTCTGTGTTGTTTAGCTATTATGCACTTACGAAACTTGTTTGTATCCTTCTTGAAGGATGGAAAACCTATCACCATGTTGAACAAGATAAGTGTATTGAGATATTTGAAACTGATGTGACCAAGTCTCTGATGCCACAATTGTGCAGAGGAAGAGTTATTAGTCACTAGTGCTTGATCATCTTTTTGAACAAAGTCAAGTTGAAACATATGTCCCACATTGGAGGCTTTTGCAAAAACATTTGAGCGTTTATATTTGTCTTGAATAAAACACATTTTATTTCTAGAATTGCTATCAAATTTAATCTTTGTATTATGATCTAGAATATGACTAACTGATAGTATATTTTTTGTTAATCCATGGACATATGATACATCAAATAATCTACAATTTTGTGAACCAAGAGGTAGAGAAATGTTCCCAATACTTTTTACTATGTAAGAAGAATTGTTGCCTAACGAAACATGGTTTTTCAAAGGTGTGTCCCTCATGGTAGTAAACCAATCTCTTTACCTGGTCATGTGTCGAGCGGCTCCCAAATGAATGTACCAAAAAAATTAGATGACGTGGATAGTTCATTGGAATGAGTAGTGCACATGACTTATTGACCATCTGAATGGTCTTCTTCCTCATCTACATTTCCTTGATGATGGGGTTTCTTTCACCAATTACCTTTCTTCTTCCCTTACTTGTAGTGCGATTGTCCTTGATGAGATTATTTATTTTGAGGTCCATAATTTCTCTATGAACTTTTCTTGTATGTGTTGAACAAGAAATCTGTCAAGGCATGCCCTCTTTTGTAGATAGAACATTTCTTCTTTTGCTTTTACCCTGTTTTATTCTATTTTTGGGAATTTTTGGAATATTTTGTTTTTTCCTTCCCTTTTTGATGATAAGATAATGCATTCTCTTCTTCTTCATATTTTTTATGCATTGCTTCTTCTTTCAACAGAAAATTCATAACCTTATCTAAAATGATGGTCTTTTATGACAAATTGAATGTCGTCACAAAATGTGGCAAGATGCAGGAAGTGCTCTCAGAACAATGGGCATGAGAGTTGTATCAGTAAATTCATTTCCTAAGGATATAAGTGAAGCCCTCAATGTTCCAAATCTCTGCAAGAAAGCCTCCACTTTATCCTTAAACTTGAATTTACGTGTATTCAATATACTCTACTCTACAATTTCAATGCATTGTTCTTATTTCTCGCCTCATACACAGTGCTCAACTTGTCCCGTGCTTCTTTGGCTATTTTGGCATCTTGAATGTGGGGTTGCATGTCGTTTGAAACTGTAACACCTAATTTTCAGTACTTGAAATTACGAGATTTTTTTTTATTTTCCATGCTAAATATTTCCTTCAATGATTTAAATGTACATCATTTAAATCCAACAACTATAGAATTACAATTCATCAGACTCAAAATCAATTATTCATGTGCATAAACTTATGGGTCAATTAGATCTACCTGATACCCCATTTATTAATCTTTTGATCCTATATACATAGTATACCTGTGGTAACCTTCTCAACATTGATTTACAAGTGTTATTTTCCAAGTGTCTACTTGGAACTCAGTCGATCGAATCACATTCGACATCTCACACTATTGATTAGAACTTGGTGAACTTGACAGTGTAATGTCTTACACTACTTCGGCCGAAGTTTAAGAGTTGTGCATTACATGCTCAGTTTCTATATGACACATTCATCAACAGAAACATATCCCATCACCATAACACTTTGTTAAGTTATTATAATTAAACCAGTTAGTTGAGTTAAATTTAGTTACAATCCACACACAAGGTACAAATCTATTCAACATATGCGAAGAAGCATTGTAGTGGCTCAAACTTGTACATGTGTCTCAGATCAGAAAGAACTGAGTCGTTGACTTAGTGATGTGTCCGTCTCTAAGTTCTGGGACCTTGTGCACTTGAGACGAACCTCTGGAGAAGGCCTGTTCCTCTACCTATTTCTACTGATATTGCTACTCCTAATCCAGAAAGAAAATCCTAGACTAAACATGCCAAGAGACCAGGGATAGAAGGATATGAAAAAAGGGAAAACTAAAAATAAGGACGACGATAGCACTAGAAATAAAGGGGGGTGAACATGCTCGGTTTTGAGTGAAAACGAAGGAATATGCGCATAGAAAGGCTAGACATGTGTAGCACAAACCAGAATGTAGCTGTACAAATGTTTTCATGAAACACAATCAGAAAAAGGAGATGCAAGGGACCTGAGAAGGCACAAAAAACACACAATATGAAGGAGAGACATGAAAGAAGAACATAAAAAATCTAAGGCAGAATATAACCACAAAACAATGCTTCTAATACTTTTAGAAATGCACAGTCGATTACAATGGCGTCTGAGGCCAATTTCCACATGCAAGGACTAGATCTAAAGGTATCCAACTAAAAATGTAAGGGAACTCCTATAAAAACATAAAGAAATCCAACCCTTATCAATGATCAATGCTCTTACATTTATAGATGAATGGATGAGAGGAAAAGGGGAAGAAGGAGGGAAAATCTGATTTGAAAACTCAACCACCAACAACCAACAATGAATGCCTAAAAATATGTCAAATGCACTTCTCCATGTCTATTTGGCATGTAGGAGAAGAAAAGGGGTAAGATATGAATCAAATCAGGTGGATGGAGCAATAATATTCTGCATTAAGGGCACAAGAGACATTTTACAACTTCTCGCCTACCCAAACCGGCTGAAATTTGAACTTGAGGGACCTGGGGTGTAACCCACATCATCATCTATTTTTTCATTTTATGCTACATGTCACACCTTGGTTGGTTACAAGGATTCGGTTCCCTGTTGGCGCACTTTGGTAGGTTGCGTGTGATTCACTCAATGTCTAAAAATCCACATGGCACAAGAACTAGTACAGAAGAAGGAGCGACAACACATGAAAGAAATACATGCGGAAGGAAAACATAGGGAAAGGCACTCAAAGGTAGCACATGCGAGAGGAACACTTTCCAGAGGAACATATGGAAGAGGTGCATTACAAAATAATGCGTGACAACAAGAAATAGGCTACGCAAGGATGCTAGGGACTTAGCTAATTTTGAGAAGCATGTCCAAGGTGTGTGCGCACGAGATGCATAGATTGTTGGAAGGAATGTGAATGCGTAAAAATTGGGTGCGAGGGAAAATGGAACAAAATAGAAGAAGGGAGAAGGAAAATATGGGAAGTAAATGAAAGGAGCATGTAAGGGCACGTGAGGAATGAGAGCCAAGAAAATATGCCAAAAAAATCAATTGAAGTGCGCACAACCTGCGATATCAAACCTTAGAGCTAAAATGAGAATGTAAGTTATCCACATAACTAGGGGAGTTATTTTGGATAATAGGTTGGTGACTTTCTGGGCCATATTCTTGCTAGATGAAGGAGATCAGTAGCCTAGAGCATCCATTGGGCATGCAGTCAACGTGAATATGAACCTTTGATCTACAACTTTGAAGAAATAATGCCTTTGTCACTTGAAGCATGTTCTGAACTCTATACTAAATCCTAGAAAACAACTGGAAGATGACTAACACCATGGTAGCCACAAAACAACATGCACAAAAATCACGTGGGAAGAAAGAACTATGTACAAACAAGATAATGTGCACTCATCGCACTTGGAGGAATTGAAACTATTCTACTATATATAAAATGATGTAGAAAACTTAACGGAAGGGATTGAGATAAATCCCATTCACTGGGATTGATAGTGTGCCTCCATCAAGATGAGATAAATTGAAAGAGTTAGCCTCCTTAAAAGTACTGATAATATACGGGCCTCTCCAAAGTGCATAAAACTTTGAATGGTGCCCCAGTTTAGCTCTGTCAACATCCCATTTTAAGACCAAGTCCCTAACTTTGAAATCCCTAGGCCTAAGCCTTTCTGTCAAACCACTTCTTTGTTGATTGTTGATGTTATTCTAGCTTGATCATGGTAGAATTCCTTGATTCTTCAAGTTCAACCAGCTTTTCCATTCTGATTTCTCTCTATTATGTGCCTTCAAATTCCAGCTACTGGGAAAGTGATAACAAATTCAACTCAAGTATCAAAGGAAGTGTATCCTCCTTTCCATAGACAATATTATAAGGTGAAGTTCCTATTTCCTTCTTCATTATGATTTTGTCTACCTCAGAGGCATGCACGAGACCTTTATATGTCAATGTCTTTGGTTGATATTCATTGTTCACTTCATGATTTTGATCAGGTTCTTGTTTGTTGAATCTTCCAAGCCATTACCTTGAGGGTAATAATTGGAGGAGGTCTTCAAATATATACCAAGACTAAGAAACCAATTAGTGATTTTAGTACCAAGGAAGGATTCCTTTCATTATCAAAGATAATGGTTTAAGGAACGCCAAACCTTGTTACAATACCTTCGAGAAAGTCAAGGATGACTGACTCGGTTGATTCCTTGAGAGTGACAAGTTCTGTCCATCTGGTGAAGTAATCACAATCAGCACCCATTTATTCCCAACACTCGAAGGAGGATTGATCATGCCTATGAAGTCAAGACCCCATTGTACAAAAAGTTGATCTTCTTGGATTGGTCAGAGGGGAAGCGCTATCAATTTCTTCTTTCCTGTAAAGAAAGTGCATTCTTTGCATTTCATGACCCACTTGTGCATGTCCACGAATAGGGTAGGCCAAAAGAATCCTACCATTATAATATTCATTGTTGTAGTCTTGGCAGAGAAGTGCCCACCATAGAATCCATCGTTGAAATTATGCTAACACTTTTCAATTTTTGTGTCAATACATCTTAGTAGCATGCCATCAAGATTCTTTTTGAAGAGAAGACCATCAATCAGAACATATGGAATAGACTGTAACCTTGGATGTATTCTCTTTTCTTTGTTCAAACCAGGAGGGTACGCACCCTCGAAAAGGAGTGTGATCATTTCCTTCATCTAATTGCATGTGCCAAAGGCTTCATTTTGTTCAGGTTCTACGGGTGGGATATCTTCATTCACAAATAATGAAGTCTCAAGTTCATTGTGCACATCCTCAGCAAGTTGTTTACAGAGCGTGCTACCTCTAACCAACTTTGTGGCTTTGATATTCACATCATACTCCATGATTTTGGTCACCCATCTTACTCTTTTCTCTTTGATTTCTACTCCCATGATGAATTCTCTAACACCTGAGTGTGAAACTAACACCTTGATGTAGTTTTTGTGGCAAGCATGCTTTTGAACTTCTTGAGCGTGTGCATAATGGCATAGAATTGTTTCTCTGTGTGACTGTATTTCAACTTCATAATCCTTCAGTGTCTAATTGAAGAAGGCCACTGGCTATTCTAACCCTTGTTTATTTTCTTGTGTCAAGACAATAGCAAAATTCCTGCATCAACGCCATAATTATAAAGGATGAAATCCTTTGCATAATTTGGTTGGATGATTGTTGGCGCGCAAGTAATTTCTTGCTTGATCTTGTTGAAAATTTATTTTCCTTCTATTGTCCACCTAAAGGCTATGTAACTTTTGATCATGAGGGTGATGGGACTTACCAGTCCTACAAAGTTAGGAATGAATCTCCTAAGAAAATTTATTTTTCCAAGGACTTCAAGGATTTCTTGTGTGTCAGTAGGGAAAGAGACAGGATGGCCAAAACACGCTCATGATCAATACAGATTCCATCCTTTGAGACCACATGGCCTAAGCTATTCCTGCGCCATTGTGAAATTTCACTTCTTGGGGTTAAGAGATACCCTAAACTTTCTACATCTCTCAAAGACTTTCTCCAGGTGCAGTCATGTGATCCAAGCTCTGCTTTGAGAAGACAATTATGTCATCTAGGTAAACCAAGATGAACCCATTAATATATCCTTTGAATGCAATATCCATGGTGTGCTAAAAGGTTCACACTTGTTTGATAGACCAAAGGAGCATCTTCTGATATGCATATGTCCCCCACTTGGTTGTAAATGTTCTTTTGAATTGATCCTCTTCCTTGACTAGGATATGATTGAAGCCAAAATACCCATCCAACATAGAGAATCTTTATGTTCCAGCCACAGTCTATAAAATCTACTCCATAGAAGGAAAATGATAATGATCCTTCAGGGATGCCTTATTCAAATCCCTAAAATCGACACAGAGTCTGATTTCACCATTTCTTCTTGCACGCACTGGAACAAGATTTGTGACCCAAGTAGAGTACTTGATCAAAAATATTATCTTTGTCCTCAATGAGTTTAGACAATTCTTTCCTCATGAGGGGATCTATCCTTGGATTGACTGGCCTTTTCTTTTGTCTGATGGGCTTGATACTAGGATCAAGGTCAATGGAGTGTTGAGCAACATTTGGATCAAAACCTTTGAGGTCTTCATACTCCCATGAGAAAATATCACTGTATTTTTGGCAAAGAGATATGAAGGCATGCTTTTCATCATGTGTGCAAGCTTTACTCAAAAAAAACTCCTTTCCACCTGCAATAGTGACTTGGGAGAAGTCTTCTTACGCCATGCGCATATATTTTCTTCACCCTTGAACTCATCATCAGGGCTAAATATTTTCTCTAAGGTGACCAACCCTTTAGGCAACTTGTTTTTCTTTAGTTGATCACTTGGTCACCATAGCTATCATGCAAGTCATCTTGCATGCTTGAAGAGAACTCATCTTCATTCTGAATGAACTGGATGATCTGCGCATCACTGTCAAACACTTACCAACTGGTGTTATTGTCTGGAATGGATGGCTCTGATTACCATTTTAACATGTTGCACGTTTCCCTTGACAAAATCGCTCACAGGAGAAAACTGTGAACCAAGCACGACCATCTGATCAGCTTCTTTGTTCATTATTCCTTGGCACCACCTAAAAATTTAAAGCATCAAATATCTCAAGGAGGTCCCAAACTCTATTGTTTATAAGCTTTCAAAGATTATTCTTTTGTCACACACTTGTTTGTGACCTGGTGGATAACCAATTATGTGTCCCCAAAGATCTGCAACGCCTTAATTTGTCTCTTTTTAGCAATGAGAAGACCATGCACTAATGCTTCATATTTTGCGACATTATTGGAGCATGTGAACTGTACAACTTGTGTGTGAAGAATAATTTCTCATACTTGGGAGAAATGAGAACAAATCTTGCGCCTACACCGTTTCTGCTTCTGGATCCATCAAAGTACAACTTCCATAAACTAGAATCTTTTCATTCTTCTTGAGCAGCACGTAGAAATACAACTTCTTATTCAAGGATGCAATAAGTGCCAAGCCCAGTTTCAAAATATTCAACCTCTTCAGCATATGGATCAAATTTGTGTGCCTTTCCACCCACTCATCTAGCACTAAGTTAGGTAGAGGAGGGGGAACATGCTACTCTTCAGAAACTCAAAACTTGTTCTTCTTGGATTAGGCAGTTGGCTTGGAGAGGAGATGGTCATATGACTCAACATGATAGGAAAATATTCTCAACTTGTATGGTAAACTGAGTACCATACCTTGTTCTTAGTAACATATGGGACCAATCAGAAGACAAGTAACCACCCACTTTAGCAGTAAAATCCCTTGATATACACAAGGAAAACAAAGGAGGTAGGTCAATGATTGACACATCTTGAGTTATAGTGAGGCTTGGACATGTATGGAGGGTTAACTCAAGATCCTTGATGACTCCTAGAGTGGTGAATAGTTGAGCCATCAAGCTTAAGACTCCTTTGGATAAGGGGCTTATACTTAAGACCTAGGACATCAGTTAATTTTCTTAGGCATGCCAAAAGTACTAGTGGCCTGAGTCAATCATACAATTGTGCACAAGGTGTTTTCCTATGATCAAAGACATATAAAAGGGTGGAGTTTTGAAAACCTTACTTAATTTCTTCTCCTCTTCTTGAAGATATTGAAATTAGCGAGTGGTTTTTGGATTGTTGGATCAGTGCATGCACGAAAGCTGCACCAAAGCTTCATGCAACAGGTGCACTGAATATGGAATGGTCAGGCATCCCACATTGTGACATTCACATTTTTATTCTTCATCTGGTCCAAAATGTTGAATGGAAAGGCCCATTGACTTGTGCATTTGTGGCACATCAACATCTTTTATTGTTTGTTTCAAGGTGCATAGAGGCAGGGGCCTTAGCTTGCACAGAGGCTTGACCTACCAAAGGAGGGGCACGCACTACTTCAGGAAGAGTGTTGTGTGGAACCTCACATGAAAGGAACTTACATGCCTTTTACTGTTAGATGCCTTAGTTGCATCTCTTTTTTTTTTAGGATCAACATGTGTGATGCAGGAATTGAGACTTGCGCACCAGACTCAAGCATTCTCTTCTTGTACCTTATGTTGTCAAAAACTTGGGTGTGGTCTATTTGTGTCATCTGCAGCTTGATTAATTACATAAGAATTATTTGGCATGCCAAAGAACATAAGGTTGGATTTTGAAGGAGCTTCTAGATTTTCTTGATTCTCAGGCTCACTTGTGTTTGTTGAAGGTTCACAACTAGAAGCAACCTGAATCATATAGCATGTGCGCACAGGTAGACATTAGACGTAGTGATACTGACTATGAGGCATATTGCAAGGAAAGCACCATTCTAAACTCTTGAGCCATATTGTTTCTGAATTGGAACAAGTGCTTGTCTTGTGTCTAGGACGCTGGAAGAGGTTGTGCATAGGAGGAACTACTTACAAGGGACAATGCACATTAGCATGCCATCTATCATTTTGTTGGTTATGTCCATATCTCTGGTTTGCATACTGATTCTGCCAGGGCTAAATTGTTTTGGTTATGCCCTTGATTAGAACTATTTCTGAAGGCTTGCGCCTGTTGTTTTTCTAAAGATATAAACTTTATTAGACAAGTTTCTAATCAAGGCCTTCATTTCTTCATCTTCCTTTCTACTGTGGGAGAGTAGGATGTGGATGTAACAGGTTGACGTGCTCTACTCAGGAATAAGAGTAATAGAAGGTTGGGGCACGTGAGACATTTCTAGGAATAAGGGCACAGGAGGCCTAGGAGCTAACTTTCCTTCCTTGAATGACCTCCTAAATATTTTCTACCCTTATTGCAATGTTGTAAGCAGCAAGTAAGGTTCTACCTCCCATGGATTGAATCATGACTGAGATGTCACTATTCAAAGCTCTTAGATAATACAAGAAAGCATGTTAGGCTATAGGCCTTACCACTTGAGGGATTCTATCCCAAGTCTTCTGAAACCTGATATTGAAATCAATCATCTGTTCATTGGGTGCCCTCTTTGTTGTAGTCAGTTTCTCCACCAGTGATAGGTGATCTGACTTGTCTTCAAAATAATTACATAGAGTTATTCCAAGCTCATCCTAGAGTAGCAATAGATGCAAGTCTCAAACCTCTGTACCACTAGAGCACTTTTCCTTTGAATGAGACTATGCAAGCATCCTGACTGCTACATCATCATGCATGATTAGATAGACAGATAACACATTTTCTACATCTAGATGTGCTCAACAAGGGGTGACTTGATTCTCATTAGTGAAATATGGAATACTATTGAGTGGCTACTAGCATATCATGTTGTGCATTTAGAACAAGAGGGCTTCCACCAGTGAAGTTGGAAAAGTTCCTTAGAGGAGGAGGTGGTTGTAATGTACCATGGTAGGGTGCACAGGTCTTGTTGATGAGGAGTGGAATGTGCACACGATGCTGGAGATGGAGATGTGTGCACGTAGAAGTGTTCTGCATACGTTATTATCCTCAGAGATAGATGGAGGTACTCAAAAGATGCTTCAGCTACAACACTTTTCCTTGTATGCACTCTTCTCATGAAAGGTGCTCAGGAGTGCTGAAAATAGTAGATCTAAGTGTTGGGAGTGGCCAATATGTGTTGAAATAAGCCTCCAAAGGATAGGAAATCACTAAGTCACACACTAGAACTTAACAATGATGAAATTTAAGCTTTCAATACTGGTCCCACTGGGCGTTCTAGAAACTTGTTGGAGCTCAAACTTGCACCTGTGTCTCAGATCATGAAAGAACTAAGTCATTGAGTCAACAATGGGATTGTCTCCAAGTTGTGGGACCTTGCGTGCTTGAGACAGACCTCCAGAGAAGGTTGGTTCCTCTACCTATTTCTACTACTATTGCTAATCCTAATGCTGAAAGGAAATCCTAAGACTAAATATTCCAAGGGACCAGGGATAAAAGGATATGCAAAAAAGGGAAAACTAAAACTAAGGAAGGTGATAGCACCAGAAAGAAAGGGGGATGAACACGATCAAGCTTTGAGTGAAAATGAAGGAAAATGCATAGAGGAAGGCTAGACATGTAGTAGCACATAAACTAGAACACAGTTACATAATCATTTTCATGAAACACAATAGAAAAGGAGATGCAAGGGATGTGAGAAGGCACAAAAAACACACAACGTGAAGGAGAGGAAAGAAATAAGAATAAAAACAAGCTAAGGAAAGAGATAGCCACAAAACAATGCTTATATTACTTCTAGAAATGCACAGTCAATTATAATGGCGTATGAGGCCAATATCCACATGCAAGGACTAGATCTAAAGGTCCTGCAACTCAAAATGCAAGGAAATGCCTATACAAACTGAAATAAATCCAACCCTTATCAATGAGCAATGCTCTTACATTTATAGATGAATGAGATGAGAGGAGGAGGAAGAAGGAGGGAAAATCCAATTTGAAAACTCAACCACCAACAACCAATAATGAATTCCTAAATCCACCTGCAAATATGTCAAATGCACTTCTCCATGTCTATTTGGCATGTAGGAGAAGAAAAGGGGTGATATCTGAATCAAATCAGGTGGTTGGAGTAGTCATATCCTACATTAATGGCATGAAGAGTGCATTTTCCTAGCTTCTCACCTACCCAATCCTGCCTAAATTTGAACTTGAGTGATCTAGAGTGTAACCCATGATCATTAGCTATTTTTTCATTTTCTGTAACACGTGGCACACCTTTATTGGTTACATGGATTTGGCATCCCTATTGATGCGCTTTGGTAGGTTGTGTGTACTCAATGTTTTATAGTCCACGTGGCACAGGAGCTAGTGTAAAAGAATGCAACAATGTGCGATAGGAAGGATGACGCGGAAGAATAAATTCAGAGTGCACATGGAAGCTAATATGTGTAGGAAGAACGGAAGGAACACCTACTGGATAAATGTATGGAAGAGGCACATTATTTGGGTGAGCTTGAATATCTATATATATAGAGAGGAGGGATCGAGAGGATATACCTTCCAAAGGAACGTATGGAAGAGGCACAATCATTACAAAATAATGTGCGACAACAAAGAAGAGGGTGCACGAGGATGCCAAGGACTTAACTAATTATGGGAAGCAATACCAATGTGTGCTCATGCGGGATGCATAGATTGCTGGAAGGAATGAGAATGTACAGAAATTGGGCACAAGGAAAAATGGAATACATACGGGAGAAGGAAAATATGGGAAACATAGGAAAGGAGCGTGTAAGGGTGCATGAGGAACATGAGCTTAGAAAACGTACAAAAATAATCAATTGAAGTAAACACAACCTGTACTATAGAACCTCAAAGATAGAATGAGAATGTAAGTTGTCCACATAACCAGGGGAGTTATTTTGGATAACAAGCACACCTGTGCCATCTTAGGTTGCATATGGGAGAGAAATTTCTTACGTAATGACTTTCTTCATCATGCAACCATTTTCTTCCTTGTAGCCAACATAAGTTGGTACCAAGGTGGCTTATTCGTGAAGTTCAAACAACTTCGTAGCTTTAGTGTAACACAAATTCTTTAATTGATTGTGACATACCTAATAAATGAACCTTAACATGACAACTTAGGGTCTATGTTATAAGGCAATATTCAATTAATGACCTGCGTCATTAAGAATTTACTACCTTATAGTATTCGTCTGAAGTTGACCTCCTAAATTTTGTATATTAGGAGCGTTGTAATACTTAACTAATTAATTAGCGATGAATTAGTTTACGACAGATTTCCATATATCGCAGCGATACTTTGATCATATTTGAATACGTTCCTAAGGTCTATAACTTATTTCCAATATAGATCGTAATCATTTTCAAAGTTGTTTACTCGCATTCATTATGCATCTTAAATGAAATTTAAGATAGTTTGTTGTGTTGTTATCACAGTCCATAATTAACTCTTTTAGACATTGTCATATTAATCCAAAATTATACATATAATTGATCTCACTATCAACATAGTTAACTAATATCCATGTTTATGATTGTCCCACATATATAGTTATAACATACTAATTTGTTTCTCATTAAACATGATAACTCATAACACAATAAGTTCATAAAGAAATAATCAAACATATGCCATTTAAGGCTAAGTTCAATAAGCCACTCAATATAACATATAATCAATTTAGAACACCTAATTAATAATATCTCATGAATATCACATGTTTAAATATTCATTTCAGAATAGCACATCAATACACATGCAAACGATATTGAAAACTTCACAAATAATTGATCATTATTATTACATGTCAAAAATCCCTTTTCAGCACATTACATTAACACTTATAGGCTAAATTACCTTTCAATGAAATAGGGAAGCGAATCGTGTGCTCTCTATGTACAATAACACCAATCAAATGAAACAACTTAAAAGCATAGGAAAATACATTTGAATCAACATATCCTTTTAAATCATCTGCCAATATAGACTTAATTTCCGCCATCCGTAAAATGTTAGAAATCGGTCAATTTAAAATATTTCAATGATCAAAATAATGCAGTGAAAGAACATAAAGCGTCAAATAAAAGAGGTCAAATAACATTTCCTTTTTCCACATTTTACGTTTATTTCTTTACTATATTATAAAAGAAAATAATTTATAATCAATTTGTAGTACACACAATGGCATCATTTAAACTTGAATGGATATTAAACAAATCTAAGTGAATTAAACAATAGAAATCATTCCAAGAAAATATACATGGTTTTTATCATCCTATTTATACAAAAAATG
Organism: Taxus chinensis; assembly: GCA_019776745.2. Taxonomy (NCBI): domain Eukaryota; kingdom Viridiplantae; phylum Streptophyta; class Pinopsida; order Cupressales; family Taxaceae; genus Taxus; species Taxus chinensis. The sequence continues at coordinate 615,244,076 of CM034156.1, forward strand.
AACATAGCCATTTGAACTATTTAAATAAACATTTCTTTCCATGATTTATCAACATATATATTTATGTTACAAACTGATGGATGCATACTCTAATCAAACCTACTATTGATTAAACCTTATAACATCTATTTATCGAATGGAATTCAGTTTATAAAAAATAGACTCAATAATAATAATAACAGTCAACACAGTGACTACTAAAAGATATGATATTATATCATTACCTTAAAAACATCAAAATTACCATAGTAAATCTGGAATCCACTTTACATTTCCATTATAAAACCACATATTAAAGTCACAGTTCGATTAAAAAGGAAATTGAGTGATTTAACTAACTCCTACATAATTGACTTAAGATCCTATAGATCGGACCCCTATATATCAATTCACACATTGGCCTCCCAATGAAATGTTATGAACTATGTTCGACTGTAACTAACTTGTAGCATTCACAAGATACAAATTTCATATCATAAAAATGCAAGTATATAAATACACACACACACGCACACACACACACACACACACACACACACACACACACACACATACACACACACAAATTAAAGAAGGTTCACTGTATATTAACTTACATACATGCCAAAAGTAATTTATATGCATAGCTTCAAAATCTCAAAACAATTTTTGGACAGTTCACTATAATATGATAGTCAACCATATTCATCCCATAAAGATAATATAAAGCAAACCCAAATGGATTTTTTGAACCAGATGACCATTTTTAACCATTTAACAATATAAAACACGGTCTTCCTATTCCATAGGAAATGAAGACTATATATATATTATACAAGCTAAAAAAATGCACAAAAACATTTACCTTAAACCAAGATGTATATATATTAATAATTGCAAATGAAACTCAAACTGGGTTTTTAACCCAATTAATAATAGAATAAATCTAATTGTATGAAGTCACATAATTTTTGGTAACGTAAGACATACAAATTCCCCTCAATTTCCATACCTGAATCTCTCAAAAGCACACATCCATATTCATTCAAGAAACAACAATAAAACAAAGGTTTATTTATAGCAAGGATCTATTCAAAAATATTTTCTTGACCTAGTTGTCAACTTAGGAGAATGATTCCAAAAACCATAGCCATTAAAACATTTAAACACTATAAATAATAGAGATGTGGGAAGAACAATTTCATGCTTGAAACATTTTTGCCAAATCCTTTCAAGTTTCTCTCTAGGCCGATTGGGTGCAACAAGATCTCCTTCAACAACTTTCATAGGTGCTCTCAAAAATCCAAGCAAGAAATATCTTCAAATCGAACAATAAATATCATTCTTATCTTAACAACCATCTTAAATAGCCCATAAAAAGCTAAAAAAAGTGTATGCAAAGTTTTAAAGCATGCATGAAGTACATTTACAGTTAAATGAAAATAGTTCCACAATTTCCTTACATGCAGAGCTCGATAGAGCCAAAAGAGATAAGTAAAAATGAACCCCAAAAATAAAAATACTATCTCTGTTAGCTTCCTTGAGAATCTTCCCATGTATTTCAAGGAGAGTAATGGCATATCGAATGCATGTCAGGATCACTAACAGTTTCCACTACCACCTTTTTCTGCCAAAAACATCTAGTTAAATTTTCAACTATTAGTTATCCTTTGTAATTTCCAAAAACCCTATCATTTGATCAAGACCATACAACTAGAGGGAGTGGAGGCATCAAACGGTCGAATACTATTCACCAAATAACCAAATTTAGCATGGCCGGTCCAAAATCCCCCAAAATATCCAATATCTACATTTAAACGTAGCTTAGGTGGCCACTTCAAAGATTATAACAATAATCTCATTAATCTCTGTAAGTTTAGGTCGATGTTCAACCTTATTATATTATATGTGTGTGTATATATATACATACACACACACACACACAGAATATATAAATGTATCTATAAATATATTATTTTTAATATCGATTCAATTGATAATACTAAGGTCTTTAGCACGGTCGATTGACCATTATTAAAAAACAATAATAAATAATATAAGGTCCTTAGCCAAAAAAACTTATAAGTCTGTCCTACAATTGATTATTGAAATCCCCTAACCAATCGCTAATTCAATAATCAACCAATAATATAGCCTTGTTTCATTTAGTCGATGAAAACTGATTTATTCACACAAGTAATAAGATCTCTAGGTTATAAATACTATCACCTTTTTTATCAACTGGTCAAGCCATAACGAATGAAGAGTAATTTTTTCTTACCAAGGTTATTCATACCAACCTAGTTATTAAGGCTTCTTCCTTTCCCTAAGTAGTGGCAATGTCGTGTTCAACATTATATTAAATTTGATCAATAAAACAATGATATAAAAATTGTAATATAATTCTCACGTATACCAAAATATTTTAAAAATATCAATAGGTACAAATAATTGACAATGAAACTTTAACAGACTCATTGTCATCTTAATCATCTTGTTTTGATTATTAACTTTGTTTGCAATGTCAAAAGCATAACTATAATTACAGTCCAAGAATCACATAATAATAACATAACCAAACATATTATTATCTACAACAAGATAAAATAAACACACTTCCCAAAATGAAACCAATGGGGATATGTCAGACACTGTGAACACTATTATCACTTTGGCATTCTAATTGGCCTTTGTCAAAATGTCTTTGTTGGGTTGCATCATTTGGTGATATGGTTGCAGAACCATTCACAACAAACCAAATCTCTTCAAACTCAAGATGAGTTCATAGTTTGGTCTTCCATGCGGCGTATTTTCGCCACTGAGCAACTATGAGTCAGGAAAGAAGAATTTTGGATCATTGTTTTTTGTAGTAGGTGGTTAGATTGTTTCCAACTATATGGCTTGTTAGCACAAAACAATGGAAAAAAATACTGAACATATGAATTTACAGCCGAATATGCGGAAAAATTGAATGGTAAGGAAAAAAAATGTTTTGCGAGGCCCTGGTGGCCTTTGGAGCTCAAAATAACTCATAGACTGAAAAATAGAAAAAAAAAACTCAAAAAATATGAAAACAACACTTTTAGATACCTCTCCTTTGGAAAAAGTTGATCAGATTATCTTTTCTGGCAAATTTGGAGAAAATGTTTTTAGCCAAAAGTAGTGTTTTCCTCACTAAATTTAGTGAAGGGTTTAGCTTCAATTATTTCCTTTAACGAGGTTTTTGGCTGTTAAGTTTAGTGGGAGATGTTGAATATCCTCCAAGTTTCAATATATAGAAAAAAATAACTTTGTGGGAGGAGGTGGATCCCACGAGCTCTCCATCCAAATAATTTTTTACTAACCACTAAAGTCCATACAAATGCAATTGGAGGAAATTGTATTTGAACAATAGTGAAAAATTGACCTTTCCAACAAAGATTTGGCACCGTATGGAGATGCCCATATGGCAGAAGGCATACTAGGGAGATTTAGGTTTCTGGGAGAACCGGATATAAATACAATAAAACCTTCATTTCTTTATTATGCTTGGAAAATTCCGCTATTTTTTTTCCACTATGGATCAGGATCGAAGGCTCCAACTTGCACATCAGGGCTTGATGTTTGGTCTACTCGACTCGGGGCTTAGCTGTTATGGCTTGATTTTCATGTAGTTTTCTCTGTGGCTCAGGACTGCCTCAGGTCACCTACTCAACAAAAATGATACCTTAGCTCAATCCAATGTGAGATGTCAACTTGCCCAATGCGAAATTTGGGTCGATAATGGCTCAGTTGATGAGCTCTTGGCTCAGTACAAATAGTCTTAACTCGCTTGCTTAATAGGATCAACTTGGTGCCAAAGGATGAATACCCAATGCGATGAAACCCTTCAACAACCCAATGCTAAAGAATGTAGAACTCACCTAGTGGTAGATGGTTAAAACAACTTGGTTAGGGGCTATGCCTAGCTCGGTATGAGCTCGTCTACCTCCAACTCTATAGAGTTCGTTGAGCCTTTGCAACTCACTGAACAATGTACATTACAACCCGATGCTTTCAACCAGCTTGGTGGGAGACCTTGACCCAATAATCTTCAACAGACCTCCAAAATTGGCACAGAACCCTCCAAATGTAGCAGTTTTCTAATTGTAGCAGGGACTAAACTATCCACTAAAATTAGTGGAGAAACCCCTAATGGGAATTTTTTATTTTTTTTAATTTATTGATTATGATTTTTAACCAAATTTATTCCACCAAGCAATTTTTCCTAGTGCAGTAGGCTCTTGTGCAAAAAAATTGCTTTCCTTTCAACTAGAAATTGATATGGAGGTTGTGGGGATGCAGGGTGGATCTAGGAAGCTACTTGAGGCAGCACACACTCACCTGGAACATAATAAACTTTTCCAAGACCTTTCACACTTCTACAACTTCTCTACAACCTTTTTTTGCTTGCACGGGCTCCTCAAATCCTTGCTCTAATACCAAATGTTGAGGACCAAGAAATAAGGAGACAACCTTTGAGAATTTTATCAATATAAAATGAGCAGATTATAAAGAATGAGGGCTGCAATGTATATATGCATTGAACATCCATATACAAACAACTATAGCTTAAACAAACTACACAATAATTTGTGTGCTACTACAACAGACTCACTTGAATATGAAAAATACAAATAATAAGATTATAACAATATAACCATATAACTATGCTAATAAACAAGCATAGTAACTAACAATTTACCACACTAACTCACCAAACAAGCCATTACCTACGGTGATCAGTAAATGCATAAACTAACTTAGTAAAATAGTTTTACCCAACAAAAGGGAAGGGCATACATCTCCTTGCAGAGATAGCTATTGTAATTAGCAATATACATATCTTTTAAGAGATAACTTTACTGTATACATCTAGCACAATTGTTATTTTTTCCTTTAATCCCAAACCCCTAAGTTTTGGATCAAGGGCACCCTGTGCCAAGTGGTATCATAACAAGATAATTTCTTGTAAGAGAGAAAGTTGGTAGACCACCAAAGGTGAGGAAGCTAGAAAATATATTGTGTTCTCCACTGTGAGAAAATTGGGTAGAGAATGCAAGAGATTCCCATAGTGAAGTAGCCAAAGGAGATAGATATCTTGTGCAAGAAGGAAAGATGTTTCCAAGAAGAAGTGATTTGTTAGATGCAACCGTCATGGAAATGTTGGAGGAGATAAATGGTCTAGGGATTAGAATGGAATGCGTGGAAGGAGACCACTAAAGAAGAATGGATCTTTTGGCTCGAGGTGCCTGGAAGGAAGAAAATAACTCTATGAGGAGTTAATAGCACAAAGAAGATTTCACAAATAAAGCACTATTAGAGCATTAAAGAGAAGAAAGGGAATGCATAACCAAAGATTGCACAAGCAGAGTGCAAGAGTGAAGAGAAAGCATGCGCTAGAGTACCACCCAAGGATGTGTGAGAGAAAGCACATGGAAAGATCTCATTAGATGAGCGAAGGGTGAAGAGAGAAGTCACCTAGGAGCACGTGGCAGTGCACAAGAGTATTGGACCAAAGAAGGAGACAGTCAGGAAGGAGAAGATGGTCGTTGCAAACCATGACCACACAAAAGACTATGTGATGCCACATATATGATTGGAAGAGAGGAGATAAGATAGTCAACCGAGTGAAGAACGGTAAACAGGTAAGAATGTCCTAGCCTAGGGATAAAATGAGGACAAAATGGTCGCGGGAGGACATGAGCACACAGAAGGTGACTTAATGTCATAATTAGAGGTCATCAAGAAGGAATGGCGAGAAATGTGTGGAGTCCAAGGAGTGGACCAAGAGATTGTGCAACTAGATAAGGAAGAGCACACGAAAGGAGTCCCAACATGACTAGAGGAAGGAGAGAAGGGGTGTGCAATTGAGTGCGTGGGAGAGGAGACCCTAGTGGAAAGGAAGGAATGCACAATATATTTGGCAAGAGGAGTTCAGAAGTGCGCAGATGAAGACACACATGGAAATGGGAGCACCATGTCAAAGGAAGTAGAGGAGAAGGAAAAAGAGGAAGTTTCCCTAAAGGAAACTGAAGTAGAGTAGTCCATGGAGGAGACTCTAAGAGTGCACATGAAACAAAGCACACCAGAGACAAAAGAGGTCCACAAATATCTCGAGGAGCATGCCAAATACTGCACAAGGGAAGAAGAGTGCAACTGAAAGAAGGAATTATGCAAAGGAGAGAAAGTTTCCCTAAAGGTAACATAGGAGCGGTCTAGGGAAGAGATGTTGAAGCTCGCAAGGAGAAAAGCACATAAGGAGAAGAACGCACAAACATTGAAAGGAACATCAATAGTGAGGAGGCAATGTGAGGAATAATACAAGTTGCCCTAGATGCAACAAAAGGAGAAAATGAGCAACACACGAAAGTTCCATAATTTTTGTGAAATGAAGAAAGCGCAAATGAAGGAGAGAAGAAGAAAGAGTGTGGCCAAGAGAAGCTATCCCAAGAAGAGGGAGAGGAGATGTGGCATGTAACCACAAAGGAAGATTGCACAAAATTCAAGTGGTAATTGTACAGAAGTGCACAAGTATGTTGTGCAATGGAAATCAGTAAGGAGTGCAGTGCTTGTGGGAGTACACAGTAGAAGTGGGTGTGTAATAGTGCGCAGAAGGTTTGATAGAGTAGAGTAGGCACAAAAAAATAATGTGCAGCAGTGCACATTGGACTTTTGGTAGCGCATGGAGTTTTGGCACAACCTAGTTGACCAAAGGTGCATGGATATTGTGAGGAAGTTATGCACAAAGGCAAGAGTGCGTGAAAGACACAAGGAATAGATAGAAGGGATTACACAATAGCTTAGATTTGTGAAGGAGGCACATGAATACTCGGGAGAAAGACAAGAAGCCCAAAGGCAATGCACAAAATAAGGTGAAGGTGTAGCTTGAAACTTAGAGTGCACGACAAAACTCCAATTGAGTCATAAACTAGGTAGATCTCAAACTTTACTTATCTTGCATTATAATGTGGTGGTTTTGTCCCACATGTCTTCACCACAAGGTAGAGTATAAATAGTCAAATTGTGAATCCTAACTGCTCCATTTTCATGTTACATAATTCTAACAATGTGATCCATTTTTTAATAGTTATTCTACAAATTTTAAAGGGAAAAAAATATGGGCGCAAGGCGAAAATTTGCTTGTCTTACCATCTCTTTGTTTTCCACACTCATACAATAATGTATTGTAGTCTATTCATTCCTTAAGGCGGAGTGTAATGAAGAAGTAAATTTACATTTTGCACCATAAATCTGTGGTCTTATATCATCTAGGTAGAACGAACCAGCATAATACAACTTTTATTTATAATTTTGGCACAAGGTGTTTCATTGCTCTTTGAAATCACGTGTTTAAGCACTTTTTTAATTAAAAAAAAGTCAGTCATTGTCATGATTATAAACTTTTATGCGAACACACACTTCGTTTATCATAAATTGATCCGTTAGGAATCATTTCTTTCACTCTTTGCCTAAGAGGTTGAAGACCAAAAGGCTAAAAAAAACGCCGTTGCCGGGGATCGAACCCGGGTCACCCGCGTGACAGGCGGGAATACTTACCACTATACTACAACGACCAGATGTTGAAATTCGATAAAATATAGGTTATTGACTGTAAATTCGATCTGTGTAATAGAGTTGTAGTTGAGCAATGAACGCAATTTATTTTATTTCTCATATCCATCGCATCTGGTTTTTCTTTGATTTTTTTGAAATTTTTTATTACGATGTACCTTGAAATGTAAAAAGAAAAATATAACTAGTGCATTACTTTTTCATAAGGATAGAAAAGATGCATAAATGATAACCAATTTCCAAAAGCTGGAAAATAAGGTTGGGATTTGCTCCAAACACGGAAGGAATGTATTTTTTTATTTTTTTTCAAAAATATAATATTAGTTCGTGTTACCTACTATTTTTAACAATTTGTGTTGTTTTTTAAAAAAGAACTACTCTTTTAAAACATTGTTAAATATGTAATCTACAATCAATTAATTCAACTTTGTCTTTATATAATTATAATTTTATAAATATAAATGTTAAAAAGTGTTTTAAGAAAACGCCTAAAGGGCAAAGAGAGCACGATGGGACCGTGAGTTCTCCAGTCACCCTTGCTAATGTAACTCTCTTATATTTTTAGTAATATAATGGACAGTTCCAATAGTAAAAAATGTTCTTAATATATAAGATATAATAACCATGATTTATGATGTTATGATGTTCTTAATATATAATATATAAATAGTTATGATGTTTACAATAGAAATGATCTTTAACTTCTTTTACAATTGTTTTAATTACAGTTAATTAGGTGTATGTGAGTTGGTAGAATGGATCGGTTGTGCCTGGCGCCACCTAAGTTCAAAACCTCACAAAGATACCTAATTCATAGCTTCGATAAAAAATTGCTTACCAATTAGGAAAATAAAATGTTTAAATTATAGATTTCTTGTTAAAATTATTACACATTTCTATGGGGTTCTAACTTATAAGTGACATTTTATTTGGTTTGTGTAAATGGGTAATATCATTATTATTTAGATTATCCTTAATGATGTTTTATCTTTAAAATCAATATCATATTTTCTATATTTTTTCTCCATTTCATACAAGTCACCAATATCTTTCTTCATTTTGTTAAATTCTTTTTCAATTGAAATCATACTAACTTAAGTGGTGAGGGCTATTCTCCCCACAAAATGCACCACATACATCCAAACCCACCACAAAGCGCACCATGGTGAGATACGGCGACATAACGCATAACCATGACATGGCATATTTTTCAGGCCATCGGAAATAGTCTTATCATCCTGTCGCCTATAGCTGAGTTGTGTTATGTGTGATGGGATATGCATGACTGCTGCCAAATCAAGCCCCAAATTGAAGTACGTCATGCCTATAAAATGCGTTTGGTGGGTGGAATTCCTAGCGCAAAACCATAAACCATAAACCATAAACCATAAACCATCTCATGTTTCACCCATAGAGTTGCTCTTCTCACGATAGAAAACAACGATGATCCACTACCTAGTAAAACGTATTTTTTAGCCTCCTCTTCCAGAACGGATACTGTGGACATGGAAGTGCCTTGGAATTTCGGCAGAAAATGACAGAGAAAGATAGGAAGGCAATCTAGGTTTGTTTATTTTATTAATTTGACATTACAAAATTTTGTCTTTCTATTACCAATCTTCTATTTTTTGGAGGAAGCTCGTATTTTTTGGAGGATAAGTCTGGTGTATCCATTTATTGTCAATCGTCTATCTCCCTTTGCTATGAACATATGACACCCAAAAAATTGCTATGAAAATTCACCAACACCCAAAAGTGTCAAGCAGTCAATGCCTAGGCCAATCAAGAAGAATGCTCATGAATTTTTAATGTTCTTACCATAGGCATTGCTTATTACATAATCGCCCCTAAAGCTTAAGAGAACCATCAATAGATAGTTGATCTTTGGAGAGTAGATCCGACCCTTATTTTTATTTGAGCTATGAACCATCTTCACCTCGGGAAAGCAACCAAGAGTCATCAATTGTTTTATAATTAGGAAGGTTGTAGTAATCAATGTTTGACTGGCAACTATGGCTGCTAAAGTGGCAACAACAAACATTTGCCAATACAGAAGTTTTGGTAATAAAATAAATTGTGTTTCTACTTGTGATTGATAATAATATGTTTCATTTGTTAAGAGAATTATAAAATGTTTTTTATACCTTTTTTTAATTAAATAGAATTATTCTGAATTTAGTTTTTCATCTTGTTGAAAAACACAGTGTGTTTTTCAACATGTGAAAAACACTATATGATAATATTTACTATTATTATCATATGAGTGGTTAATCTTCGTTGACTTATTTACTATATGATAATATGATAATTGTATTGAAAAAATATTAATTACGACAAAACACATCAATAGTTAATTAAATTATGGTATAAATTAAAAATAAATATACGATATATTATATAATACACCATATTTTTGTTTATTAAATTAATAAACTTATCAATACTTGATAAATGAATAGAATGAGGATATCATTATATTAAAATTATTTTGTAATATGTATGTTTTTTTCCATAAACAAGTGAACAAATTTTCACATATAAGTCAATAAGTGAGTACATATAGCAAATGCATGAAAGATGAAATGATCAGCTGACTTGATATCATCAATAAACATGAAAAGAAGGATGATTTTTTTTTGGAAAAAATGAACAAAACAATATTCTTTTAAATATATTTTGTGTAAACACAAAGATAAACATGTTGTAATTTCCAAGAGACGAAATGGAAATTTTTTTCATATATTTGATGTGAAAAAAAAGAAATCTTATAGTTTCCAAGACAAGAAATTAGGTGCAATGGAAGTTGGAAAAATGAAAAGTAAAGTGGTAATACCTCTTGACACCAAGTTTGGGTCACACTCCCCTTAGTCCCCTTTAATTAATTAACGTAATGTATTCACCTAACCATGACCCCCTACCCCACATTCATATTAATTTAATTACTTACAATTGAATCAATGTTCATCCTCACATTATTAATTAAGTTAATGTACACCTCACCTAGACACCTCACCATGGACTTATTCCTAGCCCATTAATTAACTAAGATTGAGTCTCTACTTATCTTAAATAATTGGGACTCTTTCAAACCTTAAAGTTAAAGTCCCATTCCTTCTCCAACAACACTCCCACTTATCTAAGCGATAAGCCTCACTTGCGACCCATATTAGCAATCAAGATCATTCCAAACATAGTAAAGATCGGGCTATTTTTGGTAACTTGGACTAATTCACCCTAACCAACATAGGTTTATCCTCAGCCGATGACGATCACCTAAACAACCATCGGTTCCTTTATATATAGTTTCCAACTCTTTACACGGGTTGGTCATTCAGTTTTGGGAATTCTATTGCAATCAAGCGTGAGTCTCAAAGACATTCTTGCATTCAAACGACGATGACACACCACCAGAGTGCAACACAAGCAACATGTTCTCTTCCAGAGTGTTGGATTATCCACAGGAACACACAGGTTACACTGTGCGTCATTGAACCAACAATCACCTTAGTGGTCAATCACCAACCACCTTCATTCACGAGATCTTCATAGCAATAAGTAAGTAACGTGGTTTTCATCATTTGTGCTTACTTTACTGTAGATATTTTACTTCTTTCAGTATTTCCATTTCTGTTATTACCCGGATATCTCCATCTTCCCACCAATCCACCTACCCAACCATTTCAAGTCTTTCCACATTTCTTAACCTCTTCCCCTACATTCCTGAGTCTTATTAGCCATATTATGAGCCTAACCACACCTTCCTCACTCTCTGTGTAATCAAAGAGAGGCTAAAAAGTCATTTTTATTAATTTATCACCCATTGCCCCTACCGATGTTGGCTTACCTTACCGCCATCGATTTCATCCCTATACCGGCATCGGTCACTGTGTTATTTTACACCCTCAAACCAGCAAGCCTTTTATTCAACCAAAACCAACCCAGACCTCACCTAATCAGTCCTAGACCTTTACCAGACCTTTGACAAACCTGCCCAGCACGAAAAAACCTTTGGTTTCATTAGATTTAGTGATACATTTCGTATTTAACATTAAATCTAACATATTGTTTTGTATTGAGAAACCTAAATCATTGCATTACAATAGGACCTTTTTATTTCAGTTTCTTATTTATGTTAAATTAAATAGTGGATTGACAGCCTCTCTAGGAAGTATCACACTTCTTGGATCTAATATATGCTAGGCAGTCCATTGTCATATGTTTCTTAATGCTCTTTTGTGGTCTTGTTTTGTATTTACATGTAATCCTTCCCAAACAAAAATGAGTTCTCTACGATCAACTTGGATAATGTCAACAACGCACACATTCTACCTTCCACCTTCACTTCACAAGTATTCCTCCTTAACCACTTACCTTTTATTTGTTTCGTCCTAGAAATATTCAACTTATTGGTGAAACATTTTGGAGAAACAATAACTTGGAGATTGATATATCACAAAAGCATACATTGTTTCATCATACCTACCATCTTATAACCTCAACCATATCATACATCAATCATTTAACATTTCCATGATATCAATTACTTGGAAATTTAAACAAAACATACATACAATACATCATTCCCATAAAATCGGTAACTTGGAATTTTTCAAACTCCATCATGTTACCAAAATATTGTGTAACATTATTAAATAAATTGTAATATTATTAATAATGAGTTTATAGAACTCATATTAATAATATAGTTGTAATAGTTTTATTATTGGTGAGTTGTGAGAACAACTCATGTAGCTATTTTGGTGTGTGAGATAATACATGGATTAGAGAGATATCCTTGGGATAGATTTGAGAGATTCTAGGAAGGGGTTGAGAGATATGAGGGATGACTATTGACTCTTAGAATCAAGGAGAACAAACTACTATAAATGTAAACTCTATCAATGTAATTGATATCCCGAATGAATTAATTCAAATTTCTATATTCTTATTATTTGGTGTTGTTTATTATAGTTCAGTTTTTATCAGTGGTATCAGAGCAGTTTGATCAAGCTTGAGAAAACTATGGAGAGTTGAGACTAGTCAAGGGGCAACACCATAAGCCTCTATTATTGCCCCAAGCCTATGAATTATGCGCTTAATGATACATGTCGTTACACTCATTGGTCCTATTTCTAGGTGATCTTCACTACCACCGAAATTATAATCTTTGCATTTATATAGCTGTTTAGTCAAAATTATCAGAGTTAAAAGCATGTGATTTGAGTTGTTTACTGGAAAAACATGAAGGAGACGAGATTTAGGTTCAGTTCTTGTTTAGAGCATATTGATCTACGTTTTCACCAAAGCTTGGTTATCAAAATTTTGATCCATCTTAGTTAGGCTCATCCCTCCATCATATGTGGATTTGGTTGTGCCAGATTTCTATGTATTTTCATTTCTTAGGACCGAGACACGGAGCAGATTTGGTATGGTAGACACACTTGTGCAAATCAATGTATCTAATTGCCAAAAATATTCAAATTCGGTGGTGTTCTGTACATTCAACTTATTTTGGAATCAAGTTGGATGAATTTTCATTCCATTCATAGCTTTCAGATATACTTAGCTTCGTCTTGAATGTGTTGATGAACTCGGTCAGATCTGTGGTTACTTTACTCAGAGTAAGTCAAATATTATGAGTACATTGTTGTTCCTACACACGTGGCATCATTTTCATGCTTATCGCATATCAGTTCATTCTCTACATCTGAGTACACATAGTCTTCTATTTTTTATACCCATCGATTGTTTTCCAAACATCTCTCTATTCGATGGTGAGTTAGATCATTAAAACATCAAGAGGAGTTTCTCAGCAAAAGCTGCTTTATCGAATCTAGCTAAATACATGGTTAGATGAACGTGTGATCTTCCATTAACGTGTGCATGCATATCTAAACTCTTTCTGAAATTTGTTTGTAACTTGACTGAGTCTTGGAATCGTTTGGAGCTATATATAAGGAGACAACGCAAATCCAAGTCATATGAATTAGATTTCGTTATTTGGTTGTCATTTATATAATACACACATTTCATTTAATTTAGTCTAAGTTTCAAAATTGGAGTGAGTTATGCTCATTTTTTTAATAAAGTCTTTGTAAAGTGTCGTAGTTGTATATGATCCATGTCAACAAAATTCCTTACTTTTAAGTTATTTGTATTAGGTGTCATTAGTATTATGTTCAAATGTGAGTCATCGTCATGTTATCAATTTTTTATCTTGAGTAGAGTTATGTGTCATCAAATTCCAGTTTTTTTGGGTCCATTATAAAAAATTCTAAGAGTTAAATATTGTAAAAAAAATATTGTCTCACAGACACATTTTCGGTGTTACCTGACATCCAATTTTTGTGAGAATAAGATGAATAATATTACAATTTTAATGATATTTTTTATGGCTTCAAAGAAGGAAAATATGTTTGGCTTCAGGGGATTTCCCGCTCAACCCTGCCTTGTATCGCGAGCACACCCAGAGCGCTACCCTGGGACCCTGTAAGGGGCGCTACCCCTTCCGTTGGGGGCTACCGCCCCTAGATCCCCACTTTAGAATTTCATAACCAAAGCAAATATTTGTGGGGAAGATGCATCGACAAAATTTGGTGCAAATTTTAGCTCCATAGTCCAATCTACTAAGTAAGTAGTGACACCATAGAGGAAAGAGGCTAGAGGTCAATTAGTGACCTCTCATCAGTCACCAATGATGGGGCCACATGAAGCTGTGGTGGCAGTGTGTGTGTGTGTGTGTGTGTTTTCTTTTATTTCAGATTTGCAGTATGATTTTATAGTTCTTGTTTGAATAAGTGAAATGTTCACATTGAGGGGGGGAACTGGAACATGGTCTTAATGTTCAATTTTCCCTCTATTTAGTTTGTATTCAATAAGCAGTGGTTCCTACATATTTCCTGAAGGAAAGACATAGTGGACAGATAAAAGCACAAAGCAAAAGTAACAACATGATATTTGGGTTGTTGGTTATCCTGTAAAACCATCCTTTGTTTTAGGTTATTGGTTGTCCTGTAAAACCATCCTTTTTTTAAAGTTGTTGGTTGACCTATAAAACCATCCAGATCATGAGCACGCATGGGCAGCAAGCTACAGAAGGACGTGTGATTATTTTTTCTACCTTATCAACATTAGGGGAGTGTATATTGGGAATTAATAATGTTAACAATAGGGGAGTGAATGTTACAAATATATTGTGAGATTATTAATAAATTGTAATATTATTAATAATGATTTTATAGAACTCATATTAATAATATAGTTGTAATAGTTAGGTGAGTGTGAGATATTAATATTGTTATATTAATATCATATTTGTATGTACGTGAGTTAATATCACCATTAGAATATGGATATGAGATGATAGAGAGATATGTGGGATAGATGAGAGATTATAGCAGTGGTTGAGAGATATAGGGGATTCGTGATTGATGTTGAATCCTTAGTATTAAGGATAACATCTTCTTATATAATGTAAACTCCATCTATGTAAATGTATCCAGAATGAATTAATAATAAGATCATTATTCTGTGAATAATAATATTGAGTTTTCCTGTGTAAAACTAATCCAAAATTATTAAATCAGGTTCTTACAATTATTAACCAAAATTTATCAACACGCAATTGGAAGGAAAAACAACCTTGCTAATTATGAAAAGGAAAAATGAACCATGAAAATAAATTTTCATTCATTCACTCATCAAAAGTTGTTATAGTCTTCTTAGTCATATAAGATTGAAATGTTTACAAAGCTACACATGAAAGAAAGAAAGGAAACATATGATAGGGGAATTATAAGAAGTGTTATATTTGCTTGTTATTTGTAGCCATCTACTCTTTAACACACCAAAAATTGACAACACCTTGCAATGAGGAATTCATTGCAATATATAGTTTTCAAAAAGACTCTTCACCTACCCCAAACATGGGTTTTCATTTGTCTTTTACAACTTGTGACTTTTCGTATTCCTAGGAAATAAATTAAGTTCCTTTTATTAATTAAGGGAAACTTGTTTTAATTTTCAACTATAGTCACATCTCAATGAATAAGAAAAAAGTGAAAAATATAAAATGAAAATTTTAACCCCCCAACGAAGAATTAAAACATGAAAGAAGAGAGGAAAGGGGTGGGGAAGAGAGAAGGGAGAAGGGAGAAGATGGCTACTCAAATTGAAGAATATGCTTCCACCAATGGATACTTGCTTTCAGATGGAATTTTAGAGAGTACTTTTGGGAATATATTGATCCCTTTAAAATCCCTAATGTATCAAGTCGTTGCAGGTGCAACCTTCTCAACTTGAGGAATGTGAAAAAATCCAAAGACTTGAGCCAAATTTCAAAGGTAACATGGATGTTTTGCATTTCATGAACCATGATTGATTCTCTTTCATGGTGTTTGATATGATAACAATTATCTCAGCAAGAGAATCCAATGTGTCTTTAGTAAAATAAAGTATATCTTTGTCCTCGTTCTTGACAAGTTCTTAAAATGGTTTCAGTAGATCATCATACTGACAGTGTTTTCATCAATTATGGGTGCTCCAAGTTTTTGTACTTTCATATTGACATCATCTTACATATTCAAATTATATTCCTTGTATGATTCCAATTCATCAAGATTATGGTTCAACATCTCATATCAAGTGATAAGAGTTATGTGCCCATACTTGAGACATCCAATATTCGGATGTGGAGTTGAAAATGTTCCTACTCACCAGCATTGCAAGAGTTAAATTTCCTTGACATTTCCACCACTTGTGGAAACACCTGGCCATAATTTTGTTCTAATGATCATTTTTCACTTTTGTGATACTCATTCTTATCATCCTTACTTTTGTGATAGTGGCACTCATGTAATCAAATAATGAAAGAATCTCAAGAAGCAACATTTTACCTTTTTCCATAATCTTGTTCACCCATGTATCATTTGCCCTACCCTACATGGTGAAACCTTGTGTCTTTCTAATGGATTCTAGATCAAAGCTACTAATGGTAGTAACTTATTCAACAGAAAGAGACAAAGAAACATTTGGTTCCATAAAAATTTTTACATATGAAGTGAGGGTTCTTACATGATCTTCTAATTGATCAATTTTCTCCTAATACTCCTAGTTTCTCACGAGAATGGTGGCGAGTGGAAAATTCCTTGAATAGGTGATAATATCCCTCATGTGTTGTAGGCCCCAGAGGAATAGTACATTATTTCATAATCATATGGGGACATATCACTGATAGGATTGATGATCTTAGGTCAAGCTATCTCCACGTACTAGTTTCTTGAAGTGTCACTGAAAAATTGAGAGACAACTTGAACTTTCTTTCCTTTCTTTTCTTTTCACCATCATGGATATATCTTGGAAATATGGAAACACTACCTGTTAGACCATGTGGTTCTTTATGTTCCAATCATCTCCTTCACCCATGTGAATATATCAGGTTTTTTGGAGTCTACACTAGGCATGATAGTTACTTCAAGATCTGAGTGAGGAGATGCATTTTGGTCTGATTGAGGAGAAGCAACTGTGGAAGAAGAAATGATCTGAGATAATTGAAGGGAAATCAATGGCTGAGATGGATTAATTTCACCCTATTCCATACCCACTACAAGCTCTTTTATTTATCTTTCCTTCTTGTGTGTCCTCCTGTAGTGAGTGGGCTTGGGCTCTTTTGAATTTCTTTTCGTGAGCCATTTCAAAGTGAGAAGAAATTTAAGCTTTCTCAATTGTCTTCAGAGTGGAAAGGGGAAATGTCTATTTTTTGAGAGTCTAGATACCTCTTAACTTGATGAATTTAGCTCTCTCTTCTTCTTGAACCACTCTCAAGATCTTCAAATTACTGCATCAGATGTCTGTCGTTGATATCCCTCGATTCTCGAATGCTCCAAGAGACTTGTGGGAGAGGTGAAGCTATCACAACTTGATACTTAGGGTCATATATTTCAATTCCATCATCATCAATTCCCTATTCAAACCAATCAAACCCAAACTTATTCATTTTCCCATCTTCCATCCTCATATGATCTCGTTCCCTAACCTCAAGATCATCATAATAATTCACCCAGTAATCCTCAATTTACGGAACATGGTGTAAGTCAAGGATATGGGACATATCAGGAATTATTTGAATGTAAAATTTAGCTCTTATAGTGTAGGAGCAGAGATTCAACTATGCAAAATAATCTTCTAAATTTGATGCATCAACAAGATTCTTAGCACGAGAAAATTCCCAAAGAGATAGGAAAATACAGACCTTTCTTTTTTCAGCTCTTGAGTTTTTGCTACGCCCTTAACCTATTGCTTGTATTAGGATATGAGTAGCTGACTTGTGGCTTACCATATCATTTTATTATATCATTTATACTTTTCATGCTTAATAGGTCATCCTTGGTGATGGCCATAACATATGAATAGTATATATAGGGGATTATAGGTAGTATTTCATTATCATTTAAGCATTTGAGTCTTGTTATATGGTTTGGAGGTTTCCCCCTCGAAGTGGCGAAGCTATTATAATTGCATATTGAGATCATTATTCTGAAATATTGTGCTATTTTGTGTTCTAGTGTTGATCTTAATCTGAATTATACAAGTAATTTCATTACAAGTGGTATCAGAGCTGCGATCTGGGCCGAAATTAGGGTAAAAACCCTAATTTTTTGTTTCCACCACATATTGCGAACCAGAGCGAATTGGTGGAAGATATTTTTACCAGAGTTTTGAAGAATTTCAAGTAAGGTTCCCTTAAAATTTTAGAATTTTTTTATTTATTTTGAAAATTTTATTACAAATTTAGGTTTTTTCATAAAATCACTCCCTAGGGTGCAAATTGTGAAAGTTTCAAATTCAAGTTATTTACATTTTCGGAAATCTCTCAAAAAAATATTATTAGTATATTCTCTGTTTTTTTTCCTTTTCAGCGGAAATTGTATCAAAACCCTAAACCCTAATATTTGACATCATGGCGGGGCCTTCCACAAGAGCAAAAAAGAATCCGGTTACTCCGGGTAAAACCCCAGATAAAGATGGGGTAGTGATTGAAGAGATTGGAGTTAGAATGGGTTAAATCCAGATTCCTCAACACTAGGTTTTACCTTAGTTGATCATAAGGTTTGCCAACTTGAGTATGAACTGTGCAAATGTACAATCTGAGATGGCCTCTAAAGGAGACATAGCCCAAATCAATCATCAGTTGGATGATATCATACAACATATAAAAGGTAAATAGTATGGCCCAAATCTGTCCCATACTCAACCATGGAGGATCTTCAATTCAAAATCATGGACAAAATAACCATATTGGATCAGTTTTCCAGTCCCACATAATCAAACTTATTCGCAACCATGGAACATGATGCTGAAAGTGGATATGCACAAATTTGATGGGAAGGATCCACTGAATTGGATAAATCAAATGGAGAACTTCTTTGAGTTACATCAAACACCATCAGGAAAAAAGGTGACATTGGCATCCCTGTATCTTGAACCAGACCAATTTGTTTGGTATCATTGGTTATGTGCTCAGAGGCAGAAGAATGGTCTAGGTGTCACTTGGACAATTTTTACCGAGGAGTTGCAATTGCACTATAGTTCCAGTGTTTCAGAGAACTAATTTAGTCAATTAGCAAAGTTATGGAAAACAGGATCAGTCAAATATTATGTGCATCAATTCCAGAACCTATCCTTAAGGGTGGAGAATATTCCAGAAGAGAATCTGAATGACCTGTTTCTTGGGGGTCTTAAGGACCACATCGAGCATGAGGTATGTATGTTTAATCCACTCAAGCTTTCTGATTCTATTATCATGGCACATCGTGCAGAGGAAAAAATTCTTTATAGTAGGAGGCCACCTTTCATTAACACCAGAGACCGTAGTATCTCTTCCCCTTCATTTCACTAGGCTAATTAGACTGACTCCTCAACAAATGGAACAAAAAAGAGAGAAAAAGGATTATGTTTTAACTATGACAGCAAATATGGACCGAGACACAAATGTGCTGAGAAGAAGTTGTTCTATATTGAAGGAGGTAATGAGGATGAAGAGGAAGCTGAAATTATAGGAGAGGCTGAGGAACCAGTAGAAGATGAAGTAGAGGATCACCAACCTACAATTTATTGCCATGCATTGTCAGGTATTAGTACTCCTCAAACACTCAAGGTTATTGGCTATCTCAAAAAATATAAGATGATGGTGTTGATTGACTCAGGAGTACTCATAACTTCATAAATAGTAAGTTAGTTTCCCGCCTCAATTGTTTTATTTACCCAGCTCCGGAAATGCAAGTTATGATTGTGGATGGTGGGACAGTCAAGTGCACAGGAAAGTGCCATAGTATCAAGATTTCCATGGGAGACTACATGTTAGACTCACCTATGTTTGTTATTTCTATGGGAGGGGAAAATATTGTTTTGGGTGTCCAATGGCTCACAACCTTAGGTACTATAGAGATGAATTTCCAAGAATTGTTCATGCGATTTCATTTAGATGGAAGGACAATACAATTGAAAGGGATGGTAGCTAAGTCTCCACAGATTATTAGCTCTCATCAAATGCAGAAGGTTCTTAGAAAAGGAGTAGATGGATTTATAGCAAAGTTATTTTCCATAGAAGTACAAAATACAAAGTCTTCAATGCCACCCGATCTTCAGAAGATTGTTGATGCTCACTCATCTATTTTTGATGCAATTCCAAAGGGAATACCACCAGTTAGGGATCATGATCATGCCATTCACTTGATTCCAGGGAGCCAAACACCTAACATCAGACCATACAAATACCCATATTCCTAGAAAAGTGAGATCGAGAAAAAGGTGCATGAAATGCTGAAGGCAAGTATCATCAGGCATAACAAGAGTGCATATTCTTCACCAGTGGTCATGGTACGTAAGAAGGATGAAACATGGAGGATGTGTCCAGATTATCGAGAACTCAACAAGTACACCATCAAAGATAAGTTTCCAATTCCATTAATTGATGATTTACTTGATGAATTGCATGGTGCTATTTATTTCACAAAATTAGATCTTCATATGGGGTACCATCAAATTAGAATAAGAGAGGAAGATGTTCATAAAATGGCTTTCAAGACTCATGAGGGCCATTATGAGTTTTTTGGTAATGCCTTTTGGTCTTACAAATTCTCCCTCAACCTTTCAAAGTTTGATGTACACTGTTTTTAGGCCATTTTAAAGGAAATTTGTATTAGTTTTCTTTGATGACATATTGATTTACAGTAAGACATGGGAAGAACACTTGCAACATGTAAATAAAGTGTTGGAAGTTTTGGAGAAACATAAGCTCTATGTAAAGCCATCCAAATGTTCTTTTGGTGTACAAGAGGTAGAGTATGTGGGTCACATTGTATCCCATGAAGGTGTCAAAGTTGATCCTCAGAAGATCAAAGCTATGGTGGAATGGCCAAGGCCCAAAACTCTCAAAAATATTTGAGGGTTCCTAGGAAGAACAGGGTACTACAGAAGATTTTTGAGGGGATATGGTCTAATTGTGGCCCCACTCATTACATTTGCTAAAGAAGGATGCCTTCCATTGGATAGATGAAGCCACTAAATCCTTTGAGCAATTGAAGGAATCCATGTGCACCACCCCAATTTTGGCTACTCCCAACTTCTCAAAAACCTTCATTTTTGAATGTGACGCTTTAGGATCAGGATTGGGAGTATATCTAATGCAAGAAGGAAGACCAATTACATTTGAGAGTCCTTAATTCAAAGGAAAATATCTTCTCAAACCTGTCTATGAGAAAGAAATGATGGCTATTCTTCATGCAGTCAAGCAATGGAGGCCCTATCTCATGGGTAGACACTTCAAGGTAAAAACTGATCATGATAGTCTCAAATACTTTTTGAGCAAAGGTTATCATCTGAGGAACAAAAAAAGTGGGTAAAAAAAATGTTAGGTTATGATTTTGAAATCATATACAAAAAGGGTAAAGAAAATGTGATAGCCGATGTGCTATCCAGAAGGGATACATCCGCAGATGCCTTGCTATGTGGAATGTCCATGTTGAAGGCCGATTGGGTGGATGAAGCAAGATTGGAATGGGATCAGTACAAGGATACACAATCTCTAATACAAAATATCAATCAAGGATCTATAACATCTAACAAATTTGAGTGGAAAGTTAATGCCCTATGGTACAAGGACATGTTATACTTGAGTAAAGATTCTGAGTTGAAGCATAAGATTCTTGCAGAGCTACATGCATCACCTGTTGGAGGAAAATCTGGGTTTTTGAAGACATATCACAACTATTCAGAGGGTAAGAATGTTATTGAAGACAAACCGGATTATTCTTGTGTAAATATTTTGAGTTGAAGCATAAGATTCTTGCAGAGCTACATGCATCACTTGTTGGAGGACAATCTGGGTTTTTGAAGACATATCCAATAAGATATCACAACTAGAAAATAAGTGAACGTGCATGTTTGGATGACATAGATAAATGACATACAAGTAGTCTAACTAGCATGTGTAATAAAGTGACCATGAACAAACAGAAGTAAGCAAGAGTAAAAGCAACCATAATATGCAGTATGCTATGGATGGATGGAATGGAATGAAAAATGGAGTGATAGGGGCCACGTGCCCCCCCGAGTGAATGGAAATGTATGCAATGAGGTTCATTTAGTTTTACCTCTCAGCAGTCAAGAATGAACCCCACACAACAAGATGATCGAAAGAGTGATGAGATACTGTACTATGAATGAACCCCACACACTAAAGTATGAATGATTATGCGTATGTGAGAAGATTTATGTATGGGAATGCAAAGAGGATAGATGCTAATATGAATGTGGGGCAGAGTGTGTTAAATGATATGCCCCTAATATATGATAGAGAAGATGAGAATGTATGTTGTAGGATATGTGTCATTATCAAGGAGATCATCATTGGCATGATTGAAACCTATTGGAGTAGTATCGGAAACTTGATAAGTTATAGAATGAGGAGGGTCATACAAGGACCCATTACATAAAATTGTGTACAAATTCATTACATATTCTTCATCAGTAAAGGTGAACAGTGGACAATCGTGAGCATGCCAATGATATATATTTGGAGCGTAAGTGGGAGAGGAATCATTATGAATAGAGATATTTCTAAAAGGCATAGGAAATGTGAGCGAAGAGTGATGAGAATCTATTGTACCACCAATATATTCAATCCATGACTGTACAAGTGTGAATGGAGAGTCACGAGGGGTACGCACAATAAAGACTGTCAAATGAAAGACACACAAGTCATAAGTTGTTATAATGTGAAAATAGCCATGATAAATATGTGGCGAATGAAGAGGTGGTAAGATGTCATTAATTGTCATGTCAAACCTAACCAAAATATCACATGTACAAATAGGTCTAAAAAAGTAGAATCGATAGGGATATGTTGTCAAAAGGATCTGTTGATGAATAGTGTGCATGTAATAAGAGGCAGTGAAGCTGCAACCCATGGAGGAGAAGATGAGATAGAATCCACACTATTTACAGATGCCTAGTATAATACCATATCATTAGTAGAGGGAGGGGTCTTGAACCTATATTCACTCAAGCCATTGGCCACAAAGATTTCTTCAAAATAATATTCATCTATGCCAAGAGGAGTAATGTAGAGTTATCTTAATGCTTCATCCATAAATTCGATGGCATCAACTTTGTAATCAAAATCCTCAGAATCATTAGTGTGAACATCATCATGTTGTATAGCACTATCAATTATGTTGGTAGATGGCACCGTAGATGGAGTAATAGAGGGTGTCGCGATGGGTGGAGAAGGGACCTTAATAGGAGCTGGTACTGTAGGTGAAATAATAGTTGTAGTGTGAGTAGAGATAGTTAGAACATTGAGAGTGGTAGGATGAGATTGTGAAGCGCTAGTCTGACCGATGTCATATGTGTCAAGGTTTTTATATGGAATACATTACGGAGGTGTTATAGGCATAGAAGTAGTGAGGTGTATGTTGCATTTTTTTAATGGATTTGGATCAGCGGTGATAGTATGTTCATAGCCATCATGTAATAACTTGATACATTGGTGAATAGTTGATGGAACCATGTGCATTGCGTGAATACAAGGCCTACCTTACAAGAGATTAAATTGAAAGGAGGCATCGATAACATAAAACTCAATGAGAACATTCTTAAACACAACCTTAATATGTAATGAGATAGTCCCTAGGCATGTGTGAGTGGTAGAATCATAACCTCAAATGAGGGTAGAATTATGAGAAATTAAATTATCATTAATAGTAATTTCTTTAAAAGAGAATGAGCTTATAAATTGACATCTGATCCATTATCGATGAGGACTCATTTGATGCAAGTAGTACTAATAATGGCAGTAATGAGAAAAGGAGCACACGGATTGCTTTTAGTAAAAGGTGACAAATCCTCATTAGTGAAAGATATAGCATGTGGTAAATTATGAAGAGACTGTATCAGATGTGAAAAGGCCACCACGGAATTATCACTTTCAATATGAATGACACAAAGGGCATATTCTAGCATGTTACGACAATCTAGTGCATTATGCAACAAGTCACAAAGAGAGATCTTAGCAGGTGTATTTTTAAGTTGTTTAATGATGTCATAGCCCCTTAGATGTGATGTGAGGAATTGTCAGAGTAATGGGTAGAGGAATAAACATGAGTGGAGTTGTAGGTGGATTAGGACAAGTATGACGAGTAGTAACTACATTGATGGATGGATTAGCCCTAGGTGTGACAAAACAAGGAGGATGTTGGGTGCGCACGTGCATGAAATCAGTAGCAGTGGTAACTATTCCTAAGACCTTAGTTGGTGCAAAGGTAGGATAAGAATATTGAGACATAACTTGATAAGGAGATGACATGGTCAAAAGGAAGTGTTGAAATGTGGGGTTCACTAAAATGATTAACTAAAATTAACTAAAATGTAGAATAATAGTAGTTAATCTAATATAGAACAACATGTAAATACAATAAATAAATGTCGTAAATAACTATGGGAAATGACCCAAGAAACTAATCTATTGAAAGTAGAAACCCTAATATGCAAGATAAGTATGGATGTAATGAAATTAATTGTATAATTCAGATTATGAGTAGCAATAGAACACCAAGTAACACAATATTTCAGAATAATGATCTCAATATGCAATTAGAATATCTTTTCCACTTCGAGGGAGAAACCTCCAAACCATAAAATAAGACTCAAATGCTCCAATGATGATGAAATACTACCCAAAATCCCCTATATATACTATTCATATGTTATGGCCATCACCAAGGCCGACCCACTAAGCATGAGAAAGCATAAATGATAAAATAAAATGGTATGATAAAATAAAATGATATGACCATCCACAAGGCCACAAATATTTTTGATAGTTTTGGGCCTTGGCCATTCCACCATAGCTTTGATCTTCTGGGGATCAACTTTGATGCCTTCATGGGATACAATATGACCCAAGTACTCTGACCTCTTGTACACCAAAAGAACATTTGGATGGCTTTACATAGAGAGTATGTTTCTCCAAAACTTCCAACACTTTATTTACATGTTGTAAGTGTTCTTCCCATGTCTTACTGTAAATAAATATGTCATCAAAGAAAACTAATACAAATTTCCTTTAAAATGGCCTAAATACAGTGTTCATCAAGCTTTGAAAGGTTGAGGGAGCATTTGTAAGACCAAAAGGCATTACCAAAAACTCATAATGGCCCTCATGAGTCCTAAAATCCATTTTATGAACATCTTCCTCTTTTATTCTAATTTGATGGTACCCCGAATGAAGATCTAATTTTGTGAAATAAACAGTGCTATGCAATTCATCAAGTAAATCATCAATTACTGGAATAGGAAACTTATCTTTGATGGTGTACTTGTTGAGTTCTCGGTAATCTGGACACATACTCCATGTTTCATCCTTCTTACGTACCATGACCACTGGTGAAGAATATGCACTCTGGCTATGCCTGATGATACCTGCCTTCAATATTTCCTCCACCATTTTCTCAATCTCACTTTTCTGGGAATATGGGTATCTGTATGGTCTGATGTTAGGTGTTTGGGTCCCTGGAATCAACTGAATGACATGATCATGATCCCTAATTGGTGGTATTCCCTTTGGAATTGCATCAAAAACAGATGAGTGAGCATCCACAATCTTTTGAAGATCAAATGGCATTGAAGACTTTGTATTTTGTACTTCTATGGAAAATAACTTTGCTATAAATCCATCTACTCCTTTTCTGAGAACCTTCTGCATCTAATGAGAGCTAATAATTTGTGGAGACTTAGCTACCATCCCATTCAATTGTATTGTCCTTCCATCTGAATGAAATCATATGAACAATTCTTGGAAATTCATCTCTATAGTACCTAAAGTTGTGAGCCATTGGACACCCAAAACAATATCTTCCCCTCCCATGGAAATAGAAAACATAGGTGAGTCTAACATGTAGTCTCCGAGGGAAATCTTGATACTATGGCACTTTCCTGTGCACTTGACTGTCCCACCATCTGCAATCATAACTTGCATTTCTGGAGCTGGGTAAATAAAACAATTGAGGCGGGAAGCTAACTTACTATTTATGAAGTTATGAGTACTCCCAAAGTCAATCAACACCGTCACCTTCTATTTTTTGAGATAGCCAATAACTTGAGTGTTTGAGGAGTACTAATACCTGACAATGCATGGCAAGAAATTGTAGGTTGGTGATCCTCTACTTCATCTTCTACTGGTTCCTCAACCTCTCCTATGATTTCAGTTTCCTCATCATCCTCATTATCTCCGTCAATATAGAACAACTTCTTCTCAACACATTTATGTCTTGGTCCATATTTGTTATCACAATTAAAACATAATCCTTTTTCTCTCTTTTCTTCCATTTTTTGAGGATTCAGTCTAATTGGCCTAGCAAATGAAGGGGAAGAGATACTATGGTCTTTGGTGTTAATGAGAGGTGGCCTCCTACTACAAAGAAAATTTTCCTCTGTTTGGTGTGCCATGATAATAGAATTAGAAAGCTTAAGTGGATTAAACATGATTACCTCATGCTCGATGTGGTCCTTAATACCCCCAAGAAATAGGTCATTCAGATTCTCTTCTGGAATATTCTCCGCCCTTAAGGATAGGTTTTGGAATTGATGCACATAATATTTGACTGATCTTGTTTGTCATGACTTTGCTAATTGACTAAAATAGTTCTCTGAAACTCTGGAACTATAGTGCAATTGCAACTCCTC
The DNA here is from genome assembly GCA_019776745.2 of Taxus chinensis. Classification (NCBI taxonomy): domain Eukaryota; kingdom Viridiplantae; phylum Streptophyta; class Pinopsida; order Cupressales; family Taxaceae; genus Taxus; species Taxus chinensis. Next base: position 615,270,890 of record CM034156.1, read on the forward strand.
GGTAAAAACATGTCCAAGTGACACCTGAGACCATTCTTCTGCCTCTGAGCACAAAACCATCGATGCCAAAATAATTGGTCTAGTTCAAGATATAGGGATGCCAATGTCACCTTTTGTCCTGATAATGTTTGATGTAACTCAAAGAAGTTCTCCATTTGATTTATCCAATTCAGGGGATCCTTACCATCAAATTTTCACATATCCACTTTTGGCATCATGTTTCGTGGTTGCGAATAAGTTGGATTCTGATTAGACTGAAAAAGTGATCCAACATGGTTATTTTGTCCATTATTTTGAACTGAAGATCCTCCTTGGTTGATATGGTGCAGATTTGGGCCATAATGTTTACCCTTAACATGTTGCATGATATCATCCAACCACTGATTGATTTGGTCTATTTCTCCTTTAGAGGTCATCTCAGATTGTACATTTCGCAGCTCATACTCAAGTTGGCTCACCTTATGATCAACTGAGGTAAACCCCAGTGCTGAGGAATATGTATTTAACCCTTTTGACTCCAACTCTTCAATCACTATCCCATCTTTATCTGGGGTTTTACCCGGAGTGGCCGAATTCTTTTTTGCTCTTGTGGAAGGCCCTGCCATGATGCCAAACCTTAGCGTTTAGGGTTTCGATACAAACTCGGGCCGAACAGGAAAAAAACACAGAGAAGATATTAATACTATTTTTTGAGAGATTTCTGAAAATGTAAAGAAATCTGAAAAATTCCACAAATTTCGGTCGAGGGAGCGTTTTTATAAAAAAAAACCCTAAATTTGCAATAACATTTGCAAACGATATCCAAAAGGTCTAAAATTTTCAGAGATTTATACTTGAAATGATTCGCAACTCTGGTAAAAATCACCAGCAATTTCTATGTGGTCCGTAAGATAGAGCGAAAACAAAAAATTAGGGTTTTTGCCCTAATTTTGGCCTGAGATCGCAAGCTCTGATACCACTTGTAATGAAATTACTTGTATAATTCAAATTATGAGCAGCAATAGAACACCAAGTAACACAATATTTCAGAATAATGATCTCAATATGCAATTAGAATAGCTTCGCCACCTCGAGGGGGAAACCTCCAAACCATAATAATAAGAGTCAAATGCTCCAATGATGATGAACTACTACCTGCAATCCCCTATATATATTATTCATATGTTATGGCTATCACCAAGGCCGACCTACTAAGCATGAGAAAGTAAAAATGATAAAATAAAATGATATGGTAAGCCACAAGTCGGCTACTCATATCCTAATACAAGCAATAGGTTAAGGGCGTAGCAATGGAAGTGACTTAGATGTAGCGGTGATGAACTTGTGCATGATTGTGTTGCAGAAGTGATTGGAGAAACAAGAAACGGGACCGACTATGCAGAGGCCCTAAACAAGATGGATCCGAGCTATCTAACTGGACCGAAGCACCTAGAGAGGGACTAAATGGGTGCCCTGGTCTATGGAATAGGTCCGAAACTGAGTTTCACAAGTCCTGTAAGTGATAGGAAAACCTTCATTGTCTGTCGCATCAGGTTCGTTGCAGATGCGCTAGGTGTCGCCAATAATCCAAGATGAATAGAAGAGCTACAAAAAGACCACAAGAAGTATCGAGGGGCCCAAATAGGCATAGGGGTGAATTTTCTTACACCCGTTGCACCAATGTTATTAGTGCACTTTGGTTCAAAATGAAATGTGCCACTCTCCCATTGGTTGTTAAGGATTTCCAATCCCAAAAAATGACTAAATGTTGAAGCTTGTGCCTTAGAGAGCATACTTGTTGGGACAATAACTTGAGTTCCTAGAGGATTTCTTTGATAAAATTTGTTATGATTCCACCTAGAAATGACCTTTTGAATCCAATAGTGGTGGTATCATCTTATGCTATTCAGCATATTAAATCAAGTAATATGAAAAATAGGTTTTTGTTCTAGTTTGAAGGATGTGTCTGCTAAAATTTGGTTATAGATCACACGAAGGATGAACATAGGAAATTGTGAAAATATTATTTCATCAGTCTTGTATATATCTAAATTACCTTTCTGAAAATATCATATTTGACTCCTAACTCCTTCCGGAGCTCCCGGAAATCGAAACTTCCTGAATCTCAAGGGATGTTTTCACACTATGCACTTAGCCTAGGCCTCACAATTAACCCGTAACTTTTGCTGAAACTGCTCCAAAAATTTTGAAACCTTCCAAAACATTCCAAAATTGATTGCATAATGTTCTTAGATCTATGATACACTTCCTTGGTGAGTTTAGGCACTTCTATTCCGCTCCGGGGGCATGTACCATCTTCAAGAATACTAGGGAATAACCTTTCCTAGGAGCTTGCCAAAAAATATGTCTAGATGGATCCTGCTCTGAAAGCACCCATAAATACCCTATGGGAACATGTGACAATGACACCTTGAACTACTTAGTAATGGGGAAGTGGGACTAAATCAGGGATTAGGGTAACCTGGGAAAGTGTCTAGAAAGGCCTACAACCAAAATTTTCGAACACTTGGATTCATTGTCATGCTTGAAAATTGTGAATTTTCCTATTGCACATTTGTATGACAACAAACCCAAATGTAGTTTTGGTGTGTGTGTGTGTGTGTGCATCGTGTGCCCTAGGTTTTCTTGTGCAAGAGTCACACTTTTTGAAGTAGCGAGAAATAACTAGATGTACAAATTGTAGTAGAGTGGTGGATGGAATAGAATAGAATCCCCTCCTATGCTTATGTGATGCAGATGAACCAGCCTTGTCCCTTGAATGATGGATCTAAATGTATACAAATGATCTCCAAATGCCTTTGATGAATGCAACCCTAGGTGCATGATAGTAGTGACTAGTGCTTGGTCCCTTCATTATGGTCTCATTAAATTTATATTTATAGGGTTCTCTTGATCTAATTTCATAATTAACCCCGAAATAGTCTGACCACCCAAAAGATAAGATGTCTAAAATGGCTAGAAGAGTGCCCAAAAAGTGGGGGGAAAGTTCAAAAAGGATTGGGGCGCACCCTGGTGAGACCAGGGAGCCCATGGGCACCCCATTCAGTCAAGCCAAAATAACAATGAAATGATAAAAATTGATTGGTCATGCAGGTGCAAGAGGTCAAGAATGACGAAAGAAAATAAAGCAAGATGGCCAAAAGATGGGGGTTAACTAGTAATTTCTTCACTCAAAAACCTTCTAAATAGTAGTATGAGAGGAGGACTAAATAATGCCTAAATTGCATGATTTTGTGTCTACACCTATGCGTTGGTTTGTCAAAGAGTGTGTGGCTTGGTATTTCTTTAAAATTCTACACTTGGACTAATCTTCGAGAAGGATGTGATCGGGTTTTTAAAATAGTGTATTGTGCACTTCTCTCTCAACAACCTATTTTTTATTTTGAAAACTAAGGCCTCTCCCCTATCATGGTGTGGTTATATGTATTGTTTTCATATCACCGTCTAATTTCTTTTAATATTATTTGGTGCCAAGCCCCGTTCAAATTCCCTTCAAATCAATTCCTTCTTAATGTTTCTTTGTTGAGTCACCTAGGGGCGGTCCCGCTAATTGCTAAAGTTTGGAACATGGCGCCACATCTGTCTTTTTCTACTAGCTAGAATGAGTGGTGGGAAGTGGTGATTCAGTGCACCACCTGATTCCTCTGTCAGTTCGGTAAGCAGGTTTGTTGTGTTCGTAAACGAGCGGACTCGACTCTACATAAGGAATTCAGGAGGATCTATGTTCTCCTCGATTCCAATCCTTTCGACACACCCCTTCAATTACAGGTTTTTGATACTCAACAGAATCTCAAGCATGGAATCTCATTTAGCCAATGAAGTGCAGATCTCGTAGAGGATGTACTAGCTCAAGGTGAGAGACAAAGCGTCTAAGCATGTTTTAAAATCCCTTCAGGCTAATCATACTCCTCAAAATATCAAAGCTATTCAAGTTGCTCAACAGTGGATCATAAATGCATTTGTGGAGCATTACCAGTTAGTTTTCCAAGATCAAGAGGCTACCAATGAGCGAGTTTCCGCTTTGCAGCAATGCATTGAGGTGGTTCCGATCAAGCTTTCTCCTAAGGATCGTGCTCGATGCAATGCTCATCTTTTTTTGGAAGATATTTATATTGCTCTGTTATGCCTTACCGATGATAAATCTATGGGACTGGATGGCTTTCCTTGTAAATTATAGAAAGCCACTTAGTATTTTTTTGGTCTAGACCTGCTTCGGGTTTACAATGAAGCTCTCCAATCCAATTCTCTAGGGCATTTCATCAATCAAGGAAACATTAAGTTCATTCCTAAAGCTAGCGATCTAGAACATATTACTAGTTAGAGGCCTGTCACCTTGTTGAATGTTTCCTACAAAATTCTTACAAAGGTCATGGTTCTTCGCATTGCCAATCTTTTACCCAAGATTGTTCACCCCGAAAAGATGGGATTTTTCAAAGGCCACTACATTTTGGACAATCTTATAGCGGTCTGGGAAGGAATGGAATGGGCTCAGTTATCTTTGCAATGGCCCTTATTTCTCAAAATTGGATTTGAAAAGGATTATGATCGTATCAAATGGCCTTTTATTCTTGATATGCTCGCACCCTTAGTCTTTGGAGAAGTTTTTATCTCGGTTGTATGAACTTTATTCTCCAATGCTTTTGCATGCCTCACTATCTATGGGTATCAACCCTCTTCGATTGGCCTCTTCCGCTCTATCAGACAGGGGTGCCCTCTTGGATTTCATGTACTTTCTTCTCTACAAATTTCTCTTTTTTCTCTCTAAAGGAAACTTCTCTTAATTCTCAATGAATTCTCTTTTCTAACCCTAGCTTTATGCTTATATATGCATCTACAATCTTAGGGCACTTTAGTTATGTAATTACAACCGTTAGATTCACTTTAGAACTAAAGAAAGATCTAATTCCCGTGACTTGATCATAGTAGTCACGTACAGGAAACCGATGTCTATTATCCTTAACCGATGTCAGTTCCTCCTTTCATAACCGATACCGGTCCCTAGGTGATCGACGTTGGTTATTGTGTATTCCAGAAAGTCAATAAAAGTATGTCAGTGAAGCAATTTAAGATCCATAACTCAACACTCGACTGTCATTGCCAAGATCAACGCCTGTTGGGGCCTGAAATCTTGTCAACCTACATGGCTTCGTTGTATTTCATGTGCTTGGAACTCCTTACTTGAGCCTCATGTGAACCATTTTCTTTGGTGCCTTATTTATCAGGGCCTTCCTTTTGGTGAGCATCTTAGTCACATCGGAATTCCCAATCCCAAATGCCCTTTTTTCTCTAGACTTGAATCTTTTAAGCATTTGTTCTAGTCTTGTCCCTAGGTGTAATCCATGTGTACCTAGATTCATAGGTTATTTCAACCCTACCACCCCTGAAATTTTTCAATAGCGTCTAACCTTGTTTGGAGATTTCAATGATTGGCCTAATTATATTGATACTCTGTGGCAATATTTTAGAACTTGTATTCTCTTTCATATTTGGAAAGCTCAAAATTATATGATATTCTCGAATGATCAATCTGTTGTTTTTTTCTCCACTAATGACAAATTGGCTATTTTATCTATTGTGCGTATACAAATTCAAGCTCAAGCAAAAAAAACGTTGCTCTAGAATTTGCTTGTTTACAGGAATTTCTCGCACACCGTGGGGGAGTGCTCCTTACACTATGAGTCGGGTCCCTCCTGACCCTTTTTCCACCACCACATCGTCCATCTCTGCCTCGCTGACCACCTCTACAAGGACCCGCATCGCAAAAGCCACTCTCGAAACCATCGCTTTGCCTCTCCGCGGGGGTCGCCCTTCAGCTTCGTCCTCTTCCAGGTCGGGATGGAGTTCTCAGAGGGGAAAGTCTATGGCACGTTCTCTGCGGTGGGCCTCACCTCTACCTGGAGTTCATACGCTTGTTGGCTCTCCCCCCCTAGTTGGGGAATTATTGTGTCTTTACAGATGTAAATGCCAAATGAGGATGGTTGGCAGGTTGATCCTCCTTCAATCGAGCCATCGAGTGGAGCCTTCATCCCTCCTCCTCCTTCTCCAGAGGCGGCAACTTGTGCTTAGTGCTCTATGGTTTTATGTAATTATCATGCTTTCCCTTATGGCACTTTCTATTTACTTTTTGGGTATTTCATGGTGCCTACGAGGTGTTTCTTGTGGGACGGTGAGTATTTTGGCTACCCCAGCTCTTTTAACTCTATTTTATTTTAATTAATATAAAGGGCAGTTCAAATATTAAAAACATAAAAACACTAACCCAAGAAAGTTATTATATAAATGGGCAAAACTCTTAATGAGCCAAGGATGTGAAGAGAGTCTAGGTACCCACATGATGTGTTAAGGAAGAAGGTAGATAGTAAAAATATGCAACAATTATAAAACAAGATAATGGTGTTTAGAGATTGGACTTGACAGACCTTACCAAACATTTTGAACACAATCAAGCAAATAGTGAATGAAGAGATTGATCACGTAAATAAGGACAATTTGTGGCCTAAAATTCCCTAATATCGGATTAGATTTCTCTTGAAATTTGGTTAATGGCTCGTCTTTAATGGCAGAATCGACCACAAACAAACTGGAAGGCAGTCATCCTGTTCGCGCATAAATAAATCCCAGGTCCTATTTTTCTCCTAAAATAATAACAGGGGAAATTTCCGTTGGCCCAAGCGTAACCTGACGATCTACAATGTCTTCAACCACATCTGTCAGTAAATAGTACTAGTGGTCGCTCCGAGAGGAGCAAGATTACACCGTTGATGTGTCATTAGGAGTTGGAGTGTAATGCAATGTACCAGTTTTATGTTTGTAATGTTGGAAAGTTAATAATGTTGGATAATTATAAAAGTTAGTACACGGAGAAAATACACATGTGTTGTGTTGCAGTCAACTTCAAGGATCTTCATCAAAAGTTATTTTCTATCTATGGATGATTTACAATAAGAGTGCTTTTTAAAGGGGTCTAATACTTTACATTAAGATTTAGTAGCAAGAGGGAGAAGAAAATCAAATGGAACATGTGACTAACTTGTCCTGGTCAGGAGAAGTTCATCAAATGGGGCATGTGACTTTCTTGTCCTGGTCAGGAGAAATTGAAAAAGATCATTGCTCTTTCCATATGCGTCCTGTCAATCTAAGCTTCAATTCTTCTGTCACTACCTGAGAAAAAAAGTGCCATATTTCTTTGTATTATTAATCCATCATGACTGTACCGAAATTTCTTGTGACTATCTCTAGTGCTTCGAGGAATTCCTTGGCAAGTCAATTTTCGACCGCTGCCTCCAACCTCAAGGCTGTAGCTGAAGTTTTTAGCATCATTATCATCTCCCATGAAACGCAGAAAGGCTATATAAACAAGGGCTGTGCCCAATTGAAATGCTTCAAAATGAAGACAAAAGTGTTTCACAAAACAATTGAATACCTGCAAATAAAAGAAATATAATGAACAATGATGAACCATATGCCCAGCACATAGACCAAAGAATAGAGCAAGGAGATTGTGTGTAAGAGAATATAAGGACTCACTGTTAGCATCCAAGTAGCATTCATCAACCTCATGTAGATTTGACTTTATATATCGGTGGTTGAAGGTGGGACCATCATGAAAATCAACTTTATGGTCTTCTCTCAAATGAGCCACCAAAGATGGAATACCACGGAATACCTTACATTCATGCTTCAATTTACTGTAGAGGAAGCTCTAAAGATGCTGCCACCTTTTCAAGAGCCAAGCATCTGATATTACAAAGGTCATACCTACAGGTTGGACACCGATTGTTGACCCTGGATTTACATGCATGACATAATGTATGACCATTTGGGCACTGCAATCAAAATTCATGAGAAATATTGTTAGTGTACATATTTCACAAAGGAAATGTTATTCAATTGACAGCCTTCCATCATTTATCTTCTTACTCAGAAAGAGATCCTCAAAAGGCCTTAATTGATGCAAATGATAACCAAATCCACAAACATACAGGGTCAAAACTGACTTAAACTCTTCACGTTTCTGATGACAATAGAATCACTGAGAAATTCTCCCATAAAAAATAAAGTAGCAGTTTGAATCATTATAAAAACCTTTACCCGTACCACACCCTAACCATCTACTATGCTAATAAGCAATAGTTTCAAATTATTCTTTAGGGTTAATACTTAAGACATTCCATGATAGCACTGATTTCCTGAATCTGAATAAGCTCAGCAACCAAACTAACAGTATTCACAGTAAGAGCTTCACTTTGAAATAAAAATGGCTTTTGTTCCTAGTTCCTTCAATACCTCTCGATAAATTTAGCTTGTGATATATCGATGTAGCTAAACCATATGTCAGAGTCAGCTTACGATAACCCTCATGCTTCATTCATCTTGTTGAAAGTGGATATTAAGCAAGAAAATATGGGTAACTAAATATTTGTCACCTATCCTCTAATTACTTTTTGCATCATATATACCCCTCATGCTTCATTCATTTTTGTTGAAACTGAATATCAAGCAAGAAAATATGGGTTCCTAAAGAATCTTTGCCACTCTGTTTTTTTTTAATTTCAATTACTTTTTGCATCATATCTACCCCTTTTCAGACATTGGACCTAAAATAACTGTAGGTGCAGCAAGAAGCCCCAATTGAGTTCTATAGAAATCATCATGAATTGCAGTTGGAATTTTAAAATATATCTTTTTGCCTCAAGAACGTTAGTGATTTTTACAATTACATTATTTGCAATCCTTTAATAATTTGTTCTTTTATGTTTGACTTAAGATGTTTTTTATTAGAACCACTTCAACTTTTATATTTTGTCAATTGGCTCCTCCAGTCAAGCATGGTAAGGCTCATTTCACATGTCAATAAGAATATTCATAAAATGATAAATTGTTACCAAGGCAGAAGCAGTCCCTTCTCTTATGCAGATCAGGATACCATGTTGATGTTCCACTGAGCAAAGCAAGCTATCAGGTCAGGGAATTCTTTAAGTGAACTTTTTGGGAATATGCTCCACATACCTCAAAGTTCAGACAATCAACAAGCTTTACCCATACATCAAAAAACAATCACTATTATCCTAGCAAAAACCTATTGGAAATAGTCAACTGATAGTTTTGCAACAACGACAAATTTCTGAAGTGGTGATTACTACCAGAAAAAGATTAAAAAGGAACAATTACAGTAAAATTAAAAACTCTAAGAAATCAAGATATTTTTTTACATTTCCTTTCAACAGCCAAGTCAAATGAAAGATTCCACAAAAAACTGGGACACAATCATGCTTTTATCACCAGATAACCCAATCTCATCAAAAGGGCATAAAACAAGAATACCTGGTGCAGAAATAAGAGTCAGAAATAGAGGCATTTTTGCCTTTTCACATCTATATGCAGACGGGAAAAAATCACACACACTTCAATGTGACTGTGCATATAACCTGCAGTCATGTATATGTGCTTATGCTTCTCCAATCTCCACGTGTGGGTGTGTGTGAAGGGGGCAGAGAGGGTAGCTTAGGATTAAGGTTGGCCTTAACACCCCTTCATTTATATGAACAAAGGTTATCCCCTTCTCTTGTCTCTATATAGTTAGTTATAAAACATTTTGTTTGTTTGGAGCTACTTAGGACTGATAGAGGAAATGTGAATGGAACTCCCTTGTGTTTCATCCTTGGGGACAAAGGAACAAGAGCAAGGAAAGTACTTCTCTTACCCACATGAGAGATTCTTACCTACATGAATGTGCATATGAGAGAGAGAGAGAGAGAGAGAGAGATGAAAATGCTGATCAAGATAAGTACAATTGCCACACTCACATAGGTTTTAGGACTAAAGGAAGAATACCTTTAGAGGCTTGAATGGGTAGTCAGGTGGAAAGTGAATAGTAACAAAAAATACACCTCCTGCATATGGACTATCACCAGGACCCATTATTGTTGCTTGCCAATGGAACATATCTTCAGCCACGGCGTCTGTCATGCATACACATTACAGCAAAAATTAGAAGAAAAATAGCAAACATAACATAAAATTATCCTTCACTGACACCAAGTTCATGGTTTACCCTTGAACCAACAAGAATAAACAAATATTTAAGACTCCAACCAAACCATCGAGGCAATTCAATTAAGCTCGGAAATGATCATGTACATTTACTGTTCCAATTAATATTGGGGCGAATGTTTTGTGAATTAAAAAGCTAAAAAATGAAGCCCTCATATCAGTATCATTTCTTAAACAGTCAAGATTCTATACAGTGGGGTTGGGTTCTCATTGGACATGACTACATAATCTTATTTAGCCATCATTTCACAATTCTTACACTAAGTCCCATTGACATTGCAGTCAATATTTTGTGTGCTTGTGATGAAACAAATAAGTATCTTAAAAGTTTTAAACAACTTCATTACATGTACTTTAATGTCAGGGTGTTGAGATGACCAATTGATCTGATGTGCCATATTAAGGCTCTAGTGCAAAAGGGAATGTGTTCAAATACCACTCACAAAAATTCTGCACATTCAAGATGGACGAGATCTATGGCACCACACTCAAGAATGATAGTCCTTTGTCTAAGGCACCACAATCAAGTAGTCACCTCAGATGAGAGGTATGCATGGGGTATGACTATTTGATCAATGTAAATAATGTAAAGTTAATAAAGCTCCCTTCTTCCCACAAGAGACTTCCATCCACCCAGGAAATGAAGGTTAGGTTGGGACCTAAAAAACCCTCCTTTTACCTTCTATAGATCCATCTTTGGTTATTGTTTGGTTGAATTTCGTGTGATAGAATCAATGAAAGTTCAATCATACTCAGGGTGTCTATCTTATAAGTCCCTGAGAGACAGATTTGTTCTTGTGCAAAATAATTTTGTAGATGGAAATTTGTACTGAACAAAATAGGTCAATGGGACTGTATTACAGATTAGCACACTGAGCGAATATCACACTCTGTAAGAGCAATCTGAAAAGGTTATATCCATAACAACCAGTTAAAAATTTAAAAACTAATGTTGAGTAAGCAGAATCAACAACACCATATGCTTATAAAGAAGATAAATAAGACTGTGTGGAAAGAACATAGCTAAGAACAGTAAAATTAACATCAATGAATGTTCTGTTGTGAATGGTCTGTTCTGATGGCGTGATAGGAATTAATGTAGACACCTTCCTTAACTCTGTCACAGTGTGTTTGTTGATGCCAAATGGCTCCAAAGCACTACAACAAAAGTTACACTCAGGTTTATCACTATCATTTGAATGAGATGGTAAAAAATGGGAAATTTTCATAACCTGTGGTTTCTCAATGTTAATCAAATTACTCTGTCACTATCTTTACCAGTAACACTTTATACTTTGACATGAAAAGTGTGAACCCTGTTGCAAGATATGTGAAGTTCACACTGTCAGGCCTTTAATGTTTGTTGGACTGGCGTGATTCCTTAAGTGCAATCCCCAGGTTGCCCGGATCAATTGCAAAGAACCAGTGTATATCCACCTACAGGAGGTCATCAGGGAATGCGGAGACCTAATGTATGTCTCTAGAATACATGCTTTGAACTTGGTACGGGATAATATTAATGACTGTATTTGAGCGCTGAGACTCACCAGGTCAAAATTTAAAAGAATATTTTTTAATGAATACTTATGATTATGTGCAGTCTTTGGGAGTCAGTCCGTGATTCAAATCTATGACATTACTACTGAGTGTATTAGAGCCCTGACCTCACCACCCCAAAATTTAAAATAATAATTTTTTAATGGATACTTGGGATTATGAGCAGACTTTAAGAGTCAGTCTGTGAATCAAATCCGTGCAAGCTATTGTCAAATCCCTAAGATTCAAGGTTGGACACTCAGGATTGTGTGGCATCTTCAGGAGTGAATCAGTGACTCGAATATGTGCCAGCTATGGTAGACTCCCTAACATTTATGGTAGAACCATCAATGACAAATGATCAATTCTTGAATTGAACCAACAAAGAAAAATGGCTGATAAAAGCCCAACTTATTTTTTGGAAGGCATCTGGAGACTGCTGTGAGATCTGTTCAATAAGGTCATCATTCGTTTGCTGAATGAGCCATGGTAAATATTCATTGTATGTGCATGATTAAACCTTATCGATTAACTCCAATCTACTCTCCAGAGGAAACATAAAACTAAAAGTTGCACACCCGACCATGAAGCTTTCCAGCCCAAAACAATAAATCTCAGTAAATTTGGAAAGAGGAATTTTTTCACCTCAATAAGAGAAATTTCAATCCACCCCAAAAGTAGAAATAGCTAAAATTAAAAATCCAAAAACCCTGAAAGGGGTAGTGACCAAGATTAAAACTGAAAGAGGAATGACTTCACCAAACATAGAAATTTCAATTCATCTCAAAAGTAGTATTAATCAAATTTACAAACCCAATCAATTTCAAAAAGAAGAATTACTTCACCCCACACAAATAAATTTCAAACCATGAATTACTTCACCACACACATAAATTTAAACCCACCGGAAAAATAAATACTTTCCAAGATCACCCCTAACCATCACACAAAGTATACTGCAAATGCCAATGCATAGAATTATTGGAGATCAAACACAACTCACGTCCAAGGTAAAGAATAAAGCATCAATTATCTGCATTATCTTAAAGGGTAACAAAACCACTATTAATCACCAATGTCTACATAAAATATTAAAATGTTTAAGAAGATATCTTTGAGCATAGCAAAAGCATGATGCATGTCCAAGTTACAGAATAAAGCATTGCAAATTTGAATCAAATCAAACACCAGTGTGATCGACTGCTGTGTTCATTAGCATTAGTTGAGCCAACAAGCTCGAGCACTACTTCCAGTTTGCAACACCTCCCAGACCTCACTCATGCTGTGAACTTGTGCTTCAACAAGCCCCGGAACATGATGGAGCCCTTCAACTACCTGCTTTATCTCCAACCTATCAACATCACATGCAACATTTTATCAATATTTGAGAGCTATATCATGACAATCTAGTTAATAAAAACATTAAAAGATACGATTTCATGCAATGTGTTTAGCAATTACTTCTTTACGGTTTGTCCTGGTTGAGGAGGAGCTGCAAGCAAATCTCGAATATGCTCATTGTATACTTCTAGCACACTGACAGAGATGTCATATTTGAATTGCCCTTTTGTTTCATTAGATAATCTGAAGAGTTCCTCCAATGTTTTATAGTTAACACCACGATTTTCTTTTGTTCCTTCCATTGTAAATGTATTCCCAGTTCCAGTTTGTCCGTATGCAAAAATGTAAACATTGTAGCCATCCAAAACTGAAACAACGACAGGTGCAGTGTCCGCAAAAACATCCACTACCAGAAAAGCAATAATGACAAATCAATTACTCCATTAAACATTTATAAGCTCATGCACATCTCTCCTCCAATTCTTTGCAAAAAGGTCCGTTAGATATATAGTTTAATCTTAACCCAAATAGTAAATTGCTTCAAAGGAAAAAAAAATATGAGATCAAGTGACATGACATGACATTCACCTTGATTTTCTTGTGGTGTAAAAACTGAATCAAATTTGAAGACCCTTTTGGGAGCCCCATTGGCTCATATGCTGAGCTCACCGTCTTTGGCAGCTTCAAAATATGCTATAGAAACAGCTCCTTCTGCAACCTCTTCAACAATCAATGGGCGACACCTAAAGAAGACTCTAATATTTCCTATACAGAGAAATGAATATATAATTTCAGAATCTGTCCTCTGGATGCAATAGCTTTCATGGGGATAATTAGAAAGACGGAACCATTAAAATACCTTTGAGCTCTAGCAATTTGTTGTACAGTTGTTTGCGTTCCTTACACTCTTCTATAAAATTTTCTTTTAGTTCCATACACTGGACTTTCAGTTCTTCATGCTGATCAACTGCAAAAAGAGAAAATTAGATTAATGGTAATTCATTGTATAAATCATAAATTCATATCGAATCAACTGTTAGGAAGCTAGACACATACAAAAATCAATAATCAGAAAGTTGATTATCAGAATAACAGTTTACAGAGACGGAGATAAATACCAAACACGCAAGAGATAAAACACCAGATTTATGTGGTAAAACCCTAGCAAACCTAAGGAAACATCCATGGTGCAAGATATCAAGTTTTTATTAACTCAAGATGAACATATTACATGTAAAATCGTTGTAAGCTATTTGGCTCTCCACAAAGATAAATACACCTAATTGACAAAGTACCATTAGGATTCCTCCTAAAAATAGAGTGGAAAAATGCCATTAGGATTTTCCTTCCTAAAAATAGAATTTAACAGTTTTACATAAATTTTTCTTTTTAGAAAACAGGGGTTTGACTCCTTAATTTTTGCTTCAGGGACTCCGCCCCCACCTAGACCCCCCCACAACAGTAGTGGGGGGTGTTTTCCCCCACACCCCCCTGTTGGGAAGTGAGCTACAAACTGCACCACAAACAGATCCAACATTTAACTTTGTTGTCACATATCTAACATCAACTGACTACACAAGTAAACATGGTTGATCTCTCTTCAAGTTTTCTTTCAAATATTGGGGTGGTAAAAATAATTTCTCTTTCAATTTTATCTCATTTTGGATTTAATTATTTTTTATATTGACATGTTTCTTATTCGTTACTTCTCTTCCTAGGCATGTCAAGTGGGAAGTGTCCATAGATTGCCATGGCACTTCTGCTAGGAAGAGTCCAAAGATGGTGAAGGTTGGTGTCAACAAATACAACTGCAAATCATACTTTGCAGAGAGGATTCAAAGCAAATTTGCAATTTCTACACTTTAACTGGATCCTACAGACCAATTTGATCTAACAGAAGTTAAAAATCAGCATCGTCGTTATCATAGGCTATAGCTTTGAGAAGAGAATCAAAGAATGCAAGCGATTAAAAACTCACCAAGTGCTTGCACAGAAGAAGTCATTCGACTGATATCAGTGAAGGAAGAGGCATAGGAATTCACCTCTTCTGATACTTTAGCACATTCACTCTTCAATATCTGCCATTATCACCAAAAAAAAAATCCAAATGAAGCTCTCAGATTAAACAGTTGGTAGTTAGAGCAATCCTTCTTCTTGATAAATAGAAAGTATACACTTCGCAGTTCTTACCTTGAATTTTTCACTCAATAGATACACTTGAGAGACCCACAATTTCTTCTCCCTCACGTGCTTGTCTTGGAGGTCCCTTAGCTCATTCACTTGGCCCTCTACTGCATAAGCTGTAAATACATAAATAAATTCTACCAAAATGAATCTCATATCACATTTTGACATAAGAGAGGTAAAGGTAGAAGTGCTAGGTTAATGTCCTTCGTACCTAAGGAGCCCACATGCATACACTTGCGCATCAGTTCATTTCTTAATTTTTCAAGTTGGCGATTGGTGTCTTCCAGGGACATCCATGCCTCATGACATTCTTTCTTCTTTAATTCAAAATCTTTACTAAGCTCTTTGAACTTCCTTTTGTACTCCAGAACAGATTTACAGTTTCTTCCTCTACACTGAATATTCATTGAAACGCATTTTGATTATTCCCTGAACTCTATCCTAAAAATACTAATTTCAGAAGGAATAGCATGAATGATTTCTAAAAATAGCATTCTGATGGCTGTGAGTGTGAAAAACATTTCTGTGAATTTTTTTCTGCTCTAAGATGACAGAAAATAAGAGTTATCTATCTCATCCTTACCTTCTGATTACAGTCTTCTTCGCCTACAATTAGTTCAGGGACTTGATCCGTTTTCCTAGAATCTTCTTCTCTAAATGTATGTGATTGTATATTCATCTTTGCACCTGAAGCTTACCTCTGTCAGTACCATATCAAACTTTTGCAGTCTCAATCCTTAATCTGCAAATTTCATCAGAGCCATGTATAAAATACATTCTGATTGTAATAATTAAAAGATTGATTTTATACCAAAGTGAGGTGTTTTTCTTATGCAGATTGCACTGACAATGGGGCTGCCAATGATTGCCTCAAATCTGATAGTTAAATTTCCTCCATCAATGACATTTGCTGGGGCATCCATCAGGACAAGGGGCGTATTGGCACCAACACGAGCATAAATGTCAAGCTCAGATAGAATCTGCGCCATGATTTCAACTTTTTAAAACATGCACTACAGCTAGGAAACAGTAAAAACATACATGTAACATAAATATAGTTATCTCACCTTTTCTTCCTGTATAAAGACATCAAAAACACGCATCCTTTGGGGGCCATTTGTGAATATTGTCTCTGTAAAGTGAAGATCAACAAAACATTCCTCGGCAGGAAGATCACCAATTACGTATGAGAAGTCCCCAGACCGAGCAGTCTGATTAGATAGATGGGACTTTCTTTTCAAAAATTACCTCCTCTGTTCTGATTACATCTCCACCAAAAAAATACAAATCTTTCTAAAAATCAATTCCCGTTAGTTATTCTCCAGCATTTATGCACATGATTGCATTTTCTGCAACATTTACCAAAACAAGCACTACCCATGGTTATAAACCCAAAACCCCAATTACGCAATTCATATTGTGTGATATTAAAACATTGAGCACACTTGTAGAATCCTCTTCGAGTTTTATTGTTTTCTAAACATGTAAAATTCTTGCACTGGTAATGCCTCCATCAAACATTTCGATCGTCAGGAAGCTTCCAGAGGGATTCATTGATAGGAAATGGGTTCTAATGATATTGAGGAGCCCTAGTTAGACATCTTCTTCTTTGTAATGGATCACATCCATGAACCATTAGTCTTTGAGCTACATGCCAGTTGACCAAAATTGAAAACTCAAAGAAAAATTACATACCTGTGGTCAATGACAATGTCTTTGGACTGGCTAGCATTCACGGGAACATTGTTCTCCACAACCACTTCTTCTCATGGTTTCTTTTCCATCAAAAACAGATTGGGTTTCTTCTCAATTTTAAAACATGGGTTTTGAAATGGCAGAAGCACCTCTCTTCTTGAGAGCCATTGGAATCTCTTCGCAAGTCTAAATTAAACATATGCTGCAATCATGGCATTCCATAAGACAACATCTCTTTGAGGCATTTTGTCAAACAATTTACGTACATTGTTAATGCTTCCAAATTTTGCATACATGTCTACAGGGCACTTGCAACTACATCATCTGACAAAATTCCATTCTCTATTATGCTTTGGCGGATGTCCATACCCTGTTTCCAAGCTCCTCTTTTGGAAAAGGCAGGGAGTGTCCTCGAGATGATGGTGTGACCTGAAACAACAGAAATTGCATGTTCATAAATGGAGAGGAAAACATAACCCAGAAATGGCATGTTCAAATATCCGAAAGATATGTCGGCGAGATATACAACCAGGGTTTTCAGAGAGACCAAAACCTGCAAATACACAGATGGAGACACAAGGTTTGGTGGGAATTGTTGAAGAGGCCTAACCCACAAATTTGCAAGCGGGTGTATGTAGTATTGGAAGGAAGATGGGTAACTGAACCAACCTGTATCAGCTTAACAGGGATTCAGAGGCAGCAAGAAGATATTTTCAGAAAAAAGACAGATGCTAACAAACAAAAAAATGCCTGTAGTCACACATGCATGGATATACACAAAATAACTATACGTATGTAACCTGCGTGGCAGTCTATGGCCGACTAAAAACATGCAAGCAGGAAGGAGGTCGGCGGAGAGCAATGGATGATGAGCTGGTCAAGCTGCTGAGCTGGTCAAGCAGGAGGATCGGATGACAAGTAGCAGGAAGCTACACACCGTCGTCGTTAGAGACCGGAGTGCACTATAGCCACGCCTCCGGCGTAACAGGGTTTGTATATTTGAGATTTGGATGCGGAAAGACTTCACTGGGCATGTCAATTGTCCGATTAAATATCTAGAAGCAATGTGTCAAGCAGTTCGTGTGCCAAGTGTATTCCTGCACAATTTCATGATAAATATGTGTTGGGATTTTACAAAATTGTGTGCATGACAAAAAATAAGACGGTAAAACAAAATAACTATTCCATTACACTTTCATGGATGCCCGTGCCCTACCATTTTGACAGAGGCAAGAATCCTTCTTTGATCCTACTCAAGGTATGCACCTGGCATGTGAACTGTTCGACTTAATGCCTGAAAGATCGTATCTCATATTGTAGCTTAAAGAAGATAGTCTGTGAAGTAAATGCACATTTATATAAGAGCATGGTGAGGATTTTATAAACACTTTGCTTGGAATTTTCAATGGTATTTTCACTTTGGGGAATTTTTTGTAGTTGATTGTCTTCCTCTTATAAGAAAAAATCAAGAAGTAGATTCTGCATGGTGATTGTTGCGTCCCTCTTCTCAACCAAATTTGACTTTTGGGTTCCAAAATATATGTGTTATTATAGTGCCACCATTGATGGATGCGAAAGTAATAATCCAGGTATAATTGAGATCTAATTTGGTTGCAGGAGAAGCTAAATTAGTGACCCAAGTGACTTTCAAAACCAAACATCAATGGTTTATCTTTAAAACATGTTTACAACTTCTAAAGAATTTTCTATTCACATTTTAAAGATTGTAGATAACAAATTCCCTCTTTTAATATTTCTATTTTCTTTCTTCCTCTTTTGGGTGCAAAAATTGACTATAGAAAATCCAAACTCTTTCATTGTTTTGTAAAGACTAAAATTTCCAGTTTGGGGCTGAAGGTAATTAATTAAAAAAGGAAAAGATAATTTGGCCAGTTGTGAAATAAGAGGGTTGTAATACAATACATACTTGGGGAATCAAATACTATTTTCAAATATTTATCAATTCATTATTGATTATTTCTCTAATATAGGAAACTAAGTCCTATAGATAAAGGTCATCAATCCACAATTCACTCCTAGAATCAGGTGGTTGTTTAACCTGTAATATAAACAATAATATATTACAAATATAGTTTGTAATATATTATTCTAACAATATAGCATAACCATAAGTATTATTTTACCACACGGTAATATTAAACTATGTGAAGACTAAATTTTTCTAACATTCCCCCCTTGGTGTGAGCATGGTAGAAAAACAATCACACTTCCTTCGTAGCTTACCGCCCAAGTGTGCTCATGATCTGGATGGTTTTTCAGGACAACCAACAACTTCAACAAGAATGGTTTTTCAAGTGGCTTACCAACAACCACAACAAATGATGGTTTTACAAGACAACCAAAAACCCAAATATCATGATGATATTTTTCCTTGTGCTTTTATTTGTCCACTATGTTTTTCCTTCAGGGAATTATGTAGGAAATATTGCTCACTGTATAGAAATCCGAATAGGAATGATCTTCAAACAAAAATCAACTGAAAACTGGAAACAAAGATACACTGCAAAACAGGTACTCTAAAAATGAAGCTCACCAGAAAATGGAACACTGAAATCATAGTAGAAAGTAAAATACACACCACAAAATGCCACCACAGCTATTATGCGGGCCCTGTCGTTGGTGACTGGTGAGAGGTCGTTGATTGACCTCCTTCCTCTTGTGCCTCCTTCCTCCAATACATGTGTATTTAACTCAGCCAGATTTGGATATGAAGCTCAGTGATTCCCAAATTGTTTATTATTCCCCCACAATGTGAAATCATTTTTTTTTAGACATCGGGTAGAACTGAAAATGCGTCCGTAAGGTTTTTTTTAATTATTTTTCGGACTTTTAACTCTGACTCACAATGAACTTTTGATGAGACTCTTGACGTCGATGATACAATTTTAACGACACATGCTTTTCTTTTGACGACAATGATGATATAAACAAATGACCCTTTTAACATGGACAATGATAATTTTTCACTAATATGTTGACAATTACAAACATTGACAGTTTAAAAAAGTGTACATTTTTTAGTGTGATACAGAATGACTCTAATAATACAATTTGACTAACTATAACAATACTTATTCTTGACAAGAGGTAAACAAAACATTTAATCATTTTTACTATTTTTCAAATAACACTACTTTATGGACTTGACCAATATAACACATAAAAAGAAACTAAGACACATACATCAATGTATTTATTATCACTCCAATGAAAAATGACATTAACAATGAGAAATTATTTGAGAGACCAAACACTATTTTATAGAAAAAGACTATTAACACAGACTACGAAACAAATTATAATACTAGAAATCAAAGTCAACTTAAAATGAAACAAAATTAAGACTCTTTAAATGACTACACACCGTGCACATGTAGGCCGAGGGAATTCTTGAAGGCTGAGGTTAAATTTGACATCCATTTAAACGTTTTCGTAATTTTAGTCGTAAAATACTTGCAAATATTTGAAAGAACCGTCACATGTGACTTGCATATTTGCAATATAATCGTCATTTTTAATTCAAAAAAATTATATTAATTATATTAACATATATAATATATATTAAAAATTTAAATAAATATAAATTAGTAGTGGTAAAATAACTACTATTTTGTATTTTTGAAGGGAAATATTAGAAAATTATCGTCATCCAAAAATTGTTTGACAAGCATAGGTGGTTGTCAAATTTAACCCCTAGTTGAAGTGATATGGCAAGTTCGTCAAACACGTTGCACATATCTCCCATTTTAAGTGTTAAATGTTAATCCAAACAAGTTGGATATGGCAGAATTGGATGCTAGGTGGAGGACAGAACCAGTGACGTTTTTCAAGAGTGCGCGAATTACGATGTTGGTGTGAAGGGACCACCAGTTCACCACACTAATGCTCTAATGGATTTGTAGCATAAGAGATAATTCAGATCCAAGGCCGATATGATAGTTAAATGCTTTGAATCTACCTCTAAAAAATAATTAGAACTCCATTAACCTATTATGATACCAGATGTGAGATCTCGTTCAGTTTATTAAAATTTGGAGCACAAATTATACATCAGAATAATATTAAAACTCAGATATTTAATTGATTCATCCATGATATCTTTTACCTTCACACATACAAATATATAGGAAACTAAGTCTTATAGATAGGGGTCATCAATCCACCATTCTCTCCTAGAATCGGGTGGTTGTTTAACCGGTAATACAAACAATAATATATTACAAATATATAGTTTGTAATATATTAGACTAACAATGTAACATAATGGTAAGTATTATTTTACCACAGGGTAATATCAAACCATGTGAATATTAAATTTTCCTAACAATAATAGTTTCGAATATTTATCGATTCATTATAGATTTTTTTTCGGGAATTTTAAATTACTAGATTCATAAAAACCTTGTTATATTAGATTTCTCTAATCATACAAATGAACATATGACTGCTTCGAACCCATGCACATTTACATGTAGAAAATCTTAAGTCTTCTTGTTTAACATCTTAGGAAAACCAGCCGCATGGATTGATGTACAAATTTTAATTTTTTATGGTCCAAGTATGAGCATTAATAATGTTTTAATCAGCAGATTGAGCTTTGTGTTTTGCCGCACTGCAAAATAAGAGACAATTGGGAAAGAATTAGGAATGGAGGATTTATAGATGGTTTGAGAATATAAGACTTATTTATAAGGATGTTATTATTTATTTAACTATGAGTTGGTTGTAACCGGTTGTAATTATATCAATCATTTTGTAACTACATCATTCATAATAAATAGATGGACACACAATCTCAAATGTGTGCATTATGGTTTCTCTTCATTCCATCTTTGTACATTCTATTCTTTCTTTTTTCTTTCTCTTTCCACATATTTTAACATTGGTATCAGAGCGCGGTAAGTAAGGAGAAAGAGAAGGAGGTTACCATTTTTGCTATTATTACAATCATATTACAGTTCATAAAAAGGTTGATTATATACACAAATGTGAATCACAAAAGGACAGTAAAAGTGGTTGTGAATACCAACTCGGGCACGGGATAGTTATTTTCACAGAGTTTGCAAGGAAATCAACCGAAATCATAAGAAGATTTTTGAGGGACATCATTTAGGGCTTCTTTAAAGGCCACAACATAAATTCACACTGCAAAAATAGTTGTGGAAGGGCACATTTTCAAGCCATAATCAAACTAACAATGTTGCAACCAAACGTGAATACAATCACGATTTTCTAGTATGAAATAACCACAAAACCAGAACAAATACATTTGTTGCAATTTCTAAAGGCTGCAGGTTGACAAGTACAACATTCAGGAATTTCTAGGGCACAAAATTCTGCAGTCGTATAAGAGCATTAAACCAGTCGTAGGATAGAGGAACTAATATTTTATTTATCTTGGTAAATGTGCATTAGTATTATTTTTATTTTATGGAAATTCCAGTAGAAAGATATTCTGGTCTATCTTTTCATACATGGAAAGTGAAAATACAAATGCAACATATGAATAAAAAAATTTGGGATTGTCATGTTCGAGCCAATGATGTGCTCAAGGTAAAACATATCAAACACAACCAATATAACCATGGTTGAAGACCCACCAGATGCAAAAGATAGTGAGGACAGTGATGAATATGCAATATAAAGTTGCTCTAAACTTTGAAGGCAAGAAAGGATATTGGGTAGATGAAGCTTGGTATGGATGGTTTCTCAGATAGTTCGAGAGACTGTGGATCTTGGGAGCTATACCCTCACAAGGGTCATGAGACAACTTGATGGAGCTTGTGGATGGCTCGGTATGGATGGTTGTCCAATAATTCAGGAGATCTGTGATTCGGGATTTCGGGGAGGTGGAATCCAAGAATTCAACTCGAGAGCTACACCTTTATGAAGGTCACGAAGCAGCTTGATGGAGCCCTACCTAGTCATAGTATTGCTTTCAAATTGAAATCTTATGAATATTACATAATTTTGTTTTGTTAGAATGTTTATGTAGAATGAGTCTTAAGAGTGGAAATGAGAATATAAGACTTATTTATAAGAATGTTATTAGTTATGTAACTATGAGTTGGTTATAACCGGTTGTAACTATATCAGCCGTTTTGTAACTACGTCATTCATAATAAATAGATGGACACACAATCTCAAATGTGTGCATTTCGTCTTTGTACATTTTATTCTTTCTCTTTCCACATATTCTAACATATGGTATTTATCTTATTGGTGTTTTGATTCAAAGCTTTATACTGGACATCTTCCCATATTTTGCTATCAGTGATACCATTGCACGTCTTTTAGTGAACTACTAATATATTTTTGTCTTTGTCCATTACTAGTTATACTCTATTATTTTAAAATGGGATAATCATATATCTAGACCATCCATTTGTTTTTTCATAAAAAATAAAAGATAAATTATATTTTTTGCCGAAAGATGTTTTTCAAAGGGGAGTGGCACCTCTTGGCTCTGACAGTCTAACAACCATCAACGACAGAGACAACACATCGTCATCTCCAAATTTGTGTCATTGATATTATTCATGTTCTTTGTATTCCTCGACAACAACATGCAATGATTAAATAGTATGTGAAATAGGTCTAGAAAACAAGAATCAATAAAATATATATTTCGAAAAGTATTATACTATACATAATAAGTGAGGTATTAGTGAAACGTTCATTCCATATGACTAGCTCCAAGAAATGAAATCAACGTAAACATAGAAGGCAAAGTGAGATAATTTATAAAAAATAAAATTGTATTAATGTATTTATCTTATTATTTTATCTTAGAAGGTAAATAATTATATTGAAAAAGTGTTTTCTAAAGGAGAGTGGCACAGTTGTAACAGCCATCAAGGGCAGATACAACAATGTATATCGTTGTCTCCACCTAAAAACTAGCAAAAGCATCCATAGCTGCTTATGAGAGGCCGATAGGCATATGGAAAGATTTATCAAAATTATTACATTGCTAATAATTGTACTTAATATGTACTTTATTAAATCAAACTTTAATTTCAATTTTATTGTAAACAAATAATAGTAGCTAGTATGGATTGATTCATTCATTTGTGACAATGGATGTACGTGTAGAAAAATAATTATTTATTCATAGTAACATCATCCATGAGTGTTTGTGGTAGGCGAATACAAAAATATTTATTGGTGTAAAATAAATAATCCATTAAAAAAAAGAACACACAAGTAACGATATAGATCATGAATGAATTTATGAAAATATGTTAATAATAGCAATACTGTTCTTGACAATTTAGATTCTACAAAGCAAGATTATGTCATATAAGTGTATTCAAAGGTAGGTAATAATAAACAATGATTTTCTTGATTTTACAAAAAAAAAGAATTATGAAGTATTAATGGAGATTAAATATTACTTTTAAATTCATTGGATTTATATGACTCCACATTTTCCATGCACCTGTAGAGGTAGGAGAGTGAGCAAGTTGTCATTGAGAATGGGCCACCATGCACATAACAGGCTATCTAGATGGCCACTTATGTCCACACACAGAAGTCCATGTGCACAGACACATGACTACACATCTAGATGATTGACTCCAAGTGATGGATTCGTTATAGATGGTTGTCCTACCACACACAAATAGTCACCCATAGTAGATGTCTACCTATGTGCTAGACGACCGGCTCGCCTATAGAAGCCCAGTTGTATATGTAGATGGTGGTCTCAATCAACATATTTCTACGTATAAATATCGTACATACTTTTTGTACATATAACGTCCTTTTGTATTGCTTTTGGAAGGTCGAGAGGCACTTTGACTATAAAATTTTAAATTAGATGTAATGAAGAATGAACACTAAATTTCTAATTAATTAAGAATGCTTTGAAATAGAAATTTAAATGTATATATTTCTTTTTTGCAAGTGTTTTCATCATTGATAATTGATTCTTTTTGTTTTTATTGTATGGGCCCTTTTTCCATTTTTCAATAACAAAACGATGGTTCAAATAAAATGATGTTGTTTACCACAAATCAGTGGAAAATTTACCAAAAGATAATAAAATTACTAATCAATGTGATATGTGAAATATATAACATAAGAGCCTTGAAATTGATATTTATCTTTGTATTTTACAAGGAGACATCACCTTAAATTTTATGTCCAGTTGACTATGGTTTAGAAGTTTTTATTTTTTCGTGGAGAAGTCTACCAATAAAACATAATGTATTAGCCATATGGTGTATTTTAAATCTCATTGTCTATTGCCCGAAATAATGTTTTTGAGTAAAGGCCTAGCAACAAATAAAATTAACTTATAAAGGCCTACCAACAAATTACCTAGATAAAACATTTCAAGCTATATTTAATTACATTTAGAGATCTTGTTTAAATGTGTATAAGGAATGATATGAAACTATAATTTATTATAAATAGTTTCTTTGTGCAGAAAATATATAATAATAAAACAAGTTTAATATGTAGTAAATAAGTATAAGATTAAGATTAAGGATACTTAATAATCTGTAGTAATCTAATTTGAGATACTGACATTAAAATAACTACTACTTTGATAGTTATTACATGTTGAAAATGTACAACTTAAACATATTGATATTTTTAATTATAATATAAATGTGATTATTGCAATTTTTATTTTGGTGGATGATATATTTGTATTTTAGGTGCTTTTTATGAATATAAAAATATGGGAACTCAATAAAGTTTTATGTTTACAGTAGATTTCAATCATATTATTCTGTGGCAAGCAAGGAGCGTACTGGTGTGCGCTAATTGAAAAAAACTTTTTGTTTTTCGACTAATATTTAATGGTTAAAATAATTTATTTATTTTAATGTCCACTCAATGTTTAATAAATAAAATAAATATATGATTATGTATTTATACGTGTAAGTTATTTTAAAAGTGTGAAAGATAACAAATGTTAATGGATAAATAATTGTAGTTGGTGCCTGAGAATAGGTAAGTAACAATAATATTATTATATTCCTATCATGCATCTTTTCAAATATATGATGGGCAACCACTATTCTCCCACACTTAGAATACATGTCTACCAGGGCACTTACATCAACAACATTTGATTCAAGCCCAAACCAAATAACATAATTGTGGATCTCCTTGCCATGTTGTAAAGCTAATGCATTAGCACATGCATGAAGAATACTAGCAATGGTGGCATAGTCAGCTTTCAAACCAGATAGTTGCATTTCAGACAAAGGGGGATTAAGCCTTAGGCAAACTAGGCAGTTGCCTAGGGCACCAGCAGTCAAGGGGCGCCTGAATCTAAAAATTTCCTTTTTGTCAGTTAATTTTAGAAATTAACTTTAAAATAATTTTTTTGAAGACTTAATATAGATCAACCCATTTATACATATTATTGTATAGTAACATAAATTTCATGCATACACATAAAAACGTTTTGTAATATTTTTGTAAGTAAAAGAAAATATCACATATTTATAAGCACATGATTTTTTTGGTATTGTTTCTCATTCTCTGATGTAGCTCTAGATTATGTAGGTGTGGTAATTTGTTCTACGAAAAGGTTAATGTATTTTTTATAATGTTGCTAGTGTATCTAGTAGAGGTGAGTATAATTAAAGGAAAAAAGTATTTGATTTTCTATTCTTAATTTTTTGGGGAAAATTTTTATTATTTTGTTAAGGAGGAATCCGTAGGCCTGGTCCAGATATGACTCTTCACAAAACCATGGGAGCTACATAAGCGTTTTTTTTTCTTTGCAAAAAAATGGTGCTTTATTTCAGGATAGAGTTCTTGTCACCTACTTGATATGGCTAAATCAGACTTGTAAGAAACCTTGTATAAAATATTGTATTTTTTGTATTATGAGCATCTCCTACAACTAATTTTTTCCATCCACAGAATATTTTTCATCCTTCCGTGATAATTTAATAATATTTATTTATTATTACTTTATTATGACCATGATGTAAATTTAAAAATACAAAAATATAGACATATTTTATTTATTTACTTTATGGAAAAAATATTAAATAAATTTTTGAGGAGGGCGCCCACTCAAACTATTGCCTAGGGCACTCCCGACCTTTAATTCAACCCTGATTTCAGAAAGAAGCTTCAAGGCAAAATCATAATAGTTGCTCTGGGTGTATCTTCCACTAATAGTACTCCAAGAGATGGAATCTCTATGATGTGAATTGTCAAAGACTTCTTTTGCATCCTGTATACTCCCACATTTAGCATACCATATCTGTTAGAGCATTCCACACCAAAACATCATAAGTAAATCAACTTTTAACCATATAACCATGAATTTCCTTACCATGTCTCAAAGCAGATTCATGAGCACATGTTGGGAGGATAACAAAATCTGGATCCATACCACACATGTTCATGTCCTTAAAAAGTTGTTATGCATTAAAACAATATCCATTCTGTGCATAGCCTAAAATCATATCACTCCACAAAACTACATCCTCCCCATAAAAGCATCCTCCTGATATTCGCCTCTAATAAGAAAGCCATGTATCTCCCTTCCCAATTTGAGGTTTTCCAAGTGAGCACGAGCCTTAAGAACGTTGGCAGTGGAAACAAAGTCAGGTGTCACACCTTACAATTGCATCTCACAAAAATACTTACAGGTCATATCACATTAACCAATTTGGGCATACCTAACAATCAAGGCATTCAGGAAACAACATCTCTCTCAGACATTTTGTCAAACACTAAAATAGCATCGTCTATAACCGAATATTTATCCTCTAATAACACTACACCCATTGACCATAACTACAAAACAAAATTCCTACTCATCAAAATGTTTATCCCACAATAAAAAAAATTTAAAAAACCAACAACCATTAATTCAATGTCAACCTAAGGAATAGGGATTGCATGTGCAGAGGTAACAGAATTCATTATTTTTTAATTATATAGCAGTCATATTAGATTTGGAAACAACGATTGATGAAGCCATCGATCGCCTCCAACAGTTTAGCGGTCTCTTTAGCAACATGAGCATCGAATTGGATAGCAATCTAGTTAAGATAAAAATAGTGACCCACATTCTCTGATACGAACATTTCCACGTCATGACCCGCGCTAATCATTTCTTGGCAGTATTCCATCTCTGTATCACGGATTAGGTCTTTGTTTGCGATGCCCACAAATAAGGGAGGAAAACTGAGCGTGTTGAGAGGGGGAGCTTGAGGTCCCATGGGATTCGTTATCGGATCATCTTTAGTGCTTCCCACAGGCAAAGACAACGCCATGAATCTGTCCACCATCTCCAGCGTCAAAAGCGTCGAGTCAGGCGGAATTTTGGCTTCCGATTTGCTTCGCACGGATTTTCTTCCCACTTTCATCGATAACAATTATAGATATAGTTACGTGGCGGCAAGTAGGTCACGTACTTGGGAAATTGATGGTCTGTGGACCCTCTTTTCTTTACATAGTGTGGAAATTAATAGTGTTTTATTAGGCAGGAGATGTCTCATTGTGGGCACTCAGAAGTGAGGAGACCCAATTTCTGGAATACATTTAGAATTGGTGGATGGGCATTGGGACCAGCAGGAAAGTTATTATGAAAATGGGCATTGGGATCCTTTTCTACAAAACTTAAGACTATGCTGTGCATTTCCTCGGAGAAATAAATTTAATAAGTAATTAGCCACTTCGAGTCTTGCTTGCCATTAATGGTTGACTCGTGGGAGCATTTTAGGGTTTCTTTTTAATAAAAGCATTCAACCCCAAGCTTATAATATTATTAAAACATATTTTAAGAGTTTATTTTGACCTTTTAAGATTTAAACTCCCATTAGGTGAGGGATAATTGGTTAGGATGCAATAATTACCCCCTATGGTAAAGGACCTCCGGATGTTTCTACAGTGATGTTAAATTTGACGGCCTCCCGAACGTTTTTCCAATGTGTTTTATTTTGACAATCGTTTGGACGTTTCCGGCTATTTTAACAGTGACTATTTTTAACGGTTTTGACGGGTGGGTTGGGTTTTGTTATTAGAAGAGCTCTGCATGCTAGCAAAGTTTTGTTATTAGAAGAGTTATGTATGCTAGTAAAGGAATTGTATTGATAGCGTATTTGAGTGTTTAAGAATACAGAACAGAGGCATATTGAGACACGATTTGTATACGAAACATCACCCAAATTTGGTTACGGAAGATCACCCAATTTCTACCTGTTTTACATTCTACTATAAGTTATCTCTATGTACAATTTATTCTTTGTAGTGTAAGTTGATAGCTGATGTTTTGCTCTATCTGATTTGTGTATTGCGTTTTAAGGTAGCTATACTTTCAAGCAAAGGAGGTTCAACTTTAAGTAATGGAAGATGGTATTAGATATTATTAATAAAAATAAAATGGAGGAAATTAAATAATAGAAAACTAAGAAACTTTATTTCACCTGTCGACCCTACAAATTGCTAGAAAGCATGCTTCTGCGGTACTATCTTTACAATCAAGATATATGGGGAAAAACTGAATTATGGTGAATTCGATTGAGATTTATGCGGTTACATTTTCATATATCTTTCGAGGACTTTAATTTTGCACTAATAATGATTGTTGCACTTTAAACAATTGATTGATTGATCATATACATAGCATAGCCTCAAAGGACCTGTCTCTTGCAAATTGCAAGTGTGGCAGCTGACAGTGATTTGCATAAATCACCACATATTCCTTTTCTGTTTAAAACCAATACCAAATAAATAATAACTTTAAAAACTAGCAAATAAAAGATTCAACATACTGCAACAGTAGGATAAATTGGTTCTATAACATGATATCTTCCAAAAATATCTAATTTGGGATATTTTTCCTGCATCCTCTAGGTTTTTGCATTTAATATACATGTTAACAAGAACAGTATGCACAGCAACGTCCAATACAACTTGCATGATAAGTACACGGATTTTGTAAGTGAAAACCTCGATAAATTTTTTAATTACGTTTGTTTTTTACTTTGAATTTAAAAGATTTTTGCTCGAGGAGGGAATATTAAGTGTATTGCTAGAGGCGGAAATATTAAGTGCAAAGTCCAAATTTAGTGGAATTGTACTTATGTTGGTTTTATGTGAATGGGCATTCATTGTCTCTTTAGAGTGTAAGCATATTGTATATCTGATCAAAATATAAGCTAAACATGTAGTAGATGAGTATTTTATAGAAACCATTTTCAACTCTGCACTTGTTCGCTAAAAATCATCTCCATTTCATCTGTGATACTGTTTGTCAGTTTCTTTGTACAAGAATGGTAAATGCTCTTTTAGTATTTGTTAGTTGGTTGTCAGGCAATCAGTTCAAGTGATTATTTTGGTTTCAAAACATTCTATGTGCATGCTAGCTAGAGTTAAGCAGTAGCTTAGCTGATGTTAATTCTGCATAGAGAGTTATTGATGGTATGGTATGCATTAGAGAATGGTCAACACAGATATGTGACTCTTGAGTCTACCTGGTAGCTTTCTTCTCCTTACTTTACTTGTTATTGCTCATCTTGTTGGTGAGCAAGTACACTGGCAATATACTTATCACCTTTCTGATATGAAGCTCACATGGGAATGGGTTGTGTACTCAAGTGAGTATGGAAAGGGAATATGTTTGTAACTATGCTAAAATTGTAGAATGCAATGAGAACAATCAATTTTAAGTCACAATAAGTTTAAACCCAAAAATGTTATAGTACCTTCAATATGAGAATGGTCTCCACTTAAAATGAGTTTGTATTTGTGTATCGACATCATGAATCTGGGTATTGTTACATGTTGGGAAACATGCAAAGCTTTAATTTTATACTGAGCAGATAGTTATCTTATTGATAGGGACCCTAGAAATCAGCCTACCATTCTTGTGTCTTTAACCCAAATCAAGGAGATGCTTATCGCACGATTTAATCCATTCTTGCAAGTCACCCAAGTACGGGGCGAGCAATACAAATACTCAGGACACACCATAAGATTCCCGCAAAACATTACTTCAATATCGAAGACCCTACCCCACCGCCTTGGATATTTGGACATAGTTATCATACAAAGGGAATGATCTAATTTAAAAAATTATGTTTTCTACATCAGTAGATCTCGTGTTTGGGCAGCCTTTCAATATAAAATCCAACACGATCCCTATTACAAAGATGTCTTAATCGATGATGACGCCCTTTCCTCTCTACCATCTGAGTCGTCAAATGTTTCCTCATCTCTTAACACAGCCGCAGTGGAATTGCCCCAAATTTAAAGTGCCCCTACAACTCATGGTAATGATGCTCCCACTCATTTTGATGAAACGTATGAACACTCATCATATTTCGTGCCAACACCTCATCATACAAGAACAGAAGAAGAGGAAATCAAACATTTCCTACTCAAGCATGATGGTAACCCTCCATTTACCATGCCATGGCAATAGCTTGGCCTCTCGCCAATAAAGGAATACAATACGGATGGCCTGTTCTCAATGGCTTTCCCAATTTTATTTCTAACAGGAAAAACAATGTGGCAACAACCCCGCATAAAAGAAGTTACAATGCATGAATACGCACTTCATTTGATGTGTTACCATGATGGGCACTTTGGCTTCCAACCAAGATTTCGTTACTTTCTTCTAAACCTCATAATGCGACATAGAAGCCAGTCCACAGCAACAATTTTTATGAAACAAAACCTCGAATTTGGAATCCCTCCGACAATTAGAGATCTGTGAAGACAACTACTAGAATTCCCTAAAGACAACCTCCCAGATAGCTTAATGCGCTTTGGATCGAGCCTTCGAGGGACACCTTCATTCTGGGAAAAAAGTAGAAGCGGTCTTTCAGATATGGTGGAACAATTAGGGACATCAACCTTATTCTTCACTCTAAGTGTTGTACACACTAAATGGCCAGATCTCCACAATATTATGTCGGGTGAATGCCCAGTAGATCCTCAAGCCTTACATCGTTGGAGAACACTTAACATTGTCTTTAACCCTCATCGAGTATCAGCATACCTACATCACAGATTCACAATATTTCGCACAGAAATATTGCAGAAGGAACTTGGAGCAGTAAACTTTTGGTACAGGTAATCAAATCTACTTATTTCAAATATTTTTCCAAACTACATAGCTAATATTTATATTCCCTCGTCTTGCATGTATGAATGGAAACACAGAGGCTCCGCACATGTCCACGGTTTATTGTGGCTCGAGAATGCACCCAAAGTTGACAATATGTCTGCCTGGAACCCTCACCCACTTGCAACCGCTTGGATTTTATTTGCAGGTCACTCGTAGACAACCCTTGCTTGCTAGATACAACAAAAATTCTATCCTCCTCCCCGAATGCAGACCTTGAAGAGCTGCTTAATCGAGTTTAGTGCCACACTAAATGTTCATAGCAAACATGCCTACATAGAAAGTAATCACAGTTGTAGTGTAAGTATAATGCCCCCTGGGCCGCGTAACCTACTTCTTCCTTGCACATTAAAAGTGATGGGAAAATTAAGTACCTCCCTTCCAAAAACAATGACAGATTGAACATCCACAATCGAACAATGATATACATATGGAGAGCAAATGTCGATTGCCAACCGGTACTTTCCCGCCATGCCGTTCTTAAGTAAATTGCAAAATATGCTTCGAAATCCGAGCAAAGTTCAGAAACATATCACCAAATGTTATCCATATTTTCAAGAGACGCAGACGCAGATTCTCCAGCACATATCGCGATCCATAAAATTCTCACAGAAAACGTTGTTGAACATGACATAAGCGCATAAGAAACATGCCACATGTTGCAAAACTTGCCACTTGTTATGTGCAGTCATCCATTTGTATCATTAAATGTTGGGAAAAAAATTCTGAGACGTGTCGTTGAAAGTGACGCTGATGCAGAACAAACAACCGCTTTCTTGGATGCATATAAATTTCATCCAACAACCATGGAACACCTACCACTTATTCAAGTTGATCAAGATTGGAGCTACAACAAGAACCGTAAAGGTGATAAATGGAAAAAGCAACCGATACACGCAATTGTCCCAGCTCGGGATTCAACATCATATGACCTTTTCTATTGGTCAGAACTCCTTTTATACAAGCCTTTCAAAAATATTGCGTCTGAATTTAGATCAACCCCACATGACATCAACGACACTTGGGACATGTTCAAGCACAACTACAAACCGTGGCATGTTTTACGCGCTACCATACACACAGGACCTGTTACAAATGTTAGTTCTGACTCAGAACCCAAATGCAATATTCAACACGAACCATTGCAAGAATGGTAGGTCTTCGCAAAACTTCACCCAGGAAATAACACAGGTCTAGACAGTTTTGAAATTTTGGGGAAATGATATTTCGATGTACACAATAATTGGAACATACATGACGTTCCACATGATTTACAAATATCTGGTTCATCATTCATTGAAAGAGAGAAGGCAGACACAATTAAAAATTACATGCAGGCCACACCACCATCTTCCACACTTCCTTTGTCTCCAAAACAACAAACAACTCTTGATACCATACTACACCATCCAGCAAACAAAACCCTTCTACCTCCACTAAGATTCATAATTCAAGGAATGGCCGGCATAGGAAAATCATTTCTGATAAATAAAATCCACAATTCATTCACATCACCAACCACATATCCCTCACCTTTACTTGTGCTCGCCCCTACCGGTGTTTCAGCATTCAACATCTCCGCATCCACAATCCACAATCCACGCAGCCCTACGTATTCCAATCAAAGAACTCAAACCCCTTGAAGGTAGTGCATTATCGTCTTTTCAAGAGTCGCTGAAACATATAGAATATGTTCTTATTGATGAAATGAGTTTCATCGGGCCAAATTTGCTAAGAAAAATTGACAGGTAGGCTCCGCGAAGCTTTCCCACACTCAAGAACATCTGAATTTGGGAACAGGTCAGTCCATCCTCCTCGGTGACCTCGGCCAATTACCTCCGATTTTGGACAGTCCTCTTTATGCAAGTAATTCCTACGGAGCAACCATTTGGAAAGGATTTCAATCTTCCATTACATTGCAAACAATATTTCGGCAACAAGGAACAACCAATGCATAGGTTTCATTATGGAATTTACTGCTCCACGTGCAAGATTCAACCCCTCTAATTAAGGATTGGGAATTCTTAATGTCTCGCACAAACACACAACTAACTTAGAAATAACTCAACATTTTTAAGGATGCACCACATTTTTTTGCAAAAAACGATCTGGTGGACTCCCACAACCTACAGATGTTGAAGGCATTGAACGTTCCGATTTGCTCAATCCATTGCTGAAAGTAACAAGCAAACTGGACCAGGAAATCCTGATGATGATCAGTTGGAACACAAATTTTTGTTGTGCAAACAACAAAAAATCATGCTTATTGCAAATCTATGGATTGATGCAGGCCTTGTGAATGGTGCCACAGGAACAATCGCTGACATTGTCTATGACACATCAATGCAAACACCAGTATTACCTTTATTTGTTGTTGTAAAATTTGATAGATACAACGACCCATGTTGGGATCCCTCCAACCCATTACATATTCCCATAGCCCCTATTTCGAGAGGAAATCGAAGACAATTGCAAATTAAAAAGGCATGGGGATTAACTATCCACTAGTCGCAAGGACTTACTTTGCACAGAGCAACCGTCGACATTGGAACCACTGAAAGGAAGGGTCTAACATTCATAACTTTCTCCATAGTTCCCTCGCTTACAAATATCCACATTTCACCTACTTTTTCATTCAAGAGATACTCAAATATAGCGCACATACCAACACTCGAAGCAAGAAGAAAGGAGGAAGTAGGACTGCTATCACTCAACCCATCCTAAATACTACCCTCTGCTTTGATAGCACCTCCACTACTACTATACTCAACACTTCTTGTATCCAAAATGACACTTCCATTCAAGGGGTATCAAATGTAATCATGTTTATTGAAACTAAAATCGCCCACTAAAGGCTAACATTCATAATATAAATACTGCAAATGTATACATGTCTCATTATGTGTACGTATATCTTCATTTATTTGATGTTTTGAAATATGATATGCAACTTTAAATGTATGAATCTATAACATAATTAAATGTACACATACAACATTTCAATGCAATGTTTCAACTAAATTCCTACACTACAACTATCAATCACACACATTATCAACTGTACAATAAATGTTTTTCCAACAAAACACCAACCGAACAACCGATGCACAACTAACACAATAAACCCGAATTAAATACATACAACATCAACTATAAAATTAATTAACTATTGAAAACAGTATCAAATGTATTCATGTACGAATTTATAACAAGTTTGAAATGTATAAACAACCTTAAAATTAAGTGGCCCATTTATATTTCTACACTTACAAAATCAATCAAACCCCTTATCAACATCAATTACAAAAGTAATAACTATACCTCTAAATCAAATAACATATACTGTTCGGCGTACACATTGCATTGAAAACATGCGATTGCTAGTTTTATAAAGTTTTAAAATATGATATGTTTTTCATAATTTTGTTTTTCTCCCGGATTCCACTTCATCTTAAAATGGATTATCAAGAAAGTACTGAAATTTGTCAAAGCCTAATCCAATAAGTCGGGATTACATAATATTTTGTGTTTGGATTGTTTTAATTATTAATAAAATATATAGGAGATTAATCTTTATTTATTTAATTTTTTGAATATAAATGTATATAATTTGTAAATAAATATGTATACATGTGACGATCATGTTTTGAAAATATATATCATCATATTAACCTTTAGTTATTTATCTTTATGAATATATATGTATATAATATGTACTATAATATGTATAGATGTGATGAGCATACTTTAAATATGCAAGCCATACGTGACATTTATTACAATATTTTGTAAGTATTTTATTGCTACAATCATGAAAAACATGTAAACGTCCATCAAATTTAACCCTTAATGGGAGGTCTTCTACAATAGCAAGATCAAGATTAGTACCATAGTTATAATAACTTGTCAGGAAATGCGGGCAAGTAGTGTAGAGTGTGGATTTTCCGCTTTGTAATGTGTCGGGAAAAGAATCTATTAGTAATCCAATCGTTATAAATAAACCAAATTATAATCTTTAAACCGGTCAACTGAATTATAATATTGAAGCTAGAGAATTATATAATTCTAACTTTGGATGAGCTAGAGCATTGAAGGAGGAACCAAGAACACAAAAAAAAATGTCTTTTTCCAATACCTCAAACATGATTTACGTCAATAGGCATTTCCAAATGGGAGTATCAGTGGCTATGTCTAACATGCGTTGCGAAAATGGACGGTTGAGCCGAAGAATTGGATATCGAGGTATTGTGTCAATGGTCATTAACAAAAGATGACATCAAGATTGATGATGAGGGAAGCCCTAACCAATACCTTAATAAATAAATAGAAACTCCTATATTAACTTTTATTTATTTAATTTTATGAATATGTGTGTATGTAATTTGTACTTTAATATGTATAGATGCACGAGGATCATACTTTAAATATGCAAGCCATATGTGACAGTTATCACAATATTTTATAAGTATTTTATTGCTACAATCATGAAAAACATGTAAACGTCCACCAAATTTAACCCGTAATGGGAGGTCTTCTAGAATAGCAAGATCAAGTTTAGTACTCGTGGCATGCATAATATCTTGTCTGAAATGCGGGTAAGTAGTGTAGATTGTGGATTTGTTGCTTTGTAATGCGTTGGACAAAGAATCTATTACTAATCCAAATGTTATAAATAAACCAAATTATAATCTTTAAACCTATCAACCGAATTATAATATTGAAGTTGAAGAGTTATCTATTTCTAACCTTGGATGAGCTAGGGCATTGAAGGAGGAGCCAAGAACACAAAAAATAATCTATTTTTCCAATGCCTCAAACATGATTCACGCCAATAGGCATTTCCAAACGGGAGTATTAGTGGTTATGTCTAACATGCATTGTGAAATGGATGGTCACATTGAGGAAATGGATATTGAGGTTTCGTGTCAATGGTCCTTAATGTACAATGACATCAAGATTGATGATGAGGGAAAACCTAACCACTACCTTAATTGCTAAACAGAAACCTGATCACAAATGTGCTTGGAATATGCCTCCCGGATTCTTAAAATGGATCATCAAGAAAGTACTGAAATTTGTCAAAGCGTAGTCCATTAGGTCAGGACTACGTAATGTTCCACGTTTACGTTGTTTTAATTATCAATAAAATATATAGGATGTCAATCTTTATTTATTTTTATACCTTTTGAATATAAATGTATATAATTTGTGATTAAATATGTATACATGTGACAATCATATTTAAAATATATATAGGATATTAACCTTTATTTATTTAACTTTATGAATATATATGTATATAATATGTACTTTAATATGTATAGATGTAGTTTTTTGTGTCGTTTTAAAATATGATATGTTTTTCATTGTTTTCTTTTTCTCCTAGATTCCACCTCATCTTAAAATGGATTATCAAGAAAGTATTGAGATTTGTCAAAGCGTAGTCCATTAGGTCGGGACTACGTAATGTTCCACGTTTAGATTGTTTTAATTATCAATAAAATATACATGAGATTAATCTTTATTTATAGAACCATTGATCCATGAACGAAGTAAATGCAAAACTCCTTAGTTTGTGGCTTTGCTTTGGATGTATGTGGATGCTTAAGCCAATTTGTGCATGATTAGAGAAATGTTCTTGAAGGAGGGATGATGATGCAAAGAGATTTGAAAGAGATTTTTCAAATAGGAAGGCAATGTCTAACTTGGGTAGGGCTCAAACATCAAAAGGGTTTCTCAATTTAGCTAGGTTTCTAAAAGTAAAAAGTTTGCATGAGATTAGGTGTAATTATACTTTCTGAGGGTTTATTACATAGAGTTTGATTGGTGATATTAGTTGATCTTGATAAATGTGGAATAATGGAGAAGTAGAATTAGTGGTTTGTTAAATAGGATTATGAGCATATAAGTAGAATTAATTGTCTATGGAATGTTATGGGAAGTAGATGTGAAGAACGAGATTTAATTAATCAATCAAAAGATGATTAATAGGATTGGATTAATTCTAAGAATGATTTTAAAGCAATTTGGAAGTGGCGGATTTGGGGTGTCTATAGTTATTTATTAGTAGAAGACATTTTAGTCAAATGTACCAAGTTCAGTATTGCTTTCACAGAGTTGAGATGTATTCTTATGCTCCAAATTGAGGGAGCTCTTTCTTGAATAGTTGTTGGATAAAGTATAACCACTACAGATATCTAAAATACATCTGAAAAAAGCCTAGAGACATCAATATCAAGACCCTTATTATTGGTTTTATGCATACCACATTATTCTCCCCAAATTTCTTAGAATGGTGAAAAATGAGTCAATCTAGTAGCACCCTGTGCAGGCCTCAACAAAATTCTTTCCTCCAGAAAAAACGGGCTCCAAACTCCATGGTCAAATGAGCATCAAATTTTATGTCTGAAATTAATTGTTAACTCATGGACATTACAGTCGAACACCACTAGCCTCATCTACTATTGAAGAACATCTATTGGTCTAATTATGAGTTAGGAAATGTATGGAGTCCTTCCTTCCATTCATTAAGAACAAAAGATCGATAGACCTGTTACAATTATCATGGCTTATTTGTGTTGTAAAGAATATTCAGTAGCATGTTTTTTAAGATTAGTGTTTAAGACCAAATTACTTTGGCAAAATGTATAGTGGTTGTACTCGTACAGATATCATGGCTAGTCTATGTTGCTTAGAATTAAAGCAGGATCATGCTACTTAGATTAGTTTTAAGACCAAACTACTTTAGTGGCTTTTTGTCTCCAAGTAACTAACTCATAGAGGTCTTTTGAGTTCAACTTCATAGTGATTGAATTTTAAAATGTTGTCAGTCTCTCTGCTAGGCCCTTCATCAGGGATCAAAACATTTGAAGTCAATGCCTAAATTATCTTTACTGTTAGTTCAAAAAATAGGTTTTGTTGGGAAGATATAAACAACAGATTCTTAATTTTTAAGGAACACTCTATTTTAGAGAAAACGATGATGATAACGGATAGAATTATATTTATCATTGATTTTAAGAAGTCTTGTTTGGTCTAGTGGCTACATCTACTCCATGTGCCTCAAAGAGACTACTAATTAGGACATTAAATGTAATAATATAAGATGAACCATGAGCATGGGATATTTTTGTTCAAGAGACACCTGTGAATCCTGAACTAGACTTGATTTACATAACGCTTTTATCATTGTGTTATAAAGGTTGGAATAATTCCCATTTGTTTCTTTTCAATAACGAGCGAGTTAATTCTGGAGGGAACCATCACAACCAAGACCATTCATTATTTCCTTCTATATGAATTGGTTGCAAACTTAACTTCGTTTATAGTTGTCAAGCTAGCATGGGAAAGTGGAAGCAATAAGATGATTCTAAGAGGAATAGCCAAAATTTCTTGTTATAAGAAGCTAAGATTATTGTAGAAGTTGATGTTGTAGACAAATTACATCTTTTTAGCAAATTTATACTGAAAATTAGCTAGTTAGAGACGGACAAGCATTACAGGTAGGAATTTTTTTATTTTATTTTAAAATTATTTTTAAATATTGACGAACAAGTAGGAAGCATGTTATACCTGCTCTAATATCTTCCCCATTCTGCCCCCCCTCCCCCGTCCGCCTCCACAAAAATAAAAAATGAAGAAAAAATGTTTAATGGTTCTTTATAAGTTGCAGGGTGCTTGTTTAGGGCAAAAAAAATAGCCATCTAGTTTACTACCTGCCAAAAATGCCTGTAGTGCTCTGCATTTTTTCTTTGGCTGAAATTCGCATTCTGTGAAGATTTTTTATTGGGAATGCAATGTTGTCTCCATTAGTGTCTGTAGCCTACACTCTTCTTTCCCCTGCCATCCTAATCAAGTTCTCTCATAATACAATGTTTTCTTGATTAGTGTCTGTATTCTACATTTTTCTTTCCCCTGCCACCCTAACCAGGTTCTCTCAGAATGTAATTTCTGAATTAGTATCTGCAGCCTACACTCTTCTTCGCCTGCCACCCTAACCGGATTCTCTCAGAATGCAATGTTGTCTCAATTAGTGTCTGTGGCCTACACTCTTATATCGCATGCCAGGCTGCCACCCTAACCAAGTTCTCTCAAGACAGAAATGGAATACATCTTGACTTCAAGTATTCCAATATCTCCTCAATGAAGATTTTTTATTGGGAATGCAATGTTGTCTGCATTAGTGTCTGTAGCCTACACTCCTCTTTCCCCTACCATCCTAACCAGGTTCTCTCATAATACAATGTTTTCTCGATTAGTGTCTGTATTGAATAGTGTCTGTAGTCTACACTTTTCTTTCCCCTACCACCCTAACCAGGTTCTCTCAGAATGCAATTTCTGAATTAGTATCTGCAGCCTGCACTCTCCTTCGTCTGCCACCCTAACCGGATTCTCTCAGAATGCAATGTTGTCTCATTTAGTGTCTGTGGCCTACACTCTTATATCGCCTGTCGGGCTGCCACCCTAACCAGGTTCTCTCAAGACAGAAATGGAACACATCTTGACTTCAAGTATTCCAATATCTCCTCTGGGAAGATTTTTTATTGGGAATGCAATGTTGTCTCCATTAGTGTCTATAGCCTACACTCTTCTTTCCCCTGCCATCCTAACCAGGTTCTCTTATAATACAATGTTTTCTCGATTAGTATCTGTATCGAATAGTGCCTGTAGTCTACACTTTTCTTTCCTATGCCACCCTAACCAGGGTCTCTCAGAATGCAATTTCTCAATTAGTATCTGCAACCTACACTCTTCTTCACCTGCCACCCTAACCGGGTTCTCTTAGAATGCAATGTTGTCTCAATTAGTGTGTGTGGCCTACACTCTTATATCGCCTGCCAGGCTGCCACCCTCACCAGGTTCTCTCAAGACAGAAATGGAATACATCTTGACTTCAAGCATTCCAATATCTCCTCTCAAAATACATAGTATTACAGGTCTTGTCCATATCTCCTCTCCCAATGCACAGTATTGCAGGTTTCATCCATGCTAAATAAATACGCTTTTTTTTCTTGTTTAAGGGTAAAACCTTGGACGAGGTCACTATCCCAGAGTCTGCCTTTATGACTTAAATCCAGGACAACTTGGTGGTAAGCCCCAAGCTCGTACCGCTGCACCCAACCCTAAGGAATGCTGCTTCTTTTGTAATAGTATGCTCTATTAAATTTCATTGTGAATGTAGAACAGCAGCGGCACAGTCAGCAGCGATATTAGAGTATGAAATTGCAGAAGTTCTAGATTTGGCAGGAAATGTGAGTAAAGATCTCAAGGTGAAACGTGTCATTCTAAGGCATCCGCAGCTTGCTATTCAAAGAGATGAAGAGCTTGATACATTGATCAAGAGCACCATTGCTGGTGGAGGTGTCATCCCTCACATTCACAAGTCCCTGAATGACAAATCCAACAACAAGAAATATTAGCTCTCCCTATTGGAGCAGTGACAAACATCTATGATCTCATAATCAAAAGTAAACTGAAAGTGTTTTGCATGTGTAAATAATTGGATATGGTGGTTGGACTGGGTATGGTGATTGGTATGTTTTTAGTTTATTTATGACTGTAAGTATATTGATCCTTGTTTTGTGACATAGCCTAAATATAGTACCCATCAAGTACTACTGAGAACAGCTCTAAAACCCACAAAAACATTTGAATCTCCACAA
The DNA here is from genome assembly GCA_019776745.2 of Taxus chinensis. NCBI lineage: Eukaryota > Viridiplantae > Streptophyta > Pinopsida > Cupressales > Taxaceae > Taxus > Taxus chinensis. The sequence continues at coordinate 615,312,503 of CM034156.1, forward strand.
CAAAATTATACTCCAAAGATATTCGTCTCAATCATGCTCTTCTCAAACCATCCTATTTATCTATGGCCAAAAAGCTTGCTAGGAAACAATTTGTGGGTGAAGACACAAGCTCTTAGCATTTTATTTGGTTTCCACGAGAAAGATTTTGTAAGAGGATGTCATGATTTTTCACAGCAAGTTTGTAATTTATAGTCAAGAAATTTGTGGTTTGGAGCCCATGTACGGGGATTTTGCTTCAAGGATGGATGATCTAAAGGAATTTTCATCAATTTATGCTCTCAGCATTAAGATTGGAGACTTTTTTGCATGCTTTGCATATATTTCTGCTCGAAGTAGAGGGATTCAAGACTTTTGTCATAAATTTCTTTGTTTAAGCTTCACATCCAGGGATTTCAGCGGTTTTTTTTTCACTTTTAGAGCCAAATCAGAAGGATTGTAGTGTTTCTTTAAAATGGAGATGGCAGCAGCACTAGAAAATCAATTTGTTCTTGGCACTAAAACAGGGTCCATTTACTTTTCAAGCATTGCTGCATGCTAAAAACATTTATAAGTTTCCAGGTTTGTTTACAGCTGCCTTGAAGACTTTAAATAAATATATTGCAATTTTCTCTATTATTAAAATCAAAAGTATCCTTGCTTCGGTAGTATTTGCCATTTCATGGCCTGGTTTATGTGGATAGGTTTACGTATTGTGCAATTATTCTAAGTGGTCATATAATAGAAGCAATTATCGTATGAAGTGATATAATAGCAACAAATTCAGCAGTAAAAATGCAACATAAATGTGGACATTCGAGATTAACACTTAGCAGCAACAACCCTTGATTAGGGGAAAAAACCTATGTTCCACCAAGTTTCCGGGACGGGGACGGCAAGGGACAGGGGGACGTGTTTCCGGGACGGATTTTTTTGGAGGCCTTTTTTTAGGGGACGGCAAGGGATGGCTATTAATTTATTAAAAATAAAGGAAAATATAAAAAATATAGAAAATTTCAAATATTTATATGATAACATTGATAAATCATTCATTACACAACAAAAATTCAAATATAGAACCTTAATACATAAAATTGGAGCTGAATTGAGATTTCACATAAGGTTGAAGTATTAATTACAATAATAATTACACTGAAATGCCCAAGGGCTGCAAGTCCCCGTCCCCGAGTTTCCGAAACGTCCCTGGTACGGAGACGGCCCTAAAAGGGCAGGGGACGCGTCCCCGTGGAACATAGGAAAAAACTGATTGTGTTTCCTTCCATGCCCTCCTTTTTCATTTCCTATTTTTGTGCCCTTCCTATTTTCCCAAGTTCTAGTTCTTTCCATTGACATTCCCTTTAGGACCTATTTTGAATGATTTTAACCCTGTTTTCTCATCACCTATTTTAATTTTTTTGTTGCTTCCTTTTCAACCTGAATGTTTTTGCCCAGCCTTTTTTCGCCCCTAATGTTTTTGCCCTGATTTTCAATCCCTTAATTTGTTTTGATTAAACAATGCACCGGTTAGGGACCAGATTGAATTCCTTCGGCTTACTACTAAGGATTGGGGGGTATTCTATTCCACCAAATCCGCCCAGGGCACAATCCCGGCCTCATCCATTTTTATTAGTATCTCTTGGGATTTGTACCTTGGTGGCCTAGGCAGCACCTTTTACACCATCATCATCACTGTTGGACTACAACTCACTTGATTCCCTTACTTTTCTCAATCTGCACATCATCGGAATCTAAAAATCTCTTCATAAACCTTTACACCATTGCATTCCTATGTTCCACAAGGACGCGTCCCCTACGTTTTTCAGCTTGTCCCCGTACCAGGGACGTTTCAGAACCTCGGGGATGGGTAGGAAACGTCCCCTTCCCGTCCCCAAACTCTTCGAAAAATCGGAGAAGTCCCGGGGACGTCAAAAAAGTAACAGCGGACGGCAGGGGACGGCTGGACGTCTCCGGTATGTTTAGGGGACTTCTAGAAGTCCCTCGACCATACCGGGGACGTCTATCCCCTGCCGTCCCCGTCCCCTGCCGTCCCCGCATAAAGCCTTAAAAAAATGTTTTTTTTTAAATTAAATACACACTTTTAATGAAAAGTAAAGCAATGTGGGGGCCCACAAGGACCCCCACTTGCATTTCTAAGTGCCCTAAACCTAAAACAAACATCAAAACAAAAAAAAAAACCTCATTTGACTCATTTCTCATTTTGTGAAGGAGAAGACAAAGAAAGAAAAGAGCATAGAGAAGAATAGAGAGCGGCAGTGAGAAGAAGGCAAGAGAGTAATATTCTACTCCATTAGAGGTATGTTTATCATCCTTTGTTCATTTTACAAATTTGCACAAACTATTTCTTCATTGTTTCATTTTTTTATCATAGTTTCAAGCTTCACAAACTTAGGGAAGTTTTTTTTTTTGTTTTTTTTTTCACTTGCAGTTGCAGGGTTGTTGCATTTCCAATACAAAACAATGAGCAGCAATGAGGGTAGTGAGGGTGAAGAGATTCAATTGGCAATGCAACATAGAGGTAGAACCAGAAATAGGGTTTCTTCAGGGAGTGAGAGTGTTGCACCAACTGTGGGTTCAAATAATCCGTTTGATTGCCCTTCACAACTCCTCAAAATCTATGCAAAGGGGCCATTCAATGCTAAAAAGCCTCTTTCACAATTTGTAACAGCCATTGACAAAGAAAAAAAAAGAATTCAGGGGGGAGTAGAGTGTGGTTATGCCATATTTGCAACAAAGAATTTAGGGGCAGCTACACGCGTGGGTTTATTCACATCTTTTGGGCATAACTGGACAAGGGGTAAAAGGCTGTGAAAGAATATCATTAGCAGATAAGACTGAGGTGACTAGGTTGCACATGGAGGGTGAGATAACGAAAAAAGGGATGCCATTGGAGACTACACAAGTACCTACCCAATGCGTGGATGTTGAAAGTCAATGAGGAGGGGAATATGCAAAGGGAAAGAGAAAGACTTCTACTGTTACGGGTATGTTTAATGTGCAATCAAGGGAAGTAGCTGACTCTTCTATTGCCAAATTCTTCTTTGCCAATGCTATACCATTTCATGTGTCACGTTCCCCTTTCTTCAAACAAATGTTCAAAGATGTAATTGTTGTTGGTTCCTCATATGTCCCTCCTGGAGAACACAAACTACGAACCAGCCTCCTTGATATAGAATATTCTAAGGTGAGTGTGGTGATGGAGGAGATGAGGCAAACTTGGATATGGGTGGGTTGTTCTATCATCATGGATGGGTGGACCAATATTAAACATCGGCCACTCATCAATATCATTGTCACATGTCCTGCTGACCCTTATTTTCTTAGAGCTATTGATTGTACTGGGAAGAGGAAGGATGCAACCTTCCAATTTCAAATTTTGAAGGATGCCATAGAGGAGATTGGGCCCTCTAATGTTGTACAAGTAATGACTGATTCAGCTCGCGTATGTAAGTTAGCTGGCATGATGGTTGAGGGTGCTTACAAGCACATTTTCTGGACTCCATGTTGTGTTCATGCGTTGAACAACGCATTGAAAGACATTGGAAAGATAGATTGGGTCAATGCAGTGGTGGCAGAGGCTAGACACATAGAGATGTTCATTTGCAACCATCACACCTCACTTGCTCTATTCAGGTCTTTTTCAAGGAAGGACTTCCCCAAGCCTGTGGACACTAGATATCCCAGCTATTTCATTTTGTTAGAGAGCATGTTTGAGGTGCAGGAGGCTTTGCAATTAATGATGGTTAATCAGGAGTGGGGTAGATGGCCAAAGGCAAACACTTCCGAAGGAAAAGGTGTTAAACAAAAAATCCCCGACGATGATTGGTGGACCACACTCAGGTAAGCTATTGTTGATTTTATATATGTAAGTTTAGTTTTTAATTTTTAAATATTTTTATCCATGTTTATAACTTGTAAATTAGTTTAGTTTTTAATTCTTGAATCTTAATGTTTTCTAATTTTTTTTGTAAACTGTTTGCAGATATGTTTGCTCCTTCATCTCACCTGTAGTGGGGGTCATAAGATATGCTGATACAGACTCTCCTAGTCTTGGAGAGATTTATAAGACATTTGAGTCTTGACAACATGCTTGGACAGATGAAGCAAGCCATTCATAGCAAGGATCCTACTTTCAGATTTTATGAGGATCATATTAGGCCCATTGTGACACTGCGGTAGAACACAATGAACACCCCACTTCATATGGTAGCCTATGCTCTAAATCCCAAATGGTATGCACCACGACCTAGGAGAGTGCCTCCATCTAATGATGAAGAGGTGAAAGAAGGGCTCATGAAGGCCTTTCGAAATATGTACACTGATGAGGAGTCCACTTTATTACAGACCCAATGGCTATCCTTTGTCAATCTCTGTGGACCAACATTTAGCAAGCCAGAGGCTGAGGACAGATAGAGCTGCATTAGCTCAAGTAGACCCTATTGGATGGTAGTACATGGCATGGCAAGGATGCACCTAGACTTAAGGATTCTTGCCACTCGGCCTCCTTTCACAGGTTGCTAGTTCCTCTGCTACAGAGAGGTATTGGTCCACATATGGCCTCATCCACACAGTTAAGAGGAACCACCTTACCCCTCGACGAGTAGAGAAGTTAGTAGCCGTGCATAGTGCCTTGACATTTCAGGATTGATAAACTCCTGAGTATCATCAAACTCCAACCACACGTTGGAATGTTGATCCCGAAGATGCTTCACAGATTGATGAGGAGGCACAGGTGGGATTGGTTGGGGTTCCAATGGATGAGGCAGCCCTTCATAGTTCCAGTGACTCAGAGTCTAATTTTGATGCCACTTTAGCAGAGTTTGATTAGGGGCAATTATATGTTTTCATTTTCATTTTCTATGTTTCACACATTTTGTTGCCCTTGGGCATTTCATTGTAATTGAAACTTCAATCTTATGTGCAATCTCAATTCAACTCCAATTTTATATATTAAAATTTTATGATGTGTGTGATGAATGCTTTATTAAGTTAGTCAATGTGTTATACTTATCATTAATCATTATTCATATGAATATTTGAAATTTCTTATATTTTTAAGGTCAAATCTTATGTGAAATCTCAATTCAACTCTAATTTTAATTATTAAGGTTCTATAATGTGTGTGATAAATGCTTTAGAAATGTTATCATAAGAATATTTGAAATTTCCTATATTTTTTAAATTTTCCCTTATTTTTTAATAGCCATCCCGTGTCGTCCCCTAAAAAAAGGCCTAAAAAAAATCCGTCTCGGAAACATGTCCCCCCATCCCGAAAACTTGGTGGAACATAGTTGCATTCATATTGTTCTCTTGATTGCATCCCCAATATAATCTGTATGCCTCCCTAAAAAAGCTCATAAAGCAACGAATAGGCATCCTCACAAAATCAATTCAAAACCAAAGCAGTCCACCTCAAATCCGTAATTGTCCATCAAGATCTAACAAACTCCACTCTAGAGACGAGTCATTCCACTCTAAAAAAATAGACACGAATGGTATCATCCAACAAGCATGCTCAAGCACCGAGGGCAAGGTGGTGAAACAAGAGTGGGAAACGAGGGTGGCGATGAGGAACAAGAACGATGCACTAGGATTGAGTGAACCCCATCATGAGTCTAAGATATGTTGGACTAGAGGTTGTCAGCACTAGAAAATACTAATGGACAGAAAGAGACCTAACAACACTCGAAAATACCATTAAAAAGTAAACAATGTGGGACAAAGGTCAATGATGTATTAAAATTCTAAGCAGCACTTTAAAATAACCAATTAATTTTCCACACTCCACACATGCCCTCTTTCCCAAATGATTCCACTTAAAGTAGATGCCCTCTTCTGACGATGACTCTAAGTCCAAAATGATCATTTTGCTCTTTCTAAGAGGATAATCAAAGAATAAACTTCTATGCGAGATACCAACCCAATATTCTTTGATATTCGTAAGTTCAAAGGTGTGGATCATCTTGGATTTGTCAATTTACACTCCTTTTTTTTTGGTACTTAGACACTCAATTATCCCAAAGGGTGCCACTGGCTTCGTATATGAAAATTTGTCAATATAGATGTTACTAATGGGCATTAATGTTAAAAAAACACTTTTCTTCAAGCCAACTAGCGATGCATTCTGCTAGAAGCCGTGATAAATCATTCTTCAGTTATCTAGCCCTGCATTACAGCAGAACAACGGATAATCATTCTTCAGTCAAGTAGCACATCCCAACAAAAGAAATATTGGTAGTTAAATACATTGACAATATTCAAAAGCTCAACCCTGGGGTATATGTCATCTAGGAGGCTCATCTTTTTGACTTATACTTAATATGTTTAAATGGAAACATTAAACATCACGTTGTTCTCCATGTATTGTAGATACGGAAAAAGATATGGTCATTGCCATAGCAAGGGAATCACACAATATACAATCGCAGAGGTCCTATAATTCTTCCTAATGAGATAAGTTATCCTAAGTAACCTAAAATCAAGCTTCAGTCAACTAGAACATCTCAACAAAAGGAGGTTGGTAAATAAATATATTGACAATATTGAAAAGCTCAAACAAAGGGGTATATGACATTAAGGAGACACACTTATTGGGCTTATTCACCATAGGTTTAAATGGAAACATCAAACATCATGTTATTCTCCATGATCTAGAGAGATATGAAGTATGTTATGCTTATTGCCTTAGTAATGGAGCCACATGATATAGAATGGTAGAGGTCCTATACTTCTTCTTATTGAGAGAAGTCCCACCTATGCAACCCAAAATCAGCCCACTCAATTAACACCACGACTCATGGAGAGGGGAAATGGCTTTGCTCTAACCATGAGAAGTGGAGCAAGGGTCGTAAGTACGGAGAGAAGAAACTTTTCTGCATTGAATATGCTTGAGGAGAAGCACAAGAGAAGATGACAAGGATGAATTCAAGGATAAAGTCCCTCTTCTACTAGATGACACACCGTAATATGATATGGAAAACTCAACCATCTCTTGCTATGCCTTAGAATGGATAATAGAAATATTAAATTGTACAAGATAGTTGTGTTAATCAATAGTAAGAGCACTCATTATTTAATCTACTATGCCCCACTGAAACGTTTACCTACTTTATCTAACCACCATTAGAATTTAAGGTGACGACGGGAAATTATTTGTTGACTAATGATATTGTTTGTTATTCTTATTGGTAGAGATGTTGTGGTCTTATGGCTTCAATTCTTGCAAACATTGGGAACTATGGAAATCAATTTCGAGGAGTTTTTCATGTGATTCCACGATGATAAATATAAGCTCAAGGGACTTCGTGGGTACCCATTTCAAGCTATAAGCTCTCGTAGAATGGAAAGGATAATGGAAAGGATATTAATGAACAGCGTCATTTATGGTCACACAATTATTAACCATGGAAGCACAACCTCAATTAACATCATCTGAAGATTAGAAGTATTTATTAACAAACATTACATGGGTTTTCAAGATATTCCCAAGCGTATTCCTCTTATTAGGGGGCATAGTCATGAAACTGGGTGGAATCAAAGAAGTCAATATATGGACCAGTATATGTAGTGCAAAGTTGACTTCGGTGGCTAATTTTCAATAAGCATCCATTCACGAAGCTTCTTACTTGTTGGAAAAATGACACTATAATGAAAGCGTGACAATGAACACTCTTAATTAACTAACTAATGCTATGTGGGTGTAATTGTTTTCTAACCTCATCTTTATTCAGTTATTGATCCAAATCCTAAGAGGTCTGCGGGACAAACACACAAAATGAAAATATGTATGTGTGTGCAAAATCAATATAAATGCATTACTCGGATAAGAGCATTTATATGGCAACATGGAGGAAAAATATCGAACTAATTATACCAAAAGGCATTCTACAATGGCAAAAAGGTGTGGGATGTAATCAAGTGAGCTTATTCTCTCATATTTTCAAACTTAAATTTGACAACCATTTTACCATCACAAGGCAATTTCATCCTTGAAATTGACATCCATTTCACTCACAAGTTTTTTTTTTTTTGCTATTAAAATTCAAACGAAAAATAATATCTTAGTCATTTGGTATACTTTGGGGGCTGTTTTTCTCTTCTTGAATAGATTTTTTTTGAAACCGACACAATGGTGTAACTAGATTGATGTTATTTGTCACTAGTCAATGGATAATTGACAAAGAATGTAATAGAGTTATTAATCAATGTGGTGTGTGAAAAATCCAAGATAAGAAGCTTCAAATTGATATCTCTCGAGTCTCAACGTATTTCATATAAATGTATTTAAAATATTTGAACTGATAAATAAAAGTATTTTAAATTTAAACTATGCATTTTATACATGGCATGCTCTTGAGAAAGACGTATGGATGTCTATCTTCCTAGGCTATGGCTATGCTCTGAGACTTCTTACCATTTAGCTGATAGCTAACACTGCAGAAATGTATACATACATTACAAAGCTGTAAATCCTTAAACCGAATATAAAGGCTGAAACAATAGAGCTTCCAGGTATGACTCTTTGCCTTTCGTCGATTGAGTTGAACAACGTCAAAAATTTAATGATTGAAAAATTCATCATGGGGCAATGCTTCTTGGCCCCCAAGGGGATGTCCTTCTTTTCTTTTGTAGTTGATTAGATACTTTGTAATCTATGAAAGAAACTCACCTACAATTCAACAAATGCGATTCAAATCTCATTTCAAATTTTGTAATTGTTTAGAAAATCGATCTTAGCATAAATGTTATGCCTTCCCTTCGCCATTCATAAGTCCTAGAGCACCTATATTAATCAATGGAACACATGGCTCACGAGTGTTTCTTTAGCATATTGTGATCTCTATTGTTTACCATCCCAACAATATCCATATATCCAGTCATTTAGAAGCCTTTGGTCTTTTGTGCGTGTCCCAACATATCTTACCTCCATTTGCTCCATAAAACCTCGTTAAGTTAGATAAGTGGCAGGTAATGTCCAAGAACCACAGCTGGGAGAGAATCAGATATATATCCAAGGACCAAAAGGTTAATAGAAGATATGTGTGAGTGTGAGTGTGTGTGTGTGTGTGTGTGTGTGTGTGTGTGTGTTGGGGTGGGGGGTGCGGCGGAACTGTAGAAGTATAAACAATATATAGTAGGATGGGCACATAAGGACTGAAGGAACAATAGGTTATTAAACCCAAGGAACAAAGGAACGTAGAGGCCATCTTATTATATCTATACCCCCACTGGATCAACCCCATACCTGAAGGAGCGGTGGGTTGATCCAGCTGGGTTAGTAACCCAAGGAATGAAGGTAATTATAGTTATAGTTAGAAACACTCGACCCAGGCAGCACAAAGAGAATTAAATTGATTTTGCAAACAATTAGTTTCCATGTTGTCCTTTATAAGTTGCAGTCCTCTCTGGTTAGTGATTGGGATCCCGCTAATGGACATAACATTCATGTCTAGCAATCACCTTCCACAACAGTGTCAACTTCAGATTGTTGCCATTTAATTAACTCAGATACTTGCAAGTGGTAACATTTAATTGCATCACCCACAAAGACCAATGCAGTTCCCATCTTCAACTGAAAGCACAGATATTGTTGAATGCTTGAACGGGCCTGCAATGAAACTATAGCCACCAATAATACTCAAATAATCTCAAATTAAGGGGAGAGATGAGGATTTATCATATAAACTTTTAAGGGGAGAACTCTACGACTTGTCAATCAAACATTCATACGGAATTCCCAGCTCGTATAAAAACAATATAGCATCTACAGAACCTGCAAGCACTTGATGACAGAATGTCAAAGGCTTGAATGGCTCTTCAATACAACTGTCATCCAGTAACAGTATGAGAGCATCCAATTAAGCCTAAAAGGCAGAGTAAATCACCATTAGAAATGGGGACAAAGGCTTTACGAGTAAGTACCAGCCTTCAAATGAAGTGTGCTATAATATAGAAAGGACATTTTTACAAGAAAAAAGCATGATAAGTCGGCAACACAAAGTAACAGAAAGATATGGGATGGTAGTACTGTAATTTCGCAATGCTATAAATGCTGTGCACAATTAGCTGGGTGGCTGATTCAATGATTTTGAGAAGAAATAAAATATCTGCAAAAATACTAACCGATGCAAAATCAAGTAGATGCCAAATGAAAGACCAAATGAATGTTAAACACAAAATGAATATCAAGCAAAAAAACTAGCTACCTGAATCATTGTATTACAAACAGCGGCATCTTCCAATTTCTTCACAAGCAGAGCTATTTAAATCATCCACAAGGCAGGGGAGACAATTAAACAAACTAGGGCGATGTTGGAATGGATGGGCAAAACCAATAAAAAGAATACACATAACAAATTAACTGCCATTACACAAGGGAATACAAAGAAAGAAATGTACTTACCAAATTTTATATAAAAAAACGAAAATAAAAAATGAAAAATACAATTGGACTAGCAGGAACCCGTTGCCTAGCCATAGGCTACTACATCACCCTTAAAACTTAAATCTTGGGTTATTCAGAAGAAAACCGGTAAGTATAAATTTTAGGTCAATGCTTCTGGATAAAACCGTGTTCCGAAATTTTAAAATTGAAAAACAGATGGAGTGAAATGAAATTTCAAGTTCCATCTGAGATATGAGTTCAAATGTTGCCAATTGATTATTATTTAATCCATTTGGCTATCTACCAAAGAATTTAAAGAAGAGTAAAATGATTCAAGCAGAAACCTGTTTCGATGAAAAATATAAACTCACAAAGGGGACTATAACTTTATCACTCCATCATTCAAATAAAATTCACAGCTCATGTAAAAACAATATAGCATCTACAGAACCTGAAAGCACTTGATGGCAACTTTCATTACCTGATCTGGTGTGTACAAATTTTTGGCATAGATAAATAGAAAAATATGGGCCCCTAAGCTTTTTCCAAGAACTCTTATCTAGTTGATTCAACCCAAGATAATGTTAAGAAGAGCTATACATATATAATCACAAAACGAAAAAAGTTAAAACCACAAAAGATTCTATGACTCTGGGTTGGAGGGAGAATTTGAAAGATTGATCTCAGACTTTGAAAGATTGATCTCTAGAGACACTTACTGGATCTCTAGACATTTGAAAGATTGATCTCTAGAGACACTTGCTGTTGCTGATTAACCATGCGATGAAAAAACAAAATCCATTCCTCTAGTTTAGGACTCTTTTGCTACTTCCCATTGGCAAATCCTGACAAAAACCTTCGAGGAGCAACTGACCTACTGATCCTAACAATATAGAGGACGCATATCACAATAGATAAAACCAATCAAATCAAATAGTGATTATGTCCAATAAAAGCTTGTTCAAAACATTGTTTTCCAAATGGACACGACTGCTAAGTTCTTTCTCGAAAATTAGAAAGGTGCATTTGTTCATTCATTGATGCTGCAGGGTCCTTAGTAAATTTGGGATGGAATCTCTGTGGAGAACTACTAATTCACTTCTGACAGAAAAAATTAAACCTGAGATAATGTTTGTAAGAGGGTAAAAAGGGTTGCAACTTACCTTTTTACATTCAAATGAAACTATACAGTTCGTACCTTTTGATAATGAGAATGCCCATAGATTTGACCTGAATAGGTTCTGAAGCATTTAAGGACCAGTTCAACCCCTCAACAGAGATAAATCTGGAATAATAATGCTAACCAGACTAGCAATTGCACTAAAAGTGTGCAATGGGAACGCCTATAGGAAGACATCACAAGGGGTGTACATTCAGTGAGAGAGGAGGTTAGACTTGTCAATACATTAGCAAGAAATAATATATTTAATGATATTTCAAGTTTCATTCCTTAGGCATTAAGCCACGTGTTTCATTTTCTTTCGTTTCATCAACAAATATCAAAGTAGCATCAATGCACATTGTTCAAAATTTGACAATAATAACCTGAAAAACAATCATGGTATTGTTTCCTATTCTACGATGTCTTGTTCATGTTAGAGAAGAAGAGAATACCATGCAATATAAATGTATATATAATAAACATGCACATCGGAATCGTTCCACTCATATATCTTTTACAAAAATATAAACTCCACATTGTCTTTGTATTGATTCTTAATAGCTTTTTTCATGCCACATTCACAAGCTCAATCAAAATTGAAAGAAATTGACTTGTAAAATTTAGAGTTTTAATGATGTGATTGTTTGTGTACGTCTTTGGTTCACATTTGCGACTGAGTAGATATATATTAGTTCAAAAACATCAATATCACTATGATCTAACAAGGGAATTGGAGAACACCAACACATGAAAGTGAACTGTTATGATTGCATTCAATAAACATGTCTAGTTGTCTACAAAGATCCTTACATTTCAATTCTTCTAATCTATTAAGAAAATTTAAAGCATGCAGCTATAAGAATGCATGGATGGAAAACCATTTCCATGTAAGTGGACAACCATGGATACTAAAATATATATAAATTGCATCTTTGCACTTAATTAATGTGATAGATGCTCTTGGGTATAAGAAATCTATTCGGATATTTCTTGAAGATATATAGCAAACCATATAATAAAAGTCTTGAAATGTTTGAGATAAATTTCCATTTCCCATGCTAATTCATTAATTAATAGTTTACAAATGCTATTTTCATATTTTGATTGCAATTGAAGAACATTTTTTATCTCATCAGCAAATAGCACAAGAATGTAGCAGCATAAAATATTTCACCCACCTTTTTCGAGAAATACTTTCTAGCTCGACACAAACTCAATCTTGTACCAATGGATTTACAAGGGATCATAATAATAATTTACATCACCTTAGTTGAGGTCAAGTTTTTTTTTATGTTTTAGAAATTGTCAATGAGTCTAGACGGACTCAATACATCATGAATTTTTTGATGACCAACTTTGTTCATTCAACAAATTCTAGACTAAATACCTCCTGAGTTTTTTGACGACCAACTTTGTTCGTACAACAAAAAGATTGCATAGTTTGTATGACAATGAAAAAAATTTTGTAAACACTGATATTCAGAAGATACTGTAAAATAATATTTCCAATAAATTTTTGTGGTTGTCTGATCATACCAAAAACACTAAACACATGATAAAACCAACCCAAAAAGGGCCACGGGCCTGCATGAAATTTTAACACAAACATAAATGTAAAACAAAGGATAGCACTAAATCGTCTTTGCTCTAGGACAGAATTCGTCTCATTCATTAAATGTAGAATTACACACATCTGTCTTCATTCTCATCATATGCTTCTCATTTTTCTGGACAGAGTTAAACTGTTCTCTCCCTGAAAACTTCTCTCTGCAACAACATCATTCTACTGGCTTGCTCTTCTTCTTCAACAATAATTTTTCTTTGTTCACCTTTTATTAATGCTCATGCGACCTCCTTAACCGGGCTTAGAACATGCTGCATGCGTCTTCCAGGACTTAAATAGCACTTTCTAGAATCTTCTTTCTCTGTGGTTTGATACTCTGCCTCTTCCATTATAGATTCCTCTTTCTCAAACACTGACCTTGTTGTTTCTTTGGATCCTTCTGATTTAGATGTATAGGCTTACTCCTTGGACTCTATTTAATGATAATCCTCCTCTCTTTTCAATTGTCGTCCTTACATATTCTCATTCTTCTTCTCTTCAACCTTTTACTGCTAGTGATAGGCCTTACCAAGGTAACACACTTGACCTAGACTCCTCCTTGGCCTCTATTTAATGATAATCCTCCTCTCTTTGCAAATGTCTTCCTCGACATATTCTCGCTCTTCTTCACTTCGGCCTTTTACTTCTAATGATAGGCCTCATCAAGGTAACACACTTGAACAAGGCTAACTCATCTTGAAGGGAAAAAGTTACACCTTAATGCACCTCATCTCTATTACATTGATGGTTCCAAAACTCGCCATGAGATCAAAGGCTATTTACTTAAACAATTTGAACCATTGATGTGAGGTGTATAAATTGACCTACTTGGTTGGAAATCGTAGACATTAATATAATTTCACTTCATTTCCAGTGGCAGTTCCCCTGAAGTTGGCTGATATTTGCAGTCAATAGCAGCTATGTTTATGGGATTCCCTTGGTTCAGTATTCTTCTGTAAACATCTATGGCAGAACTGGAACAGATAAACTTTATAATACCCTTTGTGGATATTGGTTATAAAGTATAAACTTATAATATTGTATAGTTGTCTCCCAAATGTCCTGGTTTGGAATGGTAGACTGGGTTATACATATCTTTTTCAACTACCAAAATGATTCCTGTGTATTGCAAGATATCGGTGGCAATGTTGTCGTCTGAAATTTTTCTGGTGCTGTCTTAGCTTAGACATTTGATTCCGCAATTTTTTGGGCTAAAAGGACACTGTTCTGTGAACAAACTCTCTCCCTTTTCCATTATTTTGTAGGGATTAAGTACGTGAATATTTATACACTTTCAATAGTAAGACCGGCAATGAGGCTTGAATGTTTTTAGTAAGTTAGTGTTATCAATTTCCGAAGCAATCCACGTGATAACAAACAAAATTGAAGAAATCAATTTGTTATGATGAGCGGGCCAATTTATGCTGATAAATATAATCCGAAATGCACCGCAAAACATGACATGGATTCATACATGCATAGAAAGTGAAATCGGCAATAAGAATTAAAGTCAGAATTGTATTTATCTGAAAGTTTTGTATATTTTATGCATATAATATCTGCCTTCTTAATCCTGTAGTGCCGTGCAGGGTGGAAGCTTGACAGGCATAGATATATTGAGGGCATTTCTAGTCCTGACATTGTACTTCAGGACAGCAAATTCACTTTGTTCCAATGGAAAATGTAAGATTGGTGACTCTTGTCTGCAATATCAATAGCATAATTCTTCTTATAGAACCAATAAAAAATTCAAAATCAGTTACCCTGCTAGACAAAAAGACAGTGTATTTAGGAGTTGTCAAAAAAAATTGCTCTGCTTCTCAGGTTCATGATCTCTACATGGTGAATGGAAACTGTGCTGCTAGGCTACAATGTGAAACATGTGTTGCAGTTGGGAATATGCTTCCCAGATGCACCCGGATGCAGCCTATAAACCCAACATCTAAGGTACTTTGGTTGACATTCTTGTCGAAATTAATTGCATGTAATTTAGAACATTATAAAAGAAGCATGAAAGGTAACAGAAAAGATGTAAGAACTTACTGCATGACAAAAAATTCCTAACTCTATGGAAGTATGCCCCAGCTAAAGACAAACATACAATTTGGGACATGGCGATGAAAAACTGGAATCTATTTGATGTTTTTTGGAAGTAGAGGATTTCATGTGGAAAACACTTGAAGTTTGTTTGAACTATATCACAAGAAACTATGTTCTACAAACTAATAGCATTTCATGAACTTTGAAATCATTGGACTTGTAAATGCAAAATTAAAAGCATGACAGAAGTTGGATTAAAGTATAACTATAATCCATTTGAATAGATTAGTAAGCTTTGTTGATTGTGATACTAATTAAAATCCATTTGTATAGATTAGGAAGCTTCACTGATTTTGATATCCACTCGCTGAAATTAGTGATGTTTTAAAGCATTTGAAATCCCTTTCAGCTTTGTATGACAATCATCGGTGGCAAAATTCTTAAATTGGAGATTTTTCAATAATTTCACTTCCTTTGCGGGTTGGGGGACTCCCTTTTAACAAGTACTCGTGGCTAACTACTCACAATTCTTTTGCTATCCTTGGAGAATAATCTTAGGTGGTAGCCAATGGTTATCACCCTCAGACCAACATTCCAGTTCCAGGATGTGGAAGCAGGCAGAATACACAAGAACTGTTTAACAGAATGCCTCAAAGAAATGTGATCTCATGGGCTGCTATGATGGCAGGATATGCACGCAATGGATATGTTGAAAAGGAATCGGAAACTTTTAAGCAATTGTACTTGGAAGGTGTAGACCATGGTCTGCAACATCTGTAAGCATAATCCCAGCCTGTGCCAAAATGGGAGCTTTAGAACAGGGTATAATGTGCATTGTTATTCAATCTACTTCTACCACAAATACTCTCGGCCTGTGACAAAATAAAATCTTTGGAACAGAGAATGGACATCCACTGTAGCATAATAGAAAGTGGTTTTTTGTTAGATATTGTAGTTATCAGTTCCAGGATGCGGAAGCATACAGTAAGCACGAGAACTTGGATGGTATAAAGTATAAACCAGTGTGCAACATTTGCAAACATACTACCAGAATATAAATCATGGTTGGTCAATTTATAAGTAAATATTATGAGGCGCACATAGGAAAAACAACATATCTTTCTAATCCAGACATCAGTGGCCATTTATCATGATGCATGATTTGCCATTTTGACTCTATGCACAGTGTGGTCAATTTATAAATAAATAAATATTATCAGGTGCACATAGGAAAACAACATATCTTTCTAATCCAGACATCAGTGGCCATTTATCATGATGCATATGATTTGTCATTTTGACTCTATGTACACAACAATTTATCAAAAATAAATAAGGTAATATAATCAATGAGTGCCGAAAAGCACAAGTTTTGTTTACAGAGAACAATTTGCTTATTCCTTGGCCAATGCCAGAAAAAAGAAAACGGAATACCTCTACTCATGCGAGATGTTGATGTCGCATCCTAAGCCGATCCGGTTTATTAGAAAAGGATAATGAAGGCTATCAGGGTTAGAAAATTGCAAATAGGGCGTCAAGATTGCAATTGGTCTTGAGAAGGCGAATTAGCGGTGGCTTCGATGGCGGCACGGTTTTTCTCAATGGCGGCGGCGACCTCTTTTGGCATGTATTTCTCATCGTGCTTGGCCAGCACTTCTATCGCAGAAAAATAGCATCCATTCGCCCTCGCTTTTTCCGTAACAGCTCGGCCCGCGGAAAAGGGAGTTACAGTGGCAGTCTCGGAAGACCAGGGCCGAATGAAACCCTCGGCGACGATGGAGTGGCCCTCCCTGAAGAGATCGGGCAGGGTGCCCTTATGGCGCACCACAATGTCGGTGACGAGATCCGTCACCACGAATTCCGTCTCGGTGGAGGACGCCGGCTGCACCACGCTGCCTTCCACAACCAGGCCGCCCAGCCGGAACCTGTTCTTGGAGGGATCTTTGGCGAACTTGTCCATGGCGTCCGTTGGAGTTACGTAGAAGACCAAATACTCCTGGAAGCTGCCCAGCACAACGATTATGAAGCCCGCTACGGCACTGAAGGAGAGTCCGTAAGTCCACAGCCTTCTGTTCTGGTTTCGCCTCGCTCGGGCGCCGATGTCCATCTTAGGGTTTCCCCTTCCCCCTCGCGCCGCCACCGTCGCCATGTATCTCGCTCCGCCCCATTCTTGACGCCTCACCGACGAAGGCGCAGGGTTTATGAGGCGCTCAACTGAGAATTGAGAATTAGAGGATGAAAATTGCTTGGCGGGGAGAGATATTGAGCTGTAGAGGCGTCTGAAATAACTGGAACAGCGGAGGGTACTCATTTCCTGCGAATGGGTTAAGAGCGTCGGAGAAATATCTCGTATAAGAGCAGAAATACCGTCGTGAAAGTGAAATGCACTGTAATGAGGAACGAAACAGGCAAAGTGCCGCATCAGTGATCACAATAAACCTGGAAATTGACGGCGTTTACCATATTCTGGATATTGACGGTCTCCGGTCTACTGTAAACTTCTGTATAAAAATAGCAGTTTTGCTAGCGTTCTTCCCCGAGACTGCACGCAACACATGTGAAAGGAAGGCTTTTGAATTTTAAAAAAAAAATTCTAAAAACAGTCACTCAAAACCATAATTTCATCGATTTAATTAATATTTTCAAAAACATTGTTAAGGAAGGTTTTTCAATTTTACTGAAAGAATGGTTTTCTAATTTTAAGCCCAAATTATTCCAATGATTTGTTGGAATACATATAAATATTGTTTATTTTTTTTTTGGTATTTTTATAAAACCTGGTTAATAAATCTAACCCACAATTAGGGTTGAGGAACAAGCTCATTTTTGTGTACGAACACGTTCCATATAATTATTATTACATTATCGTATATTTTTCCATATGCTATTGAATAAGTTTGGTTCGAGTTAATTCGAGTACTCCAAACATGTTTGTCGAGAAACTTCTTTACAATTTTTTAAAAAATATTAAAAAAATAATCTCATATAATGTATGATGATCACTTACGAAAATTATGTTTCAATATAAATAGACATGCAAATATATCATAGAATCTGAATTTCAAAGCTATTGCAATGGATATTTACATTATTGTAACTTGTTCATTCTCGATGAGGGGTTAAATTTGACAGCAACGTGTGCCAAACAATTTTGAGGTGACACTAATTTTCAAATATTGCCCTTCAAAAATGTAAAATAGTGTTACTTTTACAGTATTAATAAAATAAATAAAATATTATTTTATAAATATTTAACTATTTTTAATATATATTAGTATAATTTACATATAAATCTATGTCAAAAATGACGGTCATATTTATAATATGAAAGTCGCATGTGACAGTTATTTCAAATATTTGCAAGTATTTTACGACTAAAATCATTAAAAACGTCTAAACAACCATCAAATTTAACTCCTCTCACTAAAGCTTAAGGGTAAGCATATGGTAGAAACTTGAGCCTACAACAGTCAATTGTATATTGCATTACTCAATAACGATTACAAATCAATAATTTTTCATAAATTTGATAGTTTAAAGGAGCTTCAGGTGTCTTATTACACCGATAGGTGTTCCCTCTATTGGATTGAAGTTGGTTGGTTCTGACATGTGTTAGAGGATTGATTGTCGAGGAGTGTTTTTTTACGACGACGTAAGGATTTGTTAGTTTGCATTTGAGCCATTCACGTGGCAATCCAAATATCCTTTTTGTTTTACAGTATTAGCTTCATGACTTCCTGGCCCTTCTCAAGCAAACAACAAGTGACTTCGTTTAAAGATTTCATCGATATGTTGTGCACAATTGGACGTCATTCGCAACAACATTAAAAAACACACCCTATACAAGCCTACATAACATTAACAAAAAAAATCGACATTTCAATCGGCTTTACATGCCTCTTCATGGGGTGGTGAGTTCAACTATATACTTTGCTTTCCCTTGCTAATCCACATACACCATTGCTTTCTCCCCCATTCTCTTGCTCATTTACCCCACCATCTTCCAAACTCTAGGAAGTCATCCCGAAATAAAAACTTAAAATAATCTTACACCTAGAATTCAAGTTTGTGCACTAGATAGATGCAGAGTTTGAATCACCTACATATCACAACACAAATCCTTATTGCAAAGAGGAAAAATGAGATTTTGTAAATCTTTATGTCCTCTATACATGGTTTGCATTGAAGCTTCCAATGGTCAAAAACCAAAAAAACAAATCAGAAGAAAATATTAGTGTCAAGTGAAGGTCTTTAATTCTTGGGAGATAGAAATAAAAGAAGGTGTGTCAAAATAGATTACATACAACTATTTTGCATTTTACTTGTCTGCGAGCTCTTTAACCATGTCAACATACTATTAGCCATTGTTTATTATTCAAATGCTAAGTTTGTTAGCGACGATATTGATTATTTCCCACACCAAAGACGACCCACGGATATAATTTTACTTTTCTGTTGTGAAATTTTATGTTTTGCATTCTACCTTAGTGATTGCAATGATATGTTAATTGCCTTCCTATACTGGTTGTTCACTCAAAGTCCACTTTGTCTAGGCATTAGGAAAACAAAACATGATTGTTTCAACTTGAGATTTGATTATGTTTTTGCTCTTAAGTTGAAAGAAAGACCTCGCATTGAAATATGTCTTTACACCAAAAACATTTGGTGTCGCATGTTGCATGTTTTTTCAATGATGTCTACACGAAATTATTGTGAGGAACGTTTTCTTTTTTGTCAAAAAGTAGAGGTGAGCTCTCCGACATGATTGAACAACTAACCTCCCCCTGCCATTCCCCCACACTATTCTTTACTCTAAGTGCATCTGACACCAAATGGCCAGAACTGCATAAAATTATGCCTAGCTCTTGACCTGTTGACCCTCGTGGTGTGCAGAGATGGAGAAACCTTAACATTTTTTCCAACCCCGATCGTGTTTTTTGCATTCCTTCATTAAATATTCATAATATTCCATGAAAAACTCTTACAAAAATACCTTTAGGCTCGCGACTATTGGTGCAGGCAAGATTTATTTCCCTTCTCTATTTTTCTTAGTCAATTACAATCTTGAATATATGCTCTCCCACTCTTACAAGTATGAGTGGCAACATCAAGGCTCTGCACATGTACATGCTTTTTTGTGCCTTCCACATGTGTTGAATGTTGAGACACTAAACTAGGATGACATATCTTTTGTTCAATCTATGAAAAAGTACTTTGACCAGTTTGTTTATGCATGGAACCCCCGACCCTTAGCTTGGTGGATAGAATATATTCAAGGTTGCATTGAAGAGGACATGTGCCTCTTAAACACGCAGCAAATAATGGCTATTGATACTCTTTCTGACTTGGAATAATTGTTAAACCGTGTTCAACGCCACACCAAATGCTTTGAACAATCTTGCCTCCGAAAAAAGGAATAGGCCTACAGTTTCACTACAAAGCACCATGGAACACATGAGTTGAATCACAACTACATGTAGATGTTAGCATAAAGGTCAGCTACCATCAAGCCATAAATGACAATAGACTCGACATCCACAACCAGATCGTGCTATCTATGTGGAGCGCAAATGTTGATTGTCTACATGTGCTTTCTCAACATTGAGTTTTAAATATATTGTAAAATATGCTTTGAAGGCATAAAAACATTCTGAAACATACCTTCAAACACTCTCAATAAATTCTTACATCTCTAACCCTGACCAACCAACATATATTGCATTTCACAAAATGTTAAGTGACAATGTTGTTGAGTCCATGATATGAGTGCACAAGAAACAAGTCACATGTTACAAAAATTACCTCTTGTTCTTTGCATTTTTAATTTTATTTCCTTGAATGTTGGGAAAAAGGTCATGTGTCATGGCACATAAGCAAAGGATCAGAGTAATGACACATCTAACTTCTTCCATGCTTACATAAAATGACCATCAAATATGGAGTTTATTTTTCTTATTAAGGTTGACTGATCTTGGTCTTACAACAAACAACATGTTAGGAACAAATGGAGGGTAAGTATCATGCCAACTATCACGCCCATAATTTATCATATTCTTACTTTGGACTCCACTTCCTATGGACTATTATGCTAGAGTGAACTCCTTCTATACAAGCCATTTCGCAACATTTCTTCAGACATAGGGAGCACAAGGGAGGAAATCATTTCCAATTAAGAGGATAGGCGAAACAATTTCCAATCTTGGCACGCCATCCACATTTCTAAAACTCCATGCTCCTCTTACAATGAGGAATCCCAACTCCATCCCGCAAATCACATGGCCCCTGATAGTATTGACATGTCAGCCCATCGATGCATTGAAAAACATCATAGTTGGTCAGAAAATCAACTTTCTCTTTTTTTTTGTAGTATTGGTCCATCTTTCATTGAAGTATGCAAGGGTTGTGTTACAATCCCTTACACCCAATCTAACTCCACATCAGGATCCCTTCCATTGTTCTTTTTTTTAAGGTCTCTACTACTTGTAGTGTAACATTGGTTTCACAAACAATCAAGTTCAACATCGTCTTCTTCTCTATCTTCCTTAATCCATGCCAAATATTAGCATTCACAACTTCAACACAGTATAAATATACTTATAGCTTCATATATACAACATTATCCACACCTAATGAAGGTTCTACTTACCATTCTACTCCCTCCACTATTCCCCTTCTGCATGGTTCCCCCTCCACCTCACCTGTTGCTCTCTTTCCATCTTCATATGTCCCTTCTAAACTACCTTCCTCTATGCATGTCTTTCGGTGTTTCCATTGCACATTTCATGTGTGATTGCTAGTTCCAGGTTCATATGTCTTCAGTAGCTTTCAAAAAAATTCTACACCCTTCAGTAACTTTCAAATTTATTCACTTTTCAACAACCATTGCATAATTCCAGCAGTCCCTTTTGAAAGACCCAATGTGTGTGTCGTGTGTGTGTGTGTGTGTCAATGTGTGTGTGTGTGTGTGTGTGTGTATTGGAGCGGCTTCGATCATTGTGAATTCTCCCCAAATTCATGAAACATATTTGATTTTGATCTCTTCTATTGGACCTTATGATCTCTATAACATTCCCAATAAGTGAGAAATATGTCTGCCCATTTGATTATGTGGCTCAAAAGAATGACCCTTTTAATTTTATGTTATTGTGAATCACTAAGATGGTGTGCATCAAATTCAACATTCATTATACATATTGGTTTAGCCACATGTGTCTAGTTGTGGCCTCGACATTGAAAACATTGAATGAGCAATTTAGAGTTGGCGGAAACTCTTCTTGCATTTGATGAAACAAATCCCATAGGTTCAAAAAGATAAAGCGTGCTTCCAAACATGACCTATCACTCCACAAATAAGCCCAATTTAAAGCTCTCTTCAATAGCTTTCCAGTGATCCTAATGTCACCCTATTTGGATCTCTCTCGTGAAATTCATGGCCATCTGAATTCTTTTCATGAACATTTCCCATAGTAAACACCTTAGATATGTGGCCCCAACTCATATATACCTCCAAGTGAAACTCGATGTGTCCTTGTAAGCTTGCAATCTTATTGTTATATAATGTGGTCCCTTCTCTTTGTGAAGTCCCATGTAAAGATTTGATGAGAAGGTGACACTTCTCATCATCCGTAGTCTCATGGCTGATACACAACCCCAAGCCTCCACGAAGCTTCATGAAATTATCCACTAGGCTTATGTAATGAAATTACTTGATTAATTATGATTATCACCAGCAATAGAACACCAAATAACACAATATTGCAGATAAATTCTCTCAATATGAAAGTAGAATAGCTTGGCCACTTCGAGGGGGCAACCTCCAGAACATATAATAAGACTCAAATACTCAACATAATGATCATCCACTACCTATAACCCCTATTTATACTATTCCTATGATATGGCCATCAACAAGGCCGACCAACCAATGATAATAGATCATATATGAAAGAGATACATCATGATAAGAAGTTATGATAGCCACAAGTCGGCTATATCCATCCCATGTAAGATATATAATTAAGGGTGTAACATGCCCCTCCCCTTCAAAGCAACATTGTCCCCAATGTTGGGAAGCCCTGGATGCTGCTGCATGAATGCTTCATCTTCCCATGATGCATCCTCAATATTCATATTCTTCCACTTGATCAGGTACTCGGTAATGACTCTGGTCCTCAGTCTTTTGGTGCGTGTCTGAAGAATGCCTTCAGGTTCCAATATGATCCTTCCTTCCTCGTCTAGTTCTGGAAGCACTGATTGGGTGGAAATGTGCTGCCCAATAACTTTCTTTAAGCAAGAAACATGGAAGACTGGATGTATTCTACTTCCTGGAGGGAGCTCTAGCTTATATGCCACACTACCAATTTTCTGCAAAACTCGGTAAGGACCATAGTATTTAGGAGCAAGCTTATTATCCTTTTTCTGTTGTTTTAAGGATAATTGCTTATATGGCTGTAACCTTACAAAAACAAAGTCTCCCTCTTCAAAGTGTCACTCACTTCTATGTTGATCAGCCTGTTGCTTCATACGGTTTTGTGCCTATGCCAAATTTTCTCTAAGACTAGAGAGTACCTCATGCTGATGTTGAATGTGATCTTCGACTGCTCTCACCTTTGGTTTGACCTTCAAGCTAGATATGAGTGATGGAGGATGGTACCCATAAAGTGCCAGAAATGGAGACATTTTGGAGGAGGTATGAAATGAAGTATTGTACCACCATTCTGCCAGTGGCAACCATTGCACCCAACGTTCTTGTTTATCTAAAGTAAAACATCAAAGATATCCCTCTAAACATTTATTTACCACCTCAGTTTTCCCATCTGATTGGGGATGATAAGAGGAACTCTGGGCTAGTTGGGTACCTAGACAAGAGAACAAATCAGTCCAAAAGTTACTTGTAAATATTGGATCATGATCACTTACTATAATTTTTGGCGTGCCATGGAGCTTTTGAACTGTATCCATAAAAGAGATGGCAACTGTACTAGCTGTGAAAGGATGAGCCATGGCACAAAAATGAGCATATTTGGTAAGTCTATCTACCATGACCATGATGACACTTTTCCCTTCTGATTTAGGTAATCCTGTGATGAAATCCATTGATACCTCTTCCCATCTCTCACTAGGAATAGACAAAGGTTGGAGAAGACCAGGTGTCTTAATGGTCTCGCCCTTATTTTTTTGGACAAACCAAACATTCTGCCACAAATTTTTGAACATCTCCTTTCAACCCCTCCCAAAATAAATCCTTCTTAACTCTATGATATGTTTTCAAGACCCCAGCATGGCCACCTATTGGATAAGAATGTAGCTCTGAAAGAACATGGTGTTTAAGTGTAGAGTTCTTACATAGATATAACCGATCTTTGTACCACAATGTATCCCCCTTCCATATAAATTGATCTGATATGGATGGATCTACCTGGAGATTTTGAATGAGAGTATGTGTGGTTGCATCTTTCTTCCATTCTTCACGTGCTTGATCTACCCAATCTGCATTTAGTATAGATATGGCACATAACAATGCTTCGGCAGACTCATCCCTCCTAGACAGAGCATCAAGACCAAATTTTCCTTTCCTTTCTTATAAACAATCTCAAAGTCATATCCCAACATCTTAGTGACCCATTTTTGTTGTTCTTCTGAAGATAGATGTTGCTCTAAGAAATATTTCAAACTATCATGATTAGTTTTTACCTTAAAATGTCTACCCATCAAGTATGGTCTCCATTGTTTGACTGCATGTAGTATTGCCATCATTTCCTTTTCATAGGTGGGTTTTAACAAATTCTTTCCTTTTAGCTGTAGGCTCTCAAAAGCAATGGGGTGTCCTTCTTGCATTAGTACTACTCCGATTCCATTTCCTGAAGCATCGCACTCAACTACGAAAGTTTTGGAGAAATCTGGGGTTGCCAATACTGGAGTGGTGCACATAGCTACCTTCAATTTTTCAAATGCCCTAGATGCTTCCTCATTCCATTGAAAGGAGTCTTTCTTCAATAATTTTGTGAGTGGTTCTGCTATACTACCATAGTTTTTGACAAATCTGCAATAATAATACCTAAGAAACCTCATAATTGTTTGAGGGTTCTTGGGGTTTCCCATTCCACCATGGCCTACGGATCTTGTGAGGGTCCACCTTAACACCTTCATGAGAAACAATATGGCCCAAGTATTCCACTTCTTGTACCCCAAAAGAACACTTTGAAGGCTTGGCATAAAGTTGATGTTTCTCTAAGACTTCTAAGACTGTATTTACATGATGTAAGTGTTTCTCCCATGATTTTTTGTAGATGAGTATATCATAATTAAAAAATACTAAGACAAACTTTCTTAGGAATGGTCTAAATACTGAATTCATCAAGCTTTGAAATGTGGAGGGAGCATTGGTAAGACCAAATGATCACTAGGAATTCATAATGGCCTTGATGAGTTCTGAAGGTTGTCTTATGAATGTATATTCCATCTTGACTCTAAGGGGGCTTGATAACAGTAATTAATTTATTACTTAGTTGTACTACTCAATATTGGGGGTAGATCCTAAGCATTACATCAACTAAAAAGATATTTTAAGAAGAATGGGGTGAAACAATACTTTGATAGATTAATTTTTAAAGTCAATACCTTAGGGGTAAGAGAGCCATTCATAAAGGTTTGTGGTGCACATTTGAACCCTAGTTTTTCTTAAAATTGGAAAAGGAATAAATAAAGCCTAGATCTTTTTATTATAGACTTAAAAAGAAATAATAAGATGGTAGAAAACTGGTGTTGATACTGAGTATGCTTTTGACACACAAGTGATATTATTTACCATCTTAATTATTTAAGAAATATTGATAATTGAATAAAGCTTAACATATCCACCATGGTGATCTTGTAATATGTATTCAATGGCTTCAAACCTATCTTGAGAAACAATATGGAATATGCACTTGTATTAAAATAACACTTCTGAAGGACTGAGGCATATAATTATGTTTTGTCTAAATATATTCTAATAGAAGTATAAATGTGATGTAAATGTTTCTCCCACGATTAATTGAAAAATGAGTATAGTAAGGTACATAGAAAAAACTAAGGCGGTATTTTCATTCTAGGAATGGTAACAGGAGGGGGAATTCATCAAATTGGAATGAATTGGAGGTAGAAATTGGTAAATTAAATGGTATCTCTAGGAATTCATAATGGCCTTGAATGCAGTTCTATACATACTTCTTACATGAGTGATCTTCCCCCTTGACTCTAATTTGGTGATACCCAGAACGCAGATCTAGTTTTGTAAAATAAATGGCACCATGCAACTCATCTAATAAATCATCAATGATGGGAATAGGAAACTTATCTTTAATAGTGAACTTGTTAAGCTCTCTATAATCTGGACACATGCGCCATCTTCCATCCTTGCGACGCACCATCACCACGGGAGCAAAATAGGCACTCTGACTGTGACGAATAATACCCATTTCCAACATTTCCTCCACCATCTTCTCGATCTCACTCTTTTGCACATATGGATATCTATAAGGCCTGATGTTGGGGGGTTGGCTTCCTAGAATCAACTGAATAGCATGATCATGCTCTCTTTCAGGTGGCAATCCTCTTGGTTCCTTGAAGACAACTACATGTTGATTAATAACCTTTTGAAGATCAGGATGCAATACCTTCATTTGCGGTTGGACTTCTATAGAGAATAATCGAGCTACAAAACCTTCAAACCCCTTTTTAAGAATCTTCTGCATTTGGTGAGAACTTACCACTAGAGGATATTTAGCTTGTAGACCTCGAAGTTCAAATTTTTTACCCTCAGAATGAAAGCGCATGAACAATTCCTGGAAATTTATCTCTATGGTGCCCAAAGTAGTGAGCCACTGAACACCTAAGACAATATCAGCTCCTCCCATGGGAATAGAAAACATCATAGATTCCAATGTGTAATCACCCATCATGATTTTGACTTTATGGCATTTACCTGAACATTGGACTGTGCCACCATCTGCAATCATTACTTGAAATTCAGGTGCTGGGTAGATGAAACAATTTAGTCTTGCTGCCAACTTATGATTGATGAAATTATGTGTGCTCCCTGAATCAATCAAGATTGTTACCTTCTGCTTCTTAATATAACCCACAACTTGAAGGGTTTGTGGAGTACTAATACCTGATAGAGCATGACATGAAATAGTGGGCTGAGGATCTCCAGATTCTTCCTCTAATTTTTCCACTTCCTCTGTTGATGTTGCCTCATATTCTTCCTCATCACCAGATCCTTCAATGTAGAACAATTTTTTCTCAAAACATTTATGATTTGGTCCATATTTGCTATCACAGTTAAAGCATAACCCTTTGGCTCTTTTTTCTTCAATTTGTTGAGGTGTCAACCGAATTGGCCGAGGGTAAGAAGGAGACAAGGTGTTACGATCTTTTATGCTAGAAAAGGACTGCCTTCTACTAGAAAGAAATTTTTCCTCTACTCGACGTGCCATGATAATAGAATCAGCAACCTTGAGTGGGTTAAACATGCATACCTCATGCTCAATGTGGTCCTTAAGACCCCCAAGAAATAGGTCATTCAAATACTCTTCTGTAATATCCTCCACACGCAAGGAAAAAGTTTGGAATTGATGGACATACTCCTTAACTGAACCAGTTTGGCGTAACTTTGCTAATTGGCTAAAGTAATTCTCAGAAACACTAGAACTATAGTGTAATTGAAGCTCTTCAGTGAAAACTATCCAGGTGACATTTAGGCCATTCTTCTACCTTTGAGCACATAACCAATGATACCAAACAAATTGATCAGGTTCTAGGTATAAGGATGCCACAGTTACCTTTTGTCCTCCTGGGATCTGATGGAGATCAAAGAAATTTTCCATTTGGGTAATCCAATTGAGTGGATCCTTTCCATCAAATTTACGCATTTCAACTTTTGGAATCATGCCCCTCCATTGGTGAGAAGATCCACTTGAATGATTAAAGGATCCTCCCTGATTGGAGTGATTTGTATCTATGTGACCATTTCTAGTGGAACCCATATGACTGGCATTAGAAGTTGTATTTGAAATAATATGCAACAACTCCTGCTGCATTGCATGAAAATCCTTTTGAATCTCACTCCTAAGGCTACCTTTCAGTTGATGAAGCTCAACATTAAGGTCATCCTTACTCACCATATTGTTTACCCTTTCCTGAAGTTGGATGACCACCTCAGATACTCCTGAACCAGTAGAATCTGAAGCAATATCTTCCTTATTTGGGGTCATTCTTGGAGTTTCTTGTCCTTTTCCTTGGCCTCGGGTAGATCTACCAGCCATGATGAAGGGTTTGGGCCTAGGGGTAGACTTAATAGGGCATAATTTTAGGGTTTAGGTTTCGTAATTTTTTTGGCCAAATATAGGAATTTATAAAATACAAACCCTAGCTATTTTTTTGAGGGGTTTCCAAAAATATAAGAAATTTGAAAATTTTCCAAAAATTACGCCCTAGGGAGCCAAATTATGAATAAATATAGAACCGTAATAAATTTTTCAAAACAAGTCAAAACTGATTGAAATTTGGAGAGACGCTTACTTGACTTATTTTTTCACACCACAAAAACAATTGCATAAAAATTCACTACCAATCTTGAGATATAGCCGAACCTTCAAAATTAGGGTTTGACACGTCGTCCTGGCTGAGATCAAGATCTGATACCACTTGTAATGAAATTACTTGATTAATTATGATTATCACCAGTAATAGAACACCAAATAACACAATATTGCAGATAAGTTCTCTCAATATGAAAGTATAATAGCTTGGCCACTTCGAGGGGGCAACCTCCAAAACATATAATAAGACTCAAATACTCAACATAATGATCATCCACTACCTATAACCCCTATTTATACTATTCCTATGTATATGGCCATCAACAAGGCCGACCAACCAATGATAATAGATCATATATGAAAGAGATACATCATGATAAGAAGTTATGATAGCCAACAAGTCGGCTATATCCATCCCATGTAAGATATATAATTAAGGGTGTAACAGATTATGACACATGTCACAATCTCATCATTTCTCTCTAACACTTCCCTTTTACTTTCAATAGGGCCTCTTAGAAATGATCTTTTAGAATGATTACATATGGCCATATCATGGCCTCTCAGTTCATGGACCATATAGACATTGTGATCACAACATTTGTGAAACCGCAAGGAAAATCTGACATGATTATGACACTTTGCACAATCTCCAAATCTCAAACTCTTGTGAATTTTCTTGAAATCTCAAACTCTTGCGAATTTTATTTCCTTTTCCTTGTGAGCACTTTGAAACTGTGTAGTACCTTGTATTTATCAATTTCACTTCATTACTACATTAACTACACTCTCATGAATTGTTCACTCTAAACTTGGTTGTGTATACAAACTTGAACTCCCCATGAAAGTTGTAAAATGTTTAAGACCTAAGAATACTTCGAATGAAGATTTTTGGCCACAATTACTACTATTTGAATTTTTGGCACTTGATTGAAGCTTCATGGACACTTTTTAGCCCCAATGAGATCTCTTTTTTTCAATCAAACCTACAATTCTTTATGAACCCCAAAACTTAACTAATAGCCACGATATTACTTAATAAAATCCCTAATCTATTTTGGGTGATGTAAGATTGCCCTTTCACCTTGGATGGTCTTGCACCAACGAAAAGGAAGAATACTGTTGAAAATTCAAAGTCTAATGTTATTTTGAAAATAGAAATAAATCTCCCACAAATATTTTTCTCCTTTCACAAAACTTAAAGGAATTATAAACATATTGAAAAAAAAGTTAGTGTTAAAGGTTATGCTCTTAGTGAATTTGATCAAAACAAAAAATAATTCACTAAAATAAAAAAAATTATTTTGTATTTCATTTTTTACTTTTATATTTTTTTATTTATACAATTTTTTTAATTTGTTGCGAGTATCCTAAATATAAATTTGTATTTTATTTTATAGTAATTAATGTTTAAAATGTTGTTTTAGTGTACACATTAATTTTTAAACGACAAGTGATGGTCACCTAATATTTGGCATGCCTGGTTAGATTAATCAAAATTCAAATAGTCAAAACTAAATAGTATTTCCCCTCCACAAAATAAAATTTGTAGCCTTGTGCACTCAAATCTAAGTGAATTAAAAGAGATTTACTGATAATCAATAATGAGATTGATAAAGACTCTTTTATATATACATATATGGATTTTTGAGATAATGTTAAATTTGTTTAAAAGAAAACATAAATAAGAAGTCTAATAGCAAAAAAAATGGCCTATAAATGGGCTTTTTAATCTTCTTTTAGCCCACATTTCTATTGATTATTTATTTTTACAACCTTTTTTAGCATGTTCTAATTAGGACAGAGTGTTCAATAGGTAAGGCATATAATCTATTCATTTACAACTCTAATACTCAAAATCCTAAGTAAATCAAAGGGGTTGAAGTCTAATTATTGGGAATGATGGTGTGTCACAATTGTTGTGTCATACACCAAAGTACAAATCCTTAGAAATACCTAAACTAAAAGGGATGAGGTTGGGTTCAATTATTCATATTTGATAGCATCATATAATTTTCAATTTTTCTTAGCTTAGAAGTTTAAAGCTCTATCGCATTGTTAAGAGGATTCACAAAAATACATGAACATAAGATTAGAAGTTTGAAACCATGTGTCATGGTTAAAATCACGGAGAGGAATTAAACAAATATGAGCATGTGAATTGAGTTATCACTTATGAACTAATTGTCCCTAGTTTTATGGGGAAAATAATTGGTGTACAAAGGACTGTGTGAAAACTTTTCCTCTATTTGATGAATAGAGAGAGAAATGGGTTCCTCAATTTTGGAAGTGTGCAATGTTTTACAAAGAATGTTAGGGTTTAGGTCTTTCCATTATATGGAAGAGCACAGAGAGCTCCATTTTTGAATATTGTGGATTGTGTGTTACTCCTCTGATGGAGACATCCCTTCTACGAGCCATGTTCTTTGAGGTCATTCTTCTAGGTGATTTGTTAGGAAATAAGAGATAAAATATGCGGAATAATCCCTTACAGTATCGCAACAGTAGAAACTAATATGCAGAAATTATTACAGATCTCAAATAAAATTGCAGAATAAAATAACACAACACAAAGAGACAGTATTTAACGTGGTTCACCCAATTTGGGATATGTCCACCAAGAATCACTTGCTCAGATTTTATTACAAGCCTCCACTCTCTCAATACAATACCCAGATCCGTTTGGAACTATGCTCAGCAAACTCTATAGAATTCACACCTGAATTCAAAGCACATCTGCAATACATTTGCTTGTCTATCTATCATATGCATAAGACCATATAAATAGACAATTACTTAAGCAATTTGATACAAAACCGTGGGTATCAAAACAATGGGCAAAAACCGTGGGTATCAAAACAATGGGTACCGAAAAACCATGGGCCCAAAAACAACCCATAACGGCTACCCATTACCCATGGGTTGATAAAACCCATGAAAATTTTCTTCGGCGGTTTTGCCCCCGAACCCCCTTGACCCGTTCACCGGCGAGCAGGACTGCCGTAAAAATACCCGAGTGTAACACATAGAAGGTGTACCACACTCTAACATGAAAACATGCTCCACAAACATAACAATCTCCCACTTGGAGATTGATTTCCACTGAGCAAGCTTCTTAACCCTTCACTGTCATCCGCAAAGGCCAACCAAAGCTAAACATAGCTTTAGTTTATCCCTTATGACCACCTTGGTCATCATGTCTGCAGGATTCTGACTGGTATGAATCTTCTCCAACTTCAACTTATCTTCTTCCAAAGTTGTCCTGATTAAGTGATATCTCAACTATATATGCACTTCATCCTGGAGTGGAAAACAGAGTTCTTAGCTAGGTGTACAGCACTCTAACTATCACTATGCAACTTACATTCCTTCTTCTTATGCCCCAACTCATCAAGCAATTGTTGTAACCAAATCATCTCTTTGCTTGCCTCTGTGGCAGCAACATACTCAACCTCCGTGGTTGATAAAGCCACCAGCTTCTGTAGTCATGAAATCCAGCTCATTGTTGTCCCACCTATAGTGTAAATATAACATGTCATGCTCCTCCTGCTGTCAACATCTCCAGCCATGTTTGAATCTACATAACCACATAAAGTGGTGTCTAATCCACTGTAGCACAAAACTGTCCCCATGGTCCCTCTCAAATACCGAAGGATCCACTTTACTGTTTATCAATGCTCTTTACCTGGATCACTCATAAATCTACTCACAGCTCCCATTGCATGGGCAATATCAGGCATAGTGCACACCATAGCATACATCAAACTGCCAACTACTGATGAGTAAGGTACCTTGGACATCTGGTTTCTCTCCTGCTTTGTTTTGGGACATTGCTCCTTTGATAACTTAAAATGGCCTGCCAAAGGAGTTCCAACTGATTTAGCATCCTGCATGTTAAACCTATCCAATACCTTCTTAATGTACTCTTCCTGAGATAAAGTCAGCTTTCGTTCCTTCCTATCCCAAGTTATCCTCATACCAAGGATTTGTTTGGCTACCCCCAAATCCTTCATATCAAAGGATTCACTTAGTTGTTTCTTGAGTACTTTTATTTCATGCATGTTTTTACCTGCAACCAACATGTCATCAACATACAAACACAGGATAATATAACTTCCATCCTCAAATTTCTTTGTATACACCCAATGGTCAGAATGACATCTAATATAACCTTACTCCATCATGAAGCTATCAAACTTCTTATACCATTGACGTGGAGCTTATTTCAGGCCACACAAGCTCTTCTTCAGTTTGCACACCATCTCCTCTTTACCTTTGACTTCATATCCTTCTGGTTGCTACATATATAGCTCCTCCTCCAAATCACCATGGAGAAATGCAATCTTTACATCTAATTGTTCTAAGTGCAAGTCTTTTGCTGCCACTATTCCAAGAATAGTTCTGATAGAAGTCATTTTTACTACAGGAGAAAAAATCTCATCAAAAACTATACCTTGTTTCTGTGTAAACCCCTTGACCACTAACCGAGCCTTATATCTTTTCTTTCTTCCTTCTTCATCTTTAACTCTGTACACCCACTTGTTTTGCAATGCTCTTTTGCCTTCTGGTAGCTTCACCAAATCCCAATTCTGGTTCTCCATGAGAGACTTATGCCCCTCATCCATGGCTTGCTCCCACTTCTTACTGGCATCTACCTACATTGCTTCATCAAAGCTCTCTAGATCTCCACTATCAGTGAATAATAAATAATAAAGAGAAGGAGAAAAATGTTCAGGTTCTTTTCTTACCCTAGAAGACCTCCTCACTATAGGAGTTTGGGGTTCCTGTTGAGTAGGTTCCTGAACTGATTCATGGGTCACTGTCCCATCCGGAAGATCTTCTACCACTACATATTCTTTCTTGGATTCTTCCCTGTTTTCCTGCAACTGTTGCTTATACATGACTTTCTCATTAAAGACCACATCCCTAGACCGAATGATTTTCTTGTCCTTAAGACTCCAACATTTAAATCCAAAGTCATCACCACCATAACCAATAAAAGTGCATTTTTTTTATTTAGCCTCTAGCTTGGTCCTATCATCCTTGTCAATATGAACAAACACCTCACATCCAAAAACTCTAAGAAATGAGTAATCGAATTTCTTACCATACCAAGCCTCCTCAGGTATGCCTCCATCCAAGACACTTGAGGGTCCTTTGTTTATCAAGTACACAGCTATGCTCACCGCTTCTGCCCAAAAATAAAGAGGCTATCATGCATGTATCCTCATGCTCCTAGCAAGTTCTATTATTGTTTTGTTCATCCTTTCTAACACCCCATTCTGTTGCGGAGTTCCTGGAACCATCTTTTGCTTGCGAATTCCATTCTTAGAATAATAATCATCAAATTCATTACTGCAATACTCCCCTCCATTATCTGATCTGAGACATTTTAGCTTAAGACCTGTTTCATTCTCTACCAAGGCTTTCCATTTAACAAAAGTAACAAATACATCAGATTTGTTTCTAATACAATAAACTCAAACTTTCCTTGTTACATCATCAATAAAAGTAACATAATAACTTGAGCCCCAAGAGATGATACCTGAGCTGGCCCCCACACATCAAAATGTACCAGCTCTAACTTACTCTCTTTCTTCATAGGTCCAACCTTGAGAAACCTTACTCGCTTTTGTTTCCCATATATGCAGTTCTCACAGAAATCCAAACATGTTTCTGTATATCCAGGCAAATTCTTCTTTATGATTTTCATGCCCTTATGGCTCATATGACCGAGCCTATAGTGCCATAATGTTGTATCTACATCTGAAGCCACAAGATTACAATCATTAGTACTATCAGTGGTTAAATACAAGGTTGCAACCTTCTTACCTCTTGCCACCACAAGAGCACCATTGGTAACCTTCCAAGAGTCAGCTGTAAATATCACAGTACAACCATCACTTCCTAATTGCCCTGCCGATATCAAATTTCTCCTTAATTTAGGCACATGTCTGACATCCTTCAATAGCCATGTATTCTCATTCTACATCTTAACCTAAATAGAACCTTTTCCAACTATACTACAAGGCTCATCATCACCAAGAAAAACATGCCCAAAATCCCCTTGAACATAATCAACAAAATAATGCCTATGTGGAGTAGCATGAAAAGAAGCCCCTGAATCTAAAACCCAAGATTCAGTAATATTATGCAAAGAAAGAATCAAAGCATCTTGGCATATATTACCCGATGCCACATTTGCCTCCTTATTTTCTTCCTGTTGTTTCTTCTTGTCCCGAAGCTCCCAACAGTCCTTCTTTGCATGCCCAAACTTTTCACAGTGCTAGCATACTATCTTGCTTTTGGATTTTGACCTTGCCCGATCCTTTGATTTTCCACGGTTTCCTCTATTCTTCTGTCTCCCTCTAGTTTCAATTGTCAAAGCATTTCCTAAAGCAGAATATTCACTAGAGCTTTTTCTTCACATTTCCTCACTTAGAATCACCCCTACAACATCCTCAAACTTCAACTTTAAATATATGCACTATAGTTAATCTAAGCTATGAACAACTGTAAATAAAGTAAATTGATGTTGTAAATAAATGTAAAGATGGCCCAAGCCACTATGCAAAAGGAAATTATAACCCTAATGTGCAAGAGAAAAGAGGAAATAACTCACTTGAATACAAGATGCTCATGGAAATGTGTCACAAAGATGAATGGAAAATTTGAAAGCAGGAACGACTATGCAGAATCCCCGAAAAGGATACATCTGGAGTATCTGGTTGGACTGGAGCACCTGGAGAGGGACGGGGCCACCTACGAGCACTCTAGTCTATAAAATGGTGCCCTGGTTTGTGTAAAAGCTCTTAAACTGATCTTCACATGTTTGGCAGATGGTATGAAACCCTCGTTGTCTATCGCATTAACTTCATTGCACTGCTCTGAATTTCGTTGATATTCCAAGATAATGAAAAACCTGTAAAATACTAAGGAGTATCAAAACCCTAAAAAAAAGAATGCAAATGAATGGGCCGAATCGACCTCAGCTACCACAACAGTGGGCTTACTAACTGAGTGTTGCTCTACATTTCGGACCCAAATGTAGTTTTGGTGTGTGAATATTGTGCCTTAGGTGTTCTTATGTTAGTCACACTTTGTGAAGTAGCAAGCAATAACTAGATGTAGAAAATGTAATAGAATGTGTGCATAAAATATAATAGAATCCTCCCCCTATGTTGTGTGTGATGCAGATGACCTAACTTTGTGCCTTATGATGGAGCTATGTGGATGCAAGTGATCTACAATGTAATAGATGGATGCAACTCTAGATGGATGATAGTAGTGACTAGTGTTTGGTCTGTTGACACTTAAATTATCCTATGTAATTTCTATTTCATTAATGTATGTATTAGGAATAGGATGCTATTAAGTATAATTAGTAGTGGCTTCTGATAGAAGATAATGGCGCTGCCAATACGGCGTCGCCAATAATATACAATATGGTAACAGTTGAAGTACAATAGGAATGTTGTGGTAAAAAGTAAATATTTGTCGTAAGTGGTCTAGGTAATGTTAAAAGGGTCAAAAGTTAATAGGTCTACATGATTTAGAATTAGAAATATTATATTTGTAATAATGACAAGGAGTTATGTGATAAATATTTTGTATATTAAATTTGTGTAATATCTATAAAGGTGGAACCCATGTGAGATGATAAGGTATATCTTATCTTAAAAGACAAGCCTACATGTAAAGGTAAGAGTTTAGGCATGGAATATGATTGGCCGAAAGAGATTTCTTATCCTACCTTAGAGATAGCGTGGATAAGCCTGAATTTCTATAAATAGGGAGGCCACTCCCTCTCATTTATCATGAAAGAAAGTTGAAATAATTATTTTATGAATAAAGAATTCATTGTGAAGGTGTGTTAACAAATGATAACAATGGTATAGCTCTGATACCAAATGATAGAATAGAATTAGATTGTAATAAGTTCAAGACTTACCTGGAAGCTCATGGGATTCGTCGACAAATGCCTCCTACTCACACACCATAGCAGAATGGTATAGTTGATAGAAAGAATCGTACTATCATGGAAATTGTACGATGTATGATTGACGACTCAGGTTTAACAAAGACATTTTGGGCAGAAGCTGTAAGAACTGCAGTCTATTTGTTGAACAGAGTGCCCATAATAGCTCTTGAAGGAGTGACACCTCAAGAAGCATGGTCAAATCGGAAACCATCAATTACACACCTAAGAATATTTGGGTGTAAAGCTAGCATGCACATACCTAAGAAGAACAGGAACAAGTTAGATATGAAAGTTGAGAAACTGATATTCATTGGATACAGTGAAGAAGCACTTGGGTATAGATTATGGGATCCGAAAGCAAAGAAAGTATACACAAGTAGGGATGTTGAGTTATTTGAGAAGAAACAAACAGATGCTCCACTCAACGACTCAACAAACATGCAGAATACACCTCTTGTGAAGACAAAATTTGATGTTCCCACTGAAGATGACAGTGATGAATTGGATGATGGTGAAAACTTGGATCCACCACAAGCCAATGGAATAGATAAGAAGTTACCTAAATGGTATACTCAATTAATAAGAGATGCAAATTTGGATGAAACACCTAGCACATCATCCAATCCTGTACCTAGAACTCACAGTCAAGCTCGTGAAGAGGTCAATTATGCCCTAATGAGCAGAGTTGTTGAAACAGTTGAGCCATCTACAGTTCAGGAAGCCCTAAAATCAAAAGCTTGGAAAAATGCCATAGATTTAGAGTATCAGTTAGTGATGAAGAACAACACATGGCAACTTGTCAACCTTCCACCAGGGAAGAAACCCATTGGATGTAGATGGATATTCAAGACTAAATATAAATCAGATGGGACTATTGACAAGTATAAAGCAAGGCTTGTAGCAAAGGGGTATGCACAATAAGAAGGCATTGATTATGAGGAGACATTTTCTCCCACAGCCAAGATCAAGACAATCAGAATGATCTTTGCTCTAGCTGCACAATTTGGTTGGAAAGTCCACCAAATGGATGTGAAAAGTGCCTTTCTTAATGGAGATTTGCAAGAAGAAGTCTATATGACTCAGCCAGAGGGTTATGTAATACCAGGAAAAGAGATGATGGTATGCAGACTCATAAAATCTCTATATGGCCTAAAACAGGCACCCCGGACATGGTACATCAAAATTGATGAGCATCTCTTAAGTCATGGATTCGAAAGGAATCCTTATGACCACAATCTCTACCTCAAAAAGCAAGGGGAGGAGATTGTCATTGTGGTTGTTGATGTCAACGATCTAGTCATTACAGGCAGTTCTATGAAGATGATCGATACAAAAAAGAAGGATTTTAATCGATCGTTCGACATGACAGATCTCGGGCTCATGCAATATTGTCTTGGGTTGGAAGTATGACAAAAAGAGAATCATATCTTTGTGTCACAGTTGAAATACACCAAGACAACGCTCAAGAAATTCAGGATGATGGACTGCACTCCTATTGCTACACCTATGGAAGCGAGACTTCAGTTATCTTGTTCCGATCCATCACCACCAGTGAATGCAACTCTCTATCGGAAGTTGATCGGGAGTCTCATTTACCTGACATATACTAAACCAAATATCAGCTTTGCAATCAACTATTTATCATGATTTATGCAAGAACTGAAAATATTTCATTGGAAAGCAACAAAGAGAATATTGAGATATCTAAAGGGTACAGTTGACCTTGGTCTAGAGTACAAGAAGAACGAAAACTTCTTCTTGACAAGATATTCAGATTCAGTTCATGCAGGAAACATGGATGATAGGAAGTCAACATCAAGCTTCGTCTTCTTTATGGGATCTGGACTGATATCATGGGGAAGCAAGAAACAGAACTTTGTTTCTCACTCTTCTACAGAAGTAGAGTATCGAGCTATAGGTGAAGCTGTTTGTGAAGCAATATGGCTACACCGAATACTGGAAGGAATTGGTCTACCACAACAGAAATCTACTCCATTATATGTTGATAATGAAGGAGTTTTGAAGCTTGTTCGCAATCCAATATTTCATGAGAGAACCAAGCATATTGAAGTACAGGTTCATTTCATACGCGAGCATGTCTTGAAGCACAACATACAGCTCCGGTTCTGTCCTACAGCTGAACAGAAGGTAGATGTTTTCACTAAGTCACTTGCACGTGATAAATTCACACTATTCAGAGAGTTCCTCTCCACTTCATTGGAAACTATGAAAAATGTGTGTGTATTGTGTCCTTATTACTCCCTGTCGATTTTATAGGGTCGATGCCCAGACGACATTTAGGTAGCTGTGTTAGGCATTAAGTGTATTAGTAGTCACGACGGAATCACCCGTAAGCACTTCCCAGAGGCATCGTATATACCAAACGCTGCTATGAGATCAAAAATTTCGTGTGATAGAACCAAACATAAAATAAAAAATTTGTACTTTTTTCTTCTTCTACTTTTTTTTCTTTTTTTTTTTCACTTTATGCACCAAGATTAATACAAAATGCTCCAAACGTACATCAAAATGAATTTTTTGTGTCCCCCCTCTTTACAAAAAAAGGGTCTAGAATCACAAAATACACAATTTAAGCCAAAAATATTTTTTTCACCCTCAATAGGTGTTTTTCCGCTAAATTTAGCGGTTACTCTAAATGTGTTTGGTGAGCTTCTAAATTTAGAAATCTCCCAGAAATTATTAATTTCTCCAAATTTTCCAAAAAAAAATAATTTAATAAAAAATATGGAGAGAGTGGGAATCGAACCGCTGACCTGTTTGTTCCCAAGATCCAAACAAACAATCTGAATATTGTTTTCAGCTTTTCTCATAAACCGTGATCTAGGTTTTTCTAAATTTTTGACAGAAGCATAATACAATACTTATCTTAAAACCCATAAAATTTTAGAAGAATTTGAGTTTTAGTTTTTGAGATCTTACCAATTTACTAGCTAGATCTGATTTTTTTTTCCAGAAAAAATGATCCGACTTGTACAGACTTTTCATCATATTTAGCGGGCTGAATATAAAGATGATGTAAACTGTAAAGTTGTGCGTCTCCTTCTTATATTTCTAGAAAAAAAAACAGGCACATCAATCCTGAAATTTTATGAAAAATTTACGTCCCTTTTTCTAAGAGCTATTTGCTAGAATTTTGTTGACGGAACTGCTTCAACCTTTGTTCCCGAATTCTTCACACCTCCACTTTCAGATCTGATTTTTATTTTTATTTTAGATCTGATCTATTTTTTTTTACTCTTTTTTTTAAGATCTGCATAATTTTTTTTCAAGATCTTTCTCCTTTTTTTTTTAAGATCTGTTTTTTTTTTCACAAATCTTTTTTTTTCAAGATTTTTTTTTTAAAGATCTCCAAATCTAAAATATTCCGCCAATATGTTGGATCAATTGGCTATGCCAATGACTAATAAAAAAAATACCTTCCAAATAAGTGGATAGGTCAAATTTTAGTTGAGGGATGCTTGGAAGGAATGGAGGCTGCGGGATGCTTCAATGGCTCTCCTTTGATGCAGATCTTCTTCTCCAATGGATCCTCTCCAATAGTGCTCCTCTTCAACCTTGCTTGGATAGAACCTGCTCTGATACCAAATGATAATAATGGTATAGCTAACTTAGATACCAAATGATAGAATAGAATAAGATTGCAATGACCAAAGAGGGACGGAAGCCTCACAAATATTATTGATCATGAAATCAGATTACATAACAATGCAAGAGCTGTAATATTTATAGATATTAGACAGCCTCATATGGATAGACATGACACCCTAGCAGGCACCAACTACGAGATGATAAGACCCATCTCACATGCACATGTAATTACTACTAATACCAATATTGAATGTTATCCAACATAACAATATTGAATGCAAGTCACTAGACTAGAGTGCACATGTTGCACATTATTAAATAAAAGACAATGCAATAAAATGCAATAAATATGCCTATGCTAAATTATGCTAACATTGGTTGGAACCACAGGGTCGAAGCAAATCCATTTTCCAAGGTATATTTCTATCGTTGAAAAGGAGGGCCAAGTATACACTCTATAGCTAAGAGTTCTCTCCACCATGGAAGGTATTCTAAGGCTCCAGAAGTTAGGAATATTCTTAACCTGGGTCCTAGAGATAGCCATTAGATAATTGCCTGACATTCTTTCTTAAATAGTTTATTAGGCCATTCTCCTATCTCAATGCATATCAGTTAAAGAATAGTTCATAAGTCTTTGTTGAATTAAATTTGCCATTGAGCGTATGCTCATTCTCGGAATTGTGTAAGGAAACCATAGGGAAGAAATGAGTAATTTGAAAAATTTCTATCCCATATATTAATATGTATAAAACAAGTGGAGTTGTCCTAATCCTTGGAGCAATCTCAAAGTAATAAATTATAACATAGTTATAACGATTTTAATAAAATAAATATTTTATTCCAGTTTAAGAGTGTATCAGATACGATAATCATTATTGTTAGGATAGTGACGTTAATTTAATGGTATTCTTAATTTATGTCATGTCAATTTTGTCTCCAGAAAGTTAGTCTAACATTATAATTAACACTACTTAGTAAGAAATGTATATTTAAATAACGCCTATAACAACTAGTTCCCGGTGAAACGCATTATTATCTGAAATTCAGATATTATGATGTACCATACATACCCACTAATAATTATGACACTTTCATGGAACTTTATAATATCCCTTCTGTTTGTTCTAATTTCCTGTAGTTCCTATCTTACATTTTACCACTTGTAAACCTAAGACATATAATTTTCCAGCTTCACACAAGTAGCCCAAAAAGTTTAGGATGGATTCCATAGCATAGGATCAGGGTTCCATAGTGGGACCGCATACAAATCGCTTTCAATACTGATCTATTATTCCAAGTTCAAGAGCTAAAATAATAAATGACCTCCTGTCTACATGGCTTTTACAGATGATTCCTTTCAATAGGTCGGCTTATGACAAATATCCAACTTGGAAATATAAGCATGGTCTTATGAAGTATATTTAATCGACGAGTACTAGTTTTTAAGCTACAATCTCAAGAACCTTGTAGGAATAGTTCGTACCCAAAACATGGTCTAAAAAACTATGTTAGGAAATGATTTGATTTTTCAGGGACTAGCATTTACACCCACTTTATACTTGTCATCAGATTATCTCAGTAACTATGCTATTCGTGGTGGATGAAAAGAATGTTGAAATAACAACATCCTTGATAGGGATCATGTCCTTCTAATTGTGGACTTCTCCAAAATCATGAGCTATTGTGTAAACTATGGTCTTCATATCTGGTTCCTATCAAGGAAAAGTGTTTAGTGATTCCTAAGCTCTATGTTACGTGTGTAAGGTAGTTAGTTGCCATGTATGCTTATGGTACCAATTCCATGGTTAGTAAATACTATGCATATTTCGAGATGTGTATCGTATGTTCTTGTTGCGACCATTAGACGTAACATTGTATTATCCATACATCGGATTCCTTCTATCAAGGATAAAAGGATCTATCCTTGTAAAATTTTGGATTGCTAGTATGTGCTGGAGAATAATTTGTAATGTACAACAGGGTACTCACATGTCTAACAGTATACCACATAAATCTAAAAGTGTTGCTTTAGGATAGAATATGTGGATCTGATCATGTTGATGAAAGTGTGGTTGTAAATCTTATATCCTGTAACACATAATCATCCATGATTTTTGGGTGATCAAGGATGTTTATTGCTAGGCTCCCAAATCAATAAGTGTGGTAATTTATCACTTACTGTTAAGTATCCTAACATTCACTAAGGGTTTCCTTGGATCAATAGATGTTGAATGAACAACTATGTCATGGTTTTATGGGTATGATCCATTTCCCACTGAACTAAGTAGTCTAGATGAGGTACTTAGCCTTTACTTTCGATTCTTAATAACATTCCTTAACTAATGCTAAGGATCACTTAATTCTTGTACCAATTCCATTCTTTGACAAGGGATTACTATGGTAGATTTCAATATTGTAGTTAGGCCATTGAATCTCACTTTGGGGCCTTGTCCTTCATTTTATCCCTTGCAAGTCCCATAGAAGTTGCATTTAACATACCCTTGTAAGGGATCATTGCTGTTAGTATGGTTCTAACCCCAAATGATGCCCCTAACTATGTGAGGCACATGTGACATCACCAATATGAAGAATTATTTCTTTCATCTTCAGGAAAATGCATGAACTGCTAATCTTGGATTACTTGTTAGATATCAGTGAAACCATAAGCTAATTCAGATTAATGAGGTGGTTCAATGGAACAACTATGCTATGTAAGCTTTATTGTTAAGCATAGGAATTGGATCCAGAGAATAGTTGTGTGAAGCTACTAGTTAGGACTTGATATAGGGATCACCATTCAAAGCAATTTAAAAACTACTGATAAGCTAGGTTGTTGATGCACAAAGTTTTGCTGCAAACATGAGACATATATCACAATGTCCCGTAAGACATGGTAAGGCCATAATGGTCGCAAACAATAGGTTATTTCCAAGTGTTGCACACCATAACATAGGGCAAGGCCCAAATTAACATTAACAATAGCATATAATGTGTATAAACAAGTATGGAAGTCAAATCATCCCTGCATAAAAAATGGGGGATTGCATATGAATCACCCATTAGTCCAATTAGAAAGATAAGTTAGTATGTCACTAAGCATCCTATAACCAAGTAATGTAGAGTCATTTAAGTACAAAATAGAAAATAATAACAGTTGTGAGAGATGAATGTGGATGCCCCCATTTGAAATCAATGTAAGAAAGCCTAGAAGGTGAGCATTCTATGTTGCTAATTCTCTAAGAGACATGTATCTATTTGATCATAACTAGAAAGACTACGTGAACACACATGTGTGGATGAGTATTTGTTACTAATAATTCTTTCATATTGGCAAGACAATCTGTAGAGACCAACATGTGTAATTCACTGACCATGAACAAGCGCAAGTAAGGAAAAATAAAAGCAACCATAGTATGCAATATGATGTGGATGGACATAATGCATCTTCATGTAAAATGGAGTTTTTAGGAGTCGTATATTCCCCTAGAGTGAATTGAAATGTATGCAATGCTCCTTCATCCAGATTTCCCATTTCAGCAGTCAAGATTGAAGCCCCTTTAAAAACGAGAGTGCGTTATTATGAAATGGTCCATTCAAGTGGTGTATGTGTGTTTAACACTTTGCGGTGAATGTTCTAGGTGTAGTGATGAGATGCAACCTAACGATAATGTGTTCATGAACTTCTATAGCCAAAATTCTATGTATTTCACAGACTAGATGAACGTATAAGTGATTTTAGCCTAAGCGTATATCACTATGAGATGAATGGATGAGTGATGATTTAACCCTAAGTCATAGTATCAC
The DNA here is from genome assembly GCA_019776745.2 of Taxus chinensis. Taxonomy (NCBI): domain Eukaryota; kingdom Viridiplantae; phylum Streptophyta; class Pinopsida; order Cupressales; family Taxaceae; genus Taxus; species Taxus chinensis. Next base: position 615,356,663 of record CM034156.1, read on the forward strand.
TACAAAATGAAAATTCCTATGGAGTGCCAGTGATGTAACCTAAGGTGTATATCACGACAAAATGGTAGAATATGTGACAATTTAGCCTAAAACATATGTCACTAGGATATAAATGTCGCATGATGAAAGGTCGAATAGTCAAATGTGTTATGAGTGTAAGGTCTGTTTGATTTTTAAACTAGCTCGACTAGTAAATTATGGACTGAAGGAACTAAAGTATTGTGTCATAGGGTCAGTGATTGCTTATCAGTGTGGGAAGATCATGTAGTATCCATGTGATAATGATCTGTAATACTCTCTATGTCCTTTAGCTATTGTTCGTACAAAATCACTATTAAACTTTGATGATCTACTATTGATTAGAAAATGAAAGAGATAGCTAGTGGATGAATTTTTCATAATGCTTCAGAATCATTCAATTGCAGGAAAGGAAAGATCTATAAACTCATGAGGATACCAATAAGTTTTATCCTGGAAACCTCTATAAGGTGCATAATAGTCGAGAAGGGCAAATGCTCTTTCTTCTCAGTTAATTATTGGTTTAAAATTCAAATAATTAAGTAAAAATATTTACAATAAGTATGAAAGAGAAGTAGATGATATCTCACACTTCCTCCCAATTACTTGCTTGATTTTCCCAACAACACTAAAAATTCTTCTACAAACACAACTCCAGTACTAAGACTTCCTTGCTCACTTGCTTTCATGCTTCGATAATTCCAATAACTCTCCTTCCTACATGTATTTATCTGCCTTTATCATGTCCTTTCGTGCATTATGAGGATGGGAAAGTTCATGGAGTCAGAAGAGACATGGAAACATACCTTTTCAATTCTGGGAACTATTTGTTTCAAATGTTTATTTTTACAATAAAGAGTGTAAGAACATGCCCAGTGCAGAACGGTAGTCATAAGGAGTTTGCCACCCTGAAGCTGGGAGCAAGTTACAGGATCATTCATGTCCAAGTTGGACGGCAAGTTCTATGTGCAACCATACTCTGCATAGAAAAGCGGTGATTATACTAACATAAATACAAAACCTTTGTTTCTTCATTTTCCTTCTTCAATGTTGGTTGATCTAATGAATGATAGAGTCATTTTGGATCCCTATGGATCACACCTCACTTGCTTAGGAGGCTTTTGGTCCCACAAAAGCTTAGTTGGGGAGTGGATGAGGAAATAATTCCCTCACTTTCTCCTTCGAGTACCACCAAGCCTACCTTGGTGTCTTTCCTTTCAGTCCAACCTACCACGATTCCTGCAGACCTCTCCTAGTCTCTCCGACCTTATGTTGTAACACTACATCCTCCTCCAATTCACCTCATGAGTCCAAGACGCAATCCTCAATGGAAGGTAGCAGTTGTAGTCCTTCATCTTCATCTAGCATGAATGGCTCATATAGGTGCAAGTTCTCATAGTTTACTATTGAGTACAGCCGCATAAATGATGGAAAATCAAGTTGAAAGGCATTTTCTCTAACCTGTTCCAATATGGAGAAGGGTCCATATCGTAGTGGCTTGAGCTTTCGTGCTTGACCTTATAGTCTCTCCTTGCTCAAGTAAATCCAAACTCTATCTCCAACATGAAGCTTATGTTCCCTGTTGTGTTGATCGTGCCTAACCTTGTACTTAGCTTGAGATTTCTCTAACTGTTCTTTGACTTTAAGATGGATTTTCCACATCCTCTTAATGAATTTGTTTGCACTAGTCACCTCTGTGTCTCTGTGTCTCCTCCTCATCTCTTCTACCCAACTAATATGTCCAATGCATATGTACGTAGATATCCCAAGGAATGCTTCAAACATGGTGACTTCATATTGCAGATGTGTGTACTGCCTGACTATAGGAATGTTGAATGTAGGCTAAGGACTCATCCCAAGTCCTTGGGTATTTGTCTAGTATACCCTCTGATCAACTATACCAAAGTCCTATTCACCACCTCTATATGTCCATCTGTCTGTAGATGGAAATTCACGCTTCCTTCTGTAACCTGGTATCCATCTTGTCCCATAAAGAAGTCCAAAACTTCCCCAAGAACCTACAATCCCTGTTAAAAACAATAGACTTTGACAAACCAAAATGCACCCATAGATTAGCAAAGAATTTTTTTGTTGCCTCATGTGCTTTTACTATATTTTTTTATGCCATAAGAATACACATCTTACTGAATCTATCAACAACAACATAGAGATAGTCATGGCCATGTTTAGACATACATAATCCTCCAACAAAATCCATAAAAATGTCCTCCCACGGACGAGTAGGTTCTGGAAAAGGCATATACAAACCCTCCGTCCTAGTCTTAGGTTTGTTGGTACAACAAAGTTTACATCCACACATAACTTTTGATAGTTCTTCTTGCATATTAGAGCCAATACATGTACCTTTATAAGTGGGCTAGGTTCTTACCAACACCAAAATGTCCCGCTACTTTTGACGTATGGGTTTCCCTCATCAATAGAAGTCTTTCTTCTTTCGGCACATAAAGCTTCCCCCATTGGTAGAGCAGCCCATCCTTAAGATAACAATCTTCAATCCTCGTCCTTTCAGCCCCTTAGAACTACAACGGTTGAAATGTCACCACAAAGTCTCTGTCTTGCTGCATATGCCTCTCTATAAGCTTCCTTCTTGAAGGGCTCGATCTGAGAGATAATGTCCAAGCAGGATAAATTTTCTTGTGTGGGAGGCTTAAACAACATGGATCTGCCATCAAGTTTGAACTACCCTTATTGTATTTGATCACTAGATGGAACTGTTGAAGGAACCCCATCCATTTGTAGTACCTTGCCTACTACAATTTAGACTGTGCTTGCAAATACTAGAGAGGTTTGTGGTCAGTGTGCACAATAGTTTCTTTACCCAACAAATAATGCTTCCATTTTTTAATTTCCTGAACTAGTGCATACATTTCCTTATCATATATTTAATATCCGTTAATTGTTGGAGTAAAAGTTTCAGAATGATAGCATACATGTTCACCTCCATAAAGCAACATTACCCCCATAGTGTAATCACTAACATCTATCTCTACTTCAAAGGGTTGATGCAAATTAAGAAGAGTAACTATCGGAGCATAACTAATCTTGTATTTCAATAACTCAAAGGACTTTTCTTGTTCCTTACCCCAGTCAAAACCCTTACTCTTTGCGGCCACTGTGTGTAGAGGTGCAGCAATCGCGGAGAAGCCCGGAATGAACTTCTGCATGTACTGTACTGCTCCCACAAAAATCCTAGTCTTCTGTGGCTCATGTTGGTGTTGGCCAATTGGTGATGGCCTCCAACTTATTTGGATCCACTCGTAGCTCTCCTCCTCTAACCACGTGCCCAACATAGACAAGTGACTATTTTGCAAATTCACATTTCTTCATATTACAAAGTAGTTGTTTCTCCCTGAGAACTTGTAAGAATTGCTGCAAATGAGTTAGATGTTCCTCCCATGTGGCAATAAAAATCAAAGATATCATCTAGATGAATAATGACACATGAATCTATGAAATCCTCGCAATACAACATTCATCAATCTCATAAATGTAGTGGGTGCATTAGTGGGTGCATTGCATAAACCAAATAGAAGTACTAATCACTCATACAAACCTTGTTTTATCTTGAAGGCGGTCTTCCATATATCCTCCTCCTTCATTTTGTCTTGGTGATAACATGACTTAAGATCCAACTTCACGAAGAATTTGGCATGTTGAAGTTGGTCTAAGAGATCATCTATACGGGGAAGTGGATATTTGTTCTTTATGGTAATCTTGTTCAAAACACGCTAGTTGATGCACATTATCCAAGAACTATCCTTCTTTACCACCATCACAATAGGTGAACCACATGGTGAGGTGCCTAGACGTATCACCCCTTAGTCTAGCAGTTCTTGGAGTTATTTCTTTACTTCAGTACTCTCCAGCAAGGATTGCCTATACAACCCGATGTTGGGTAGAGGGGACACTAGCAACAATTAAATCTCATGCTCTACTTCCCGCTTTGGTGGTAATCCACTGGGATCCTGAAGAAATTCCTAAAAATACTGAATAATATTATCCAAGTCCTATTTTCCCTAGTTAGAAATATCTGAAACTTCTACGCCATCTTGTTTATCTTTTACCAAAAGTAAACAAAATTGATTATAATTTACTTGAATAAGTTGGCTTGCTTGGTTGGCACTCACCATAATAACTTGTGTCTTACGTTGGTGTGCATGGATGTTGTAGATGATCCCATCCTTGAGCCATCTGTATCGGTTTTCCCTTCTCATAAATATAGCATCCATGATATACAAGTAAAGACTCTCTGAAAACAACATCCAAAGCATCAATTGGAATAACATCAGCTTCTAATACATCAATATACAGGGAATTTATCCCAAACTTGACCTTACATCTTTTTGTTACCTAAATTTCAACACCCTTCTTTAGCCAACATAAAGGGTGAGGGTGTGGATGATCGTAATTCTCAAGACCAAGCTTGTTTACAACTGCTTCAGAAATTAAATTAAACTAAGAAACAACATCAACCAAAGCATTTACCTTAGTTCTCTTGATCTGGATTTTGATCTGGAATAGTCTACTTATCTCCTGTTCCTGGTTGTCCATGTTTGTGGTTGTGCATCCAAGCCTCTCATTTACATCAGATTCATCTTTGATTTCTGCCTCCCCTTCTGTCTTTATAGTTGTCATGGACTTCTTTGAGTCCTTGGTTTGGTTCTTCAGATGTAACTCTAGATGCAACTTCTAACATGTAGTTTCAGTATGACCATTGATATCACAATTCTTACAAAAAATCTTGGGATCTTTATAAGTATTTAATGTAATGACATCATGTTTACCTTTACCTTTCCACTTACCCTTGTTACTTATTTGCACATGCTCCTTTCTTTTGCTCATTTGTCATTTCGACCGCTTTACCCTTGGCACTGCTTCTCCTTACTTCTTTTCATCATATATGTAGTATGCCTACACACACACCTCATTGAGATATTTGGGCTTCGTGGAGATAAATTTTCTTTGAAGGTGAGTGTGAAGTCCTCCCAAGTACTTAGTCATAATATCCTCATCATCCAAGTCCATGTTCAGCAACATGGCCTACCTCCGACACTCTGTAGTATAGTCCTACACACTTTGACCACTGCCTTGTCTAAAATACTGCCATTTTATCATTTGGTCAATCTTGTGGCCAATAGGATAGAAGTTAGCTCTAAGTAATTCTTTAAATTCTTGCCAATATTTCACAATAGGACGTTTCTTCTTTTCACAAGTGGCTACATGGGTTTCCCACCAAGTTAGAGTGTGTCCCTCCATTTTGATACATGCAAAGGTGATCCTATGTGCCTCAGTGACATTATGGATGCTATGAAGTAGACTTCTAGTTGTTTTATCCATTTATCAAGCAACTTTACATCTACTTGACCTTCAAAGCTTTTAATTTCAACTTTCATCTCAACTTTAAAAGGAGCATGATCAGATTTTACCTTTTCTCTTGCATTCGAAGTCTCTTCTTCACGCTCTTCCTCATAATCTTCCTCATGGTGGATGCTCCATATGCCAAACAATTTCAGCCAAGCCTCAAACTACTGAGTCCATGGAGTCTTGCTTAATAGAAGCCGTATTTTGACAAATATGCAAGTTCTTCTTGTCTTCTAAACATCCTATCCATCATGGTCTCCAGCATCTAAATTCTACATACCAAGTTCTCTTCCTCCATTTATCCCCGAATTCTTTGTTTCCACTTCCTTTTAGAAATATCTGGATCGTAAGGTAATGCCTCTTCGCCTTTAGATCTCATCATTGTCATACAAATCCAAGAACAAATACCATAGTCCTAGATACTTGTTAGCTCTTATACCAAAATGATTTGTAAACTCTCTACTTTAAAATTGTTCACAGAATCACAATTAAATGTTGTTATTCTATTTTCGATTAGAAAATGACAAAGATAACCAGTGAATGAATTTTTCTTATGCTTAGAATCAACAATTGCATGAAAGGAAAGAATATAAACTCATGAACACAAACAAGTTTTATCCTAGAAACCTCCATAGGATGAAAACCAGTCAAGAAGGGAAAATGATCTTTTTTCCCACTTTTGATTGGCCAATTCAAATAAGAAGTACAAAATTTACAATAAGTATGAAAGAGAAGTAGATGATATCTCACACTTCCTCCCAATTACTTGTTTGCTCTACCTCAACACTCCTTTCTTCTACAAACACAAATCTAGCACTAGGAATTCCTTGCTCACTTACTTTCATGCTTCAATAATCCAAAACTCTCCTTCCTACATGTATTTATAGTCTTTCTCACGTCCTCTCATGCATTGGAGGATGGGAAATTTCATGGAGGAGAAGAGACACAAACAACCTTTCTAATTCTGGGATTGTTCGTTTCAAATTTTATTTTTCTGTCTGAGAGTGTCAAGACTGCCATTTCCCAGTGCAGACCGGCGATCATAGGACCGCCACCCTAGTTGGGCAGCGGTTACAAGACCACCACTCGAGTTGGGTGGTGGTTCTATTAACATAAAGACATAACCTATGTTTCTTCATTTTCCTTCTTCAGTGTTGACTGATATGATGAAGTAGATTCATTTTGGATCCCTATGGATCAGATAATAAAATATGACCATATTATGTGTAGGATGTGTGATATGCAATGTATAGTATGTAATGCAATATGTGTAGAGAGACCAAATGCATACTATGTAATATGTAAGATGAATAAGATGTAATGCAACTATCGTAGAAAATAGAAGTGTACAATAAACAATAGCATGATGTATGATGTATGATTACGTAATGATCGAAGTGTTGTAGAATGTAGGATACAGGATGCGAGATGTGTCATAAAACACTTTGTGTAATGCATATAGTGTAGTGTGTGGGGTTCATGTGTAGTAAGCCCTCAACAGTCAAGTGTGAACCGAAGCCCAAGAGTATGTCATCGGGTAATGGTCGAATAGTGTGTATGTGCCTATGATATGAGAGGGATGTGTGGTAATGCAAAGATAAGAAATGTGCTAATTGCTAATGTGATAGGGGGATGTGTTGTATGATATTCCCCCCTAGTGTGTGGGGTTCATGTGTAGTAAGCCCTCAACAGTCAAGTGTGAACCGAAGCACAAGAGTATGTCATCGAGTAATGGTCGAATAGTGTGTATGTGATTATGATATGAGAGTGATGTGTGGTAATGCAAAGATAAGAAATGTGCTAATGCTAATGTGATAGGGGGATGTGTTATATGATATTCCCCCCAAGTGTGTGATGATGCATATATTTTTTGATAAATGATGTTGGATAACCAATAAAGAAGTGATGTATGAAGGTGGTGAAATATCACAGAAAGTGTAAGATTGATTGAGTAATGGGATAAATAATGAAAAATTGTATGGTATGCGTTACGAGCGATAGATGCATGTATGTATGAGCGTTTATGTACTAGAGAGATATGCTAATGTAAGGTGAAACAAGGTTCTTTATTGTAACTAACCCATCAATAGTCATATAAGAACCATAAGAATATGAGTGTGTCATCACGAGGGTAGGGTGACAAGAGTTACCTACCAAAGACCAAGTTTGCATTTAGCGATGGAAGTATGTTCAAAGAAAGTAACAGTAGGACCATGTGATTGTGGTGGAATTTGTAATTTTTCATGACCACTAGTAGGAGGATTAGTTGTTTTGAAGAAATTAATTGGTTGGAGCTTATACTTGAGAGGACGCCAAGTTGCACTGAGTTTTAAAGGAGGTTGTTTAGGTTGACTTGTTAATGTCATAGATGCATTGAGAAGAGGGGGAGTGAGACTAATTTTGAGAGGTTGTGGCATATGTTGACTTGGTGATATCATAGGTGGTTTCTTAGGCGGCTCTTAACTAACCAAAGAAGGATCACTAGAAATAGTGGCATAATGCTCAGTGGATGTAGAAGGAGTAGATTTAGGACCCCATTGAGATGTAGCATTTGTAGATGGGCATGCAATAGAATGTTATATAGTGAATGAGATAAATCTCTGACGCTCAAGATGTTTACTTTTGCATTGTAAAGCATGGCAATTGTTGTCATTATGTTCCTTGATTTGATGATAATTGCAATATGGATGACCTTGATATTTTGCTCTTTGATAAGGAGGATAGTAATCAGTAGGTGGTAGCGTGATCAACTGATGACTAATGATTTGATTGAGAATGTCATGTTGCTTAGTATTACGTTCAAATATGAGAGGCTCAGGCAATGGCATGATCTGAGGTTCGGCTATATGACATGTAGTGGACATAGATTGAAATGTAGAGGGAGAACAAACATGAGCTTGAGAAGCATCCTTAAGTTGTTCAATTTCAGATTTGAGAGATGTGATTATGGATTCCATAGTTGTAAACTTTTCTTGAAACAAATAATGTAAAGCTTTAATTGAGTCGAATAGGGGTTGATTAGATTGAGGATTACTAGGGTCAGTAAATAGACAAGCAAGCATGGGACTTAGTTCGTGTGGTGACATATTGTCATCAAAATACTTGGTGTCTAAGGATTTTTGCAAAATAGCTTGGCAATTACGATATCTCTTAAGGAAATTAGATAAAGAAACTTGACCCATGATAGAGGAAAAATGAGGATCCTAAGCGTGAAAGACATCGGATTCACCAAAATGATTAACTAAAAATGTAAATATATGTACTATAGTTAATCTAAGTTATGAACAGTTATAACTAAAGTAAATGGATGTTGTAAATAAATGTAAAGATGGCACAAGCCACTACAAAAAAGGAAATGATAACCCTAATGTTCAAGAGATAAGAGGAAAGAAATCAACTGAATTGAAGATGCTCGCGAGACAATGTCACAGAGCTGACTGGAGAATTTGGAAGTAGGAACGACTGTGTAGAAGCCCTAAAAAGGATGGATTTAGAGTATCTGGTTGGAATGGAATGCCTGGAGAGGGATTGGGGCACCTACGAGCACTTTGGTCTGTGAAATGGGTGCCCTAGTCTATGAAAAAGCTCTGAAACTGATCTTCACAGGTTCATAAAATTATCTGAAACCTTTGTTGCATGTCACATTAACTTCTATGCACTGCTTCGGATGTCACTGATATTCCAAGATGATGAAAATACCAAGGAGTATCAAAACCCTAAAAAAAGAAGAATGTGAATGAATGGGCCAGACTAACCTCAACTGCCACAACAGTGGGCTTACTAACAGAGTGTTTGCACTACATTTGAAACCCAAATGTAGTTCTGGTGAGTGTGTGCATAATGTGCCCTAGGTGCTGTTGTGTCAGTCACACTTTGTGAAGTAGTGAACAATAATTAGATGTAGAAAATGTAATAGAATATGTGCATGGAATAGAATAGAATCCTTCCCCTATGATGTGTGTGATGCAGATGACCTAGCCTTGTGCCTTGTGATGGAGCTATGTGGATGCAAGTAATCTCCAATGCAAGAGATGGATGTAACTCTAGATGGATGATAGTAGTGACTGGTGTTTGGTCCCTCATTATGGTTTCATAACTTTATATTTATAGGGTTATCTTGATCTAATTTCGTAATTAACCCCAAAATGATTGAACACCAAAAAGATAAGAAGTTGAAACGGCTAGAAAGAGCCCAAAAAGTGGCGATAAAGTTCAAAAAGGATCGGGGTGCCCATGGTGGGACCACGGCACCCATGGATGCCCTAGTACTGGCTCGAGTGCCGCAGTCGAGGCTAAAACAATGGAAAATGACTGAAACAAACTTGGGCATATAGATGAAAAATGTTGGGAAAGATGAAATAAAATAAAATAAGATGGCCAAAAGACGAGGGTTAATTAGTACTTTCTTCACTCAAGAACCTTCTAAATAGTAGTATGAAACCAATATAAATAATATCTAAAGTGCATGATTTTGTGACTACAGTGCACATGATTTTCATCAAACATTAGAGGTTTCCATTCATTTTATTCATATAGAAAGTGATAATTCTTCGGTGTCTTTCACACACCTCATTCACTCTCTCAAAAATTTTCCATGTGTTATATCATTCACTAATGAGGACATATCACCATTTGTTAATGACAATCAATGTGTGCCTTTACTTATCACCACTATTATCGGCACCACTTGCATTAAACATGTACTTATTGATAATGGATCGATCGTCAACCTATGTGCCCATTCTCTTATCAAACAATTGTGCATTAATGATAACCTAATTTCCAAGAATTCGGCTCTTATTCAGGATTATGATTCAACTACTCGCACATGCCTAGGAACCATCACATTACACATCCAAGTTGGGCCTACGAGTTATCCCTACGGAATTCTTTATTATCAATACTTCATTTTAATTTATTCTTTCATTGGGAAGATCTTGGATTCATGAAATGTGAGCAGTTCTATCCATTGTTCATCAATGTTTTTAATTCCTACATGATGGGTATAAACATACCATTATGACAGACCCTGAACCATTCAAATTTTGTCACATAGACTCTGTTACTACTATGCTTATTCCTCCATCACAACCTATTCCATATAATAGTATAGATACATATGACATTGGTCAATCAAATGCTTCACAATCTTCTTCCCCCACTCCAAGCACTTTGGTTATTTCTACTCATACTACAACCATCATTTTAACCACTGTTTCTGCTTCTCTTTGCACTACTGCTCCACTAGTTAAGGCTCCTCTCACTCCTACATCTATTCCTCCTCCTACTAATATCCTTGACACAACTATACAACATGACAGTGCAAACACAGATCCTGATTTTGATGACGAAGTCGATACTATTGAACTTATTGATGGAAATTATGCAATCTTAACTTCACTCCTATCAATATAGATTACTCATATTTCAATGAAATGCTTTTGTGGCTGATGGTATTGGTTAATACAAGTTCAAGAACCCTACTTCTACTAATATTATGGTACTTTATCAAGGGTTTTTCCACACCTTGGATGATGTTTTTCCCTCTCTTGAACAGTCTACGTTTGTACCACCTCCTTTCACTTGCACATTTTTCATTAACAACTCTTATTGGTACCATATTTGGTTGGATCAGTACTTTCTCTAGATACTATTTACACATGTGATGGATTGACTAGGCTTGGCTTGACACTTAATGATATCCTCCCACCACCTCACTCACCTGATCTCTATCGTGGATATTTTCATAATAGTGTTGCCTATGGTCTTCATATTTTTCATTTAACCATCTTTGTTGCATGCACCTTAGCCGTGCTTCTCCACTGACACTCGTGCAATCTTGGCTTGACTATATTGGGGGCAATTTAGACTCCAGTCATACTTCTATTAATTTTCCTATGTCATTCAACAGTGTTTCTATTGGTAATGATTCATCTTGTGGACATTCTCAAAATCTTACTTGCTGGTATGCACATGAGTGTCAATCCAACACCTTTCACTCAATGAAGAATATGCAATGATTGTGTACACCTTGTGTCACAATGACTCTTTATATGATCCACCTCATACTATTTCACTATTAAGTCTCCAACGTAGTCTTAGTTGGCTTCGATCAAGACAATGAGTATCTTCTAGACAATGGCACTTGATCATCCTTATCATCACATAACTTGGGGGGCATCACACTTATTCCCCCCTAGCATTACCACACATCTTATACTCTCATCACATCACATATAGATCTTTACACACAACATACATTAGTATCGTCATTTCCTGATGACGCACTCTTGTGCTTTGGTTCATGCTTGACTGTTGAGGGAATATTATTACATGAACCTCAAAGACACACACACACCACACACTATCCTACACAATACACCTTACATAATTATATATTAACACCACATATTTCACATTTCACACATTCATCTCTACATAATATATACTCTAAACATTCATGATATAGCTTTTTTATACATACTATACAACCAATGCAATTGTGGAATATTCACACTTATAATACACTCTTCTTATGCCTATCCATCCACACAACCTCAACACTATAACAACACACACTCTTTGCGCATATTCAACACAATGTAAATGCTTACTACATGATCAACACTTTCACAACATACCCCTCTCACATCACATGATGAATCTTTCTTGCATGCAATCAACACACGTAACTTACACAATCTATATATCCACAACACATATTTCTCAACACACACGCTCAATATTCCCATAATTAAATTCTATCAACAATATTCGACATACCTTCACCAATGGACGATATATTCATGACAACCTTCTATATTACATACTACAAATTACACATCTCACGCAACACACATTACACACACGACATCCTCTTCTTGCAACTTCTATCACACACTAGGTGCATTACTCACTATAAACATTCACGCTACATCTCTCTTACATATACCCCTACATGTTGCAATCATTTCCCTATGACGCAGTCTAGTTTCACGGTTCATACTCAACTGTTGAGGGTTTCAATTTAAAATGAACCTCACCACACTCACTCAATCAATCACTCACTCATGTGATTACACTCTACACTTTACGCTTTAATGATCATATCATTTTTATTACGTACAATTCAAACCATTTCCTGATGACACACTCTTGTTTAGGGTTAATTCTTGACTGTACTGAGGGGGAATATACAAATGAATCTCATTCATATACATACACATCCACTCGTGGGGCACGTGACTCCTATCATTCACTCTGCATTCCATTCTATCGCATCCGTAGCATACTGCATATCTTAGTCGCATTTAGTCTTGTTTACATTTACTTGTTACATACACATCTTATTACACATGCTAGATAGATATCTTGTATGTCATTATCTTTATCATACACACATGCGCGTTCACTTGCCTTTCTAGTTGTGATCACAGATTCAACAAATCCATACATGCAGCATGGATGCTTTGATGCAGTACCTATTACCAGTCCCACAACGGCTCCTGGGGGCATCCACTTTCGTACACTATAGAGTACATTATTGTTTCATTTTGTTTCATAACACATTACTTTATCAGATTATACATGCCTTGACATACTTTTTATCTTTCTAACATGCTAATGGGTGCTTCATGTGCAACATTTTTTATGCAGGCTATTTGCTTCCATGGTTGTCTGTTACATTATTTGCTATTCCTTCTTGTCATTATTTGCCACTATGTTTGGGCTTTTGCCCTTTGTCTTATGTGCACAGTGTCTACTTTAGGTTTCATCAGCTTTGATCGTCTTGTGACATCATGAGTGGTGTCCCATGTTTGCAACCCATTTTTCGTGGTCTACATTGTCTTCTTGTGTGTTTTCATTGTCTTCTTATTTATTAGCATACACATTATTCTTGAATTACATCTTGTCTTATACATGTGTGTTTTTCTTTGCTTGTACTAACACTTGTCTCCTAGCCACTTTGTTTTCATGTGCCTTGGTTTCTACCAAACACATTCCCTTTCCCCCTATAGGGCATAGTTTCAGGACAACGGTCGGTCCTCTTTTGGGACACATACTCCTTCAACGATGTCGCATGCACCCCAAACGAGGGGGGCATAATTTGGGTGAATCACTCACCCCATACAATGTTATACAGTCAACATTTCAGCACAACATATTACCGGTACAACACAGTTGTCAGTATTCAGATAAGGCTTAGAATCAAACTTGGGTCCTTAACACAACATAGACACTAGTGCTTCATACCAGGACAGTAGCGCCTGGGTGCCTCTGACCCTTCCTGGAGGCCTATGACCAGAGGGAATTTGACACAATATTTTGGTAGTTCATCACAGTCTATAGAACTCAACACAACAACTTTTAGTAGGGCACAAAGTCCTTAGCATTTTTACGTTAGATCGAATTGTTCAAATTTTACACACCATCTATAGTGGTGTTCTACATTGTGGGAAACAGTTAAAGGTTGAGGATAACACTAGAATTTTCTCCTGACAACTTCTTCCATATCATTGGTGTGAGATCACCCTAGAAAACTCGTATACTTGACACAACTGGCGTGAGATCACCCAAAAAAATCGGTCTTCTAGAACATCTACAGGATCCTTTCTATACTCTTTCCTCATCATGGATCAAGTGCACATGTTCCTTTTTCACATTTTTCATTTTACATACTTTTTTACATGATTTTTACACATATACATGTGTATTTGACTACTTGTTGTTCTTCTCTTTTGCAGGTCCATCTGTATGGGAAGCGGTAGTCAACATCATTCAATAACAACATCAACAAACAAATGACATCAACAACAGGCACATCATGACATCTACACATGTGTTTCCACCCTAGGGTCATTTTCATCATCACTTATTACACTTTTTCCTCCTTAACATCCACGCTTCACACTTTTATCACTTCACGCTTTGACTTGTCCCTCAGAACACTCTTTCTACATGGTTATCAGGTACACATCTCTATCTACTTTATGTTACCAAGCTTTCTGCTCACCAACATAAAGTGGGGGAAAATGTAGACACAAAATCATGCACTTTGGGTAATTATCTAGTCCTAGTTGCATACTACTATTCATATGATTCCTAAGTAAGAAAGGTACTAATTAACACATGTCTTTGGCCACCTTTCTTTGTTTTTTATTGCCACTTTTGGTCTTGCACCCTTACTTGCTCAGTTTGACTTTTTATACTTTGACATTTATCATCCTGGACACCAATGCCCAGCCAGGACACCAGCATGTCAGGCACCCATGATCTCAGTATACTTTGTTCACATCTTTTGGGTCCTTTCTAGTCGTTTGAGCATCTTATCTTTTTGGTATTAATCATTTTTTGGGTTCAAGCAAAGGAACCATATAAATATAAAGTTATGTGATCATAATAAAGGACCAAGCACTAAGCATTAGCTATCACCACATAAGGTTACATCCATCAAGCATCTAAGAGCTCCATTGAATCCATCTAACATCATCCAAGGGACATAAGGGCTAGTTATTCTGCATACACACTTCATAGGAGGGAAGTTCATTCTATTCCATGCACACATCTATTACATTTCTTTACATCTATCTTATTTTCTTGCTATCAAGTGTGACACACACAAGAGCCACCTAGGGCACGATTCCACACGCACATATATAGAATTGCATTGGGTCTGAGATGTAGTGCAACACTCAGTCGTAAGATCACCATTGTGACAATTGAGGATAGTCTGACCCCTCATTCTGCATCTTTCTTTTTTAGGATTTAATGTCTCTTTGAGGGTTTTGCAGGTCATTGTTTCATTGCAGGTTTCCAGAGACTCTGACGATGATCACTGTGCAACCTCATAGTCAACCAAAGGATAACAACAAGGAATACCTCATGACCACTCATAGGAGGTTTTTAGAATTTCTACATAGACATAGGTGCCTAGAAATCAAGTCCTAGGGCATCCACAGGCACCCCTATCCCTCTCCAGGCACCCCATTCCAGCAGATCGTTAGCTCAAAGCACACTTCTCTGAGGCTCTGTGTGACACTTCTCCATTTCTGTTCCACCCTAGTCAGCACTTCGGCACAGTTCAGATTTTATTGCGAATCAAATAAGGCTCTCCTTACCCTCTTTGCAACTAGGGTTTCACATTTTATTGCTTAGTTTGCTTGGGGTAATTCATATACTTAATTATTCATCTATTTACTGCTACAATAACAATCAGATTAGGCATATATTTCCATATTTATCTTAATTAGTTGGTCAGTTGGAAGAGTTATATATTCTAAGAATAACAATGAAATTTTTTCCAACCTTTGTATACACCCTCATTTATGTATTGAAAAGCATCCCACTCGACCCTTAACCGAAATTGATAAACTTGTGGGGCCAAGGTTTGAGATTTTGCAACCTATTACTTATTTTCTATGCAAATGTTGATTTTCTTGTAGAAAGGAGTGTCACCTGATTATAGGTTGTCCTAGTAAGAAAACATGCACTCTTGTTAGGAACAATGACAATGATAAAAATAAAAAACAATGTATCAAGTGGATTTGATGTCTATTATAAGAACAAGAACACTTTACTTAGCCTGAAGCAATCACACTTAATAGTAAACCTTTGGAAAGTAATTTTATGCTCTCATTAAGGAAGTTCCCATAATCGTTCTCTACTAACAGTGTTGTTCAATCTTCTATTTCAACATGTTCTTAAACTATCATTTCATTGTTCTAAATGGTCATAACTTATCATCCATAACTAACCAAGAACATTAGTCAGCAACCCCTATTTAAGTTGATTCTTCTAAGATCAACCCCTCTTACATAGATGTGGTGGCGGCTTGTGGAAAGAAAATTGTTTGCAAAAGTGAAGAACCTGGATACATCTCTTGATTCTACGTCTTCTAATTATTTACAACATGGAAGATAATCATATATCCCTATGTCTCCTGATAACAATGAGATTCAATGAATTTGTGTCAATATTGGGTCACTAGGCACATCTCTACATCACCCATCAACCATGTTGAATACTTTGTTTTTATATCATCTAAATGCTTTGAATTAAACATTCTTAGCCCTCACAGATGGTGGTTTTAACTCTTCCTAATCTCAATGAGTTGGAATGTTAGGGGATTATCCCTCCATAAGTGCAAATAAAAAGCTAAAAAACTATTATTGGAACATTCTCTAGATGTTCTTCTTATTTGGGAGGCTAAAATCAGAAATGTCAGACTCTCTTTCATGGTTAAATGTCTGAAAGGACTTCCTCTTTCTCCAAACTTCCCATGAGGATGGTGGGGGAGGAGAAATTTTGGGTCTTACACCTTGATGTGGAATGATCTTGTTGATAAAGGAGAATATTTGCTTCACAAATGTGTGTGGGCCAATTTGATGCTACATAACAAACTCTTTGGAATTTTCTCTTTATATGCTCCAAATGATAATCACTTAAGGATCAACCTATGGCACTGGATGGGGAATCATCTTCCACAAGTTAAATCCATAGGTAAGTGGGTGTGATTTCAATATGGCTTAATATAATGTTAAGTACTCTTGGAGTAGTTGTTTCTTCTCGTCTTTGATAGATATTTAATGTTTGGATTATTTCTCGAAACACTTTAGATGTTTATAATCCCCTTGTTGGAAAATTATTTACTCATCAAATTTGTTGGTTTACTTGGGCCAACAATAAAATAAGTTCAAAAAGAAAAAGGGTAGACTTGATATATTTAACTTAAGTCATGGTTTGGCTCCTTCTATGTCTATAAAAGGTACTTTAATTGATCATGATCTCTTTGATACTCTCTCAAATCATACTCCTATTAGTGTGACTCTCTCTCATGAAATCTAACGAATATTTTGTTATAATCTCCCATTGTTGAGAAGAGAAAACGGATAAGTATTAGCCATGCACAGAGCTTGAAGACCATGCACAGGAGTGTGCGCATGGATAGAGGAAAGATATGAAATATCAATACATGACAATGGACACAAGTGTGATGTAAGAAGCACGGACAGGGAAACAATGCCAAGGTGCGCGAAACATAGGAAAGGAAGATAGCACAAAGGTTCATGCATATGCACAAATTCAGGACTTAGCCAATTTCAGATAAGAGGGTAAAAATAGGAAAAAGAGTGGATGACATGTCATGTAAGGAAAATCTAGAAATAGGCAAGGAATACTAAAGCACATGCAAGATAGTATAAGGACGATGCAAGGAGAAGATCTAATTATAGGATTAAATCATGGATAAGGCCGAGCTATTTATATCTCAATCTAGAGTTAAAGCAAAGTTGTAAAAAAGGCATGCATCCTATAATTATGACATCTATTATTAGGAAAAACACATGTAAGCGGTGAAGGGAAAGACCCCACTGCATATAAATAGATGTTGCACTCCATGTAATAGAGGATCATGTAGGCTATGTGTGTGTGAGAAAATGATAAGAGTAGTATGTGGACATAAAGAATGCATTGAGTACTATGTGCATGCATGTAATCATCTATGGATGTAATGAGCGAGTTGTTAATGGAATAAACTATGTTTATGATAGACAATTGTGTATGGATTGCAAGGGTTAGTAGATCTGAGTATGGTATGATGGGAATTCAAGTATTATTGATGATTGTTTATGTTGAATAGTTTATGTATTATATGTGTCACCATTACTTTTTTATATTGTATTGTTATCGTCATTCATATTATGATGACTATGTATGCATTAACCCACATATTGGTAAGTGAACAAAGGAGGAACTCAAATGGTTATGCATGCTTTAGGTGAGCGCCTGGGCATATGTCTAGGTGAAGTGCTAGCGTGCATGACCTTGTGAAGTGTTGGTTACTAGAATCCAACATTTTGGTTTCGTTGTTGCGACCTCTTTTCATTTCGCTCATCAGGATGTGGTGTTCATATGGGGTTTCAGCTATCATTGGAGAATATTGAGCATTGGGTGGACAACAGCTAGGACGAATGTACATAGAGATACAACACTAGATGATATTTTAATTCACGTAAGTGGGTGGAAGAGAAATTATATGATTCATTATGCAATACATTCTTCAGTTTTTTCCCAATAGAGTTGTATGAGTGGTTAACAACTTACGTGCAAAAACATGGGAATCTGGCTGGGCAAGAAACAAGTGTGGAGCTAGGATAAGTACCAAGAACTCTCTATTTGGATGCACCATGGACAAGAGTTGTAGATCGTTGGTGGGAAGGTGTGTTGCACAATTATACATTATAGTACATGATTTTGACAGAGTTCTAGTTTCTATGCGAACCCAAGGGATTATACTTATGTGCGCTACCTTTAGCAATGAAGATCTTGATGATTGATCTCGTGATGGAGACCATACCTATAGAAGGCTAAAACTCCACCACACTTAGGGGTAGGAAGTAGGTTTGGGAAGGATGGCATTGGTCTAAGTGGAAGAAAGAGAGAGAGAGAGAGAGAGAGAGAGAGAGAGAGAGAGAGAGAGAGGAAAGACTGCACAGGTATATGCGCGAGAGAGGGTAGTTGAAGATACATTGATACTGAGAGGAATAATGTGGGGAAGAAGTGATGGGAACCCTATAGAAGGTGAGGGGCCATAGGATCATGTCTTTCCAATATTGGGGAAGCGTAGCAAGACTCCTTTGGCATCTGATGAGAGAGATTTCGAGGAGAGAATGAGAATCATTGGCACACATCTGACCCATCCTGTAAACCTAGCCCTTGCACATGGTGCTTGGAATCTGGGAGTTGTCATAGAAGATCATCATAGTGAACGTGATAAGGAATGTAATCAAGGATTGCCACGTTGGGTTGGAGATACAAGTAGGCATGTATTGGTATCCACACAAGAGGCACAACAAATTAAGGAAACACAACAGGATCCCGTGTTCAAACAAACCTTGTTTGAAAGTAATTTGGTAGGCATGTCGTCAAGACAAAGTAGCGGCACACTACTTGTTGGAAGTGCTCTCCTAGGTGGAGTAGTAGGAAAAATGGTTGGGGTGCAGTTCAACACTACTAAGGGGACATTAGGTAGTACTTATACAAGTCCCCAGGTAGTGGCTGGAGGATTAGGAGGTCTAGGTCCTCCACTATGTGGAGAAAATCCTAGTGGAGGTTTAGGCTCAGGATTTGGCCCCACTCTAGGACAAGGACCACAACAACCAATGCAATGACCTCAGTAACCACAATAGTAGGCCATTCATATGTTCTTCGATATGTCCCTTCATTTTGCATAGTATTGGGGTCTAGAAGATGTAGTAGAACATGTCCACAAGTGTGGGTTATTATAGATAGCCAAGGGAATAGCAACTCCAAATAGGAAGGCTAGTTAGTTTTCTACCACACTTCAGGACCTTATGCATAGTTGGTATAGAAATTTTGATCCACATCAGACAACGGTGGATTATAATGCGTTGCTTTCTTGGCTTAGTTCCATATACCCAAGTTCGAGCAACAATGCATTAGTGTGATGAAAGATATTAAACAAGGATTGTCTGAGAGTGTTAAGGAATATGATGCACACTTTAAGACCTTGTTGTCCAAAATTTCCTATGATATTCATTAGATTCAGCATGTGCAATGGTTCTGTTATACCTCAAATTTTACCCACCCCCCTCTTTAAATTTTTTTTTATTGCATCTAAGTGTCCTCCTCGTCCCTTCTTACCTTGAATTTTGCAAATATATGGCGGGGGCCAAGTTGTTTAATTTAAAACTTTAGTTTGATCTCATTTCATGTTTAAAGTGGTTTCAAAACATTTGCATGTCGAGCATTAATATTTTGGATGTTCACATTGATATAAGATGTTACCTTCGACATTTTATAGATTGATGAGCACAATTTATTAAAGATGACGATTGAGTTCCAACTTACATTAACTATTTTCAAATTCTAAGCTCACTTTTTGGTATATATCTTCTTTTTGTGGTGGCAGTAAGAGTATTGGTAAGTGTCGATGTCTTTGATTACACTAATTTTACATTATGCGACATTAAACCGGGTTGGTTCAGGGATATTCCAACGGGATGACAATCTTGAATTCATGTTGTGATATCATGGTGACATTCTTGGGACTCTGGGATATAAGTTTTCTCAAAACATATGTTATATATTTTGCCACTTCATTAATTGTGGATTATTGAACCAGTGGTTGATTAGATCCCTCAATTCAATTGATAATGCAAAGAGTATTAAAGGGCATGGAGATCAAATCATATTGATATTGTTTAATCTAATATTTCCTATGGTGAGCAATGCAAATTATCATATTTGAATGGTTAACTTGGTAACATTGTTTGATTTTAAGAAATGCCAAGTGGCATCCTTAACCACGAAGCGGGAAATTAGGGACTGCAGTCATTAATGGTTAATTGAGGCAAGTTTTTATGGCTCCAAGCTCAAGGCACCTCAAGCATTGAATGCTCAACCTCAAGCCGATCCTTTACCGTCTTGGCTAAGTTTGTCGGTCATTTTGATTTTTCATCTCCATAGCGAAGCCCTGCCAAAATCTTGTTGGAACTATTTGGGTCCTCCATTTTTGGTGTTAAAGTGTTCTCAGAAAGCTCAGGATCAAAAATTATTATACCTCTTGAGGTATGTTTAATCTTGACTTACCCTAGATGCTCAATTTTCTCAGTTTTGTAACTCATTTTTAACTATGTTGAGTTGATAATGGTTATATCTCTGCCTGCTTATATATTCAAGTTTCTTTGTTAGATTAACGAATTGGGCTTTAATATTTTCAAGATTGTATGGGTTGTTGCTTCATCTTGGTTGTGTTATGATTCTCTCACCATCATTTTTTAAGTTTCGTTGGCTCATTTCTTTGCTCATCTGAATATTGAAGTTTTATTTGGCATGTTGATTATGTATGGAGGCAAAAGGGTTTTTGGGTTTTTTGAATGGACACTATGGAAATAACTTGGTATTGTGGATTTTCGAAATGGCTATGACTATAGCAGTGGTTGCTTTAAAATATTTGTGGAATGATAACTGGGTTTGAAATGGAGATAAAAAAAAATTGGGTTTTGATAAACCCTAGAAATAATGTTGTTATTCCTCGGATTATGTTGTGGATTTTGTTGATTTCAATCTATCGACTTGAATATGATTGTCGATTACAAGCTTGAGTTTTTCTGTGTTCGAATAATATATGTGGAATGATATATTGCAGGCAAGCTTTAAGGGTTTCATTAGCAGTCGAAAATACTAATGAGCAATGAAACGATAAATTGTGTTGTTCTTTCTTGATAAAATTTGCAGAGGTCCAATTTTTAGCAAATTGTAATGGTTCTGTGACTTACCCATTTGGTTTATTTTGCTATGAAAACATTTTTCAATGAGATCTGGTATACTGTGAACAAAGGAAACGTTTATTAGGAATTGTTCCATTCTTGGTTTATTTGAAGTCTTTATGGCATTCAAACATGTGGGTATTGTTCATTCTCTTTGATAAATGATGCAAATGTTTATGTGTTTCAGTTGAATACAATGAAACTAGTAATAGTGTTCAAGGGCATTTGCATTCGAATCATTTTTGGGATAGATTATTAGATGATATTGTTGAAAGAAACCTGGTCTATAATGTTTGCATGCTTTTGAATTTGCAAATTTCAATTCGAAAGTATTAAGGAAATTTTCACTCTGTTATGTGGAATCTTCTTCCAATTAAATCATTGAAATTTCTCAGTTGTGATCATTTGATTATAAAATGCAAAGTGATTTCTAAAATTTGTTTGCATAAACACTTGTCCTGTAATGTAGTTTTTTGATATTGATTAGACATTGATAATGGTCTAAACTTTTGAAATTTGTTTTGACTTCGAGTTACGAATATGACACATGGTAGAAATGATGAAATAGGTAGTGATGATTTAAAATAAGTCAGCAGGACTATTTTAATAATTGTGATGATATCTTTATATGATCTCACAATTGTTTGATTTGTAGTTTTGGGATGAAACAGTTCAGAAAATGATGATTGTCATAATGATTACTTTGAACAAATGCCTAGATCTGGATGGAGTGGATGGGGAACTCCACATGGTTCTTGATCTAACGCGGGTTGGCCTGATAGCAATAGATTCTCACCACGCAGAGACTCTCCTCGTGGTGGAAGATGAGGTTCTAACTCATTTCGGGGTCATGGAACCTTTGTCCGTCGAAGTGGTCTTACATGTGTCTCAATCCATTTTGATTCTAGAGAGCCTATCCTTCGGGAGGTCCTGCAACTAATTGACTTTCCAAATAATCAGCCTGCTCATAGCCTACTAGAAGTAAATGCCCCAGATATTTCGCATCATCAGTCCCATTATAATCATGTTAATTATGTCTCTCGTAGGCCAGTCCACTCCAATCATCTTCCACATAATGCAAGGAGTAATCCGCCATTGCATACCTTTAGAAATTCTGCAGAAGAACCCCGTCCTTCTCCTAAAGAGGTTAGGTCCTCTTCGACCATACCGACGGAGTTACATCTAGTCAAGCGGGTAAAATTGGAAGTGGATAGTGAGTCTGGTGCTATGACACACACAGTTATGAATCTGGAATCATATGAGTACACTGAACTTAGGGCAGTTGATGGTACTACAGTGTTGGATTTCGTTGGAGATTATTGAATTATGATACTTGGCTTTTTACTTTGGAATTTGTTATTTTAAGACAGTTGTTATCTTGACTTGGTGACATTTGACTTGGTTATATTTTGATTCAGATGCACATATTACTATATTATGATATTATTATATTTTGTGATGGGAATGTTTAAGCTATAGAGTTGCATATAAATATATAGATGTTTAGAAAAGATTAAACTCTATATTTTGATGTTGATTAATATGTTTAGAAATTTAATGCAAATGATATGGTTATATGGATGATATAGAATTAATGTTTTATTTTAATATTGTGGGTCCCCCACCCCTATATTTGTTTATTATTATTATTTGTCCATATCAATTTATGATATGATTATTAATCATCTATCATAAATTTAATCAATGATTTCAATCATTTGATGATTATATCAATTAATGGCATTATTAAAAGATTATTTCTATAAATGCCATTATGTTATGATGAGATCAGTTATATCAATTAATTATATTTCTATAAATACGTAGTCCATTAGTGATACTATTAGTGTGGATTGTGACAATTGGGATCATGGAAATTACGAAATGGTTGATCGCAATGTCTGATGAAGAGTAACGAAGGTTGTTAGACCATGACCTATTAGGTGGTTGGGTAAACTCGAGAAGAAAAGCCCAAATCATTCTTGCGCACGATGGAAGAACAATGACACAATGAGGGAGACATGAGAAATATGTTGTTATACACATTGTACGGGACAATAATGCATTGGTGGGCTACACACAAGGACAACTTACTTGGTTGGCACGAGATAAGAGTGACTTTCTTGACAAGGTTTGTAAGGAGAAATCCCTTCGATGATATTGGGTTATGATGGAAAGAATTTTCCTATGGTACATTTTCACAATTGCGAGAAACATTGGATAACAGGACAAGATTCTTTACCACCATCTCTATGGGTACATAAGTTTTATTCCACTTTGCACGGTTGCGCATGTGTTTTGTATGTACATGTTGAGCTAAAACAAGAGACAACGAATTGGTGCAAAGTTACTTCAGGTATCACCCATACATTTGATCACTTTTCTACTAATCCATCGGTTCATGAAGCTCTATAGATTATGAAGCGCATTACGTTGGGGGATAATGAAAAGTCTGATGAGCTTATGATTTAATTATTTGGTGAGCTTGATACTGAAGCAATGATATGGTAGAAACATAAGAGACCCTGTTGGGACGTGCTCAGAAATAAAAAGAGAAAGGAAAGCTTCTTCACCTTATAGATGATGAAAAAGTTGAGGATTTGGATACTAAGCACACAGAGGGTGTGTGTGAGGTATTGTAATCCACAAATGAGCAAGCGTGTGCATACCATGTGCCACTTAAGACCAAGAAAGTAAACATTGGAACTGAAGACACACCAAAAGAGATTATTATTGGTGATTGTTGGTTTGAACTAGAGGTGGCGAAGATAAGTGAGATATTGGGTGACTTTTAGGATCTATTCCTTAGAGGGTACCATGAATTAAAGGGTGTGCATTTGTCGTTAGGAGAAATGAAAATCAAGCTCAAGGATAGCACGCAACCAGTTCGGAAGAGACCTTACTGAATGAATCCTAATCTACACATCAAGGTGAAAGAAGAAAATGATAAAATGTTGAAGTTAGACATTATTGAGCCCCATCGAGGAATCAGAGTGGATAAGCCCAATGGTTATAAGCATTAAAAAGGATGGCAGGATAATTATTTATGTTGACTACAGAGTTGTAAATGCTTAATGTGTCATTGATCCTTTTCCCAAACCATTCACTAAAGAGATCCTAGAGGTTGCAGGGCTCTAAATCTACTCATTTACAAATGGATTTTTGGGTT
Source organism: Taxus chinensis (assembly GCA_019776745.2). Taxonomy (NCBI): domain Eukaryota; kingdom Viridiplantae; phylum Streptophyta; class Pinopsida; order Cupressales; family Taxaceae; genus Taxus; species Taxus chinensis. Next base: position 615,381,521 of record CM034156.1, read on the forward strand.
AGGATCACTTGCGAAGACTAGGAGAAGACAAATTTTTTAACTGAATGGGGATTCTTTGCCTACATAGTTATGTCATTTGGCTTGAAGAATGCGCGAACAATGTTCTCATGCATTTTCATGCAGGCATTTCAAGTATTCATTCATAAGTTTCTTTAGGTATACTTAAATGATTGGACCGTTTATGGGTTGGTGAAAGACCATTGTGATTGCTTGAGATTAATGTTTGAAAGATGCAAGCAGCTTAACATCTCTTTGAACATTAAGAAGTGTATCTTTGCGACATCATTTGGCACTTTACTTGGACACATCACATTTGTAAGGAAGGATTGTTGGTAGACCTAACCAAAATTGTGGTCATCTTGGGGTTATAGGAACCAACTAATCAGAGCAAAGTGTGTGGATTATTGGGACATACTAGTTATTACCACAATTTTATCAAGGGTTATGCAAAGATTGTCACACCACTAGAGGAATTGTTAAAGGAAAAAAGGGAAATGTTATTGGGGTGATGCATAATAGCAAGCTTTTGAGACTTCAAAGGAGAAGCTAACCACCGCGCCTATTCTATGCTTCCCTTCTTGGGACAATTCATTTCATGTCCATGTGGATGCCTTTGGTATAGCTATTACAGTAGTGTTAGCGCATCTAGGGGAAGGTAATGTTGATCATCTTATTTATTTTACAAGAAGGAAGTTGAAGCCGACCGAACAAAATTATACTACTACAGAGCGTGAAACATTGTCAATGATATACGTGCTTCACAAGTTTAGATAGCATTTTCTCACGACACCTTTTATTTTCTACACTAATCATATGGAACTCAAATATCTAGTTAACAAGCCAGTTTTGCAAGGGCACATTTTTCATTGGATCCTTTTGTTCCAAGAGTTTGAATTTTCAGTTATAATGAAGCCCGGTAAGAGAAATTCATGACCATACCATTTGTCGAGGATTAACTCTGGTGAGGACGTGCAGAGCACAGAGGATACTATGACAGATGCTTAGTTGTTTAGATTACATCACGCACTTGCAAACATATAAGACATAACAATATTCTTGTGCACTGGAGTTACACCTGAAGGTATAAAGACTCTAGAGAAGAAGCAAATAGTTATTCGTGTGATGTCATACCAACTAATTGGGGGTGATTTATACAAGATGGGTAGAGATGAAGTCTTACGCATATGTGTTTTAGAGCATGAGTGTGAAGCTATAATGGAAGAAGCACATTGAGGAATAGTTGGAGGTCACTGTGCAGGTGAAGCAATAGCGCACAAAATATTCCTTGTTGGATTATGGTGGGAGACTCTTTATAAGGATACTAAGGCATGTGTTAAAGCTTGTAATCATTGTCAATGACTAAGCAAGCTTGGAAATAGGGATGAGATAGCGTTGGGACCTATAGCAAGCACAGAGCCATTTGAGAAATGTGTAATTGACTTTGTAGGGCCTATTACACTAGATGTGCATCGAAAAGGCATGTGTTACATCATTACATGCACAGACTATTTGACACAGTGGATAGAAGATGCCCCTACAAAGGATTGCACTGCAGTAGCAACAACAATATTTTTATGGGAAAACATCATTAGTAGATATGGTTGTCCATTGATCCTTATAAGTGATAAAGGAACTCATTTCTTAAATGAGACAATTAGAATATTATTGGCAGAGTTCATGGTAACTCGTCATAAGACTACACCCTATCACCCACAAGCCAATGGTAATGTAGAGGCTTTCAATAAGATTTTGGGACAAACATTGACAAAGATATGTGATGTAGGCAGAAAAGCTTGGGATGACAAGGTATCAACAATGTTATGGGCATATAGAGCCACATACAAGAGGTTGAATAAGTGCACACCTTTTCAATTGGTTTTTGGCACGGAGGCATTTTTTCTCGTGGAGTTCACGTTACCCTCCCTGTGTATTACATGCGCAGGAGGACTGGATAATTAAAATGCAGTAGAAGAGTGCATTGATATACTAATGCAGTTAGATGAGAGGCGCACGATTACAAGTTGTAATCAGAAGCCAGAGAAAGATGGAAAAAAGGCTTGACATGACAGGCATATTAAGAATAAGTCTTTTACTGTAGGGAAGATGGTGCTTTTGTATGATTCCAAGTTTGCATGCCATCCTGGAAAGCTTAAAGTGCATTGGTTGGGACCATTTATAATAACCAAGATACTGGAATTAGGTGCATGTCAATTACAGGTGTTGGATGACACTATGTTTCCTGGTTACTTCAATGGGATTAGGTTGAAGACCTAATATAAATAAGTTTCTCGTGTTTGAAATAAGGCAGTATTGCCACTTAGATTAGATTTCCCTTTTTGTTTTGTTTTGTTTCATTTGTTGTAATAAGTGTGTTCGCGTGCAAGAGTTGATTACTCTATGTTAGACTGATGCGTAGAGGAACGCACATGCTTTTAGTGTGGGTTGAAGCAGATGCAAATGCACGACACATACTTGATAGGAAGTTGTTTAACAAGCGCACGATTGGTATAAACATGTAACGGTGCGCAGGAGAAAATTAATATGCGCAATTGGAAGCAGGTATTTGTGCATGTAACGATGTGAGAGAACGGTGCATGGTGGACAAATATAGTGGTGTGCGAAAGGAAGTGTTATAAGTGGTTGGATAAGGTGCGAAGGTGCTTAAGGATGTTGGTACTTAAAGGTATAGGAAGTGCTCAGATTGGAAACCATGTGAATGGATCCACGTAGTGTCATGTGAGGGAGGAAACGAAAAGGTAGACTACTTGGCAAGTGGTATAGAGGAAGAATGTGTGTGGTGTAGGAAGATGCGCACAAAAGGGTCTGTAACCTAGGAAGAAGTAGCACGCCTGAAGGTTACTGAATGTCGTGTGCAAGAGAAGACGATAGATTTTTTTTGAGAAAAAGTAAAAAGATATTTAAAAAAAAAGTTGTGGTAGGTGAGGATCGATTAATGCAGTTGGAAATCGATAAATCTATAAAAGTGGTGCAAGCGAAATCATTCTTACATTTCCTTTGAATAACTTGTGCGATTGAAGAGATAAATTGCGACCAAGGGTGAAGATAAGTGCAATGTGCGACGATCGAATGAGATAGCTACAGATGATGTTTGAACTGAAGCAAATTGTGGGAGGAACAAGTACAAAACCTTGACGACGGAGAGCTCCTTAGAGAAGTGGAAGCTTGGTGAAGGGTTTTATGAGCAAGACAATGAGATAGGGTTCACAAGACACATAGTTAGGTCACGAAATCTTGACAGTTTGTGGGGTGAACTAGGGCAAGAAGGTGAAGTAAACAAGTGCAAGGGTTGAGCAGAAGCTTACAAGTAACTTTTCCTCGCACCCGACCTCCCGAGGTCGTGCCGAGACAGCCGGTGGGGATTAAATATGTGTGGGATGCAGACAAGCTAATTAGGCAATCTGATGTCTTCGACACACACTAGTGGAAATTGTGAATCTAAGGCAAAGAAGGCCCTCCTAACCTGAACCGGTGTGATAGATCGATCAGCAAGGATGACTGCTCGAAGGCTCCAATCAATATCAAGCTCTGGCGTGATTCGGTCTATAGGTTGTGGAATACGTGGAAAATGACCTGGGATAGTTTCGTGTATATCTCCAGATAAGGTCATAGGGCGGATGGTAAATATAATTGACTCTATGGGTGATTCTCTGGCCTAGTCCAGAACTCCTTAGCTTTGTTAGCTGTTGTGTCTAGCAAGGATAACTGTTCGATGATGATAGGTGGAAGTGGAGTAGATCTGAATACTAGTGTACGTAGGCCAGCATCTATGTCTGATTCACCTATGGGCTCGTTGGGCTGTGGGATTTGTGGGTCACAACCGTAGATTCGTATTTGTTGTGGTCCTGCTATGGTCATGTGTAGAATCAATCCCTAATCCCTAGTATCCAATAGTCATATGCCTTTTCAGCTTCTATATTTAGAATTAATAATTGTGTGATCTTCTCAGAATATCTTACAGGCATTTGTGCAACCTGAATTCTCAAGCTGGTATCTATATCTGTGAGAGTGTCTCCTGCGTCTGGCTGTGGGACCAAAGGATCACAACCAAAGGTCTGCTCTCTTTCAAACCCTTCCACAGTCATGTGGATATGAATCTAGGGTAATCTGTAGTTTGGTTGATTTGACCAAAATGTGTGTGCTTGGTCGTCTTCTATGTTTAATCTGTGCAGTTGGAAACTGATTTGTTGTAAGTTTACCAGTTGTTTGGAAGACTTGGATCCTGAGATTCTGATCTATATCAGTTATGGCTGTGACGAGATTGGGTTGGGGCACGATTGGCTCGAATACATATTCCCTGGGCTCTCTAGGTCCCGTGATTGTCATACAAAAGCAATAATGTAAACTAAATGCAGCAAAATAAAATTACTTATGCGAAGTATGTCTATAACATATATAACTTCTATATTTTTGTTATTTTCTGATGAATTTTATAAATGAATTTGAAAGAGCAGCTATTTTAATATATCTAGAAATTGACAATTAACCTAGTGTCAAATTTTAAAACAAACAAAGTAACCGAGTATAGCTACTTGCCTGTGCAAGTTGTAAATCTATTCTAAACAATGAAATAACTGATCTAATCTATTTGAAAGACTCTCGATCCTACCTCAGAAGTGAGGAAAGAATCATAGTCTCTCAGAAACTATCAATCCCCACAGCTTCCCTGGCAATATCGAAAGTAAAATTGACTGAAATAAAGTAATTAACTACTCTATTTGATATGATTCTAATTAGAACTTTGAAAGCTAGAACCTGGATTCTACAGAACAGTGGCGAATCCGATGGTGTGTGTGATCTTGTCCCCTCAGTGTGATCTCCTCGTTCCTTCGTGTTCACGTGGATCCAGAAAAGCGTGTAATGCTAGCATCAACAGAAGTAGATATTGGGACAAAGGCAGCTTAGGATACAGACTGAATACAATGCGAGTAGGAGAGAGATAGTGCAAGAGTACAGAGCTTGGCTTATGCAATTCCTAGTGGGATTTATTGCGAGTCATGCAACATAAAACATCCAGAACCTGAAACTATCCTGCTTGAAGAACAAAACCTGTAACTTTAATGGCTTCCTATTGAAAACAAACTATTCTACTCCAATGGATTGGATGAAATATCAACAGCACTTGCACAAGATGGATATGTGGCTTCCTAACAGCAAAACAACACTAACTAAGCATGCAATGAAAGAAACTAAGAATTCTAAACAAAATGAAAGACTAATCTATTGCAATGAGAAATTCAGAGGCAAATTTGAGGGGCCATTTGCTTGAGCACAAGCCAACTATTTATAGCATTTGCATTTACCCAAGGTAAAAACCAAATTGAACTCTTAAACTATAAACAATGGCAAAACACTATTCCAGGGAACCAGAATCATTAATGCAAGCTTATGGTGGTGAAAAAAAGATGGTAAATGTTGAAATTTACGTGAGTCGTGTTAAAAGAGCATTCTGGAAAATGCGTAAAGGACCACCGCCCTGAGCAGGGTGGCGGTTACAGGACCACCACCCTGTTTAGGGCGGTGGTCACGAGACCGCCACCCAGGCAGGGCGGCGGTTTCGTAACTGAAGAGAAAAAGGCCAAGAAAAGAAGGGGAAAAGAGAAAAACAAAGCATGCAGGAGCTAAGTGGGGGATGCGGGATGTTAATGCATGTTTAGAGGGATTTTTCGGATCCCGAACACCTTGCGAGGAGACCTATATCATCATTGGGGTACATGTTACGTTGTTCCGGTGGTGCAGTACCCTACAATTTTGGGTACGTACATATTGCCCCCTCAGAGAAGCATTTTAGCCATGAAGAGGCATAAAATGGTGGGTCCGAGTATGGCGGTCCCGAAATGGGAAGTTAGAAAGTTATACCTGATACGTCCGTGTGTCGAAATGACACCATCCAAAATTCCCACTACCTATAAAATGAAAAGAGGAACTCAAGTGCAGATAGACAAGATAGATTGGAAAATAAACGCTAAAATAATGGGAAATGAGGACGTACCATTTATGCGGGGGTAAGAACTTACCTCCGTCGGCGCTCCAAACCTGCGAAAAAAAGGGGATTCAAAACAAGTCAGGCTGCTATATATATGAAAGTGGGCCCATTTTCCTATTCATTTGCACGTGTTGATTTGATTGATTTTGAGCTCTGGGACCCATGGTGATGGTTTCTTACGAGAGTAGAGTCAAAACGTTCGTGACGGGATAGTGATCATGCCTCCGCGAGCAGAACATCGTCCCGCGAGATCACAGGTTAGTTTTCCTCAATTTATCGTTTTTCCCCCCTCAATTTTAAAATGCTAAAATCTTTGTCGTGGGGGGGTTATTTTTGAAAATGTTAGGTTCAAAAGGTCCATCTAGGGGGGGCGCCTACTGGGTAGGCCTTGTTTTAGCTAAAACGGTCCTTTTTTTTGGTTTTTTAGGCTTTTTAAGCTATAAAACCCGTGTGGGTTTTCGGGACACGACCCCTACCCTGCTCAGGGCGGTGGTTACATGATCGCCGCCCCAGGGCGGCGGTTACATGACCGCCACCCTTAAGGCGGTGGTTACGAAACCGCCTCCCTGCTCAGGGCGGCGGTTTTGCACAGAATGCCAAAAGAACATCTGTTTGAGATTGTTTTTGCATTTTTAGCATTTCTATGTGTTTTCATGATTTTTCTAATGTCACTTGGATGCTAACTTGCTTTGTTTTGTGTGTTTTTGGGTGTATGCAGGTGAGAGAGGAGTACATTCGGTGGAGCCAAGAGAGGGAGTGTGACTGGCTCCCAGCAGTACTAGATGCACTTTCACAGGATGAGGAGGACACTCTTCAGAGGGCCGGGATACTACGTATCTCACGCGTTCCACATGTTGCACCATCCAGTCACATTCTTTGTGACTTATTCTCCTATTGGGATGCTGATCGGAACACCTTCCGATTACCAGGGGTCCGAGGTGAGTGGACCATCACACTAGAGGATGTTTATCGTATTCTGGGGGTCCCGATCATTGGGAGACGTCTTACCCTTGAGACAGCAGGTTCGCGGGCCTAGATAGCACAGTGGGCCACTTATATGGGAGATGTAGTTATCTCCACGGGTTCGAAGAAGGGGGTCAGAGTTCGGTCTATTCCTAGCTTGCCCATCCCCTTGATTCGTCAGGCTATTATGGGGATCCTTGCCTCGAGACTGATCGGGGACAAGGGAGGAGACACATTGTTATATTGCTGGTCCCCCATCATTGCACAGATCGAGGGCCATGGCCGGATTTATGCCTGGGGAGCAGACATACTTGGGACTACCTACCATGACTTGTACAGGGTAGTCCATTTACAGGGGCAGTCTTTGAGCCACCCGACCCTGGTCATGAGTTGGGTTTATGAGCACTTCATTCCTTATGGTAGAGGTGTAGAGGTGACAGATCCTGGAGCTGTGAGGGCAGCCAGATGGACAGATATGTCGGTGCTTAGAGCACCTCATCAGCCAGTTGCCTCTCTGACCACCGATGACATGGAGGCCACACCATATCAGACCATGGCAGGTATATGGGGTGAGGAGGCTCTTACTTTGATCTCCTACTCCACCACAGGGCAGCTTATTGACAGAGTGGGGCGAGTGGAGATACACCCCTTTGGCCGAGTTCCTCAGCAGTTTGGCCTACCTTACATGGGCATGCTTCCCCCGGTAGCGCCAGTATATAGGTCAGTTTGAGAGGCCAGAGGGGGTCCTAGAGGCCGGGGTTGGATAGTTGTTACTCCTGGCATTCCTATTGCGGCCAGGAGGGTAGTACGTGCCCGAGGGAGAGCCGGTGCTCCTCAGGCACCCTTGCTTCGGATTGCTGCGGGTCCTGCCCATAGCAGCGATGACCCCATCGACATAGACTCCGAGTCCGAGGAGTTTACAGGGGGAGAGACAGAGGAGGAGACTGAGGAGGACAGTGATCCTGAGTGGCATGACACTCAGGATATCATGTAGGCAGAGAGGGCTGAGCAGAGTGCAGAGAGAGTTACTCTGGTTTCAGAGGAGCCACTCTCCCAGGGCCATGGTGGGGAGGATGAGTCCATTGCAGGACGCTATGTTGCTCCAGCCATGGGAGGAGCACCTCAGTCAGCGGTGGCATCTGTGGCAGGTGCGGACCCTAGAGATCCATCCTGGAGGCCTGGTGATCCGAGTAAGTTACCATCCTTCCTTTTAATGTTTGTTTTTAGTTAGGATTTCCTTAGTTGCTATCTCTCCTTTTGTTTGCACTTGTATTTTATCTCTTGTTTCATTTCTAATTTGTTTTCTCCTTTGTTTGCAGAGACCGCCGATGAGTGGCGAGACCTGATTCGCAGGGTATGCACAGATACCCTGATGATCCCCATGGAGAGGACCCGCGCAGAGTTATCTGTGGATGCTGGGGAGCCCTCAGCAGCTGGTAGACACACTGACATCTTTTCCCCAGTCTGGCATGTGGCCAGGATGGTATCGACTCTCCGCACGGAGCTAGCGGGGTATAGGACAGCCGAGCGCCTGATGAGGAGTCATTCTCGTGGCGAGACTGCGGCTGCCCCTCGGGATCCTGAGCCCTCCATGCACTCAGAGTGCCGGCGTAGCCGGAGTCCTAGGCATGGGCGTGCGCCTTCAGAGGGGTCTCATAGGGGTTGAGAAGCCACTTGGCTCTCCTAGATTTTGTATGATATATTCTTTTGTATATCTCGGGCTCTTTGAGCGTTTTGACCATGCTTAGCGCATGATGGCATTGTACAGGAATTTTGATCATTATATATATATATATATATATATATATTCTTTTTGGATCAGACTTTTGGCATTTATGGCTTTGTTTCCATTTCCGTTTCCTCATGTGAACTATGATATTATGCTTATATGCTCTTTAGAATGTATGCAATGGAGAACAAATGATGCAAATGTTTACTTTCTTTTTGTATTTCATGATGCTGATATATGATAATGTAGATACAATGTGATTTTGAATCTTAGTTTCTGTAAGCAATTTTGGATACTTCATATTTGTTTTGGCAAAGTGGTGAAGACAAACTGGTATGATGAGTAGATAGACTTGCCCCTCTCCTAACTCCACACAACTAGTAAGATGTGAGGGCTCATCACCGAGAGCTAGAAAGGGCACAAGTTATGAAATGTGTTGAAATGGTAGTGATGAGAGATAGACAAAGCTTTAGCGGAACCAAATTAGGATACTACAAGCCTACTCCACTCGAGTGACTTCATAGTTTTGGGATGCAACTTGCTTTGTGGTTTATCTAGACTTAGATCCGTAGATGGCCACATGGTAGACAAAATCTGGGTTTTTAGGATTTTTAATTCTCTTGGAATTTTGGACATCTGATTCATTTGTTTTTGACTCAAGACTTCAAGACTTGAATTGTTTGTCTATGACCTTTTACATTTGTTTGTCAAGAGGACCCCCTACACCTTGCCCCATGCTACTAGTAAGAAGCGTGGGTTTATCACCATAGGCAAGGCATAGGCGAGTAAGGGCATTTCCATCCTTTCCCAACCCTACGTCACTAGTAAGAGATGCAAGCTCATCACCGAAGGTTGGTGGGGCAAGGAAATGTGTAAATTTAAAATTTTTTGTTTGATTCTATATTTGACTTGTTTACTTGAGCAAAATGTCAGTATGTGCTTATTTCCAAAGAGATATACATACGGGATAGATGTGACCTGATGAAGCTTCTAGAACAGACCATAGGCAAGACACCTATCCTAAGAAGAAACCAAAAGTGAGAATAAACCCGCAGATCTTGGCATGGTTACCGTTAAGACCTTGTCATATCTAGCTTTATTTGATGAAATGATTCCGAAATAGTTTGATGATATCATGGAAATAGAGAAGTATGATTAGAGTGTTTATGCCAACAACATCATGAGTTTGTAATGAATTGCTTTGAGAATAAATTCCTTGATCACAAATTTGTATGAAACAAGCGGACAAAATGATCCTAACTATATGAAGATGCAATGTAGATATAATTATACAAGTAGTACTAGTTGCTTACGCGTAGAATCATTTGAGGTGCAGGGAATTGACCGTTTCACCAAATTCCTCACCTTCCAGCGTACATAAGAGGTATGCACCATTTCCATAGTCCTTCATGACTCGGTATGGGCCCAACCATTTGGGCCAGAACTTCCTTCCTTCGCCGGTCTTTTTGTCGATCCGGTTGTCTAGCCTTAGAACTAGATCACCTTCATATATGTCGCGTTCATAGACCTTCTTGTTATACTGCCGACACATCCAGTCAGCATAGACTCTGTGCCACTATTCAGCATCTAACCTAGCTTCATCTAGGCTTTCTAGTTGGGAGAGACGTGCTTCTCTATAAGCGTCTTCATCCAGGATCCCTTGTAATGAAATGCGGAGACTGGGTATTTCAACCTCAAGTGGGAGAACTGCTTCTGCCCCGAATACTAGCGAGAAAGGAGTCACTCCTGTTGGTGTTCTTATTGAGGTTCGGTGGGCCCATAAGGCTGGATATAACTTCAAATGCCAATCTCGTTTGTTTTCTTTCACCATTTTAAGGAGAATGGCTTTTAATGTTTTGTTTGTCACCTCAGCCTGTCCATTGGCTTGAGGGTAATACAAGGAGGCTGTATGATGGTCTTATTTTAAATTTATTGCATAATTCGCGAACTTCATCATTCTTAAAAGAAGTCCCATTATCTGAGATAATGACTTGCGGGACACCGTACCTGCAAATGATTTGGTTCAAAATGAACTTGGCGATTACAGAACCTGGCACAGTAGTAAGAGGCATAGCCTCTACCCACTTGGTAAAATATTCGGTGGCCGTGATTATGAAATTATGGCCATCTGTAGACGAGGGAGAGAATTTCCCTATTAAATCTAGGCCCCACGTAGAAAAGGGCCATGGAGTAGCGATTGGTTGTAGAGCTTGTGCCAGCATGTGAATCTCATGAGAGAATTCTTGGCATTTATGACACCTTCGTACAAACTCTACTGCGTCATGCTCTAGAGTGGGCCAGAAATAGCCCATTCGATGTATTTTACGAGTGGTGGCATGGCCACCGAAGTGGCCTCCACACATTCCACTGTGAGATTCATGGAGAATCTTCTTGGATTCTTCTGTGTCGATGCATCTTAGAAGCATTCCATCGAACGCTTTTCGATAGAGGACTTGTTCTATGATGACGTATTTAGCTACGATAATGCGTAACCGCCTTCTTCGTTGTGGTGTAGCACCTTCTGGATATGTATGGTCCATGATATAATTAATGATATCAGTGTACCAAGGACACTCAGAGATAGAAGGTCGGGTTTCGATGTAGTATACGCACTCATCTGGAAAGTCCAGATCTACTAGATCGCCTCCGTCTAATGGATTATCAGCTAACCAATCCGTGATGATTTGTCCTTTAACCAACTTTTGATTTACGAATGTTAATTCAAATTCACCCATTAAGGTTATAAAGCGTCCAGCCTTTTTAGACAAGGACCCTTGCATGAGGAAAGTTCGTAAATGTTATGTTTTTACAATGACCTTTGTTTCTTGATTTAGCATGTAATGTCTTAAGCATTTGGTTGCAAAGACTATGGCGAGGCATTCGCATTCTACCTGTGTATAACGTGTTTCATAGTCGAGCAATGTCCAGCTAATGAAATAGATCGCACGTTCTCTATTGTCATCATCTTCTTGAGCCAGCATATAGGCTAGCGAGACATTGGTGGCTCGCGAATATAAAATTAACGGGTGATCTGGCTTAGGTGGCATTAACGTAGGTGGTGATAACAAGAAATGCTTAACTGCGTTGAAAGCTTCATTGTAGTCTTCGGTCCAATCAATGCTATAATCTTTCTTGAGTAGATTGTTGATTGGATGGATGGCGAAACTTAAATCCGGGATGAATCTCCAGATTGCACCAAGTCTTCTGAGAAATGACCTGATTCCAGATTCATCCGAAGGTGGGACCATTTCAAGAATAGCCTTAATTTTGGTTGGGTCAACATCGATCCCGCGTGATGATATAATGTAACCTAGGAGCTTCCCTCCTGTCACACCAAAGACACACTTTTCTAGATTTAGCGTGACTCCGTATTCTATCAGATGCGAAAGAATGACGCGAAGCACTTCCAGATGGTCACAACGCTTCTTGGCCTTGGCCAACAAGTCATCTACGTAGGATTCCACAATTTTATGAATAAGATCATGAAATATATATGTCATAGCCCACTGGTATGTAGCACCAAGCGTTCTTGAGACCGAATGGCATAACAGCATAGCAATAAGTTCCCCAAGGAGTTATAAATGTGGTTTTAGCTTGATCTTGTTCGGATATTCTGATTTGATTGTATCCCGAGAATCCATCCATGAGAGATAAAAGCTCAAATCCAGTTGTTGCATCAACGATGACATCTATAGATGGTAATGGGAAGTCATCTTTAGGACATGCCTTGTTAATGTCTCGGAAGTCTACACAGATGTGTATCTTCCATTCTTTTTGAGAACGGGAACGATATTAGATACCCACTGAGAGTAATCGACTGGTTTGATGAATCCTACTTGGAGGAGTTTCATTACCTCCTCTTTCACCATGAGAGCTACCTTGGGCTTCATTGGTCTTGATTTTTGTTTAATCGGTTTTGCATCAGATTTAGTGACGAGGTTGTGCACCGCAATGTGGGGTGCAACTCCTGTCATTTCCTTATAATTAAATGCAAAATCCTTCTGATGTTCCTTGAGGATCCGAGTGTGTATTTCTACTTCTGATGGAGTTAACGAGGATCCTAACTTCAATATCCTTGGTTCATCTTCTGTTCCGATGTTAATATCAATTGTTTCTTCAATTAGAGAAGCGTTACCTTCTTCAAACTCAGGCGGGGGCTGGAGGTAGTTCTAGCTCGTCTCCATTCTCGACTGTGTATATGCTGGGTTCCTTTTGTGGGGGAAGCTCTGTCATGGGATTCCCGTAGTAGGAAGATGAATGCAGGATCAAGGATAAATCTACTGTGTGATGGGTGAGATGTATCGCTGCATAGGCGTTTAAGTAATCAAGAGTGGTTGTCTCACTATCAATGTGGTCTAGGATAGTAGATTTGTTCTCATCTCTGTTCATTAAATGAGGGCTTGACATTTGTTTTACTAATGGTTTGGTACGAAGGGATACCATAAAATGGGTATTTTCCAACTCGCTGCTTGGAGTGAAGCGTGATGCTGAGGTTGCTATTGAATCAGCAAGGAGATTTTGTTCTCGTGGGATTGCTTCAATCGATATGAAGTCAAACTCCTTGCTTAAATTCAATACAGCTGTTTTGTAGAGCTGTAAGTGCTCGGCTTTGGTTTCATATACCTCAGCGACTTGGTTTGCTATCAATTGTGAGTCTCCTAACACCCTGATATTATTAGCACCGATCCTCTTAGCTAAGATGAGGCCAAGGAGGAGGGCTTCGTATTCAGCACCGTTGTTTGTACATTTGAAGTTTAGTTTAAAGGTAAATGGTAGGACCTTTCCCTCGGGAGAAGTAAAGATTACACCTGCCCCAGCTCCATAATGACATCTAGCTCCATCGAAATGGAGAGTCCAATATTTTTCTGGGAATATGGATGTTGGGACATTTGTTGTGTTAATATCTTCTACTTCCACCATGCAGAGATCTTCTGCTGGGAGAGAACCGACACCTAGGGTGTACCCCATGCCTACAGAATCAAATGGTAGGAACATTGGTAGATCCTGTTCTAGTAATTCAACAATTTTTGTAGTAGTTCCTAATGATACTGTTTCTACAGTGTTAGCCTCATCTTTGGGGGCTAGGGTTGCCTTGGCTAGGCTCATAGTTTCAAGATCTGTCGTAGGTACCAACTTTTCTTCTGGTTTTGGACCGGTAGGCTTATTAAGTTGATTTGTTGGGAGTTCAAACTCAGAGTGAATGCCTGGTCTTCTCTTTAGGTCAGCCAGGTGTACATCGAATGGTTTTGGATCACCTTTGGCTATAAACACCTTTCCTAAATGCAAGAATCTTACTTCTTGAAATAGCGTAGAAGGAATTGCCTTCATACGGTGTATCCATGGTCAGCCGAGAATCATATTATAGTTAGTTTCCCGATCTATAATATAAAACTCAGTCAGGATTGTTTTGGGTCCTAAGGTGACCGGTAGTATTATAGTTCCAATTGAGGTGGCTTTAAGGCTGTCATAGCCTCTTAGTGTATTTCGGGTCATGGAACAATTGGTTTCTCCATACCCTAGCTTTTGAAGGAAAGAGAAGGGGACTATATTAACTGCTGCCCCATCGTCAACCATCGCTCGTTTCACATAATTGTTATAAACCCACACTTGCAAGTGTAAGGCTGGATCACCTCGGTGTGCGATCTCAGCATCTATTGGCATTTTGTTTATTTCGAATATGAATTCAACATCCCTATCCGGCTGCCCCGGAGGATGGATATCAAAGTCTATATGGTTTACCTGTGTTTCGGGAGGTGGAGTGATGTTGATTAAATGACTTAAACCTAATGCCTCTAAAAGAGCAGCCCTGTGAGCAGGGGAGTTCTTCAATAAATCCAAAAAGGAGATGTGCGAGAAGGTTTTTGTTAGATCATTAATTAAATCATAAGCACCCACGGGTTTTATTAATACTTGTTGGATGTTGTCTGTTTCTAGCGGGTAGCTTGGACTTAGCTGAGAGGAATACTCTTGTGTCCTTGTTACAGCTTCTACAGGTAGTTCGGAGTCTAACTCCACTAAACCGACTATCTTTGGTTGAGGCTGACTTCCTAATTGTGGCGCAACTAATGGATTCAGCGAAGTTGAAGCTTCATGATCATTGTTTCCTACAATCACACCCTTGTTTGTCCCACTTGGATTTAACTTGTTATTGTTGTGATTTGGGAGCGGATCATTGAAGATCTTGAGGGGTGCATTTTGAGGGGAAACTACCCCTGTAAAAATTTTCGGTGCTGGTGACGTAGGATCTGCCAAGAACATATCTATGAAAAGTTGTCTTTGTTCATCTGGCAAACGTTGCATGAATTTATTGTAGTCACGGCATGTTCTAGTGTCATGGCCCCGAATTTTGTGGAAACCACAATACGAGTTGGGATTGTAATTCCTAGGTTGTTGGCTTGATGTATATTGTGGCCCAAAATTCTGATCAAACCGTTGCCTATTAGGATTAAAATTTTGCGTTTGTTGTCTTTGGTTTTGGTTCTGGTTTTGATATCTAGTTGAGTTTTGGCTTGGACCCTGTGTAGGGTTTTTCCGTTGTTGTTGTTGTTGTTGTGGATGATTAAAATCCACTGTATTGATTGTTGGAGTAAAGTTGTTGTTTCGTTGATCGTTTATTTGTGGTGAAGTATTCACAACATTTACCTTTCTAGCCTGATCAGTTACTCCATCCATTGTCACTCCGTGATTTTTATTAAGGATTTTAGGTCCTTGATTGACATTCGTGATAGTAGGATAAGTTGTAGTGTTTTGGTTGGAGGTGATTAACCTTCCGTTTGCTCCATATGTCTTGCGACCACTATCAATTGCCGCTTGATCTATTTGGAGAGCGCTCTCAAGTACTTCATCGTAAGTCCTTAGTGGAAACTTCTGGACTTCTTCCTTTACTTCTCTGCTGAGAGAATGAAGGAATAAATCACATAGTTCCATTTGATCCATATTTGGAGCACTTGCCGAAGAATAAAGAACTGTACGCCACCTCTGGATGAAATGGGTGACAGATTCATTGTGTTCTTGTTTAATGTGCAAGAATTCCCTGATTCCTGTCCTTAATAGTTTGTTCATGTCAAAGGCCTTGATGAACTCTGAAATGAGTTGTTTGAATGAGTGGATGGAAGCCTCAGGTATTCTATAATACCAATCGAGAGTGATACCCTCCAAGGTTTTGGGAAATATTTTAGCAACAACCCCATCCCATGGGAGTAGTTCTCGGATGGCTGTGGCGTAAGCTTTGATATGTGCATTTGGATCTCCCTCACCTTTGTATTTGGGCAAATCGGGAAGAGGTCTTGGAAGCATGATGCTTCGTATGGTGAAATCTAAGGGCTCTTTCAAATATTCTGAGTAAGTCCCTATCGCATATGTTTCGACCATTGATGGTGCCTGCTGAGGGGGTGGCGGTGGAATGGGTTGTTGACATGGCATTGCATATGCATTGGTAGGAGCATAAGGAAACCCCTGTGGTTGAGTAAAAATACCGGGAGAGGAGAACATATCCCCTTGTGGTGATTTGGAGTACATGTTTAAGTATGAAGGGGTATTGTCCAAGAATGGATTATTTTGTACTAGACCGGGAGGTATCAGAACGGTGTTAGAAATGTGGTTCTTGTTGGGGTTTGTTGTGAATACTGAGGGGTCACACCTAACGTACCTATTCCTGTGAGGAGGTCTATTTGGCTAGGATTAGAATTTCCTGCCTGCATGAGTTGAGAATGGTGATTTGCCTGAGCAAGTTCTAACCCCCTAACTTTTTCTACTAAAGTTGAAATGACCTCATTTGGTGAAGTCACGGTATTTTGCCTTAGTGGCATTTGTTGTATACCCTGGTGTTGTATAGGCATGTGATATCCTGCTATGAATTGATCATTGCCTTGCCAAGTTTCCCCGAGGGCATTCCCTATATGTAGTGGCATGGAGGTATTTCCTTGAAAAGAGACCTCGGGTTGTGTTTGTAAACCTCCTATAGGTGGGTACATACTTGAGAACGTTGTTCATTCCTGGCATAACGTACTGAATGTTCATCATCTAAACCCAGGTATGGGTCAGATTGTCTACTAATTTGTGGTCTAAGTAGTACCTGAGGAGACGAACTTGATTCTCCTGTGAGCGTCATATTGTTCGAGCCTGAAGGCTCTGTTTGCCGTGTTTGAGCGAACTGATCCAACTCTTCTGTTTGGAAAGATGAGTTATATCTGATCCTTGGAGATGGAGTTTGTGTTGATAATTGGTTATCTGAATAGTTGTCACCCCATACCGAGAGTGAGGGTGATGACTGTCTATTCAGTTGAGCGTAGTATGCCTCAAGACCTAAGAGAGGCCTACCATATGCATCGAATCCCGACATATTCGGGGGGTATATGAATACCCACAGAATAATGGGAAGGAGCGAAGGTGATGGTGAAAGCTAATGAGGTAGTAAAGATGAAAGAGTCGTTTTAATTTGAAAGAACCAGTAGAAATCTGACTCCAGACCAGAAAGTAGAAAGTTTCACGTCGGGTTCACCAATTTTGTACGATGGAAAAGTGACAAGCGAGCATAGGAATCTACAAGTAACTTTTCCTCGCACCCGACCTCCCGAGGTCATGCCGAGACAGCTGGTGGGGATTAAATATGTGTGGGATGCAGACAAGCTAATTGGGAAATCTGATGTCTTCGACACGCACTAGTGGAAATTGTGAATCTAAGGCAAAGAAGGCCCTCCTAACCTGAACCGGTGTGATAGATCGATCGGCAAGGATGACTGCTCGAAGGCTCCAATCAATATCGAGCTCTGGCATGATTCGGTCTATAGGTTGTGGAATACGTGGAAAATGACCTGGGATAGTTTCGTGTATATCTCCAGATAAGGTCATAGGGCGGATGGTAAATATAATTGACTCTATGGGTGATTCTCTGGCCTAGTCCAGAACTCCTTAGCTTTGTTAGCTGCTGTGTCTAGCAAGGATAACTGTTCGATGATGATAGGTGGAAGTGGGGTAGATCTGAATACTAGTGTACGTAGGCCAGCATCTATGTCTGATTCACCTATGGGCTCGTTGGGCTGTGGGATTTGTGGGTCACAACCGTAGATTCGTATTTGTTGTGGTCCTGCTATGGTCATGTGCGGAATCAATCCCTAATCCCTAGTATCCAATAGTCATATGCCTTTTCAGCTTCTATATTCAGAATTAATAATTGTGTGATCTTTTCAGAATATCTTACAGGCGTTTGTGCAACCTGAATTCTCAAGCTGGTATCTATATCTGTGAGAGTGTCTCCTGCGTCTGGCTGTGGGACCAAAGGATCACAACCAAAGGTTTGCTCTCTTTCAAACCCTTCCACAGTCATGTGGATATGAATCTAGGGTAATCTGTAGTTTGGTTGATTTGACCAAAATGTGTGTGCTTGGTCGTCTTCTATGTTTAATCCGTGCAGTTGGAAACTGATTTGTTGTAAGTTTACCGTTGTTTGGAAGACTTGGATCCTGAGATTCTGATCTATATCAGTTATGGCTGTGACGAGATTGGGTTGGGGCACGATTGGCTCGAATACGTATTCCCTGGGCTCTCTAGGTCCCGTGATTGTCATACAAAAGCAATAATGTAAACTAAATGCAGCAAAATAAAATTACTTATGCGAAGTATGTCTATAACATATATAACTTCTATATTTTTGTTATTTTCTGATGAATTTTATAAATGAATTTGAAAGAGCAGCTATTTTAATATATCTAGAAATTGACAATTAACCTAGTGTCGAATTTTAAAACAAACAAAGTAACCGAGTATAGTTACTTGCCTGTGCAGTTGTAAATCTATTCTAAACAATGAAATAACTGATCTAATCTATTTGAAAGACTCTCGATCCTACCTCAGAAGTGAGGAAAGAATCATAGTCTCTCAGAAACTATCAATCCCCACAGCTTCCCTGGCAATATCGAAAGTAAGATTGACTGAAATAAAGTAATTAACTACTCTATTTGATATGATTCTAATTAGAACTTTGAAAGCTAGAACCTGGATTCTGCAGAACAGTGGCGAATCCGATGGTGTGTGTGATCTTGTCCCCTCAGTGTGATCTCCTCGTTCCTTCGTGTTCACGTGGATCCAGAAAAGCATGTAATGCTAGCATCAACAGAAGTAGATATTGGGACAAAGGCAGCTTAGGATACAGACTGAATACAATGCGAGTAGGAGAGAGATAGCGCAAGAGTACAGAGCTTGGCTTATGTAATTCCTAGCGGGATTTATTGCGAGTCATGCAACATAAAACATCCAGAACCTGAAACTATCCTGCTTGAAGAACAAAACCTGCAACTTTAATGGCTTCCTATTGAAAACAAACTACTCTACTCCAATGGATTGGATGAAATATCAACAGCACTTGCACAAGATGGATATGTGGCTTCCTAACAGCAAAACAACACTAACTAAGCATGCAATGAAAGAAACTAAGAATTCTAAGTAAAATGAAAGACTAATCTATTGCAATGAGAAATTCAGAGGTAAATTTGAGGGGCCATTTGCTTGAGCACAAGCCAACTATTTATAGCATTTGCATTTACCCAAGGTAAAAACCAAATTGATCTCTTAAACTATAAACAATGGCAAAACACTATTCCAGGGAACCAGAATCATTAATGCAAGCTCATGGCGGTGAAAAAAAGTTGGTAAACATTGAAATTTACGTGAGTCGTGTTAAAAGAGCATTCTGGAAAATGCGTAAAGGACCGCCGCCCTGAGCAGGGTGGCGGTTACAGGACCGCCGCCCTTGTTTAGGGAGGCGGTCACGAGACCACCGCCCAGGCAGGGCGGCGGTTTCGTAACTGAAGAGCAAAAGGCCAAAGAAAAGAAGGGGAAAAGAGAAAAACAAAGCATGCAGGAGCTAAGCGGGGGATGCGGGATGTTAACGCATGTTTAGAGGGCTTTTCCGGATCCCGAACACCTTGCGAGGAGACCTGTATCATCATTGGGGTACGTGTTACGTTGTTCCAGTGGTGCAGTACCCTCCAATTTTGGGCGTATAGAAACCAACTGTGGAGTTTCCTGAAAAATGGTTTTCAAAGATGCAACACCCCCAAGAAGTGATTGTATGGCAACCATGAGAATCAAAGCTCTCCTAGTGCAAGATAAGCAAGTACAATCACCAGATACAGGGGCATGAAATAGACATTCAGAATAATTTTGTGAAGGAGTTAAGCTAGAGGACCGCAGAGGGATAAGTAATCTTGGATAACACAGTGTGCAAAGCCTTGGAGACATCAGGTGTTTTGTAATTATTTTAATTATTGTATTTTGGGAGGCCCATACACATGTACCAATGTTGATGTCCATGGTACACAAAGATTACTTTTACTTCGTTGGAAGAAGGATGCGACTAACAACGCAACTCATCCAGAACGTAATTGGGTTTTGAGACACATGTGAGGAGATAGCGCTTGGAATTGCATGTGATGAGAACGCCATATAACAGATAGTGATGAAGTTCCACTATCAAAGCGGGACTCGAGCATTAAACATCATCAATATAATAAAACTAGGTACTAGAGAGCGTTGTGCGCACATAGTTAGATGTAAGCTTCGGATGTCTGAAATGTGGGCGAAGAAAAACAAGAAGTTCTTACACATTGCGCACAAGATGGCACAAAAGACCCAATATGACCATAGCCTTGTACATTGTTGAAAAAATAATTGAGGAGGAAAAGGAACAAGTAGATATGGGAGACAAGATTACTTGGGGCTCCATTCTTTTGTTAATTGTATTATAGGAGATAAGGGTTCCAGATGGCCATGACGATAATATGTGGGAGCACCGCTGTAGAGAAGAAGTCACTAACAAAGATGTTCGTTGGGTACACTTGTGACAACACAATCACAAAACCATACAAGGCGTGAATGGACAAGTGGTACAGGAGAATGCACAATGCATTTGAAAACAAATGGTGCGCCCTAAGGGAACTCCCCTCACTCTTGGAAAAGTAGGCGAAATTTGTGGCTATACAACACTTCTTCTTATGAAGGTTTTTACTGAATGATGGATAACTGGGCCCATGGTGCAAGTTGTCATTCACATTCACCACAAATTATTTCCAGTGCACAGTAAATAGAATAAAGGATGCACAACCATTGAGGTTCAACAAAAACAAGGTGGACTCAAACTACCACATCTCGAGGAATAAGTATGGCTATGCGTCCAAGGTGCCATACATGGAGATAATGGAATCGAGATAATATGGACCTCAACCCCATTGTAAGCAAGTCGGTTGGAAGGGAGGCTTATTGGGTATATATATGTATATGTATGTATGTGTGTGTATATATATATCTCGACGTTGAATGATGGAAAAATTATAGATGTGTGCGATATGACAATGTTGAAGCATCCAAGGAAGAAGAAATTAAAGATTCTCAAGTGCCCCCATGAGAGAACTCTTGAAGAAGAAGAAGAAGATATAACTAAAGGGTAGTTAGATCATGCAAAGAGAAAGAAGTTGAGGAAGGAGCATGGGCAGGTGAGCGCTTCACACACTGAGAAGGAGCCCTCAGGTGAAGAAGCACCAAAGCCAAGTCCAATGAAGAAAAAGTAAAGTCCAGCGAAGGAAGATCCCCTCGGTCATTCATGACTTGGACAAGGAAGAAGAGGAGGACTTGGAGAAGAAATAAAAGGGAGAGGTGTCGGTGTACGAAGAGAGCCTACGCAAGAGGAAGAGAAAGAGAAAGAAACATGTGACACATGGGAATAAAATGACAAAGGTGATGGAGAGAGCTAAGAGGAGCACGAGGAATAGTGTGAGGAGGAAAAAGGGGGAGATGAAGACAAAGGAACTAGGAAAGACTTAGGTGTTGGAGGAGAGATGAGCGGCGAACAATTCAATGTTGCGCGAAGAAACGCCAAAGAAGTCCGTGCACAGAAGGAAGAAAGCGAAGAAGGACCCAAGAGGCACCCTCAATGTCATACATTGACGACCCCTCGAAAGTGCTAAGCGCTAGGTTTCAAAGCTCAATACCAGCATAAGACCTATTTTGTTGGGATATGTTAAACAAGGACAAAGAACTTGTGTGCACCAGGAAGATGTTCTATTAGAGTATGCAAACGCATATGGAAGAACCTGAGTTCAAGGTAAGTAAAGACTCATTCTCTAAGATGAAGCTGAAAAAGGATCTAGGAAGGGTATCCTCCATGATTGATCCCACCAAGCTATTAGATGAACAATCTTGTAATGTGCTTGATAAGATGGCCAGCAAGTTTGGAAGGAGGAATATAGACAAAGGGGTTGTGGTGAGAAGAATGCAACAAGACATACAACACAAGGGGTTAAGGAACCAACATCTTGTCAAGGAGCTGAGTGAAGAGAAGTAAAGAATGGATGACGCATATAACAAGGAAGCTGACATAGTGACTAGTATTATGCATGCATACTTGCATCTAGTTGATCAAGATCAACTAGAATATACCACAAAGTTAGATTATGTGGAAGATATAGTGAGAATAATGTTGATAAAGAGAAAGAGTGGGTCAGGGCCGATAGCTAAAGAATTGGTCGATGAAAACAAGAAGGATAAAGAAAAGGTTGAGGGAAATATTGTAGCGTATGACGCATTGGTCGTAGAAGTGAAGGAAGCCGCGTGGAAGGTAGAGCACGTTTTTTATAACTACCAAGATTTCTCTCCTATAGTGAACGTGTGCACCATAGTGGAGGAGGTAGAGCTAAAGAAGATACAAGCCACAATGAAGACCAATAAGGCCGAGTGCGAGAAGATTATGACTGAGGTTACAAAAAAGAAGAAGTTGATAAAGGCCATAAAGGACAAACTTGAGGACAAGCTCAAAGAGAGCCACCCTGAAGTAATGCACAAAATGGATACTTTAGAGTGTGTAACCGCAGACCTAGATGTTGTGGTCAAGAAGCTGAAGGAGAAGGTAGATGAGATAACTTCCTAACAAGTAGCACATATTGTAGAGATGCCGCCAAAAAAGGCCGCAAAAGAGCTCGAAACATGGAAGCAATTGAAAAAGATGATAAACATGGAGTTTCCAGAATTTTTCCAACCACCTAAGGCTTGAAATTGGGTGCACACACAAATTCTTCATTATTTTATTTATTGACGTGGTTGGCCTCTATTCTTTATTCTTTAGGGATTAATTATTCTTTCATCCATTCTTTGAAGAAGTATTCTTTGATGGTTCATGTTATTGCTGAGGACGGACAACACTCCTATTGTGGGCTAATGTTGAGCAGAGAAAATGGTTAAAAATTAGCCATGCGGAGAGGTTGGAGACCGCAAGCAGGAGTGTGCGCATGGATAGATGAAAGCATAAATCCAATATAGGACAACACGCGGAAGTGTCCATGTAAGAAGTAGGATAGGAGAAGGCTAATGTGCAAAGGTGTGCAAAACACAAGAAAGGAAGACAGAGCACAAAGGCTTGCGCATATGCACAAATTTGGGACTTAGTCAATTTCCAAGAAGAGGCTAAAAATAGGAAAAATCGCAAATGGTGTGTCATGCAAGGAACATCTAGAAATAGGCAAGGAAGACTAAAGCACATGAAAGATAGTATAAGGATGACGCATGAAGAAGATCTAATTATAGGATTAAAGCATGGATAATGTCGAGCTATTTATAGCTCAGTCTAGAGTTAAAGCAAAGTTGTAAAAAAGGCATGCAGACTATAATTAGGAAATTTATTATTAGGAAAAATGCATGTAATTGGTGAAGGTCAATACCCCACCGCATATAAATATATGTTGCACTTCGTGTAATAGAGGATCATGTAAGTATGTGTGTGTGAGTGAACGATAAGAGTGGTATGTGGACATGAAGAATACGATGAGTACTGTGCGCATGAATCTAATCAGCTATGGATGTAATCAGTGAGTTATTAATGGAATAGACTATGTTTATGATAGACAATTGTGTATGGATTGTAAGGGTTAGTAGATATAAGTATGGTATAATGGGAATTCAAGTATTATTGATGACTATCTATGTTGAATAGTTTCCTTATTATATGTGGTACCATTGTTTCTGTTATATTGTATTGTTATCTTCATTCATATTGTGATGACTATGTATGCGTTAACCCACATCTTGGTAAGTGAACAAAGGAGTAACTCGAACGGTTACACACGCTTTGGGTGAGCGCCTAGGCATTTGTCTAGGTGAAGTGTCGGCATGCATAACCTTATGAAGTGTTGGCTACTAGACTCCAACACCCATATAAAATTCATCTCTCCCATATTAAAATATCGTCTTACCTTTACGTCTTCCAATCCATTTAGTGTGTTTCCCCTAAACCTATTCAGGGAGAAAAGTGGATGATTGGTGGTCCCTTATGTTAATCAAGTTATGGTTTTCCTAGGCAATTTTGAAGATTGATGGCCAAACAAAGAAGAATAAAACAAAAGGTTTTTAGGAGGAAATTATGTGATAAAGGATTTCCCTACTTTTTTAAATCCCACGAATGAAGGGCTACAAAATAATACATTTGTGATAGAGACTCAACTTTGTGATTTTAAAACTTATAAAGGAAAAAGAGCTAGAATTATCTTTCCTTACTTGGATTCGAAATGGAGAATAAAATTCTAAAATAATATATTTCAATATCTCAAGCATAAATACAAAAAATGGTGCATCCTTACACTACGATGTTTAGATGGGAGAGTTGTTTCCACTACATATGACATCAAACACATTTTCTTCTCTCATTATCAAGGCTTCTCTAAGATTCTTCATTAGAAGATAATGTCTAGTCTAAACTAGACAAAGCAATCAGCAATTGCATCCCACTCAAAATCACTTCACAAGTTTGTTAATTTTGGTTTAGATTTTACAAATTAAGCACTTAAAACACTACTTTTAAATAACAACACAATAATAGAATTAAACCAAATATTCTTCTTTTCTAATTTATTTAGGATACATACGGGATATTCAATATATTTGGGACAACTTCAAATGAGAGATTACAAGAATAATAGAGTATTGATCTCCTTGTTATAAGGAGTCAATCTAGATCCCAAATATCTCTCATGTAGATGTTAAACCATATCCCAATATATATACAAATCTCCCATAACCTCTCTCACCCCTATAACTCCCCAAGATTCTCTCTCTTAGAGACTAGTGAGTTGTTTTTTTTTAAAACACAACTCACGTACAATTTTTCTCTCGCACACATAAGTAATAAAGTATTACAAATAATAAACACCCACATCAACATGAATTCATAATATCCCCTACACCCCCCCACCCGCCTTTGTGTAAATGTGGATGAAAAACAATCATACCACTCAACTCTAGTTGTTGTATTTTGCTTGCTCATGATCTTAGGGATGGTTTTACAAGTGGCTTACCAACAACCAAAAGGCATGGTTTTACAAGTGGCTTATAAAAAACCAAACAGATATGGTTTTCACAGGATAACCAACAAACCTAACAAAGAAGGTTTTACAGGAAAACCAATAACCCTAACAAAGAATATTTTATAGGACAACCAACAAACCTAAAATCAAGCATCATGATACTATAGTCCTCAGTGCTTTAGTTTTCCACTACATATTTACATCAGGGGACTACATAGGAATTCACACGCCACCAAGATTGTTATGCAACCCCATCATCGGTGACTTAAGAGAGGTCGTCGTTCCACCTACTTCCATTGTCCTCCAATGTTATGTTGCTTAGTTACTCAACAAATTTAAAGTTCAAGCTCAGTGTTAGAATATCTGCCCCCCCAAATTTTGGCAATTACAGATGTCAAGTTCACTTGAAGAGGCATCCATTTACGAATGAGGTTTTTAATTTTGACCGTTTGACATACCTATGATATTATTGAAATTGACAACCCCCTTTTTTTTACAATAATAAAAAGCACTACACTCATTACAAAAAAAACTTAATTACCTACCTACAAAGCCCATTACTCATGTATGCTTCAATCCACCTACTCATACAAATCACATTACTCATGTATGCTTTAATCCACCTAAGGCTTTTATCAAAAACTTTACAATTTCAACTTAATAATCTCAATCAACCAAATTGACATTAAATAATGAAAAGTAAGTCTTTGTTTTTAAAAAAATCTTTCAAACCTTTGGAAAGACAAATGGTTCTCTCAGTAACAGTGGCTTGAAAAACCATAAATTTGACAAAGAAACTAGTTTTGAGTTTTGAAAGGGGTTTATAAAGCAAGGGGATGCAAGACCAGGCGATGAGGGTGGAACAAAATACATGGCCACTATGAAGCTTGAACACCTACTCTCCTAGCCAAACCCTGACTCACAGTTCTATTATGGTTGTTGATGCCATGGAAAGAATCCAACAATGCACAAATAATAGGTTTGCTCAGCAAAAACCAGCTGAAACAGGTCGTTTTGATTGTTGTAATCAACATGCAGCATTAGAGACCTCATTTGGGCTGAGGAAACTCTAATGGTATCGTGGATGTACATGTGAAAGGAGGAGAGGAGGTGAGACAACCATGTGGAGGCAGTTCGGAAAATTCTTATCAACCTACACTGGATCTACAAAGAAACAGAACCTAAACTACCTACATTAAGTTCTTCACAAAATATTTTCTTTCGTAGGACGTGGAATCCAAGAACAACAATTGTTTTGTCCCATACAAAATCTCAGTACTCTATGTCGTGCACAAACATGCTCTAATACCATATGTTAGTTTTGGTTTAGATCTTAACACTATTTTTCAAGAACAACACTAGTAGAATTCAACCAGATATTCTTCTTTTCTAATTCATTTTGGATACATACATCATATTTAATGTATTTGGAATGGCTTCATAACAGAGATTAGAAGAATAAATAGAGTATTTATCTCCTTGTTATAAGGATTCAATCTAGATCCCAAATATATCTCCTATAGATGCTCAACCATATCCCAATATCTCACAAATCTCCCATAATCTCTCTACAAATCTCCCATAATCTCTCTTACCCCTATAACTCATCAAGATTCTCTCTACTAGAGACTAGTGAGTTGTTTTGTGACAAATACAATTCACGTACAATTATTCTCTCACACATAAATAATAAAGTATTACAAATAATAAGGACCCACATAAGCATTAATTTGTAACAAAGTTAAATAGGGTTTGGATCAACTACTTAGCCCTAAGGATCTTTGTTTTCAATGCCCAATAATAAGAATCTTGGACATGATAGGCTCCCTGTTGAATTCTTTTGAGCCATGTGGCATGTTATTTACAATGATTTCTACCAAGTTTACCTTGAAGCCAAATCGTTTGGGTTTCTAGGGAAGGATATAAATAGAGGCCTTATCGAGTTTATTCCCAAAGGATCTAATAAAGAGGAAGTGTAAGGATGGCATCATATAACCCTTCTCAACACTGCATAAATGATCATCGCCAAAGCTCTGTCTACAAGGTTAAAACATGTGGCCAAACACATTATATGTTAGCAAAGGTCCTAGGCATCTCTCATTAGGACTTGCTAAGGAGATTTAATCTACATTCATTCCATATACATCAAGGGAGATCATGAGAATTAGAAAACAATATAAGACATGCACATAAATGGAGGCAACTCAAACTGATACTTTTATTAAATGATGAGCCAGAATATAGTCTAAAGGCTGAGAAGCCATAAAGTTGAACAATAAAACAATACTAAACAACCCATGCTTTCTATATTGGCTTCCTTGCATATTTATCTGCAATGGTGACCTTACATATTCCCAAATGGCTCTTCATTTCCTATTCTATTTGTATCTTATTACATTCTTCATAATGCAAGACAAATTAAATGATATTCAAATTTGTCATCTCTGACACTTCCCTGACTTAATTAGGTGTCTCGTCCTGAGACACTTAATGTGAACACAATTAATGCATTTGGTCCCTTCCTATATGTAATCCTAATAACTACCAACCATTGTTACTCCTATGTCAAAGTGTTATTTCCTTGGCTCATGTCTGATTGCTTCCACAATTTGATCCTCTACTTCCTATTCCTCTATCCCTATCCTTCGTTCCCTCTTCATTTTTCGTGTCTGCTTCTATCATCTTCCCAATTCTCGTCTCAAGATCTCGACTCCTTGCACACCCTCTCCACAATCCACTATCATGTTTGAGTGTTCCATCCTCGATCATATCCACTATCCATTAATTTAATCTCTAACAAACATACACACATCCAATGTTTCTATGACAATGCTTTCTTGTGTCTGGTTGCCAATATAACTTTGTAAGGAAAAAATTAAATCATTGCCCCAAAATGAGAAAATAGGAGATTTCAAACACTCCAGATACCAAATGTGAATTTGTTGTTATGACATTGTCTCTATCCATTGCACAATCATTGTCCCAATCCACTGCATAATACATTTTGCCATCCATTGTGCAATTAGAGTTTGTATTTATTATGCAATCACGTAGAGCTCCAATTCACCTTCTTTCAAACCCATTGTTTTCTCTTCCTTCATCTAGATTATCTAAATTTCTTCAAAATTTCTTCAAAATTTCTTCAAGATGTTGCGTGTCTTTGTTTCATATGTTCAATGGCTGCCTCATTTACTATCTCTTTTCATTGTGCAGTTCTTTTGCAATCCATTGCACAACTAGTGTCTTTATTGTGTACTCATTGTGCAATATGGCACTAAGGAAGGAAGTGACTCTGTAGTCAATTGATCTCTCGTAACAACACAAGTATCTTTGAAAAGTGTTTCTCCTAATGTTGTTGTATATTTGATGGTACTCGACTCAGTGGTTCCTCCTACATTATGTGACAACCTGAATGCCCATGTGTCATGCATCTTGTAGCAAACCTAATTAACAACAAGCATGTAATCATGAATCTATACAATCCAGTAAAGTATGGCTCTGAGAAGTCTAATATATCAACCAACAATTGCACCAAAATTTATAACATGATTCACATGGCCACCTAAACTATTCCACACTATGGCTCACATTTATTTGGGACATGCATCTTTGACAGGCTTGCTCAAGTAATCCTCGCACTTAACAACATAGGGAAGCAACCTTGGTTCCCATCCCTCATATTGATAATCTGTGGACCCTAATAATATAGATCAGCAACAATAAGGGCATATTTATCGCCTGTGATTTTTATTTTGGAGGCTCTTTCCACTACATCAGGACAACAATGACATAGATAATTGTGCAAGAAGATGTTCTATTTGAGGACCCCATGATATCTTCATTTATTCAATAGAATAACAAGAGATAATTGGTACAGCTAAAAGCTGAAAGAGTCGCACCATATCACTCTCTGTAACTTTTAACAAGAATCAAGGCAGGGCTTGGTTTAAAAATGTGTTAGAGTTTCTTCACATACATTTCCTTTTCATGGACAAAAAGACTCGTGCCCATCATCAACACTCTTTGACCCGTCATGGTTGAGATTTTATCCACTCTCACTTCAACATTGTTAACATAGGTCCTTGGCATCTCTCATCATGACTTGCTAAGGAGAACTAATCCACATTCATTGCATATACATGAAGGGAGAGCATGAGAATTAGAAAATGGATAAGACTTGCACATAAATTAAGGCCACTCAAACTAAGACTTCTATTAAATGATGAGCCAATAATATAGTCCTAATGTCGAGAGGCAATAGAAATGAACAAGAAAACAATTCAAAACAACCCATGCTTTCCATTTTGGCTTCCTTGCATATTTATTTGCATTTATGACTATACATATTCCCAAATAAACCTTTATTTCCTATTCCATTCATGTCTAGTTGCACTCTTCATAATACAAAACTAATTATATTATATTTAATTTTATCATGTCTAACATTACAAGATTAGAACAACTTGGATTACTTCAAGGCAAATTCATACATGACAATTTACTTTTGGCACAAGGTTGATTGTGTTGCTTAAGCTTGACTTTTATAAAGCTTATGAAACGATTAGATGTTCCTTCATGCTCAAAATGTTGCAACAATTGGGTATTGGAATGAGATTCATTAATTATGTTAAGCTCCTTTTCACATATGCTTCTACCAAAATAGCAATCAATTGCTCTCTCACTTTATCTTTCTACAATGGAATGGCCTTTGGCTCATTTTTAAAAAAATGTTTTTTAGCTCACAAAAAAAAACACAAAATAGCATTGGTGTTGTTTCACTAGTAAATGACAGTTCGCTGATAAAAATGATCTTTACAACCCCCTGTAATTTTATCAAAGATTGGAGATGGCAAAATTGTTCCTCTTTTGATTAACTAATCTCCACCTTTTGCCAGTTGTGCCGATTCATAAGTAACGCTATTAAACATGAAATGCAAATGTAACTTTGATTAAAATAGTAGGCATCTTCTCCATAGCACTATCTCGCATGCAAAACACTGAACATAGTATTCGACTTGCATGGAGATTGTTTGAATACAAGCTTCCAATGGCTGAAAGGCCCATATTCAAAACATCAATCTTTAACGTCATTTCTGCAAAAAATTAGGAATCAATATTACATGCTTTTTGGAATTGCAATTCAGCAAAATTTGTTGGTGCTCCTCTTTTAAGCTTTCATGGAAGCATGCACTTACAGGGATGAGGATATCCCAGAATGTGATGTTTGAAACATTCAGGTGGATAATCATTAAGAACAATTAAAAAAATAAATGTTATTCATGCGTAACTAAACTACTTCTCAGTATGTTGTAATTCATAAATTTTAACATTATATTTTAGTCCTCGTATATGTATTAAGCATTGCAACCCAATCTTCTTACACAAGGAGTTAGCTAAGCAGATGATAGAATTCAAATTGCAGCTTATTTACCTTTGATTTTGAACAGGTGACACTCAAGGACAACACATACACTAACTTATTCATCCTTTGAGTTCGATCCTCAGCCGTTCTAGGGTTACCCCAAACATGCGCTACCAGTGACGTCACATTTCAACGGCTTGCAGTCCCGTTGCCCAGGAAATGCTCTAACATGGGGACAAACGCAAGGGGCATCCACCACCTGCATCTGAAACATACACCCATAGTCACCATCACCCCTTCGTATCTGGCAACAAGGTTTTGCCCTACCCGACTAGGCATTGAC
Source organism: Taxus chinensis (assembly GCA_019776745.2). Taxonomy (NCBI): domain Eukaryota; kingdom Viridiplantae; phylum Streptophyta; class Pinopsida; order Cupressales; family Taxaceae; genus Taxus; species Taxus chinensis. The sequence continues at coordinate 615,412,265 of CM034156.1, forward strand.
TCATTGGTGGTTAGGTGGCCTCAAGGCCCGTCCATTCTAGGTCAGTTGCAACACGTTCCCAACCACCCCCCACACCTGCCTCCCCCGTAGGCTTTGCATATACTTTTGAAGACTTGGTTTTTAAAAACTGGGAAATCTGCAAGTTCGTGGGTGCTTTCTCCAAGGATGTCTAAGATTATCAATATGTTTTGATTGGTTTGTACCGTTGTTCATCTAGTCTTGGTTGTTGCTGCTGTTATGCTCAGCTGTCAGTTTGCAACCTAAGGGATATTGTTGTGTGTGTTGTTGGGTGAGTTTTTGCCATTTGGGACTAGTCCTGCTGCTGCTGTTGCTGTTGTACTCTCTTTCATTTTCAGGGATCTTCAATATAAAATATAAGAGCATATGAATAAAGCAGTAATTTGCTTGACATTTAAATATAAAAGGAAATTTCTTAATATTTGAAAAACCCAATATAATATCTGTGAATCTTTCTTTAAGTGTATTAGTCATGCCATTGATCTATAATTTTTTTTTACATTATTGTTTTGATATTTCTCCAAAATATAATCTTACTTGAAGAAAGATGCTTTACAAAAATATGAATTGCAGCCATGAGTCATATCACTGGTCAATATGTACAAAACGATGAACCTTCTGTCAGATATCCCTTTTTGACATGATATACATATTGCACGAGAAATTATTTCTTCCACACTAGGAAACAAACATGACATGCTGCTTACAGATCCATATTGCTTATTAATCTCCTAATCATGAATGATATGTGGATTGAAGGGGGGCATAATTAATGACAAGGCATTTCAGTTTAATTGCCTTTCTTATCTAAAAATATCTACATCCTATACCGCAACATACTATAAACCTTTGACTTTATAATATTTTTGAAGATTGGAATTTGAATGCGATGAGATAGCAAATCTAAGTCTGTAGCACTAGACTTGTCATGGACACTAAGGGGTCTTGTCTAATCATGGGATATTATGATAAAAAATCTTTGTTGGAATCAGGCATCAACCCAAGTTGGTTTTGAAGAGTATATCACTGACCATTTAACTAATGGAAACTGGAATCCAGTTGCAATTTATCAGTATTTCTCCTTTGTTTCGAATCCATTTTTCTCAGGGTCTATGTAATTATCAATGAAAAGTAAAGATACGATGTGAAGAGGGGTAAGTAGGCAATCTGCCAACAATATAACATTGTGTATATGATCATTGCATGTCACGTGTCACATATTGTGATGAGGAAATTTTTAGCAATTTCTCATGCCCCAAATCTGGCAGAATATCAGTTTGATCTGAACAATTTAAAAGATAGAATATTTGTTAGGCTAAATATACAGCGTCTTCTAAACATCCTGCACAGCTTAAGGCAACAGATGCCTTGGTAGGTTTCTCTAAGCACCCAGGGGAAACCCCGTTTTGGCATCAATAGGCAATGAGGATCAAGATAGAGTTGCCAGTTCAAGAAAACAGTGATGAAGGTAGCGGCATGGCTACTGGACCAGGTGGATGTACTGGAGGCTGCAAAGAAACACCTCCTCAATTTGCTGGTTGATAATTTGCCTTTTTTGCTGGTTATCTTGTGTTTTGTCTAGATCTGTGCACAGTTTATGTATTTTCAGAACCCAATCTCAAGGGAAATGCACGTATTGTCTTTATCATTAAACCACATATCTGTAGATATGGTAGAGCTGCTTTTACATGAATGAACGGGAAAAGGTCAGTGCCAAAACCACCAATAGTTTATCAAAAACAATAACACTAACATACCTTCAACAATAACAATTTTTTGAAATCTCATTCTTTCATGTTTGAAATTTGCTTCAGATTGAAAAATAAAGCTCGATGTCACTTACAAGGCAATAGTGATTTTAAAAAGCCATACATGTGAGTACAAGTATTGACAAATTTTAATTATTTATGTGATGTTAACTAAAGAAAGACCGTTTCAGACTCACTTGGGGAAAAACAAAGTTTTATGTAAAAGAATTTAAGGACAATTGTCGAACTCAAAGAAAAATAGGGGAAATATAGGATTTTTGTATCATTTTGTAAATATGTTACCAGATGAACTTCAAAACAGCAATCATTTGCATTGAACTGTGTAATGATTAGCCTAGACAAGTTTCTATTTTGATAGAAAACTGTAAAATATTAAAATGATAAATGCTTAGTGGCTTAAACCAGATTTCCATGGCCATCTAAAACCCATTTTAGACCACTCCAAACCCAAATTAACTGAGTGTGAACAATTTGCCTTAAATTTCCATTATTGCTGGACATGGCTTCAGGTGGTTGTAAGATTAGCGCATTTGCTTAAATTAATTTCCTTCAAAATTGAAGCACGAATACTGAATTTGATAATCTTCTGAAGGGATTTGTTGCCAACTTACTCCAAGCATTCCGCGAGCTTTGTCAAAGGATCAAAAACCAAGGAGATACAAATGTGAAAAAATATATTTAAGATAGAAGTGTGATGTTCCATTTTTCAGAAAAAGGGGTTTCATACTCGCAGGAGGCATGCTCAATAGGCTGTGACCACAATACTAAGCTTAACTTGCAGAAACCAGTCTAGATCAATGCTTGGTTTGTAGCATTGAACTAAAAGCTTTTAAGGACCTCATGGCTTTGGCACTTGCCTTTTCTTTAAATTGTATTTAAAAAGCCTAAGGATCTGTCAAAACAATCTTGGGTGGAAATTTAAGTGAATGTATCGGAAAAAAAAGCATGCCTGCACCTTGTTGTTTAAAAGCTTAGATGAAATGGTTCTTTAGAAGCTCTTAGATCTGTTATAGGCTAAGTCACAAGGTTCGTGTTCGTGTTCGAGTTTGGCGACAATAAAATTCGGATCAAATTTGGTGACAATAAAATTCGAATAAAAAATTCATGATAAAATTCGACATTTATAAATTAATATTTTTTTTAATATACGAAAAATAATTTTAATTTTTACTATTATATAAATTTTAAGTATTATTAAGTTATAAATTAATATTTTATATTTCATAATAAATATCATTTATTTGAATATATTTTAAACCATTATAAATGTTCGATCTCTATTTTTTAAATATATAAAAAATAAACAAATGAATAATAAAAATAAAAAATTATGCTTAAACATAAATGTAAAACATAAAGTTAAAACTAAAACATAAACATAAACAAAACCTAAAACATAAACATATACATAAACTTAAAACTAAATAATAAAACAAAAAACTAAACTAAATACATAAATGATAAACAAATGTAACCCAATGAGCTCAACCCAACCCGTGACCCAACCTAAGCGACGATGGCGGCGACTGAAATGGCGAATGGAGTCTGGCAAATGGTGTCTGCCGTCTACAGTCTCCCTCGAACCTTGACTCTATTTGCAGCTGTTCAGTGGTCACTCACAGGCTTCATACAAACAGGTACGAATTTTAAGGCAAAATTAACCGATTTTTTGGGTTCTCATTAAGTTCGCAGGAATTCAAACTTTCTGCTCGATGTTCAGCGAACCCTGTCCACATTGGTATATAGGAGACCATAAGTTGCATTATGCTTCAATTTCATTTCCATGTTTTCAGGTCCATTGACAAAATAATTCTTAATAAGCTCTTAGGCTGCTCAAGGAGACCACAACTTGCAATATGCTTCAATTTCATTTCCATGTTTTCAGGTCCATTGTTAACCACCGCCATCACCACAGGAGAGTACACATTTTTTTAGGCTTTCAAAAATGGCCATACTTATTACAAATTCCACTCTCAACTTGTCTATGTTTTCAGGTCCATTGTTAATCGCAGTTTACAGGAGGAAAACACATTTTTTTCAGCTTTTCAAAATGTTCCATATTTTTTACAAATTCCATTGTCAATTTCAATGTTTCTGCACAATTGCATCTCAAAATGCAAGATTTGATTGATATTAAGAGTGAAAGCAACTCACCTCGAACCCCACTATAGTTCTTAAACAGATCTGATATAGGTTTGAGCTGTTTTTTGACATTGCATTCCAGAAACTAGGTGCTCATAAGTCTTTAGTCAAATTTTCCTCTGAACCATAAAGGCTTTCAGAAATTTTAGGACACTCCATTTCCAAAACCGTAGGTCAGCAATTTGTGTCTAGGCATTTGCCAAGTCTTTGTCAATGAATTCTAATGCTTTCATTAACTCCATTTTGAGATTCAATGGTCTGTTGATTTTGTAATAATAGAATCATGGGCTTCCCATAATGATTTTTTCTTGAGCTTGTTTTGAGCAAATCCAAAATCTCACAAAAGCTGAACAACATCAACTACTGTGGCTAGAACTGATCCTTAACATGGCTGACTTTCTTCAGAAGACTTTTGTGAGCAAAGAGGAGCAATGCCTAAATTCGTTGAGCAAGTCCTCGTTGAGGTATCTCAATTTTGAAACCATAGAGTTGTAAGGACAGTGCTGTTAATAAAAACTTTTGGACAACCTGACACTTGAACTAAGGGCAGAGATAGAATAATCTATTTACATTTCAAAATATAGAGTGACAGTCCACAATCTCAAATTGGTAAGAACCAATCCTTCTAATAAAAAAGGTAGCCAATAGGACAGCACAGTAAAACATCAAGTGTAACATCAAACGATAAATCCTTCAAAACTCAATTGCATCATGAATCATTCATCTCTGCAAATAGAAACAGACAGCTCACCTTGATGCTCGAGACAAGAGGGTTTACCCTACACAATTGGGCATAAAATTTATATCCATTTAAAAACAAAAACTTAAGGTACAAGAGGCTAATTGATTATAAAACCATCAAACCACCAATGGTAGCAGAAGAACATCACTATCAAACCACCAATAGTAGCACCAAAAACTTAAGCAGAAGAACAACACTATAAAACCACCAATAGTAGCACCGCAACAGTAAACAATTTAAAAACCTAAATTCAGAATAACAAATCAGTAGAAAAAACTAAATCCATAATAATAAATCACTTAATAAATTAAGTCAATAATAATAAATCACTAAAAGAATTAAGTCATTAATAATAAGTCACTCAAAAATACTAAATCAACCACTATAAAACATTTTTTTTAAAATCCTCAACAACCATTAAAAGAATGCACTTAGGATAAGTACCCATTACTTGACAATGCATGTGTGTAGTTAATCTCTACCTTATGATAGTACTAGTAAAATCAGGTGTTATAAAACTAAACCTCTAACAAAGCTTCAGTCGAAATGTTTCCAGACCCGGATCCCTCTCCTACACATCTGCATCAACATCTTTCTCTTCGTCTGGCTTAGCTGTTTCTTCCTCTGTGGGAGGAGGCACCTGTTCTTCTTCAGGAAGAGGTTCTTCCACATAATCATTCCTCAAATGCATCGCTAGGAACCTCATATATACGCACCTGAGGCTTTTGAAGGATCTTTGACAAACACATACTTTCCTTCATTCAGTTTTTAGACAGAGATCAACAATCGATTTAACAATACCCCACATATTGGCAGTGTTCAAATTAATTTGCATAGCAAATTCTCTGGGTTTTGTACCCCTGAACACTTAAAATAACATGGTTGAAGTGATCCCGAGGATGAATCCTAGACACAATAACCCAATTTCATAACATCTGCACTTCCGAGAAGAGCTTGAGCTGTCCATTTTTGCAAGCTTATTTGCATTGTTCTTGAGTTCAGTTGCCAAAACAGCACCTCTTTGAGTTTCCAATCTCTGACGCCAATCAACTCCAGAAAACTTTGGATCAAATTCATTCAGTGCATTCAAAGTGAGAAACTGTGTTTGGCCCCTTACATCCATAACACTGTGGACCTCACACCTGGCAACCAATGATATATCGTCATCTAATTTCCAACGCCTGTACCGATAAGCAACAGATGCAACCTCCTCACCCTCTGAGGGCAAATGGATTGGGCTCTTCAAACTCCCACCTTATTGCCATCTCTAACCAGAACTTGCTGTGAAAAAGTTCTGGTTGATATATGCTGCCTCCACACTGAGAGAGTGAGCAGAATTTATGTCCTCCTTCGCTTCTGGTAAAGGCTCCTGTGAGGTTTCATTCACAGACAACAAATCCAGCTGAGAACCCGTCCCTCTTGTCAAAGAACAGCTTGTTGCCCACCCTCTGGACTACAATATCCCATGAATACACTGACCTAGGAGCGCACATCAGGGTGGCCAGAATTGTATCTGTGGGCAAAAACAACAGCCCTTGTCTTCACTTGCAAGACGCCTTATTACAGGATCATCAGTAGTAGTTACCTTGAAGAAATTCCTGTTCTTGAAACGCTCCAGGCGCTTCTCACTCTTTGGTGTGACTCGATCATACGCCTTGTCATAATATTCAAGTGCACCAACAAAGAACCAGATCTTCTGGCTCACCAACACCGTAGTTCAATTTCGAGAAACTAGTGAAGGGAATCTGATCGAGCATGGTCCACTCTGGCTGAATGTCCACGGAGCTTTTAAACACTGCAGCCTCTCTGCGCTGCATGTTATTCCTGTTCTGATTATAAAAACCGGTCTCTCCGCTGGCGCTCCTTCTCTGCCTCCCTTTTTTTTGGCCTCAACTTCCTCGTCTTTCCTCTGAGGAAGCTGCCTCTGCTGCTGAAACCTCCATCTAGGACCAAACTTAGGCTTTTGGTGGGGGCTTTCCATCAACCAAACGAAAGGACTCTTCATCTGCTTCATCAAATGCAAAATCAAAGACAGAGTACTCCTGCCCACCCCTTGTATTGGGCCTAGCATTATAATTCCTTGTCCAATCTGCCACTCTCCCAATCTTCTCCCCCTTGGAGAAAGGCGCATAAGGCACATTCTGCAGTTGATTTTCAAGAAACGCAGGACCTTCTGGAGGTCCCCATCCATCTGGATTATCCACCACAATCGGCACTTTTAACTGCGGCTGCACTGTTCCCACCCATATTTGCCTCAAAGAGAGAAACTAAAAGAGTTTATTCCCAGTCTCAGCACACTTTAAGACAGTATCTAAAACCCTGTTGCCAAAAACCAAAATCACAAAATAAATTTTACTTCTAAATCTTCATCCAATGTCAAAAACCCTGACGAGAAATCACAAATGGCAAAATCACTGTTTTCAGTAAAAACCCTAAGCCAGGAATTTCAACTCTTATAACAAATCTAAATCGATGAAATCCTAGCTATTCAAAAAACATCGTTCACTGCTTTTTAATGGTCAACACTAAAACCCTAAACGCCAAAACCCTAGCCCAATATATCTTTAGAAATCGACATCAAAGGCCTCGAAGAAAGCAAACGATTTAAAATATCCACATCAGAAAACTCACAAAAACTGGCGACTTCGAATACCCATAACCAAAACATCTGAAATCCAATACATGGAAATACGTGAAGTAATCAAACCGAGTCTTTACTTACCTCTGCAAAAACCAGCGAACATTCAAAGAAGAAAGCCGCATATACCAGGGAATACTCAAAGAAGAAACGGCAAAATAAACGTGCCTGCCTCCTAAAAACAAAAACAATCTCCGCTCGCCTCCTAAAAACAAAAAACAATCTCCGCTCGCCTCCTAAAAACAAAAAACAATCCTGCTCGCCTCGTGAAACCAAAACCCTAAAAACCCACATAAAAACAAAGTGAAAATAAGCTTAAGCTTTAATGTCTTCAATTATTATTTTTATTTTATTTTGATGAATACGATCTCATATTATTATGGCTTAAATAATGGTTTTGCTATTTTTAACAATTTTGTTTTTTACTATTTTTAACAATTTTATTTTTCTAATTTTACATGTTGCTTTAGTTTTTCTATTTTTAAATTATGTAGGTATGCATTTAATTTTTGTTTATACTTGTATGTAGCAGTAGAACTATAATTCTTAGCATCCTCTTATGACCAGTTCCACAGCTTTGGTTCTTGGTCAATGAGGTTATGTTTTGTGTTATGCTTATTTAGCTTTTGAGTCGCATGAGGAGATATTAACCATAGACTTGTCCAAACTATCATCTGTTGTCACAAAAACTCGTCTTCCATAATTGCCAAAGGAAACTTGCTCATCCTTTGAAGGTTCATACGCTGCCACATTTGCCAACAACTACACCAACAAAGCTCTGATACCAATTGTTAGGAAGTAGAGAACAAATATGTGGAAACAATTCCTCAAATCACAGCAGTAGGAAACTATTTAACAGAAATTATACTTGCAAAAATATAACAACATAAATAAATAATACACAAGAGCAAAAAAGACAATATATAACGTGGTTCACCCAATATGGGCTACATCCACCAAAAACTTGCTCAGATTTATTGTCAATCACTTCTCTCTCAATACAATACTCAGATATGTTTTGGAGCTATGTTCAACAAAACTCTCGAGAATTCACACTTGAATTCACACACCTCTTACTCTCCAGAATTCACAACTGAATTCACACACCTCTTCAATGTCATATCTCCCTCATCAAAGATATATTTATAGGAAAATACTAAACTAGTTTTACAACACCATGGTCCAAAACTATGGGCTAAAACCATGAATAGTAAAACCATGAATAGTGAAACTATGAATAGTAAAACCGTGAATAGTAAACCTAAGAATAGTAAAACCCTTTTTTTCTCATGTATAGTCTTCAACTCTTCCACACATGAAAATAGGCTCCACAACATAACACTTATTTGATTTTAATGTTAACAAAAATATGCCTCTTAATTTTAGGTTTTTCACTGCAGTTTGATGCATGTTATTTCGTTCTCTTTCAGCTTCAGCTATTCTAATATGCATAGAAGCTAGATCTCCTCTTAAAGTTTTATAGTCGTCATGAACTGTTTCCCACTCATCTTCAGCATTTGTTGTTGACTAAAAACTTCCTTGGGATCCATTTTATGAAGGTAATAATGCTTTGACATTATTTGGTAAGTCATTCAGCAAGAATCCACCTGTCATGGAAGCTCTTGCTCAAAGAAGAGAACCTGCACAACCATGTGCAAAGGTAAAGTAAAGTAAATATAAGAGGAGGAAGATGATGATAAAGAAGGAGATTGAAAGAGAAAGTGAAAAATATTGGGGGAACCTTTGTAAAAATCTTCTTTCTTATAATCAGACATATATGAAAATATGCATGTCTATGTTCCTCACATGGTCGAGAATTGTAAAAATAGTCAGTTAAAATCATTGAGCTCTATATTTTACATAGACTATTGGTATTCAATTCATGTTCCAAATAAGAGCTTCTTTCATAATTTTTTATTGAATAGATGTGTAGTTATTGAACAAGCAAATTATAAGTGAATCAGAAGCTTAGTTCATATTGCTGCAAAATTCATTTAATTGTTTGTTTGTTATGTTTGATGTCTTTCTTTAAAATCCAGGCACCCATCTCGCCAACTATAAAACAACCCTCTCCTATTTGAAGTTACGTGTTTCGTTTAGGGAGAACAACAATGCAAGAGCAAGGTCAACAAAGTTTGCATGTTCTGGTAAATTTTTTGGATATACATGGTTTTTTTACCCTAAATTTTCAAATCCCACCCATTTGAACGTCGAACGGTATTTTCAATTATGGGTGAAACGATGTCTGATATTTTCACATGTTGATTATGAGGGGCATAAGTGATAAGCATAAAGCTATAAATTATAGCTTTGTTTTAAATTGAATTTTCAATTGTTCATCATTTTTAAAATTTCTTTGCTAGGATATAGGATACTAGATTGTGGTCACAAGACGTAGCAGCATGGCTGTGATTAATTCTGAAACTAGATTGTGGTTGACAAAACTAATAGCAACCATGGGTATTATGGGGCCCAATACTATGAATGGAGTGAGGGAAGACATTAAAAGTGGTAGTATGAATGAAGTGATGGAAGGCATTAAGAGTAGATACATAACCTATGCAATCAATTCTATTAGCACCTCCTCTATCAACAATTCAGAATATGTCCCATTAACAAATCAATAAATGCTTTAACAAATTAAATGTAACATTGATGCTTTTAAATTTTGTTTGGTAATTCCAGTTTCACTTCTTCAATATATCCCCTTCGGCGTTCACATTGCATTGGACACATGCGATTGCTAGTATTAATAACGATAACATGATACAAGATAGTCGAACAAAAATGTGGGTGGCATGCGAGCATGCCCTAACACCACGAAAAAACTAGGCCAAGCATAGGACAATAAATAAATAAATTAACACATGCCAAATCTATGTGGTTGCATCAAAAATTTGACTAGCAGATGGAGGATCATGGTTGTCTGGCCAACCAGGACCAGGAAGGTCTTTTCCAGTGTTCCGACATACCCCAACCAAAGCTTGGGGTGTCTTCATCTTCATTATCATCAGCAACCCGCATGGGGGAGATGGTAAGGGCCACACGGGGAAACTTGTCTAACGGAGGTGAAGGCAGGGGCAAGAGGCTCCACCCATCGTGGGAGCGCGGCTCGGGGGGCAACAAGAGAGCCCTAACCAAGTTGGCAATCTGGTGGGGGGGAGCCCCAACCTTGGTAGCAAGTTGGGAGAGATAAACTTCTTCGTGGCTGATTACGGGAAGACTGGCAAGCATGGTTGAAGGAGTGTCATTGAGAATGGCTCTGACGACCACCAAGTGTTTTCCTTTGGCTGGAATGGGAGAAAGAATGAATGAATCCAATTCCAAGCTCGTTGGGCTTTGCGACAATACCAAAATAGGTGGGATAAGGTTTCCAAGTGCCCACAGAAAGGGCATTTGAGAGCCAAGACATCAATCTGAACCAAACAAGCACCAATTGAGAGACCTTGATGTAAGATGCACCATAGAAAGTGTGTAATTTTAGGTTCCACACAGGTAGACTAGACTGTGTCGAATCTCCTTCTCCAACTGAATAGAGAGGAGTGAAGCCCCCACTGAGTGTTGAGCTTATCAACCATGGGTAGATGTGGAGAATGCCAATGGTATCCTTTGCTAGCCAAATAATTTTTAAAAGGGGTGTCCATGAACCACTTCCAATCTATCCACCAAGGATGGGGGAGGAATGCACAAAAACTTTGTGATTCATATAATCAGGGACATAAGAGATGATGTCAGTGATATAAACATGATCCTACTAAGTAAGTTTGAAACAAGTTTTTAACTCATTCTAAGGACACCGAGATTGGATACGCTTACAATAGAGGTTTTGAATGGATCAAATTCCTCGTTTGAAGAATTTGAGTACAAGAATTCCAGGGACTTCTGCAAGACATCGATCCTGGACTTGAATGACATGCAACCACCACGAAGAGTATTGGTTGACAGAGAGGCCATTGCAAAAGTCATTGCCTTTCCATTGGAGCCATGGTTTGATTCGCTCCCATACTTTCCAAATACTTTTGAGGATGAAAGTGATGACCACTTTGATAGGAACAGGGGCAATGAGGAGATTGGTGAACTGTAAACCTTTCCAGGATGGGTGACCATAAGGGGAGCCTTCCTCGATGTCATGGCGCAAAATCACTTTCCAAGCTTCTTAACCTTTAATATTGTGACACTTAGCACAAAGTGCATGCCCTTGACGTAAAATATCAATAAGGCCCATATCGCCAGAATCACAGGGAAGACAACAAATCTATAAACACCTAAAATATGCTTACACGTAGCATTTCCTCCAATTCAACAGATTAACAACACTTCGTTAATTCCCCATTCTTCGCTCCATTCTCGGATGCCCATTCACGACCCTCTTTTGGTCATATTCCTCCTATAATCAGCTAATTGGGCTAATATCTCTCTTATTAGCTAAATATTCATCCTTTCGACCATTCAAAACCTCCCTAGTTCTCTTTGAACCACTTTTGCAAGCTTCCTAGTCTATCTATCAGTCACAAATGATTAACCAGACCCCTCCCAACTCTCAATGAGTCTCTAATCACTTGATAATCAAGTTTAACTAGCCTAATCCTAGCTTAACTAAGCCTAAAGCATGTTTAATTAGCTCCTAATCCTAAAGTGCTTTTTAGACTTTAGTCCCACATGTGCAATAATTCCAAATCTTCCCAAACCAAAAACTATAAATAAAAGGCTAAGCCTTCCCATTCAACACACACCTTCACACTTAGGATATCTTATTAACACTAAGAACACCTAGCTTTGGGATTCCATTTGTATTAGCTTTAAGCTAATTAGACATTTGATCTTACGCTTACCCCTTCCATTGATCTTGAACTAATAGCCTCCATTTGCATCCATAATCCAAGTTTAAGTAATATGGAGAGAACCATTGGCCTTTAAGCCATTAATGGCGAGACTCCATTCTTGAAAGCTTGAGAACCATAAACAACTAGTCACACCTTTGATTGATAAGTTTATCTTCTTAGATTTAATGTTTAATTAGTGATCTAAAGAGTAGAGAGTAGCTTTATCATGCTAGTTCAGAGTTAATCTAGTTCATATAATGATAGATGTTAGTCTTGTTTATCTCTTATCATGATGGTTTAGTGTAGATTAGAGTCATGCTTTGAGGTTATATGTTTTAGCTTCATTTCCATATCATGTCTAATTTATTCATGAACACATTTGGCACGCCCGGTGGGACACTCACCATTCATCCTCTAGGAGCCATTTTCAAGCTTTTTAAGTTCACTTTCATGTTTTATAGGAGAAACAACTCGTTATTTACTTGATTTCATTTTTTAAGTAAGCTAAATCATCCTTGTTCATATTTTGTGGGTTTAAACTAGAAATAGGGAGTTCAGTGAAGTTAGTTTGACAAGAAGAGAACACATGTGAACATCAAACAACACCTTAGAGGATGGTTTCAGGTTATTTTCGTAGACCAAACCATATCTAGGGACAGGGGCACCCACGGGTTCCCCTATCCCTCTCTAGGCATCCTAATCAAGCCAAAGAGCTCGGATATGTGCGTTCTCAGGATTCTTTGTGATCGTGTCTTCTTTTTATTTGCCTGGTTAACACTGCGACACAATCCAACACCTTTATCGAATCAGCTAAGCTATATCCAACCCTTCTTATACTTTAGGGTTTAATATTTTCATAGCTTAGAATACTTGGGTCATTTTCTTTATGCATTTATCTGTGATTTACTGTTGTTCTTAATATTTAGATTAACTTAGAATAACTCCACATTTTAGTTAATCAATCCCAAGACCCAAACCCTACATCATGACAAGGAGATCAACTAGAGGCCAAGAGAAGGGTCAAGTTACTCTAATAATAACTCCAAATAAGGAAGATATGGATTTTTAATATTTAGCTTCTGGAGTATCATAGGTATTTAACTAAATTCATGGAAGGCTTGATAATATAGTGAATACAGAGGAATTACACCATGATCTTCAAACACTAAAATATAAAATGGTGTAATGAAATTACTTAGATATATTTGAATATTAGTAGCAATAGAACACCAAAGAACACAAAAATATATAGAAATGATCACAATCTGCAAGTAGAATGACTTGGTCACTTTGAGGGGGAAACCTTCAAACCATATAAGAAGCCTCAAGTGATCAATATGATGATCATATCCTACTCTCTAACTCCTATATGTACCATAATATACTATCCAAGTCCCTAAGGCCAGCCCACTAAATATATGAAAGCATAAATAACTATGATATGACATGAAAGAGATTATGTTAGTGATAAGTCGACTATCCATATCTTGATATATGAAATAGGGTTAAAGGAATAACATTCCCCTCCCATTCAAAGAAACATTTTCCCCACAATATTTGGATGCATCTCCCGAAATGTTTCAGCCTCCCATGTTGGATCTTCAATGTCCAAATTCTTCCATTTTATCAGATACTCGGTGATGACCCTTGTCCTCAACTTCTTAGTATGTGCCTATAGGATTCCTTCAAGTTCTAAGATGATACACCCCTCTTTATCAAGCTCTGGTAATACTAATTGAGAAGACATATTCCATCCAATGACCTTCTTCAGGAAAGAAACATGAAAAAATGGATGTATTTTACTTAACCGAGGAAGCTCCAACTTATATGCCACACTACCACTTTTTTGCAACACTTGATAAGGCCCATAGTATTTGGGTGAAATTTTGTTATATTTTTTCTATTGTTTCAAATATATCTGCTTATATGGTTGGAATTGCAGAAAAATCAAGTCTCCAACTTCAAAAGTTCATTCACTACGGTTTTGATCAGCTTGTTGCTTCATGCAATTTTGTGCCATGACCAAGTTCTCTTTTAGGCTAGAGAGAAACTCCTATTGGTGTTGAATGTGATATTCAACTACTCTTACTTTAGTTTGGATCCTTAAATTGGAAGTGTGGGATGGGGGATGGTAATCATATAATGTTAGGAATGGGGATATATTGGATCAAGTGTGAAATGAAGTGTTATACCACCATTCTACAAGTGGTAACCACTCAACCTATCTAACCTGCTTATCTTAAGTAAATTATCATAGATATCCCTCCAAAAAATTATTTACTACCTTAGTTTTTCCATCAATTCAGGGATGATATGATGAACTACGAGCCAAATGAGTACCTAAACATGAGAATAAATCAATCTAAAATTTGATAGTAAAGATAGGATCATGCTCAATGACTATAATCTTGGGTGTTCCATGTAGCTTTTGAACTGTATCCATAAAAGATATGGTAATTGTACTCATTGTAAATGGATGTGGAAAAGCACAAAAATGAGCATACTTGGTAAGTCTATCCACAACCACCATAATTAAACTTTTCCATTCAGATCTCGACAATCTTGTGAGGAAATCTACAGAAACCTCTTCCCACCTCTCACTAGGAATAGAAAAAGGCTACAAAAGTATTAGAGACTTAATAGTTTCAACCTTGTTATACTATCATACCAAGCATTTAGCCAAAAATTTCTGGACATATACTTTCAACCCGTCTCAGATGAAATCTTGATTAACTCTATGATAAGTTTTTAGAAATCTAGAATGGAAACCCCCTAGAAAAGCATGTAGTTATGAGAGAACTAAAATTTTAAGGGTAGTATTTTTGCATAAGTACAACCAATCTATATGCCACAACGCATCCCCCTTCCATACAACTTTTTTTGAAGTGCTCGCATCCTATTGGAGATTTTAAATGAGATTTTACGTCTCTATGGAATTCTATCATTTGGATCTTGCTTGATCTACCCAATTTTCATGTAGTATGGACATGGAATTTAATAATTCCTTTGTGGACTCATCTCTCCTCGATAGTGCATCGACTACCACATTTTCATCAACTAAAACATTTTCTTTTCCTTTTTGTAAATGATCTCAAAGTCATATCCCAACATCTTAGTGAAGCCTTTTTTCTGTTATTTGGATGCGATTCTTTTCTCTAAGAAGTATTTCAAACTATCATGATCTGTCTTTACCTTGAAGTGATGACCCATTAGATACGATCTCCAATGTTTGACTGCATGAAGAATAGCCATCATTTCCTTCTCGTAAGTTGGTTTTGAGAGGTTCTTACCTTTGAGTTGATGAAACTCAAATGCAATGGGGCAACCCTCTTGTCTAAGTACTATGCCTATGCCACACCCTGAAGTATCACAGTTAATAATGAAGGTTTTGGATAAGTCTGGGGTAGCCAGAACTTGAGTGATACACATGGCCTTCTTAAGCAATTCAAATGCTTGGGTTGCTACATCATTCCAATAAAAGAGTCTTTCTTCAATAACGATGTGAGTGGTGCTGCAATTCTACCATAATTATTCATAAATCTATGATAATAACCCATAAACCATAAGAATCCCCTGAGGTTTTTGAGGGTTTTAGAAACCAACCAATCCACCATAGCTTGGATTTTATGAGGATCCACTTTTATATCTTTATAAGACACGATATGACCGAAGTATTCTACCTCTTATACCCTAAAAGCACATTTAGAGGGCTTGACATAAAGGTGGTGTTGTTTAAGAGTGCCCAATACTTTATTGACATGATGTAAATGTTCCTCCCAAGTCTTGTTGTAGATTAATATATCATCAAATAATACCAAGACACTTCCACAAAAATGGTTGGAAGATTGAATTCATCAGAATTTGGAAAGTAGATGGTGCATTTGTAATGCTAAATGGAATTACAAGAAATTCATAGTGGCCCTCGTGTTTCCTAAATGTTGTTTTATGAATATATTCATCACAAATTCTTATTTGATTGTATCTTGATTGAAGATATAATTTTGTAAAATAAACAACACCATGTAATTCATCTAACAAATCTTCAATGATAAGAATATGATACTTATCTTTCCTTGTGTATTTGTTGAGCTCTCTGTAGTCCAGACACATGTGAAAACCTTCATCATTATTTTTGACTATCACCACTAGAGAAGAGTAATTAATTTGAATATGGAGAATAATACTTACTTCTAGTATCTCTTGTACCTTCTTCTCAATCACACTCTTTTGGAGATAAGGGTACATATAAGGTCGAATGTTGGGTGGTTTGCATCCTGCTACTAGCTAAATAACATTATCATGATCTCTGTTAGGTGACAACCCTTTTGGCATATCCCCAGACACAATTGAGTGTTCATCAATAATGACTTGTAGACAAGGTTCATTTTAGGGGCAATTATTCATAAATTGGTGAATATTAGGATTTTGGAAGTTTGAAATTGGTGATTTTTTTGCTACCGTATGGTAGCATGTTCACCAAAATTTTATGGGTCCTAAATAAATTTGACCCTAATTTCACCTTAATGTTTCCACTAAAGGCCGACCAATTTTGGTATATTCTCCATTATGTTATAATATACTATTATATATAGGTTTAATTCGCCATAATGTAGTAATACAATACAATTTCAAATTTTGTTAATTTTGAGATTTGGAGTCGAAGCTGAAGGTAAAAGTGAATAAGCCTATAAAAAATCCAAAAGTATAAGCAAAAAAGCTGAAGGTATAAACAAAAAAGGTAAGCGACAACGTTTGAATTGTCAAGGCATTTTTAGTTGTGTGTTTCTACTATGCTATACGTCTAAGCTTTCATGTTGTATATTCAATTTGTTTTCAGATGATGTAACGAGAGATAAAAATTATAAATACAACCTCCTGATGTAAACATGTTATGAAGAAAAAAAGCACTAGCATAATGTAGATCATGGAGTTTGAAAAGGTTAATGGTAATTTATAAAACCATATGAAATGAATAGTTGATGGGTTCTTGTTTGTATCTAGGTTTATGGTAAGCTTGCGGAAAACTTGAAAACTAGATGAGATGAATAGTTGATGGCTTCCTATTCATATCCAAGTCTGTGGTAAGCTTGCGTAAAACTATGGAAGGTTAATAAGAGGTACCTTTTGTTTGGACAAAGATCATGAGCCACAAGAATTGGGCATGCCACATTATTCATACATACTGCAATTGAAAGTGTGGAAGTGTTTTTTCCATGTTTGCACTAAGGGTGGAACGTTATGGATATCATTGTGTTAATACTCACATGGTTATTAGTTAATGGGTAAAATAAATGTGAGCTTGTTACATTTGTTGTAATAAAAAATCATGTGATAAAATAGGCAAGACATTATATGTATATGTTTGTATGTGAGGTTGTTTCTATAGGGGTGAAAGCACAATAACATGTCCCACTTTTTTGTATTTGTTGTACCTTTATAAAGATGAATTTTCAGTTACATTGATTTTTCAAAGGTAATACCCACAAAACCATACACATTCATGAAATTCCATGAACTAACAAAATGTTGTGTTTAGAGTGTAGAATACATGTTATATTTTTTTTTAAGAATTTTTTTTGGCCATTTTCTTAATTTTATTCATACGTTGTTTCTTGTTTTATAATAGAGGAATGACTATCCTGCATAGTGTTTTTAAAAGAACACTTATTTTTTCATCATGAAAATTTAGATATATGTTCTAGATTTGAATATCGAGTTCCTATCAAATTTTTGTATTTTTTGTTAATTTTTTAGTGAAAATATTTTCAGATTAAGGGTGTACATATGTTTATGCCAATATATTTTAAGATTTATATCAAAATTGATTTTTTTCATAGCTACGAAGAAGACTTCAACAAATTGTAATTTTATTTTTTTCAATTTTTTTTATATATTTTTACTATTTCCGAATTATGTTGAAAGTGTACTATTGATTGTCGTAAAATACCATACGTTGGAAAAAATTAAAAATAAATAGTAAAACAATTTTTTTAAAAATGAAAATTATATTTTTAGAAAGGTGATAAAAATTTGTATTTTGGTGTAAAATTTTGTAATTTAACTAATTAATTTACCCTAAATATGTGGAACTTATGTGGCACATTTTAGCCAATAATTATCCTCCAAATAGATTTCGAGCCAAAATGTGCCACATAAGGGTGTTCACATGAACACCCCTTCGTACAAACACCCTCAAATCCCCAATCCGCTACCCGAGCATCACAAGTACAAATTCAATTTAGTTTTAAAAAATAATTTTTTAAACTATAGTTTTAAAGCAAAACAATTTCAATGATTTTAATTTTAAAATATACTTTTCATTTTTTTTGTTTTCAATCAAAAGTATATTATATATATTTTTATTTTAAAAAATAAAAAATAAAAAAACAATTCTATTAGTTATATATAATAAAATTAACTTAAAAACATAGTTAATTTTATTAAAAAGATATTACAAAATTAAATAATTGTATATTAGATTTAAATTGTTTTAAAATTAGAAAAGTAGTTTTAAAGTTAGAAAAGCATGTAATTAAAAATAACCTAATTTCTATATAATAAGAGTTACATGTGTATAGTTTTTTATTGAATTTACTCTTAGATTCAGATCTAGCTCAATTTGTGTGTGCAGGGGAATTTTTTTGAAGTGGAGGAATCATGGGAAATCAGAAGAATGACAAACAAAAATATAGCGAGGAACAAAAAGTAGAGGAGAATGCTAGAAGACCAGTTCATAGGAAGAAACAAATAAAGATAAAGAAGGCTGTAAAAACTAATACATACATATTTGAAACCTTTGATAGATCGTAATTTTATTTTTTCTGTCTAGGGTAAATATGAAGTTTTAGCTTCAACACGCCTTCTAGATAGAAGAATATTATATTATAAATACAATAGAATGATTAATATTGTGCAAACTATTTGTATTGTGTGTTTTTGAATATAGTCTATGATTAGTATTGTGTATTTAACTAGAAAATTTTGGCTATAAACCTATCCTCCTACCAACAAATCTAGCATGTATGTATAATTACATTATCCTTATATTATTTTAAGAATTCTTAACCTCATTTTTTACTAGATAAGGTACCAAATCCTTACTTTCAAACCCTTTAGTTAGATATCCCTCTTTTTTTATCCCTGGCCTCTCACCCTCTACACTTACTTTGTCTTTGTCCACACGTTGACAATGATGATTTTATCACTTGTATATCTTTTTATGGGTTCGTAATTTCCTCATAGGTTGAATTTTATACAAAATTATATATAGGAGCCCATATATAATAAATTTAAATGCACTCATCTACTCACTTGGTACCTTCATGAGCCTTGCGATAAAAGTATCATTTCAAAAACACTCAAATATCTCCTAAATTACCTTCAAACAATCACAAATAATAGGAGAAACCACTACATAGGTCTAAATAACTCTAACCTTGGTCCTAAAGTCAATTTTACTAAGAAAAAGTATTTTCAATCTAATTTAAGCACAAATCACACCAAACCAAATTATCTATATTATTAAGTGATAAAATTTCCAAATCTAGTTGCAACCACATAGATATCACATGTTCAGTGGTTAACTACATGTGTTTTAATCCCTATTCATAGTAGTACTAAGATCTAGGTAGTGTCCATAGTACACTTTACCCCAAATACAAACCTTTTTGCATGCTTTTACCCATGGTTAAGTTTTGGAGCTATTTCGGGTCATACAAAGGGTTTCATTATACCTAGAGTTTCACAGTTAAGCATATTTTCAAGTCAAGTACATAGGTAAAAACACCATAAATTCACAATTTAAGCCACCAAATAGGTATGAAACTACCAAAAAAAATTGTACGCGTCTAAAAGTTCCACACCTACTTATCCTACATGCTTAGAATTAGAAATGAAGCACTTTCACATCATTTCGAGTATTTTCACCCTTCTTCCACTACCATATTAGTTTCTTTACTTTTAGTATAGCTAAGTACATCTCCCTTTTTGTCTTATTTTATTTACACTTGTTTTGATCATTCTATCTTGGAAATTTCTAAATAGGTATATTCTAATATATATTGATGTTAAGGTAATTAATGTAAATATATATACTATTTTAACCCTTAATCAAAATGAGATAAAAAACACAAACACTTTTTGTTTCATTTTTGGGTTAAATCTTTTAGTGATACCAAATTCGTTGATCTAATCCTTATCCTAGTTTGAACCCTAATTACCCTAATATTTTTGTTTATGCCTTGGCACATGATCATTTTCCTAGTTCTTAGATTTTTCCTTTCATGGCTTATACTACCCATTAAAAAATTTATTTCCTTTTAACCTAGTTAAAAGTGGTCCCCTACATGTAAAGATGGAATATCTGTAGCATTACAATAAATCATGATCCCTACTAATGTGGAACCACAATATGTGGAATCCCTTCTCCATACCTTGTACCTACACATCCCTTCTCCATACCTTATACATACACCTGTATGTTTCTTCTACATCAACGAGTTTTCACTCATCCTCTCTCACTTACATGAGAAAGAAATTGGACCTCATTTTGACTATACAAGTGTTACATAAATACTACCCTTTACTTTCATACAATTTATCTTCATAATTATTTTTCTCACGTGCTTGTCAATTATAATCCTTAGTTTAGATAGCCCAATTAGTGTGTTATTTTATCTTCTCCTTACATATTTAATCTAGAATGGTCATCTTTTCTAATAATTTTGCTACCCCTAACATCTATATAGGTTATACAAATCAATTTACCTCATTTTATAGCTACTCATGTTATTATCTATAGTTTAGACAAGATTGTTAGTATAATTATCTTCGCTACCCCTTAAAATCCGACATTATCTACTTATATTTCATATTTTATTTAGATGACCACACATGTTGAATTTGCCTTTAGATATTATTTACAATCTATATACTACTTACAACAGCCTTTAGATATAATTTTAGGTCATTTATTTATTCCTAGATCTTTTGACACATTGTTTTACACATGTATAAGATAATATACTCCTTGTGAAATGATTTGTAAATATTTTACTAAATTCACATTTTTTTATCTTCTCTAGTACTATTTATCAAGTTAAAATATTTTATATTCATGCTTTACATACTCATGAAATCATTAGGGTTTTTTTATACTAGATTTTTTCTCACTTTATATCTTCTAAATTTGTCCTCCTATTTTGTCTTCGTCCACATGTCCTCATACTACCATTTATTTTTGTACCTTTTATTTTCATAAATCTTTTTCTCACATTTCTCAATTATAATCCTTAGTTTATATTGCTTTACGTACTCCTCATGAAATCTTTCTAGGGTTTATTTCTACTAGTAGTACTAAAACATTTGTCATATGTACTAGGTCATTACTATTATCCATCTTATCACTTTAGGAACTACTGCACACTTTATATAATAAATATATACAAACTATCCCCTATCTCAAAGGTAATTCCAACTTTATGAGCATATGTTTTATATATTTCTTCAACATTAAAGTATTTGATTCATAAATATTTTCATCATTAAAAAATTAAAGTGTAGATTAGATTGCTCCTAAAGGATATATGCATGTATGTGATAATAGGAATATACTAAAGATTAAATTAATCAATTATCCTAAAAAGATCTTATATATATTTTAAATCATTCATGAATGGTGTAATCACATGTATATTAATTTTTTTGTAAATTATTTTAATGGACACAAATCATGATGCACAATAGTATATTGATTTGATAACAAAAGTTATCGAATTACTTCCCAAGAAAAATGTCAAACACTTTGTGAAGATGGATTTCAAAAAATTAAAAGAATTTTCCCAACAAGAACCACTATCAAGAAAGAAAACAACAAAAAGTGTAGAGAGAATATATGGTGAATTTGTTAATTTGACTACAATTGCTAGAGCACATTTGTTGGTTACATTCTTGAATCTATATGACTATAGGAGGGCCTATATTGATTTCCCAACGGTAGAGAACCCCCCTTTCAATTTATAGGTCAGGCCAGATAGATCATTGGGATGGGAGTTGGGTCAGGACCCTATATATATATATATATATATATATATATAGAGAGAGAGAGAGAGAGAGAGAGAGAGAGAGAGAGGTTCATGCCCCCTTCATATAGATAGTATAGGGGAGATAGGGAGATAGGGGCCCCTCCCCCTCCATATAGCCAAAGAGATCAAAATCTATAAGAGGGGCTATCTCCCAATCATTCATGAATGGCGTAATTAAATGTATGTTAATTTTTTTATAAATTGTTTTTATGGACACATATCATGATGCGCAACAATATACTGATTTGATAACAAAAGTTATGGAATTACTTCCCAAGAAAAAATTTCAAACACTTGGTGAAGATGGATTTCAAAAAATTAAAAGAATTTTCCCAAAAGAACCACTATTAAGAAAGAAAACAACAAAAACTGTAGAGAGAATGTATGGTGAATTTGGTAATTTACTACAGTTGCCAGAGCACATTTGTTGGTTACATTCTTGAATCATGTTGATACGAAGGAAACATTAGAATTGTAGGGTGTGGATTTTGGATGGGAAAAGTCACAACATATGGAAGAAGAATTTGTTGCAAATGTGTATAGAGGAATAAGTTCCTTGGGTACAAAATATAGGTCTGCTGATAATAGTATTTCTCATAGAGAAATATTAACTTCAATTGTAAGTGAAGATACAACAAAGAATCATCATGTTACCGCTATTGCTAATGTATTTTGTGTTTCTAGAAAGATGATCAGTAGGTATACAAAGAGGAGGAAGAAAATGGATAATTCTACTGTGGAAGAAAATTAAGCACTAATGTGTAGAAATCCACGTTCTGATAAAATCGAGGATTATATTGTGAAGATAGTTTCTAATTTTTGGATTGATAGGACTCGTCCTTCTCCAAATGTGAGTGATGTTTTAAAACAAGGGTATCTCACAAATAACTATGATGAAATTATAAAACATTTTCTCGAAATAAATGAACATGAGATGTACATCAAGTTTATAGAAGAACATCCAGATGTTAGGATTGGACAACAAATGTTTGAGAATTTGAAGCCTTGGTATGTGTGAGCTGATAAAGTCCTTGAAACATGTTGTTTATACTATCACGTTGAGTTTGATTATCACTATTAGGTACACAAAAAATTATAATACGTATATTGAAGCGTGCTTTCATTTATAGGCTTATTAGAAAATTGATTAAATTTTGTTTTATGAGATGTGATTTAATTTATGTATTTCAAAATCTATGTTTTTTTAGGTGTATAGAAAGTTACAAGAAACATCGAATGGTCCAAAAAAATGTCCCCTTACACATGTGAGTGATTTCATAGCTTCTATTCTTTGCATAATATTTGATGATCATGTGGATGGTCCTAATGACTTGCATCAAAGGTGTTTGTGACAAGTGTGGGGACTTGAAACTATTTACAGTAATAAATGAAGACTTGGACACAAGTTCAAATGGTGACTTGCAAAAAATGATTATTAAATGAATAAAATATAATTAATTTTATTGGATGTACATATTTTATTTTGATTTTTATGTTTATTGCAAATGAATATAAAAAGTTTTCCATCATGTATTAATTTTGTAGGATCAAATACATAAAATATTCAACACGACTTGAAAAGAATGCAACCAGGTTGGACTTGGTAGAAGAGGAAATCCCCATTGTTGCATTCATGCAAAGTTTTTGAAGTTTGGTTAGTTCATACATCAAACATTCTCACTATGCAAAGTGGCAGGATACACAATTCAAGACCAATAAAGATACATTCCCTATTGGTTTCATATTGTTCGTGGTTGATTTTGCTGAGAATTACTCATTTTCTCATCAAAAAGAGATTCAAACACAATATTATCATACTGATCAGGTTACCATCATGGTTTACGTATTTTATAGGCATGCACAATTGGATTTGGATGGGGTTGAAAGTACATATATGAAATGAGTGATTAAGGAGTATCACTTCTATACAAGTGAGGACAAGAAACATGACATCCACTTTGTACAACATTGTTTTGATTTGTTTTTTGATATCTTCATCAACGATCAGTATAGATAGATCAAAATTTTGCTTGGTCGGATGGTTGCACATCACAATTAAAATCCTCTCACCCTTTCTTTACACTTAATCACTATCTTCGTTATAAACAAATACCTCATTTATGGATTTTTTTAGAGTGGTCATGGGAAGGGAGAACATGAGGGTGCGAGTGCATGCATCAAACATGCTCTAAACAAAAAAAATATTGATTATGAGGGAGATTGATTGATTGAGGCCCACAACGTTGTTGAATGGTGTAAGAAACATTTTGTCATTTAGGCTTCAACCTCAGAGGCTTCAACATCACATGAGAGTGCCATGCCCCCACATAGAGTGTTTTGGGAGATAACATGTACGCACATTTAAAACATATGTATCTTGATGTGAAATTGATTACAAGTCACACATAAACTTACGTACATGTACAACTTTATTTTTCTTAATTTTGATGTTTCTTAAACTTTATTGATTTTGTACATGATTAATCAGGTATTAATCGAAGGATAAAACATGGATGTGAAAGGATTACTAGTTCTAGGTCTTTACACTCTATGATGACTGTGGATAGTAATAACTGGACAATCTGTACAAGAGATTATTCTTGTTTTTGTTATGAATTCATGACAAAATCATATTTAGAGTGAAATAGTAAAAAACGAAGGTATGTAGGTGAGTGGAAGAAAGTTACTTTAGTTGTGGATGACTCGTATGGATTAGATCATGATGATAGTTTTAAAGATGTGACCTTGATTTCACCTGATTATGACCACATATATGGACTTGTTAAACAAGGTAATTTTTGTTTAAAAGGATTATATTTGATCATTGAATATATATATATATATATATAATTTACAGTATACAAATCATTGAATATTTATTTACATTTAATTCTAACACAAAACATTGTTTGTATAATGATTTTGTTGTAGGTGATGTATTTGCAATCATTGCAGAAGAAGACAATATTGAGAAAGTGGAGTACTATTTTTTTGCGTTGCACAGAAGAGAGAACAAAGCTAACATGTGAAATAACAAGTGAGGAGACAACATTTTATACTAGCTCAGTTGTAGTGCATGGAACATATTTATAGCAAGTGAAAGCCCTCCAAAGTGGGATTCACTTTGTTGATTATGAAACAGACAAGATATATCATTACACCCATCACATAGTTGCTACCGGGTTACAATTGTATCAGGTGAAGAATGCACATGGTCCACTCAAACAATGGAAATTAGATGTATAAGACCATGAAATTTTTTTATAGGCCATTGAACAATGGGCTGAGCCACTTGGTATTATATAGGACCTATAATACTATATATTGATGTCTTCTGAATGGAATCTTTTCTCTATTTTATTTGTCACTTTGACAAATTTCTTGCTATGAATTAAAACTTATATCCTCCTCCTATATATGTTATGGATTAAAATTTCTTGCTATGAATTTAAGCTTATATTGTGGGGTTATGATTATTAGTAGGGGTGATTGTAATATATGTATGACATTTAACTGGTATCACACAAGCTATGTTTTTTAAACTTATGTACATTTTAGTGTTTTTAGTATTTATTTAGGTTTTTAGTATTTGCATTGCATATTGATAGTAGAAAGTTCATCTTTTCCTTATATTCCTAATTGCATTATGAGTATTAGACCCTACCCTTCAATGGATTTTGTAACTGGTGGGTTGAGAGATATATAGTTTGTTATACTAGGTTGTTGCTTGAATGTGTGTTTCATTATGTATTACATTATTTAATAGAGTTGGTTGCATCTAGTTTTTTTTGTGAATGAAAGAATTGTGTATCATTGTAAATAGACAAAGTATTGTTATTTTTACTAGATAAATGTGGCTTACACTAAATTTGGTGAACCCAATATGAATATGAATCCATTGATTCAGTAATATTCACATTTTTCCTATTTAAATTCTAATAATTTTCATCATCACATCTTAAAGTCACCTATTATAGTTTTTATAACATGCCTCATACCATTTATATTTTATATCGGTTTCTACATACCCCAATTTTTTCATCAATGAGAAAAATAACTCCTGATACTTAAGACACATCAATAAGAGTGGGGCTAGGCTGGTCAGCTGTACATATTAGATATACTTTTTGTTTTATTTTTATTGATAAGGTCAGTTGAAGGGACCCGTTCCCTATTTACATAACACGGAGGCCGAACCTCAAATATTCATGGAAAATCAAGCAAAACATTATCTAAGAAAAACTGACTTACTAGAAAAAAACAAAGATTTATTCTATATACTACTATCAAGACCTGTAAAATTTACTCGTTAGATTCGACTGAAACAAACAAACTAGCCACTAGTGACACTTGACCCATATTAACCTCCATGTCAGAATCCATGTCAACAACATTAGCATTCACCCAACCCCTCTAGAGATAATCATAGGCACTACTAATAGAATCCCTCAACTTCAACCACTAGCTTGGCATAGGTTCCAGAGGAAAGTTAAGGGCTTTCAAATTAGGAATCTTAATCCGAGCACGACCCCAATTTTTGTCCCAAGCAAAGGCTACCGGTTTCTCAGAAAAATCCATCAGAACCCCAAATCACTTCTCCAACTCCTTGAAGACACCAACATCCACAGCGAGAGAACCCTGCTTACCAACCCCCACAGCCTAGAACGCCATATTGCAATTCACCACCTCAGAATCCAGATTCCCACAAAAAGATGGCTGAACCCAATGCATCACCAAAGTATTTGCATTTGACTTTGAAGGATGAAGAATAAACAAGTTTTCCACGAAGACAGAGGCCATGCCACTGTTAGCCCTCGGCCATCCTTACACCTTTAGAAAGTCTTCCCTAAAACTTACTTTTTAGCCACCAAATCCTCTGTGCAGGAGATATTAAATATTCACTTCAAATGATTATCTAAAATTCCAGTCCTAAACCCATCTCCCTCATATCACAGAGCAGAGCAAGATGGGGGACTCTAGGAGGATCCATCAAAACAGAGAGAAAAACTTAAAAGAAACTGACTAACTCCCAACGTAAGTAAAAACAAAACCTGCCACATGAGTGAGAGAATCACACAAATCCCCATTATGACACATCCCTCAAAGAAATCATATCAAGGCCTTCCTAGTCATTGGAATTAAATTCCACTTTTTCCAATTGTGTTTGATCGACCCCCTCATTAGCCAACCATTCAGTACAATGATTACACTCTCTATACAAATGCTTAATACTCCAAGATTTTAATTTATAAATTTTCCATAAGGTTTTTTGAATACCCAAATCAAGCTTCCAAGACAAAGCCTTCCTATTAATGATGGCATTTATAATAACCATAGAATCACCTTTAATCTCCAGATATTCAATTTTAAGAGAAGAAGCAAGGTCCAAACCTTTGCTAATATCTTGTAACTCAAATGAATTACAAGTTCCATCCTTGAGCTTATACGAAGCAGCCCCAATCATATGACCCAAATCATTATGAATCAGACACCCCGCTCCAGAAGCACGTGGATTACCCCTGACAGCCCCATAAAAGCTTGAAAAAACTAGAGGAAGGGGGGAGACCATTTAACATTCTTTCTGACTAAAGAAGAGGGTAAAGAAGATTTCATAGCACCATCTCTAGGTTTAACAATCTTGGGCCAATATTTTTCAATCTCTCTGTCAAAATTAGAGAATGGACTATTGGGGGACCAATTTGAAGAAACCGCCTCTGCGATTGCCCATTCCAACTTGAACAAGACATGATCCATTGAATTTGTTTCATCCCTGAATATATTTTTGTTCCTTTCCCATAAAATATGCCACAAAAGGAGCACTAAATTATATAACCAAATTGAGGAAAGAGCACCAAAATGCAAAATTTTAGGCCAAGCCAACATAGCCCTAGGAAGGGAATTTGGTTGCACTCAAGGAAGATTGATTTTAGCACACAACCAATTCCAACATTCAATAGCAAAGGGGTAGTGCAACAATAGATGATCTATATCTTCCTCATTCTTCTCACATAGGTAACATCTAGAAGGACCCTGATAACCAATTTTTTTCCTTCTTTCCTAAGTAAGAATTTTACCCTTAAAGGTCATACAAGCAAAGATACCTACTTTCAGAGGACAAGAGGAAGCCCAAAAATCCTTCCAAATCCTATTTTCTGTTGCCACCTCTGAATGCAACAATTTATAGCCATAGCTTGGGAAATATGAACCTGATGAGGCAGCAATCCAAACAATTTTATCCTACTGATTAGATAACAACATTTTCCTCTCTTGAAGAGTTGACCGGAAACTAATTTTAACATCATTAGGAAATTCCAAGTGGCCAATACTTTTCCATTGCTGCAAAGAAGGGAGGTGATCATTACCCAACCCATAATTAGAGACAAAATGACCCTAATCCACTATCAATATCCTTTTAACCTCCTCAAACTTAAGATTATCACCAAGAATTCTGAATATGGAATCCATTCCAAGGATCATCCCAAAACAACACTCTTTCTCCATTACCAATCTTCCAAGAAACATTATTTTAAAAAATGATCTACATTCAACCATGAAATTCCAAATGTGAGAGCCCTTAGGAGGATTATCTATACAAAGGATGGATTCAGGGAGAGGAGCTCCCAAATATTTTTTTCATCCACCTAACTAGTATAACTATTGGGATTGGAAATAAGATTCCATACAAGATTTTCCCCAAGAGTCATATTTTGAAGACCAAGATTGAGAATACCAGCACCGCCAAGATCTTTGGGTTTCGAAAGGGACTCCTAACTAATAAAAAAAAAAATCTGTAGAATTTCCCTGCCAAGGAAACTTTATCATAGTTCCTTTCAACTTATTCAAGACTCATTTGGGGATCTTCAATATCGATAGCATGTACAAAGGAGAGGCATAAAAAACCTACTTGATGAGAATCAATCTCCCTGCCAGAGAAAGCCATTTCCCTTTCCAATAATTTAATTTATATTCTATTAAGGAAAGGAGGTCCTTCCACAAAGAAGCTTTGCTAGACCCACTAAACAATGGGACACCAAGATATTTAGTAGGCAAGCTACCTTTCTTGATCTGAAAAATATTTAGAATTCGAGCTTCAAGCTGAGGGGAAACATTGAAGAAAAAGATAAAATATTTAAGAAATCTAACCTCTTGACCAATAACCAACGAGTAAGCATCTAGGACACCTTTTAATTCCTTGGCTTCATGAATAATTACCTTTCCAAACAGAAAAGTATCATCTGTAAATTTTTGGTGGGAGAAAGGATTAACACCTTTTGTGATTTTCAAACCCATCAACTTGCCTTCTAACACCTTTTTCCTTATGGACCTACCAAGAGATTATGCAGCCAAAATATAAAGAAAGGAAGAAAGGGGATCCCCTTACCTGATACCTTGGTTGCTTTCAAAGAAACCCTCATCATTCCCGTTAACTAGAACTGAGAAAGAAGGCCTAGAAATACAACTAAAGATCTAATTGTTTCTATGCTTTTTGCGTACAATCAGAGATTGAAACATATAAGGGTAAATGGGTGTAGGAGGAATACCTATTATTGGACAATGGGTAGAAGGTAGAATGCACACGTGTATGACTTTTGATCTCGGTCGATTGTGAGAACACATTTTTGGCTGGGAAGGACTACCCATTTGAAATACAAAGCAAGACCACAAAAGAGAGATAAATAGTATATGATAATGGACTGCCTAGTGTATGCTATATCTAGGAAGTGTGATACTTCCTAGAAGGCTATCAATCCACTATTTTAAATCAATAAAAAAATAACTTATACATGTACATAAAAGAAACTAGTGCTAGTGTTTTGATTTGGGTACCTTATATTACTATCATCATCAATTTGATTAAATACTAAAAACTATAAGGGTAAAGGTTTTTTGGGACAGGATGCAGGTAGATCAGGTGGTATGTAGGTCACAGACAAGCTCTTAGTAGGGTTGGGTAAGGTGTTTGGGTTGTTTTGGGTATGGTAGGTTGGTTGTTGGTTTGAAGTAGTATTATCAGACACAAAGACTGACGTCGGTCAGGGTGACCGATGTCAGATTAGGTATGACTGATACCGGTTTAAGGTGACCGATATCGGCCACTGTGGAAAGTGACATGAAGTCAATAATAGAGGTTTTGGGTTCTCTCCAAGTTGGCACTGAGATTTCAGGAAGGTCTCTATGGGGGAGGGTGAGGTGACAGGTTTGAGATAGGTGTGGTAAGGTCTGGGTGAGGTTTGGGAAAGGCCAAGGGTCAAGATGTTGGGGTTGGGTTGGCAATCACAGTGAATGATATCATTTAATGAGGACCGATGTCGGTATAAGGGGGACCGACCATGGTTAGGGTTAACTGGTGTCGGTGACTGTGGGGAACTAGAAGATGTTATAGAGAAATTTTCGGGTCCTCTTTGTGATTGCACAAAGAGTTTGGAGGGTGTTTATGAGGGTTAAGTGAGGGTGACTATTTTGGGAAAGGTTTTGTGAAGTTTAGATGGGGTGTGAGTGGGTGGGTTGATAGAGGAAGAGCTGAGGGGATGGATCTAAGTAAGAATAGTGAATATATGAAGACAAATAGAGAGTACAACTGCAAGTGATAGAGGAGAAACCAACTTACTTGGAGTTCAAGAAAATTTTGAATGTCTATAGTGGTGGAGAGGTGGTTAGAGATGTTGGTGAAGGTATTTGGCTGGTCTGAGAACTCTTGCTTGAACTCCTTCAGTGTCTCTTTGCTTCTAGTATGATGCGGAGGTTGCTTGTAGTCCTCCTTCTTGCCAAAGGGTTTTCTTTGATTTTCCAAATCAATCTACTATCCAAGGAGTGATCTCTCCCATACGTTGAATGAATAATCAATCAACTAGGTTGCTAACCAAAGACACCAAACAAATTTCCAATCCTTTGGAAAGAGCTTGGGTTGTGTATTTACAGGTGATCGACGTCGGTCCCACCTAGCCGACAGGTCAAACTGTGACTGACATCGGTTATGTCAGGTAGAATTGTTTTTTTCAAAAGTGGGGAATATGCCTTCCCCACTTTACTTGAGTGACAGAGCACATGCCCTATTCACCCAAAAATATGGGGGAATATGACAAGAAGGGGTCTTATGAGTGGGGTGGCCACTATTACGGATTATAGAAGAGGTATGGGCAAGGTATGGGCAAGGTGAGGAAGTGGAATGGTGAGGTGGAGGGGCAAGTGGGGGTAGTGGAATGGTGAGGAGGTTGGGTGATGTGGCTAGACCAGTGGCAGGGTGAGGTAGCCAGGTGAGTGGGTAAGTGGGCTAATTTAATTAGTTGAATTTAATTAAATTATTATGTGTGTGGGTGGGGGTTGGTATGATAAGTGAAAGGGGTTATAGGTAACTAAATTAGGGTTAAATCAATCACTTGTGTAGAATGTGGTTATTAGGTCATTCGAAGGGGAACAATGAAATGTGATGTTTTTTTGTTGTCTACACCAATTACAAAAATGCATAGAGAAACCAAATTTCCTGAGATCTCTGATTAGGAACCTCTAATTAATATTATCATATGCCTGTACTAATTTCTAGCTTCAACATCATACCTAGGAAATTACTCGAGGAGAGGGTATGAGTCAACTCATGGGACAAGAAAATGCCTTAAAAAATAGACCTTTCAACACCGATTTCTCTTGAGAGATAAGTGGATTCAACACCGATTTTAGCCTTAAAGCAATGACTTTAGAGATAATTTATATGTTGTATTGTAGAGAGACACCAACCTGTAATCAGAAAAAGAGGAAGGTTAATTCGTCTTTGGAAAGAGGTTAATGAAAGTACAATTCAACATTTTGTGCATAGAATGGGATCTTTGAGAATCTTCCACCGCCACCCAAACATCATACCCTACTATACTCCAAAAAATCTAAAAGAAATCAGCTTGGCAACCATCAGGGACTAGATCTTTATTTTTCTCCAAAGAGAATACCACTTTCTCCACTTCAGCAAAGGAAAAGGGCTTGAGAAGGGCCACGTTTTGATCCCCATTGAGGAGAAAAGGAATAACACTCTAGAAGGGAAGATTGAACATCAACAAAGGAAGCTAAATAACTCCCAACGGATAAGAAAAAAAAACACAATATCTTCCTCCGTAAAAGCCCTTCTGATATGAAAGAACCACACCATCTCTGTTCTTAATTTCTGAAATAAAATTCAAACTTCTTCTGGATTTGACTAAGGCATGATTTTTTGTGTGTTTCTATCTCCATACTTGAGCCAAATATCCCTCGATTTTTGCTTCCAATAAACTTCTTCATTCAGCAACAACTCTCTCCAACTCGGCAAGAATAGACCTCTCCAATATAAATTCAACCTTCCCCCATACCAGAGATAAAACTATCAAATTAAGAGCTTCAACTCGGATTCCACATGAGATTTCTCTTAAAAGTTGTTTTTAAAAACAATTCACATTCCAAACTAGCAAATCCCTTTTAAAACCTCTTAAGTTTTTGAGCTAGCACAAACATATTTGAACCTTATATTTGATAGGCATTCCACCAATGATTTATCTTATCTTCAAAGAGAAACATCACTGAGCCACATTAATTCAAACTTGAAGGGGGATTTTCAAGGGGCAACATCAATATTTACTTTAAGGGACACAGAAAATGATCAGACCCAGACCAGGGTAGCAAAAAACTTTCAAGAACAATATTATTAAGAGGGCCAATTTGGCCTTGTTAGAAATCTATCGAACCTTTCTATTATATTGTTGACATCTCTGCTTCTATTTCTCCACATGAACCACCCCTTCTTAGGGTTCTATGTCAGGAAGGGAACTATCTCTAATCAAGGAACAAAAATCCAAATGAGATTGTAAATTTCTACTGATGCCCCCTCTCTTATCCCTATCCAAGGATATCACATTGAAATCTTCTCCCTGAATGAGAAGATGCTCCTCTAAAGCATTTAAGGATCTGGAAAGTTTTGACCATAAATACCTCTTTCCAATGATACTATCAGGAGCATAAACATTGAAGAGATGAAAAACTAATTAGGAATGCCTAGGACTAGCACAAACTAGTTGCCAAATTGAATTCTTAGCAAAAAATCCACACTAACCTGATTCTCCCTTCCATAAGATTCCTAGATCGCCAGAGGAACCATTAGAGTAAAAAAAAACTCCTTTCCAAACTTTACAGGCCCTACCCCCACACACTGTCAGCTTTAACAACAAACATTTTAGTTTCTTGTAACATAATCACACATGCTTCCAAGGAGAAAAGATAATGCTTAAGAAAGCGTTGTTTGTCAGGGATATTCAAGACCCTGACATTCCAAGAAAAGAGTTTCATTAACAACAGGGACGGATTTTCACCTTCCCGGAATCAAACTTATCAAATTTCAGGGTGCTTTGTTGTACCTAAACATACTTCCCTATGGGTGATTTCCGACTTTGATTTACCACCTCTTTTACCAGAAGAGCCATAATTACTAAATTTAATCCATCATGACCAACAACTAACTTAGAGGAGACCAAATATGAAACTAAGACCTTTGGATCTATTTCCCCATCTTCAAAATCACCACCTAAATCTGAAGACTGCAAAACTTCCATACCCTTTTTATTGGAAATCCAACCATTTAGAGCATCCAATGAAAGGGCCTACCCTTTCTCAATACCTTCCTTAATCATGAAAACTAATTCACCAGAGTCCTCTATGAACTTCCCTTTCCTTCAAAAGAGAGCGAGGAGACAATTACTTTGAGGGAACTATGATACAGAGAAGGTCATTTGACCACACCTAGAAGATCACCTTGCTTCAGACAAACCCTTTGGAGAGGAAATACCACAAGAAGAATCTAGAATGGGCGGTAAATTCTCAACTTGTGGGGAGGGATTACTAGTTTCCTTCTCATCTTTTACCGGGTAGTCCTTCCTTATATGACCCGATTTCCCCACAATAAAAAACACTTCACATTTAAGACCCTCATAATCGATAGCTTGAGACTAGGAACCTTGATTGGATTTCAAAATGAAGTAACTCGGGAGCGGTGAAGACAAACCTATCTCCACGCAAACACGAGCCAAAGCGTTTCTCTAAGCAGAGATAGAAGAATTTCTAATAGGAACAAACGACCCAAGAGAAATCCTAATCACCTTCAAAGTAGAATGTTTCTAGAACTTAGAGGGAAAATTATGAAAAATCAACCAAAGTGAAGCTCGGATAATTATTTCCATCATCGGATTGAAATCCGGGGGACCAAGGTCAAAAATACAAACTAGAGGAGCTCAAGAACCAGGGCCCCTTCCTTACAAACCTTATTCAAAGATTCCACTGAAGGAAAAAGAACTTGAAAGAAACCATTCATAAGAAATCTTACCTTAGGGTTCCCCTCCTTACCCCAAAACTATAAGAATTCTAGTCCCAGATCTTTCTTCTTAATAATATTGCTCCTATAAATTTACAATAAATATCCCTTCTCAATCTAACATCAAGGGAACTCCACGCCAGGGGCCAGCTGAGAGATCCACACTTAACATCTCCGAGGAGATTTTAAAGTCAATACCTCCCACTCTGATCTCCTAGATACCTTTTGAACCAACGATCACATCCTTATTTGGGTTCGAAGGGGACCTCCTCAGTCATAAACTAGGGGTGGAAATTCCTTGAGTTGAGTCCAAAAGAACTTCAGCTACTAGATTTTCCATCGATGTCACCCCCAACCAAAGTAGATAGGGATTTGATGATCGCTCTAGGGCTAAGCTTCAGAACCAAAAAATGAAACTTCCACCTCCATCTGGGAAGAGCTCCCAACACCCCTCCATTTGGCTTCGCTCCTAATTCCCACTAGAATCCTATTCGCTCCAGTGAGAAACTTTTGACCTATTTTAATCACTCCATACCCTCCAACAGGAGCAATGGGATCCTTCGCATGAGAAAATTAAAAAAAAAAATCGTGGTTTTCACTCTTTTGGTGCTCCATGGTCCCCTCGCTAACTTTTTGTCATTACATATCAAAGATACTTATTGCAAAATACAATATTCATTTGATATTGTATCATTTAACACCTCCTTTTAATATTATTTTAAAACTTATTTCACACCTACTTTATATAACCTTAAAACCATCTTCACATCTACTCACAAGAGTTTGTTCCACTCCTGCATCCTTAAGAACCTCATGATTAGCACTTGTAAGCAAACAACATCAACCATTGCCAAAATTGATTGGTAGGTATTTAAATTGGTAATTGCATCAACCATTGTTGATGCAATCATTTATGATAATTTATGAATATAGGTTATGTCCCCTATAAACTGTGTTTCATTGTATTCTTTTATCATATTATCACAATATCATTTATTATTCTATTTATGCTTTCCAAACTTCTTTTAAAGGACTTAAAAGTTTAGGTGTGTTATTTCTTACACTTGTAGGAATATCTTTAGAGCATTGGGCCTAGAATAGTTAAGAATAAGAGTTAATGGATTAATGGCATAATATATTTACCCTCAGGTAGCTCATAATATATAAGATTAATGGATTAATGACATAATATCAAATTCACATATCTCATTTTTCTCTTCTTAATCCTCCTACTGCAAAGCATATTTATGGTCCTCAATGCATATATTGAGACACTTTAAATAAATTTCACCTATTTTACATAGATTTAAACACGAGCGTTACTAATTCTAATATTTTCCCCCCCTAATCAATAAAATAGTAGGGTATCCACAAATGTCACTTAAAAAACCTTCCACACGAGGAAGAAGAAATTTCAAAAGGTGAGTTAGAGGACAACATCTATCCTCATTATGCATTTACGATGAAAATATTATATCTTTAACACTCATCCATTGACAACACAAATGTGTTATTTCTTATCTTGCATTTCCTTATTAGTTATGACATGTGCCAAATTTTACTTCATTTGATGATTACATTATTTTATTTTATGTACTAGTTTGACATGCTTACTTATTACTAATCACGATAAACTCACATATCATTTTGTTACTTATACATAACATGACTCTTTACATGTCTAACTATTGTTGGTCATGGGATAGTTTTTTATACTCTTATACATTGTTCAATATATTAGTGGATTTTCTCACACATTCATTTTCTACATGACTTGTATTGAACAAAATTGTTTTTCTACATTACTTTTTTTGCAAACACATTATCTAATACATTAATTTTTTTTACAAGTATTTTTTGATACATTACTTTCTTAGCACATGTTTGCGACACATTATCTACTACACATTTTATGCTACACTACATATCTTGCACACACATTATCATATACATTTCACATACCTATATCTAATACATAATTTTTTGATCCACATGGTGTGTGGCATACACATGACTTATCATATATATGTTTGGTTACATAATTTCTTGGTACACTTTAAAATTCTTGACACATATTACTTAATGTATTACTAGAGACAAATTGCGTGGGAAATTGTTTCAAATATTTTTATTTGACACATTACTTTCTTAAAAAAATACAATTGATTGCTACTAACACATGTTGATTCATCATCATAGTGATATGTATTTTTAGTCATCTAATCCTATGGTGGAATTTTATTTCATATATTTTCATGTAATACCATGAGTCCCATCAGACCCCTTTAAATATCGAGTTGTGTTACATTACTAACATGTTGCTATTCCAATCACTGTTATTCTATTAGGTACTGATTTATATGAATTCACTGGGAATGTTTATGATATGTTTTCATACTATGTGAAAAATAAAAAACATTTCTCTCTATTGATCATACCTAATGCAAAATACTTTTACAACCATGTTTAGTATATAACATATGTTATTATACACGATTTTGAATCCTCACTTCATCAAGACATTGTTTATATTTCTATATCAATGTAAGTCTATAACAAGTAATATTATTAAAAGTGAAATATATCAAAATCTCTGATTCATATATCAAAATCTCAAAATCATGTCCAAGTCGTAAATAGAAATATCAAAATCATGTCTAAGCCATATATCAAAATCTCTTATACATGGAGCAGAATTTGTAGGGGTTTTTTTAGGAAAAGGAAACAACACCTGGGTGGAGAAACTATTTGGAGAGGTGAATAGAGAGCCTGTGAAGCTCTCACTATAGGTGGACATGAATGAAGAGCTAGTGCTAGATGTCCCAAAATGTCATCATTGACAGAGCCAAATAGAGATCTTTGTTATACAATAGTAGGGTAGGTTTGTAGGGATGCGATCGAATATTGATACAATGAGAGAATGGACCCTGGAGAAAATGGTGTTTCAAGGTAGAAGTATGAGCACATGGCTAGAGAACTGTATTCATTTTTTTGTTTCCAATCTGAGTTGGAAATGTAGAAAGTTTTTAATGAAGGACCTTGAAATTTTTCAACAGTGTTGATTTCACTTTCCACTAGTGGGAGCCTATTATGCCTCATGATTTTTTCTTTCATGCACTTCCTATTTGGATTAGGCTTCCCGTCCTTCTGTTGGAATTTTGTGGAGCCAAAGGTTTTCTTGGGGGTGGCTAGAGAGATGGGTATGCTATATTGCTGTGGATCCTTGTGACCACCAAAATGTGATCTAGATTCACTGTATGCCAGATTATGTATCAATATTACTGTGGGGTTAAAAGGTTCCTAAGAGGATCTTCTTGTATTCCCATGCTAGATTAAATGGGAACAGGTCTATAGAAGTGGAGAGCTCCAAAATTTTATGTATGTAAATGTAGAATTGTTAGATATGAAATGAAGTATTGTTGTGGAGCTATGGAACCACCAATGAAATTTAACTATCTTCAGGGGGATGATGAACTAGAAGTATCTTCTGGAGAGGAGGATGGGATGGACTCGGCTGGGGAAGAGCTTGAATATGTGGAGAATGTTGTTGAAACACCTGTTCAACATGATCATTTGGGTGTTGAGATCCCTAAGATGGACAAGGATGGGCCTACAGGAGTCAACAGTGTTTGTGGTGAGGCCCTTAACTGTACTGGTTCATTGTATGTTGTGGAGATTCAATCCTTGGTTGATGGTGATATGTTGAAAATGAGTAGCACTGGTATTGGTTACAGGGTGGATCGGTCTTCTGGGTGGGATGCTCACATTTGAATTTGGCCCCGTGAGGAATCCTGTAATTATTAGCTCAGACGGTGGTGTGCTGGACTCACTAAAATTTAAGGGGGAGTCGGTGGATGTAGTAAATGGGAGGATCAAAGTTTTCCTTGGGCATGATTTAAACCATATCTTTGATTTCTTCCCCTCTCAGGTCGGTATGATGTGGGCTCGATAAAGGTCCACCACAAAAAACATATATGTTACTCATGTATATAGAGATGTAATTGATTACCTCATGTATATGTCTATGGGTACGATGTTGGGAGTATATACATTATGTGATAGATCTCTGTCTTGTAGATCCATGTGAAACAAAATAAATTAAATGTATGTTGAAGTTGATAAAAAAGTTTTTAAAATAAAGCTCATTAATTTCACAAATTTTTATTTAGGTTAAATATTAAATCTACATACACATATACAAAAAAAATATCTACATATATACCTCCATGTAGAATGTGTCTCCAAATACTATAGGACTGCCACCAACCATTGTCTGTGGCTGATCCATGACCTCAACACCAGCAAATAATGATCCAAATGAGCCAAGCTGACTCCAGGCCCTCAACATCAAGTGATATATCATGGCTGGGCTCAGTCAAAAGCCTGTGTAATATGTCATAGGTGGATAATGATGTGTGCTATGAAGCACTAAAATACGCACCAGTCATGCGCTAGGAGCAAAATCCTAAACACACAAGTAAATGTTCAATATTATATGTCAACACTAGATCTTATATATCTATTTAATTATTAATAAATTGTAAAGTAATAATGAAATAAAATAAATTTTAATTAAATTAAGGTTTAATTTTCACACATCGGAATAGAAAAAGTGTTGAACATCAGTTGTCATGATCCCAAGAATAGGAGTTCTGAATTTAACAATTACAATAGTACCTTGAATAGAAGTATTACACTACCGTGAACAATACTACTCTGCTTTATACAAATCCAAAACCCACAATAGTGGAATGCTGCTAGTGTCGTGTAATCAGCTCATATGTATGCAACAAGTCAGAAGCCATGATGCATCCTAACCGATGTGTTTGAGTAGGATCTGTAACTGCCTTAAAGTCATCAGGAGATATCAAATGTGCATGAGTCCTATAACTCACTACGTGCATCACTGCTGCTACTAGCTCCTCCAATGCTAATACCGTGTTTCTCATAAGTACTAACCCACATGGTAAGAAGATATGAATTGGATCTCACAAGCAATTCTCCCTAAGACCCTCTATAGCAACCTCATGTGTGCACTCATAATGATAAGCACAATGACATCCTGAAAGCCAGATAAGAAAGGTCATGGCCTCTCTACAAGTTGTCACACGAAAACAACTGGAGGAGGTACCTCCCATTTAGATATGCAGGCCTATGGATAATGTGGCCATGCCCCTTCCCGAAATAACTAGGGATGTCTAAATAGTTCACCTTTAGGTTTAGGTGAACCTCAGCATGTAGCATCACTATGAAATATAATGGTAATTGGTCATTAATAGGAAATTGGCCTTGAGAGGCCACAAATCTAGGATAAATCAAGGGTACACAAAGGAGACATGAACATTTGTCTTACATAATATGCCCTTATTTTCCTTTGGCAGTGTATAACTCGTTCAACACAAGAATCTTAATGTCCTTTATTATCAGGAAGTTATGCTACAACCTCATTATATCCCACATCACATGTCACACTTGATTTTAATTCATCCATAAAGATTTTTTAGTGACTCAGGCTGGAAAGGGTTGTATGTTTTCAAGTTTGTTTGTATTTTTCAAAGATCTAGGGTCAATATGTATTTCACAATGTCTTTTGTAATGCCCAACTATATTCGGAAGCTCAAGAATAGATAATAGGCCCTTCGTTCTATCTCTGAGTTAGTCCCCCTCAAACAAATTAGTAGAAGAAGAAGCCATGACTTTAAAGTAATGAAATTAATAATTCAATTTAGAATACCTTTTATTAGAAACTGTAAACCCCAAAATTGATAAAATTTCACATAAAGTATTTAAGCCATTTCTTTTCGAAACCTCCAAACCATTAAAACATATAATTTTCCTGTTGCTGAAACAGAGGAATTCACTTAAAATTATTGTGTATTTATGTTAAAATATACTTTTCATTTCCATGATGTATGATACACAAACTCATAAGTTTGTTTATCCATCTACTTTTGCAATGAAAACCTCCGTCACTATAATAAAGCATACATTGCAGGGAGATCGTAACATTTATTTCCTTAACACATATGACTATTGATAGGCTAATTGAATTTCAATCAATAACTATAGTTCATGATATGAATGCATTGCATTCCATTAGATTGAAACATCATATTACAACTAGAAGACCTGCAGGATTATATAATATTATACATCAAACTCCCACTACAAATCCTTTGAAAGACAAATCAATCAATATTAAAACATAGTGACAAAAGTACGATGAGTCCATTACAACAGTGAATAACAATTGAAGTCTATTTCTTCATTCCCATGCTCGAAAACATAAAAATTTCATTAAAGAGCATAATATTTTGAGAAATAAAGACCATCTTCATACTTTTAATTACAAATGAGATGCACTTTTTTCCCTATAGATTTCTTTACTTGTTGAAAAAATAAGCAAGAATTTGTGACAAAGCACATGTAATAAAACTTCCTAAACATGTTTGGGTGCATTAATCAACTCGAGCATAGGTCCCTTACAATCATGCCCATGAGGGATAATGATGCATCTTAAAAGGAAACCTTGGTATTCATCTCTCTAGTGTGGTCATGTAGCTCAATTTTGAGAATGTATTTGTAATCATATTCGCTCAAATGAGCGCCAATGTTTAAGAAAAACTAGCTAGAATCAATAGCTCAGAATGGCTATTTTTTTAGATTAATCAAAGCACTTTTCATTTTCTCAAATGGATGAGCTGATGTTCAAGTAAACAATGACCAATTTTCCATTTAACCAACCTGATTTTTTTTCATATATAATTCAGTCCACTCAGGGGAACCCTTAAAATAGATAAAATTCTGATCGAATTTCTTTTTGAAGGGGAAAAATTGGATTTTGGGAATGTTTGTTCCTTTTCCAATTTCCCAAGAGGAATGTTTTCATCAAAGATAAATCAATTCACTTCTGATAAAAGTAGTAGTACACTCTTATGTTTTTTCCTTCTCTAACCTTCTATAAGGTTCCACAAGAAAAATAGTTGGATCAAATGACATCAAACAAGATCGAAGCTTGATACTAATTTATCAATAAACAATCAAAATCATTGGACAATAGTGCATAGTTGTGATATTTATAGACCATTGGGCAGCCGGTAATTACAGATATCATTAAAGAGAAGTTGCACAAGGGCAACCAAAAACCACTTACAAAATAATACACACTTTAAATATCTGTTATAATTGCACGATAACAACAATAAACTCATACAGGAATAATAGGTCCAGTAATAATGGTTGTGATAAAACCATATAACTAGTTGGAGGATTCAACTAATTACCAAAGGTAATAATACAATGCATAGTAGTTGACTACAGTAAAATAGGGTTTCATTTTTAATAGTTAGAAGTGTTGTTTATGCAATCCATTATTGCGTATTTTTAATTTTCTACATCTTCTAAACAAAAATTTTACCTCGAAAGTTTTTTGCAATACATACAATATTTTTCATACCTCTAGTGTGGGTAGGCGATCTCACATTGGCATCTACCCAACTGTCTGACAATTGTGGGTTTACCATCGTATCATCATGTTAAAACGTATGGGGTACAGGACTATAACTATTAGAAAATATGTGTATGATCCACAAATATCCCAGTTGGGGGTCCCACGCGAACAGGTGTTCTTGGACATTAATTAGTGTTTCGTCCCAAGACACAACACTGTTATATTAGTTAGAACACCTTGTTTGTGGCAATCTATTATTGGCAGTTCCGTGGCTTATTTTTCAACATGTTACCTCGAACTTCTAGTTGTGTTGATGTGCAAGAAGTCACATTTACGCGAACAATTGTTCATCTCCCACACACTATCGAACATCCTGCTTGCGGGTTTTGGGACAATAAGTGGGCCATACCATTGTGCTTTCATCCTATATAAGAGATTGACGTAATCGTAGGGCTATTATAAGTGTGAGAGAAAGTAGGAGCTTGGCCTCCTTCAAGACATGAATAAGGTCTCCTAGTCTAAGGATGTAATCATTCCATTATTTGCGAGATAAATTGATACAGGAGGAATGCCAATTTTGAAAGAAATGTATATACATAAGATCGTTCAACACAAGAAGATTATGTCCATATTGTGTACCACAATATTAAACTAAATAATGGCATAAAACATATCAACTCAATACTTTCTCTAGATAGATGATTTCCAGGTAATAAATACCTATTGTGGAAATGCAAACATATGTATTCATAGATTGTGAAGAATTTGTATCTTAGTGGTAGGGTATATTATTTCCTTCAAAAGTTGCAAATGTTCAACAAATAGCTATTAATTATCATAATAAAGGCCCATCTTCATTTGAGTAACTTCTACAATCGAATTTGTATCAAACCATTCATGACAATCTTCATTGTAAGGAAATTACTTAGATAGTTATGAATAATCAACAGCAAATAGAACACCAAAGAACACAAGATTATAGAGAAACGATCACAATATGCAAGTATAATTAGCTTTGCCACTTTGAGGGTGAAACCTCCAAACCATACAGCAAGACTCAAGTGCTCAATATGATGTTTAACTACTCCTTAATACCTCATATATATACTCAATCCTATAATCTATGGTTAATACCAAGGTCGACCTACTAAACATATGAAAGCATAAATGGATGAACATATGACAAGAAAAGTGATTATGTAAACCACAAGTTGGCCCTATATATCCAATATAGCCTATATGACTAAGGACACAACATGCCCCTCCCCTTAAAAGAAACATGGTGTCCCCAATGTTGGCAAGCCCTGAATGTTACTGCAAAAATGCTTCA
The DNA here is from genome assembly GCA_019776745.2 of Taxus chinensis. Classification (NCBI taxonomy): domain Eukaryota; kingdom Viridiplantae; phylum Streptophyta; class Pinopsida; order Cupressales; family Taxaceae; genus Taxus; species Taxus chinensis. Next base: position 615,455,581 of record CM034156.1, read on the forward strand.
TCCTACCCATGTTGCTTCTTCAATGTGTATATTCTTTCCACTTGATCAAAGTACTCAGTAATAAATCTTAGTCCTTAGTATTTTGGTGTCAATCTAAATGAATACCTTTCAAGTTTGAATAGGAGCCTTCCCTCCTCATCTAACTCAGGAAGCAACTGATTCGATTGAAATATGTCTACCCAATGACTTTCTTCAATCAAGAAACATGGAAGATTGGATGTATTTTAGTTCCTGTGAGAGAGCTCCAGCATGTATGCCACACTACCAATATTATACAAATCACTCAGTAAGGACCATAATATTTAGGTGCAAGTATTATTATCCTTCTTTTGTTGTTTTAAGGGATAACTGCTTATATGGCTACAATCATACAAAAATAAAGTCTCCCACTTCAAATTTTCTCTCACTATGGTATTGAGATCAACTTGTTTCTTTATACGTGGTTTCTGTGCCATTGCCAAATTCATCTCTAATAGCTAGAGAGTACCTCATGTTGGTGCCAAATGTTATCTTTGATTGCTCTCAGCTTTAGGTTTTACCTTCAAGCTAGAAATGAGTGATGGAGGATGATACTCGTATAGTGCCATAGAAATGGAGAAATTTTTGGATGTAGGTATGAAATGAAACATTATACCAGCAATCTATGCAAGTGATAACCAATGCACCCATCATTATTATTTATCCAAAGTAAAACATCGAAGATACCCCTCTAAACATTTGTTTACCACCTCAGTTTTCAGCATCCGATTAAGGATGATAAGATGAGACTCTGAGCTAATTGGATACCCAAACAAGAGAAAAAATGAGTCCAAAAAATGCTTAATAAATATAGGGCCAAGGTCACTTACTATAAATTTAGGTCGTGCCATGAAGATTTTGAACTGTATCCATAAAAGAGATGGCAACTGTATTAATTGTGAAAGAGATGAGTCATGGCACAAGATTGAGCATACTTGGTAAGTCTATCCACTACGACCATGATTACACTTTTCCCTTTTGATTTCGGTAATCTTGTGATGAAATACATAAAGAGCTCTTCCCATCTAAAACTAGGAACAGACAAATGTTATAAGAAGACCTGGTCCGTCTTAATGATCTCACCATTATTATGTTGGCACACCAAACCTTCTACCATAAATTGTACAAACATCATCCTTTGAACCCCTACCAATATTAATATCCTGTTTAACTCGATGATAAGTTTTCAAGAATCGAGAATGGCCACCTAGTGGCAGAAGAATGTATCTCTGGAAAGAACATGATGTCTAAGGGTGGAGTTCTTACACAAATAGAACATGTCCTTGTACCACAATGTATCACCCTTTCCATCTAAATTATTTTTAGATATGATAGGATCCTGCTAGAGATTCTGAATGAGATTCTAGTGTCTGTTATATCTTTCTGTCAATTCTTCCTTTGCTTGATCTACCCTAGTTTTCCTTCAATATAGATGATGGCACACAACAATGCTTCTGTGGACTCATCCCTCCTAGATAGTGCATCAGACGACCGCATTTTCTTTCCCTTTCTTATAAATGATCTCGAAGTCATACCCTAACATCTATAGTCACCCATTGTTGTTGTTCTTATTAATATAGTCATGTTGCTCCAAGAAGTATTTTAGACCATGTCATGATCATTTCTTTTCCTTTAAGTGTCTACCCATCAAGTATGATCTCTATTATTTTACTGCATGCAAGATTGTCATCATTTCCTTCTCATAGGATAGGCTTCAACAATTTATTTTGTTTTAGTTGATGGCTCTCGAATGTTGTGGGATGTCATTCTTGCATGAGTACTACCCCTATACCTTTTCTTGAAGCATCACATTCAATTATGAAGGTCTTGGATAAATCTGGGGCTGCTAACACTGGGGTGGTGCACATCACCTCCTTTAATTTTTAAAATGCCTTGGAAGCTTCCTCATTTGAATGAAAGGATTCTTTCTTCAATAACTGTTGTGAAGTGGCATCTGTTATACTACCATATTTCTATACAAAATCTGTGATAGTGCCATACGATGAGCACTAAGATACCTTGTAAATTGTTTGAGGGGTCGTGAGAACTTCCCATTTCACCATGGCCTTGGATTTTGCGAGGCTCCACCTTGATACCATCATGAGATGACAATATGGCCCAAGTATTTCACTTCCTTTACCTGAAAATAACACTTCAAAGGCTTTGCATACAATTGACATTTCTCCAAAAATTCCAAGATTGTATTTACATGATGTATATGTTACTCCCATAGGATTTGCCATAGATTATGATATCATTAAAAATTACCTAAGACAAAACTCCATAGGAATGGTCAAAATACCATAATTCATTAAACTCTAAAATGTAGATGGTGCATTAGTAAGGCCAAAAGGCATCACTAGAAACTCATAACGACATTGATGAGTTCTAAAGGTTGTCTTATAAATATCCTCTTCCTTTACTCTAATTTGGCAGATGCCCATGGTAATGCATATCTAGTTTTGTAAAATAAATTGCACCATACAACTCAAATCTAACAAATAATCAATGATAGGAATAGGAAACTTATCTCTAATAGTGTACTTTTTTATTTCTACAGTAGTCTAGACACATGTGCCATTTACCATCCTTGCGGTACGCACCATCACCACTAGAGAAGAATAAACACTTTGACTGTGACGAAGTAATACTTGTTTCCAACATTTCGTCCATCATCTTCTTGATCAATCACTCTTTTGCACATATGGGTATCTATAAGGCATGATGTTGGAGGGTTTTCTTCTTGGAACTCAACTAAATGGCATGATCACGGTCTCTTTTGGGATGCAATCCTTTAGGCTCCTCGAAGACAATTGTGTGTTTATCAATAACCTTTCTGAAGATTACGGTGCACTGACTGTATGTTGGTGGTTAAACTTCCATGGAGAATAATCGTGCTCCGAATCCTTTAGCCCCACATTTTTTAGGATCTTCTGCATTTGGTGTGAGACTAACCAATTGATGATATTTTTACCTATAGTCCTCAAAGTTTAAATTATCTTACCTTCATAATGAAAGCATGTGAATAATTCCTGGAAATTTATCTCTATGGTGACTCAAAGTTGTGAGCCATTGAACACCTAAGACAATATCAGCTCCACCCATGGGAATAGAAAACATCATAGATTCCAATGTGTAGTCACCCATCATAATTATGATTTTATGGCGTTTACCTGAACAATGGATTGTGCCACCATCTACAATCATTACTTAAAATTTAGGTGCTAGATAGATGAAACAATTTAGTCTTGTTTTTTTTGGATTGAGGGTAAATTGAGGGTGTTTGAAAGGACCCACATCCTTGTACACATGAGGATTTTTGAGAGGATCCACAACCTGGTTACAATGAAGGGGACCACTTATTAGGAACCCAATTGAAGCAACCATGAAACTGAAGTGAAGATGCAGCGATCGTCGACAATGACCGCAGCGAGTGGGAAAACTTAGAACAACTACCAGCGTCGGCAGTGAGAGGAACAGCCATTAGGATCAGCAGCAAGCGGAGCAGCCACAAGTGTCAGCAGCGAGAGGAGTAGCCATGACCATAACGAGAGGAGCAGCAACAATGAGCGAAGCAGCCACCAGCGTCAGCAGTGAGAGGAGAAGGAGCCACCAGCGTCGACAACGAGAGGAGTAGCCACCAACATCAGCAGTGAGGAGTAATCACCAGTGTCAGCATGAGAAAAGATGCCGCCTCTAGCGGCGAAACCACCTCCGAGGAGGATCATGCCTCGGGGGGATTTGAAACCGGGTGGGCAAGCACACAACCATGTGACTTGACCGCACCACTCCCACCCCATTGGTAAACAATTTAGTCTTGTTGTTAGCTTATGATTGATGAAATTATGTGTGCTCCCCAAATCAATCAATATTGTCACCTTCTACTTCTTAAGATAACCAACAACCTGAAGGGTTTGTGGAGTACCAGTACCTGATAGAGCATGACATGAGTTAATGGGTTGGGGATCTTCAGATTCTTCCTCTAATTTTTCCACTTCCTCACTTGATGTTTCCTCATATTATTTCTCATCACCACTCCCTTTAATGTAGAACATTTATTTCTCAGGTTATTTATTATTTGGTCCATATTTGTTATCAAAATTAAAACATAATCCTTTTACTCTTTTTTCTTCAATATTTTGAGGTGTCATCCGAACTATCTAGGGTATGATCGAGGAAAGGTCCTACGATCTTTTATATTAGAGAAAGACTTCATTATGGTGGAAATACATTTTTCCTCTTCCCTACACACCATGATAATAGAATCCAAAACCTTGAGTGGATTAAACATGCATACCTCATGCTCAATCTGGTCCTTAATACCCCTAAGAAATAGGTCATTCAAATACTCTTCTGTAATATCCTCCACCTGCAAGGAAAGATTTTAGAATTTATGGACATACTCCTTAATTGAACCTATTTTTCGTAACTTTGCTAATTGGCTGAAGTAATTCTCTGAAACACTAGAACTATACTGTAATTAAAGCTCTTTAGTGAAAACTGTCCTGTGACATTTAAACCATTCTTCTACCTTTGAGCACATAACCAATGATACCAAACAAATTGGTCAGGTTCTAGATATAAGGATGCCACAATTACCTTTTGTCCCGAGGGGATTTGATGGAGATCAAAGAAATTCTCCTTTTGGGTAATCCAATTGAGTGGATCCTTTCCATTGAATTTACACATTTCCAATTTTGGAATAATGCCCCACCATTGGTGAGGAGATCCACTTGAATGAGTAAAGGAGCCTCCTTGATTGGAGTGATTTGGACCTATGCGAGTATTGCTAAAGGAACCCATATGACTAGAATTGGGAGTTGTGTTTTAAATAACAAGAAATAGATCTTGCTTCGTTACTTGAAAGTCCATTCAAATTTCACCCCTAAGGCTACTTTTCAGATGAAGAAAATCATTATTAAGGTCACCCTTACCATATTATTTACCATTTCATGAAGTTGGATGACCACCTCAAATACTCTCGAACGATAAGATTCTAAATCCATATCATCTTTATTTGGGGTCATTCATGGAGTTGTTTGACCTTCCCCTTGGCCTTGGGTTAATCTACCGGTCATGATGTAGGCTTTGGGACTTGAGGTAGATGAAATAGGGTAAATTTTTAGGGTTTGTGGTTTTGGAAATTTAATGGTTGAATAGAGGAAATCATAAAAAATAAATCCTAGCTAATTTTTGGAAAGCTTTCTGAAAATATAAGAAAATTAGAAAAATTTCAAAAATTGCACCCTATGGAGCCGAATTATGAAAACACATAAAACCACTATAAATTTTGCAAAACAAGTCAAAAATTATTGAAATTTAGAGAGGATCTTACTTGACGGATTTTGCCACACCAAAAACAGTGCAGAAAAACTCAATACCAATTTTGAGGTATAGCCAAACCTTCACAATTAGGGTTTGACGCGACATTGGCTGAGATCAGGCTCTGATACCTCTTGTAATGAAATTACTTGTATAAATATGATTATCACCAGTGAGTAGAACACCAAAGAACACAAGATTGTAGATAAATGATCCCAATATTATTGTCGCCCTCAAAATTCCCCTCCTTTTGAAGTCAAATTTCAAAATTTTTGAGTCGGTACCTTGGAGTAATGGATCGCGTTGAGCCTTCTATTGGTTACAGTTTTCCATTCCATGGAGAACAATTTGAATTTTGGGCGTAAAGGTGGAGTTTTTCCCCTTCTTTTTATTTTTCCCCATAGTTGGGAATGACGGGTGTATCTTCCCCGTCAATTTTTTTCTCCAACATCCACGGCTAGTACGTGGACATCTTTGATTGGATGTGGCGGCCATGTTTCAAGTGGCAGTGGAAGCCTCCAAGTGTCCAAATGTCACAACTCCAAGGGCAGGGCCCAAGTGGCAGTTCTCAAATAAGCATAGGATTTCCACGTGTCCCAAGTCCAAAATGAAGACAAAGCAAATCATTTAATTGACTAAGTATGAGGGGGTCAGTGGAAGCCTCCATGTGCCTCAATGATGCAGTTTCAGAAGTGAAACCAAAAGGCCAATCTCTAAATGAGCGCTAGCTTGCCACGTGGTCAGAGTTAAAGGAGAGACAAAGTTAGCCATTGAAAAGTACAAGACCGACAGAAGGAGCCACGCATCATCTCGGCACCCTTTTAGGAGGTGGATCTAAAGTAGAAACTCAAATGAGTGCCATCTCTCCACGTGTCTAGGGTTTGACTGAAGTCAAGTGGGAAGCAGGCCCGAATCGGCTAAGTATAAAAGAACCGGTGGAGCTCTCCACGTGTCTCAATGACACAACTTCAAAGGAAGGATCAAAAGTGGGTTCCCAAGTGTACGGGAGCTCACCATGTAATCAAAGTCAAAGAAGGGGCAGAGCCGACCATTGAATTGGCTAAGTATTGAAGGGTTTGTGGAAGCCTCCATGTGCCAGCTTCCAGAGGTAGGTCCCAAATGTGTGCCGAGTCTCCAAGTGTCCAGGGTCAGATATATGGCCCCGTCAAACAAAAGGGACTTAGTCAAAAATGCAACAATATTAAACTGGCCTGTAAGGGACACCTGGCCGCATTTCAAGCATTAGCGGGGAGGTGGGTCCTTTTTGTGTTTTGATGCCGGTGAAAAGTAAAAGTGGGAAAGTGGGCCATCGGGGTGATTTGAGAATTTTGGCTTTGTTTCCATAAAGGAGTTTAAAGTTAAAAAGTGACCCACAACCCCGTCCATTCCAAGGGATAAAGTCAAATATTAAGCTTGCATCGAAAGTCAAAGTGGGGAGGTGGGCCGGCAGAGCAATTTGAGTTTTTAAGCCCGCATTAAAAAGAGGTAAAATTATAAAAGTGAACCATGACTCTATCCCCACTCAGGTAAGTCCACGTGTCAAGACCATATCAAAAGTGGGTGGGTGGGCCAAAATGTTCCAAAGTGCCATTTCTCCAAAGGGCACAAAATACAAAAGGCATCCTCAGGCCTGCTTCATTTTAAATCTCTCCCATGTGGATGACTTGAATTCAAAGTTTGCAAAGGCATAATGAACGATTGTGATTCAATGTGTCTGGTTTTTCTGCCAGGCATGGAAATGACCGAGGCATTGGAGAGACTCAGACATCAATTTCTTGAATTAGTTTCATCATTTTTTTAACCGAATGTAACCATTATTAGAAGCTATTTAATGGCTTCTCCATGTTGTTGTTAGGGTTGGATCCTGGTACTCTGTAAAGGTAATAGATTCGAAGTAATCAATACAGAAGTTTTCCCCTTTCTTCCTCTACTTTCCTTCTTTCCTTGTCTGAATATTTGGGAATCATCCATCTTTTATAATAAGAAACTTTGTGTTATTGTGTATATGATTTCTGAAACTTTGTGTTTGTGGAATTATATTGGTTATGAAAGTGAATGATTCTACTCTGCAATTCCCTGGTTCAATACGTATAAGGTTATACTCTGCCATCTATATTTCCTGAAGGTATTGTTATGTTCTTCCTCTGTCATCTCCTTAATTCTTCCATTCTTTCGTATTGATGATCTTTGGGCATAAAACGTTTCAAAGTATCAGGAATCCACACTTTGAAAGTTGTAAATTTGTATATAATTTTGTTGCTTGCTTTCAATAAGGGAACCTTTCCCATTAAAGAGGAGGGACTTGCTGTCCCCTGATTGTGGTTTGTTAAAAGTATCATTTTAAAACCCAAAAAATATGCAAGTAGAATAGCTTAGTCACTTTGAGGGGGCAATATCCAAACCATACAATTAGACTCAAATGCTCAATATGATGATTAACTACTCCTCACTACCACCTATATATACCAATCCTAAGCTATGGCCAATACCAAGGCCGACATACTAAACACATGAAATCATAAATGAATAACATATGACAAGAAGAGAGATTATGTGAGCCACATGTCAACACTAAATATCCCATATAAGCTATAAGACTAAGGGCATAACACACACAATCCCAATCAAATCAAGCAATATAAAGTGAAACAAAAAGAACATATGCCAATAAAACCTATTTCATTGTTTATAACTCACATACATAAATTCCAATAAAATCATAATGTAATAATGATTTTGTGCATACTTTAGTGTCTACAAGATCCCGTTTACTCACTAGTCCAAGACCTTAGTCACAATTACAAAAATAAAAAAAAGTTAAGAACACTTTTAATTTAAACTCAAAGGATTCTTAGAAATACTTTCCAAAGATTTTCAAGGATAATATTATTCCAATTATCTATCATATTCACAATTATATTCTTCCCAAAACTTCATCTTTTAACGCCTAACTTTCTTGTAATAAGATGATAATTTAATGCATGTCATGTGACAAGTTTCTATTGATATTTTAATGGTTAATTGAAATTGAATACATTTTTAAGTATCATTATACATTTATTTTAAACATTAAAAATCAAAGGACAATCAAACCATTACCAATTTAAAACTTAATGAAACCCCCTAAGATAGTTATTCCTCACCTCCAAATATTTGTAGTATCATATATCAATTTTGGTAGTAGGTGTTTCTTGCGATGAGGGTTAATATTTTAGACAACCAATATTGATTTATATAATGAATGTTAATTTTGGTGATTTGTTATTTGTACTGGTTGTCAATTCTACGTAGATATTATGACCGAAATTTTTAAAATTTGACCTTTGACTAGCCCCTTTGAATAATATATTGGACCATGAATGCAACTTTCATACAACTTAGAGTGGGGTAACTATATTACAAAAAAAAATCCACTCCCTTAATCTTTTTATTATTTCTTAAATTCAATGGATTCTTTTTTATTATTTTTTTACAACCAATGGGTCCCATTAATTTCTAATTTTTATTTTGAGATATTGTTTTTCAACATCTTGACATTAGTTGCATATGCACACCCAATTGGCTTTATTGTGAAACTAGCCGGTTACGTACACAATTTTTTTTTATTCACCTATGAAATTCACCACATCTTTCGTGACTCAAACTTGAAAATCGCCTACATAAATTATAACAATTTCCTTCCTAGTTTCCCATAATTTCAAAACACATATTTATAGATTTGCAAAACAAAATCTTTGAGCCAAGAGTCTGCTTGGGTAGGTTTGGCCCGTTGGAAATCTTGGTTGAAGGAGCTAGATTGAGATTTTGGGGTTTTTTAAGAGAATAATGGGCTCCTCGTTGGGAAATGAAGAGTATTCCGTCACTACGACATTAAAATTAATATTGAAATAACTATGTGATAGTCAAAATAGATGTCAGATTTGATGTTTTTTATTAATTGTTTATAAGTAGACATTAGAAAACTCCCCACATAGATATTTAGATATATAGGTGTATATGAGATCTCTATATAGCATAATATTATTTAAACAATTATTACAACCATAAAATATTATTTTTCCTTAATATTTAAATAATATCTTATTATTTCTTAATGAAGGAAAATATTGATAGTTCTGAGACTACACATTTATCCACATATGCTACTACACATGTGTGGTATCTAAACTCAAAGCATTTGAATAACGTATGCGATCATTTATATAAGGTCTCATATGCTCATTTTTGAGAGCTATGACAACCCAAAATATAAATGCCAATTTCTAGTTGTAACTAACGTGAATTTAACTCCAAGTCAAAAATAAAAGTAACTCTAAGATTTGTATTGTTCTACCTTAATGACATCTTTTATGGTTGTAACTACTACACCAAATGTTCTCCCTTCTACCAGTAGAGGACGCATAACATAATCCTTTTAGTATTTTTCCCATGATTTCCATGTATGATAACACATTGGGTGAAATGTTTAATGTGTTAAAGGTCCTTGGTCGTTGGCATTTATAAGTGTGAAACATTTTTAAAAAATTAAAACTTCATTTGAAAGTGATCCAAGACAAGTTTTTAGTGAAATAGAAAAGATCTACAGTGAGGCATAGGTAGTTGACCGGTGTGTGACAAGGTTACCGAATGCTATTTGGGAATGGATTCCCATAGTAAAATCTTATCGACTAAATAAAAATATTTTTAAATTGTAAGAAAGCTTTGAATTATTGGAGTTATTATTTTAAAACCTATTCTCTCATTTTCCATCAATTGAATAATCATAATAATGCTTTTAAATATTTTAAAATATAGTAAAACATTCAAAAAATCCATCCTAGGGTTAACATGAGAAAACTTAGTGTTTGTATATTTCATCAAACACTTGAAAATCATCCTTAGGAAAGCGAGGTCTTTGCCCTTCTAACGACCAAAAATTTGAATTTTGGCTTCCATGGCACTTACTCTGGAGGTGCCTGAGAGCTGTCGGATGGCTGCAACCCTTCTCAGGTACCTGTTTCTGATGGTATTTTCAAAGATCCTTTATCTGAGGGGGTTGATGTATCAGATAAAATAGAGATTCCCTATTCTGAGGGAAAGATTGGCATCTGAAATTGTCAGGTTTTCCAAAGTTAGTGTCTACGATTTCACCACTGAAGGATTGCAGGACAAGCTGAGGTGGAGTTAAAAAAACAATACCAAAGTGGATACCATAGGAAAATTGTCCCCTCACTGACTAAGCCAGGCACGTGGGTGGTTTGTTCAAGAAATCTTCAAGTCAAAATGTGGACCCCATTGGTACTGGAGTTCCCTTGGCCCCCTCTATTTTTTCAAGCTCAAAGGATGAAAAAGGAATCCATCACATCAATATACCTGAGATTTGCCTCAATAGAGCAATTCAAAAGAATCAAATGGTGCTAATAGGTAAGTTTATGGGACCTAGACCCAATATTGATGTTGTTAGGAGATGGGCTTTAAGGAAATGGAACCCTTTAGGGGATGTGTTGGTCTCTTCCATGGCCAATGGATTTTTCTTTTTTAAGTTTTCTCTTCAAGAAGACATTGATGTTGTGCTTTTGGGAAGGCCCTTGGTGCTTGGGTAACATGGGTCTATTCATAAAATGGTGGTACCCTGGTTTTGACCCTTTTAAGGAAAATATTAACACCATACCCTTATGGTGTAGACTCCCTGGCCTCCCAATGTAGTTATGGGATGATGAGATTCTGTTAAACATTTCTAGATTGATTGGATCTCCCATTGGACCAGATAGTTCTACAAGAAATAGATCGAGATTGGCTTATGCAAGGTTCTGTGTCTCTTTTGATATGGAACAGGAGCTTCCAGATCAGATCGTTCTTCAAACAAGGTTGGGACCTTGGACCCAATCAGTGATCTATGAATCCTTTCAGATGAGGTGCTCTAAATGCCATAAACTGGGTCATTTCACTAGGAAATGTCCAGATCTCAAAGTACCTGCTGAAAGAAAAAAAATGAAAAAATGGCTCATATATAGAATGAAAATCAACCAAAAAAGGGCCCATTGAAGAAAACACAGGAGAAGGTCTTCAAAAACTCCAGCAAAGAAACCACCAGTTAGAAGAACTCTCTGGGTTCCCAAAACCCCAATTAAGAAAGTGGATCCTAACAAGGGATCTATGGTCATTGACTGAGGAGTCAGGAGAAAAATTGGTAGATCTCAATCTAAAGGTAGATGAGGATCTTATAAATGGTAAAGGTCTCCCTAAAACCATGTTAGTGAAGGCCAAATGATAAGCTGAGTTTGACTCCAATACAAGAAGAAATTTTTATTCCTCAGGTCATTCCAGAGGTTGCTTGTGATTTAGTGCTACAACCCTACAACAACACTGGAACAACCTGAGATACCAGCTAAATCTGACATTGCAATGGAGGAAACTCACAAGGCTAGCAGCCCAGTTACGGATCCTGTCCTTCTCAATATGGAAAAAAAAAACTCCTATCTCTGGAGAGGATTCATCAGTAAACGAGTTGAGGATTGAATCACCTCAACTTCTCAATGTAAAGGAGAGTTGTACCCCCTGTACTGACTCTGATCAACAGTTTTCAGCAATTTCACAGCTTCTCCCCTTCCTCCCTTAAAGAGAATCATTGATGGACTACAAAAGTCCCCTAGCCTAGATAAGGAAGAGGGTGAACTAATGCCTATTAAGAGTAATATTATGAAGGACTACACTAATACTCACTCACCTGAGTACACTTTGGTAAACAACAAAAAGAGGAAATCTAAAGGTTTTGAAAACATACCAGATGCCTTGTTTTTTGACAAGAAAAAGTCTCCAGGAAACTGGATAGCTTCCAGCTCAAGGGTGACTAGATCTTCAATAAGGAAAGCAAACATAGGGGTGAACACTACAAAGGGAAGGCCCACTAAAAATGATCAAAGGAAAAAGGAGATCAATAAGGCACTGATAGATGGTACACAGTCCTCTTTGGACCATCTGGTTCATTCTTCCCCCTGCATCTTTAAATGAAGATTGTCTCATGGAATATCAGAGGCCTTAATGGAAGTGGAAAGCAACGTACTCTTAAATACTTAAGGAAGACCTACAATCCCACCATTATGGAAATCCAAGAAACTAAAATGAGTACTGAAGCAATAAAGTTTTGTTGTAGAAAAGTTTGGAAAAAGGCTTGATTGGGAAGGTTGTTGATTCAAAAGGAGCCTCTAGGAGGTATGGTTGTCCTTTGGGACCCAAACAAGATAATGGGTAAAAAATTCTTTCCTCTCATTCCCACCTTGCTCTTTGATTTTCACACTCTTGACACTTGTATAGCTGGATTTTTTCTGTCATCTATGCCCCTAATACGTTGCATGGTAGAAGACAACTCTGGAAGGATCTTCAAAGTTTCCAAAATAGTTTTCCCAACTGGAAATGGATTCTCATGGGTGATTTTAACACACCTCTTTCCATTGGAGAGAAAAAAGGTGGTACTTCTGATCATACAATAGGAATGGATGATTTAGCTGATTTTATTTCTCACTCCAATCTCTTAGATTTAGAACTTCATGGAAATCCATACACTTGGTCCAATAAGAGACTTGGAGACAACCTTATTCAAGTTCATCTTGACAGAGAAATCATCTCAGCTGACTGGATTTTAAGTCAAGATTTTCATCTTTCTTCTCTTCCCAGAATTGGATCTGATCATAACCCCATTGTTCTTAACATGTTGAATAATGAGAGACCATTCTCATCCCTCATTCAAATTTGAGAAAATGTGGTTGGATCATCTGAGATATTCATGATAAAATTAAGGAATGGTGGGGATTACAGGTAGAAGGGACAACCCAATTCAGATTTGTGCAAAAACTCAAAAATATAAAAAGGAAAGTCAGGTCTTGGAAGAAAAATAGTTTTTGGAAATATCTTCATTAGAAAAAATAGATCAAAGAGGATATTGAAGCCTTGGAAATGAAAGTTGCAGCAATAGGAATGAATCAAGAGGACTATGCTCATGAAAAATATCTTTTGGTTGATTTCCACACTATCTGTGCAAGAGAAGAATATTTCTGGAGACAAAAATCTAGAGCAGTGTGGCTTAAAGAAGGGGATAAGAACACAAAATTTTTTCATATGAAAACTCTCAAGCATAGGGCCCACAATAGGATTTTAGAAGTCACACTGCAGAATGGAAGATACCACTTCTGATCCAAACTGTATTAAAGAGGAAGCTGTTAAGTTTTACAAGAACCTTTTAAATGATTCTCCTTCCTTGTCAACGGAAGCAACAAATACTCTTCTGGATTCTATTCCTAATAATCTTGTGAAGCCTGAAGAATTTTGCATTCTCAGCAAACCTGCTACTATGGAAGAGCTTCAAAAGGTAGTATTTTCTATGGAGGGAGACAAATCCCTGGGACCTGATGGTTTTTCTGCTTTTTTCTATCAAAGTTTTTGGGATATTTGTGTTGATGATCTCCTCAAAGCAGCCAATGAATTCTTTAGGACAGGTAGGCTTCTGAAAGAAATCAACAATACTTTTATTGTTCTTGTTCCAAAAATATTGGGGCCAAAGACTTCAAACAGTTCAGGCCTATAAGTCTTACTAACGTCCTATATAAGATCTTTACTAAAATTCTTACTTCTAGAATTCAACCACTGCTCCCTTACATCATTTCCAGCCAACAAGGAGGTTTTGTGAAAGGAAGGATTATTTAGGATAGGAGTGGTTATGGTTCATGAAACCATTCATTCAATGGAAAAAAGTAAGAAAGAGGACATGGTTTTAAAATTAGATATGAACAAATCCTTTGACAGGGTTTCATGGATCTTCCTAGATAAAGTAATGGAGAAATTTGGTTTTGATGCCCACTTGAGAAAAATCATTAGCACTTGTATCTCTTCCTCCAGATTTTCTGTAATTGTTAATGGTACTCCAGTGGGTTTCTTCCCAAGTAGTAGAGGCATCCGCCAAGGTGATCCAATCTCTCCCATTCTCTTCATTATCATGGCAGATAGTCTTAGTCTGCACCATAACTAGAGTTGTTTCCTGGGTTTTCTGAATGGTTTTAAGCCTACTTCTTTGGAGATTATGGTCTCTCATCAGCAGTTTGTAGATGACACTATTCTTCTTCTTCTTGCTTCTATTCTTGAAGCCAAAATGATGAATAATATCCTTCAACTCTATGAAGAGGCCTCAGGGAAGCAGATTAATTTTGATAAAAGCTTTCTCTACTTCTTTAACACTCCACCTATAAGACAAAGGAAAATTTCTCAAATTTTGGGGTGTGATATCAAATCTCTACCCACTACTTACCTTGGTCTTCCTCTTGGTACTAACAAGGTACCCTTGAGTGTTTGGAATGCTTTTCTTGACAGGTTTCAAAGAAAGCTTGTTGGTTGGAAGGGAGCTACTCTCTCTAGTGGGAAAATGTCTTCTTATCAAAAGCATGCTTCAAAATCTTCCAATCTATATCATGTCTCTCTTCTTCATTCCTACTACCATTGCAGAGAAAATTGAGAGAATTCAAAAAAACTTTCTTTGGATAGGTACAAAAGAGAAAAATAGATTTCACTTGGTAGCCTGGGATAAGGCTTGCAACAACAAAAAAGCAGGAGGTATTGGAATAAAAAAATCAGGACTATGAATGCAGCTCTAGTTTCAAAAATGGGATGGAGATTAATCAAGGAGGAACATCCTTGGGTAGATCTTATTAAATCCAAATACCTAAATCAAGGCAACGTTCAAGATTTCTTCAATAATGTTGCTCATCCCAATGGTTCAAACTTTTGGAACAATCTGGTTAAGATAAGAAAAGACCTTGAATCAGGTTGTAAATGGATTCTTGGAAATGGTGAAAACATAAATTTTTGGAATGATAGATGGGATTGATTTTCATAATCTTAACAACAATGGGCATTGGGAACAACTAAAAAAAGCCTTACAACAGCCTTGGGACAACAGGTCAGCGGATATATTAGAACACTGAAGGTAGTAAATGCATTGGAGAGATCTTGAGTTATGTTCTTCTAGATCAAAAGGATCTTCTTTTGGAGCTGCAAAACATTCTCAGGCATATCCCTATCAGCCAAATACAAGCCAAGGATGAATTTATATGGTCTCACTCTTTTGATGGTAACTACACGGTGAGATCAGGTTATCAATTTATGCTAATGAACTTGCTTGCAACTTTCCTTGGAGCAAGATCTGGTTCAAATAACTCACCCCAAAAATAAACCACTTCTTGTGGTTTGTTTTAAATAAGAGCATCCTAACCATTGATAACCTTATCAAAAGGGGATCCACCATGCCTAATAGATGTTACCACTGTAAAGAAGATAATGAAACTATCCATCATCTTCTTTTGCACTACCCTATAGTTGGTGCTCTATGGAAGCTTATTTTCAATAGGTTTGGTATTGTTTGGTCTTTCCCAGATGACATCATACAGGCCTGGGTTCAAGTGGCAACCTCCTTTCAAACATACTTTCTTCAAAGGATTTGGAGACTCATCTTCCCTCACACTATTTGGAGAATTTGGAAGGCTCACAACTCTCTTATCTTTAGAGATACCAACAAAACTATCAAAAGTATTCTGAATGAAATTACAGTTGCAGCAAAAGAAAACATCTGAAGTTAAAACCCCCAAAAAATATAGTATCCTAAAGAAGAGGAGAGATACTTAAAGGCCTGGAATATTAATGTTCAGCAGATTTCAATTTCCTTACCCAACATTGACAGATCTCATGTTCAGTGGATTCCCCCAAAATATGGTTGGTTTAAGTTGAACTTTGATGGTGCCTCTAAAGGTAACCCAGGGGTAGTAGGTGGAGGAGGCCTCATTAGAAACCAACAGGGTCAACTAATTGTTGCTTATGCAGGCCCCATGGGAAAACAATCCAATCACTTTGTTGAGGCCCTTGCCACTCTCTGGGGAATCAGAATGGCTAGGATTCTCAATGTAAACAATCTCATTGTGGAGGGGGATTATTTGAATATCATTAACAACCTCTCTAGAACCCAAACACCCAATAGGACCATTAGTGATTTCATTAAGGAAGCTAATAAGCTATGTAATGGTCTTAATATTATTATTCAACATGTGTATAGGGAGGGTAATAGTGTCACTAGATGCACTTGCTAATGTAGGTGTTCACATGAATAATTATAGTGAGTGGCATAGTGACAAGGACCTCCCCTGTGCAACTCATTCTATCATCATTAATGAAGCTACCACCCAACCCATCATTACAACTTAAGTGGTGGCCTACACATGTGGAAATTCCCCTCCTTGGTACTTACAATAAATGGATTTATTCATTTTTATTTAATCCTCTCCTCGAATACTAAGGGCATTTGTTTTAAGAACAGGTTGGAGTAAGGAGAAGGGTTTTTTTTGGGTATAGTTCTAGCTTCTAGGCTACCAAATTGTTGTCAAAAGGCTTGTTTGTTGCCAATAGTCTGAAATTGCTCTCCACCACCATTTCCATCCATGATGGGAGGGACACTATGCAGAGTTGAACCAATTTTTGACCCCCAATGGAAACATAATGTTGAACTTTGGGAAGCCCTCAATGTTGGAGGTTTCACAGACTTCATACAATGGATTAGGGGCCATGATCAACATATCTCTCTACAATTTGTAGCTAATTGGAAAGACAAAAATATCAATTTCAAGGGAAGAGACTTCAACATTTTAGAAATTTCATTTCCTTCATCACGGGTTTGAGTATGGAGGGCAACAAGTTCTTTCGCAATAAGTTTGACAAGGATGCAGAGGAAAGACTCTTCTTGGATGATGGGGAAGAAATCCAAACAAAATGTGCTGGCATCATCTGCTCTTCCATTCCACAACCTTTTGATGAAGTGGCCCACATGGTGGTTTGCTACATAACGCTGGAAGGAAGGTTCTCCACCCTTCCCTTGCACCATTTGGTTCTTCTCAATCACTTCAGGAGAGAAGCAAAGGTAGTTTTCCTTATTACATTTTGCATTCTTTGGAAAAATCTGTTTTAGAGGTTCAAGGGCATAGGTGAGTTCTACCACTCCATCAAGGAGTCATCTTCCTTATTCATCAATTTATCCTTGATGTAATTACAAATGACCTAGGCCCTCCTTTAGCTCCTCCTCCTCCCCAGCAACCCCGTATTAGAACTAAGAATCCCAGCTTTAGTGACCTTTTTCTGAACCTCCACCCTAAATGGATTCTTAGAAGTAATAAGAAAGATAAGGAGATAATTGGGGAAGAAATCCTTCCATGGGATCAGTCATGTTACTCCTAGTGCTCAGGTCACTCCTTCTATACTTGAAAATTTTAAACAACAGGTTGATGCTTTGAAATCTATTGAAGATAATGTTGATTTTCTCCTAAAGACTGGTAGCAAGATCACCACAGACCCTGCCTCCATTACCAGCCTGCAAGAGGAAGTAAACTCACTCTCTAGTCAAATCAAAGTCACTTGAGGAAAAATATAACAATCAACTTGCCATTCACAGAGAAGTTCTTGATCTCCTCAGGTTCATATTAACCAGATTTGTGATGTTAGTGGGATTCCTGCATCAACATGGAAGAATGGGAGGATCACTAAGAAGTTCTTCAAAGAGACCAATCTGGACCCTAATGTTCAGGGCAGCCATGAATCTATATAAGGCACTTAGAGTAGCACTTAAGGTGTATAGAAAATATGTGAATTAGTGCCTTTTGTGCCTCTGTGTTCTTAGTGCAGCTGTTGTTCTGTTGTTTCTGAGCTGATGTTTTTTGTTGTTAGTCTGTTGTTAGGCTTCTTGTAGGCAGTTGGCCCCTGCCTTAGTACTCTTATAGTTTTATCTAGCTTTTTGGCTTTTGGTTGGGGTGTGGCCCCCATGTTTCAAAAAACCACTTTGTAATTTCATGTTTATCTTGGTTGTTGAGCCTTTTTTGTTGTACTACAGGGTATGGTCCCTTCAAAACCATTTACCTATAATCATAAATTTTTCTCCACCTCCTTCAACCTCTTCCCCAAAAATTTTACAGAGGTTTCATGCATTCTAGATTATTGCAATGTTTCCCATAGTTACCCCATGACCTTGCAATAATTTTTTACATGGAAAATTACCCTTCCATGCCACTTGTTCTATTCTTATCCTTCCACTCACCCCCATCTCTCCTTCCATTTACCTTTTGTTTTGCGTCTTTTTTGAATGTATAATAGGGTAAAATAAAAAAAGGATACGGATGGGCCAATCCCCTTTTATTTTTAAAGTTAGGGACAATGGTGGCACAAAAGTGATATTACTTACATCATCTTTGTGTCACTTTTATGCCACCATAATACCATCATAATAGCATCGAAATTTCCATTGAAAATGAAAAAAAAATGAAATGGGGATCGACACAAATTATGACATTTTTTGCACTATGTGTAATAGTGAGATGTGAACAAATATGCATCAAAGATATATATGTATGTATGTATGTATGTATGTATGTATGTATGTACACACAACAAATAGTGTTATAGGTGCATCTTAAAATAATACAATAGCATATGGAATTAAATACACCAATACTTTTTTCTCATCTTTTTTTACCATGTGGCAAATTTATGTCCCAAGGAGTAATATATTTCATATTTAGATTTTGTGTTATGTCATAAAACCTTCCACAACATAAGGTTTGTTGAATTTCAGGTTTCGTTAAAGTTTGCACTTTTTTGATGCTAATGAAGATGGTAGATCCTTTAGAGAAGAGGTTATTAGAGTTATCTACACATTAGATTTTTCATTAGGTTATAAAGCTTTAAGGATTGATGTGTAATCCAACCAAAAAGCCTAGTTGTAAAAATTCTCACGAGATAACAATGTTCATTTTGTCAATTTTTATAATTGTTTTGCGATCACTCACGCTTGGCTTTAATATTGATTTTGAGACATGGTTGGTTGATAATTAATAATATTTTTGTATAAGAAAGTTTGTTTATCTATGTCATGGGTATTTGTGTTCCTTTTTTTGACTAGTAAGGTTTCTATTTATTGAATATCCAAAAAGATATTTGCTTGTAAGGTTTTTATTTATTGAATATGCATGATTTTTTTTTGCTTATTACAAAGTGGCTTCAGGGTCATTAGTTTTGTGTTGCATTTATATCTCATTTTTTTAAAAGAAAAATATAAGTCATGAAGATCTATCATAAATTTGTTTATAAATAAACTTTTGTCTGATGTATATTTGTAAATGTGTTATAAGTACATTAGTAACAATAATTGGGTGATTAAGTATGAGGATTACATTTGTTATTAGATTTGAGGACATAACACGCACATTTATGTTTTGTAGTTAGATTTTAATTTTTTGATATTGAGTAAGTGGAACTTAGGAAAAATGCTTGTGCTGACATATTGATCCTATTACTTTGATCCTCAACCAGTCAGGGAGTTACCCCAAACATGTTCTATTGTTGTTAGGGAAGCCTCCCTTAGTCTAGCAAAGTCATAAGTGAGGAGAGCTAACCCCCCTAGTGATTGTCTTCCGTTGTTGAACCTTGTCTCAAGTATAAGTATGAATTGCAAACATGCCTGAGAGAACCTTCAACCTTGAGTCCCTTTAGGAACCACCAAAATTGGCCCAAAATGCAATACAAATCACAATGTATAGAGTTGTGATAGAACATAGTAAAAACTATTTTAGACAATAATTATGATTATTATCATATTATAAAATTTTTAGATAATTAATTTCTTTTGAAAGAGGAGATTCTAGATACATTGCATTAGAAGCAATAAATCTCAACGTTTCGAGTCCAACTACGAGACTCATCGTCAAGAGAGAAAGATTTTAATTCCCAAAGAGAAATTATTACAATATATAGAGTAAATTTTGATGCTTGACCTTTCCTATTCTTTAGAAAGAAATGTCTTCTTGACGCTTGACCTTTCATTGACTTACAACATGAGCTAGAATATTTAACCACAGTTTTATGTTGCAATGATTATAATGACAAACAAATCTAGAGGCCTTCAACAAATATTCTAGTAAATGAAAGGTCAAGCGTCAAGAAAGCAATTCTTTCTGAAGAATAGGTAAAGTCAAGCATCAAAGGTTACTCTATATAAATTGTAATAATTTCTCTTTGGGAATACAACTCTTTCTCCCCTGACTATGAGTCCCGTAGTTGGACTTGAAACGCCGAGATTTATTGTTTCAAATGCAAAGTATCCATAATCTCCTCTTTCAAATTATCCTCACTCCCGAAGCCTTCAGAAAATTAATTTCTTATCAAATCTAAATTGGACAAGAATAATAAACACATTTAATAGGTTTTATGGACTACTTTCTTTATCTTATATTTAAAGATATAACACTCCAAATTATATATATAGTGTTGCTTTCAATGTTAAAAGTAATAATGAACAACACACTTTTTTAATTGATAAATTGAATTCCCTCATCTTTGAGAAATTTGCGAGAATAATATCATTGAAGCAAGATAGAAAAGAGAGAAAAGAGGAGAAAGAAGAGGGAAATAACTATAACACTAGAAAAGAAGAATAGAAGAATACAAAAAGAGAACAAGGAGAAGAAAATTGATTGTCAGTAAATTGTTAAAGTCCCAAATAAACCAGTTTGAATATTAAATTCTTCATTAATATTAACTTACTTTCAATGGAAGAGTAGATGATATATCCTTCTTTTTCTTAACCTCTTTCCATCCTTGATCTATTGATTCCTACAAAGGGTCATTTAGATATTTGGGTTGCAAGGGATTAATAAATAATTTTTTTTCTCTAATATATAGAGAATGGGAGAAGAATTGCAGCCCCAAAGATAAATTCTTAAATATGGGGATGGGATAAAATGTTTCCTTTATTAAGAGGTATTTGTTTTTCAAAAGGAGCTGAAATCTGTCGAGACAAAATAAGATGAGATGTCGGGTGTTGCTTTTGTTTTATCTTCATTATGAGTTTTCAAATGGTGTAATTGTCAAGAACTAAGTGGGAGGAACAACCCGCTTGTACTTAACATAATGAGTGCAAGGAAGACATGCAAAAGAATGAAAATGGTGAAAATAGAACACCCTGGAAACAAAAGTCTTGAAAGCCATTGCAGCATAAATAAATTAAACCAATGGCATTTCAAATTATTGTAATGTGGCTAGAAATTAAAGGAGCTCATACGTCCCATAGAGAGGATAAAATTTTGAAAAGAGACAAAAACATGTAGAGTAAATTATATATCAAATATGAAATAATTTTTTTTAAAAATATTTATTATACATGTAAAGGGGTTAAAAATAAATTCAAGTGAAAATAGAGAAAAGATATAAAATATATATGGGAAAAAAATACGAAGTCCTTATAATATAATGCAATAGTTTTATGCTTTAAACACAATACTATGAAAGTTATGCTTTGAATTATGGTAGAATACTTACGATTTTTTATTCTTACTTTTGTTATATTATTTCCATATGCAACATTTTCATTAAGTTTCAATAACATTTTAATAAGTTTGAAAAATTGTAATTTTTAGTATTTTACTAATATATTTTTTGGGACTTAAAATTTTTATGGTGACTTAAATTTATTTTTTTGTTGTGGTAGTGAAATAAAAACTGGGAACCACTCACCTTTTGAAAAAAAATGCATTCTACTTACTGCACTTAAATATTTACATTAAAAAAACAAATACAAATGTGATTTTACTTGTTGAACTTAAATTACATAAGGAAAAAAATATAATTTTACTTTGTAATTCCAGTTTCTGCACTTAAATAATTACATAAGTCAAAAAAACAAATACAAATGTAATTTACACTCAATTTATATAGGAAAAAAAATACAACTATAATTTTAGTTTGTAAGCTCCTTTTTTTGATGAAATAGTCTATATCACTTAATATAAAATATTACAACCTACCACAAAAAATATGGGTGGTAAAGGGCACACCCCACAATCAAACTAGCCGTGACGGGTAGGAGACTAAAGTATCAAGCCCAAGGGGCAACAACAAACTTAACAAAAATGCCAGAAAAACATAAGCAAAAACTAGGCCTCCACAACAAACATAGTGGCAGGGGGTGGTGGAGGCCCCTTATCCTCCAAGTTACTACAAGGAAGATCGTTACCATACGGAAGGGGCGGCCTGCCTGAAGTAACTTCTTCATCTTTGTCTTCCTACTGATTAGGAGAAATGGCAAGATCCAACCTAGAAACTTTGCCAAAATCCCACTCATCCCTCTGCACAGGAGGTGGGGAGTGGTGGTGGGAACCCCAGCCATTGTGCTGCGCGGAACAGTGAGGGGACCCCCAACCACCACGATTAACAGGGTTATGTCGATGCTCGAGCTGCTACCACCTGGGAGAGCGATGACGATGAGCTTGGTCAACCGACCGGCCACTGGCCACGATGCCCTCTTAAATGAACACTCCCAGAAGGGGAGGTAGGGGGTTATTACGTGCCATAATGCAAGGAGCATTGGCCCAATGATCTAGAAGGGTCTGAAGGTGCCATGCACCTCCAACTCCATCTTGCGGGCCTGTGTCTTGGATCTGTAAGAACACATTCGAGATAAGCATGGCCTTATCATAATGCAAAAGAATGTAAGAAACTGCGAAATTAGCAAAAACAGTAGAATTATGTTCTTTCCATATAAAAAAAGGATTTCCACTTTGAAAGTATGCCACACTTGCACAAAAGCATGGGGAATGGAAATAGAATCCCCCAGACAAAGCATGTTGCCAATGAAATTGAGCTGTTCTAAACAGTCTGAAAGAAATCGTGGATCCAAGCCCAAATAGCTTGAGCTTTTGGGCAGTACTAGAACATAGATGTATGAACGTCTCAATGTGCCTGACAAAAAGGGTATAATCGAGGAGAAATCCCGTAATGAGCTAATCTGCGCCCAAGAGGGAGGCCTTGATAAAGCAGACACAAAGCAAAATAGGCTAGCTTGGGATAAATGATGGCTTTCCAAACAGTATGAAATCTAGCTTCCTAGGATGACCATCTAAAATTGATGGACCATCTGGAGTTAAGCAAGGCCACCATCGGCAGCTTGGGGGTGAGCAAAGCATAACCTTTACCTATGGGGAGTAATTTAAAAAAGGGGTATCTAGAAACCATTTCCAATCCTTCCACCAAGGCCTGAGAGAGACGACACCAACTTTGTAAAACATCTCGACATGAATGGAATCAAGAACTTCCTGATAAGACTCTTTATCAGCCGAAGCAAGCCGAAAACTTGGATTTAGTTTGAGGCCAAGTGAGAAGTAATCTGGTCTTCCTACAAAAGATGTCTTTCAGAGTGCGCAAACCTCAGATGATACAACTTAAGAGAATGAAACCAGGGCACTTGGGTAAGCGACACTATCATGAAAATTGATGAGAGGAGACCACCAAATGTTGTGGTCATTAATGGATAGCCCATTTCTGAATCCATCCCCTTGCTAGATTAAAAAGAGTTTGAGCAACTCCCAAGCTTTCCATATGCTTTTGACAAAAAAGGTTCCCATAACCTTAACCACGACTTTGATAATGAGCAGACTATGAAAATCCATAACTTGCCAAGTTTTGTGCCCCTATAAGGGGAGCCTTGACAAATACAATTGTGAATCAATACTTTCCAAGCTTCATTTCCAGTGTAGGTCCAAATGATCCACTTGGCTGCCAGAGTAGACCCCTGGTGGACTATGTCAGTAATACCAAGACCTCTAGAATCCCTAGGGAGACAACAATACTCCCAGGCAACTCTGTGAAATCGTTTGCCAAGTTCTGAGCTAGCCCAAAGGAAATCTCTGAGGAGTTTTTCCAATTTCTTGTAAGATTCTTTAGTCGGAACCCATTACGAAGAATAATAAACATGTGTAGCTGCCAATATCTTGGAGCAAATCTGAAATTTTCTTGCCAGAGAAAGGGGTTTAGTAATCCAATACTCCAACTTGCGGGAAACCATGTCAATAACATATTACCAGAGTTGACTGCGAGAAGCATTACAAGCAAAGGGAATGCCCAAAAATTTAAAAATTTCTCCATGCTGGATATATTTCCAGTCAAAATGATTCAGCCAACCAAGTTTGGGGAGAAAAGATTGTTTAAAGCACTGGGTATTTCTCTATTGGATACTGGAACTTGAAGCTAAACAATACGTGTCCAAACATTGTATAGCATTGCTGATATTCGCTTCTTCCTCCAGGAGCGTGAGGAAGGAGTCATCTATAAAATTCCCATTGACAAACTTAAGGGGAGTCGTAGAAGGGAGTTGAATACCCCTCACAAGCCCTTGATCACGAGCATAGTGCAAGGAGGAACCCAAAACCTTTAGCGGCTAACACATAAAGAGTAGGTGCTAAAGGATAAGCTTGTCTAATAGAACGAAAAAGAGACCAAAATGCTCAGAAATTCTGACCATTAATAGATAGAGAGGCCATGACATTTGCAAAAATAGCATTTTGACAAAGGTGATGAAAACCGAATTGAAGCCCAGCACTTCAAGCATCGCCAGAATGAAATGCCTAGTCAATCCTGTCATAGGCTTTTTCAAAGTCAATTTTGAAAAAAATGACTGGATGTTTAGAGGTTCTTGCTCACTCCATACCTTCCCAGACAACCAAAATATTATCCAGAATGTACCTACTTTGTATGAAACCAGTATGCTTAGGATTGATGATAATGGGAAAGATGGGCTGAAGCCAAAGAGCTAAAGCCTTAACTATGATCTTGAATGAAACATTGAGAAAGGTAATCCGCTCACCAATTACAGATGAGCTCCGACTCTCCTTCTTTAGGGATGAACTTTATGTGACCCATGATTAATAAGGGCACCAAGTGACCCTGAGTGGAGAGCCTTGAGGTAGACTTGCAACAGATCCCGGCCAACCGTGTCCCAAAGGGCTTTGCAAAACTTGCAAGGGAAGCCATCCATTCTCAGGAGCTTTATTATTGGCCATAAGGGAAACAACTTCATATAAGTCCTCTAGAGTAAGCAATCTGTCATAGACAACTCTGCGACCCAGGTGAAACCTTACAAGGAACTACCGAGAGGCAATCAACGAGCACGACTTTTCGCTCAGGAGACTCGTCCTGCACTTTGAAAACATGAACATAGTGGCTTAACAAAGGCTTGGACCATATGAGGAGTGTCAGAAATCCGAACACTCAGCATCAACAATGGCAGAATATTTTTGGTTCATGTGTTTGTCTTTGAGCCGTTGGTAAAACTCTTTGGTGTTATGCTCTCCAATTTTAAGCCAGTGTAGCCTAACCTTAATCTGGGCACCCTGAGCTATGTAGTCATCAGCAATGCAGATTTTTTGCCGTAGTTTAGCAACTTGGAGTTATAGAGCCACATTGAAAGGAACTTGTTTGAGCGCCACCGTCGAGACAGCTCAGCTCAGTGGAGGTGGTGGAATAGGCCCACCGCTAGAATTTAGCGATCTTGAACACCATACATCCAGAGGAATTTAGTGATCCAAATTATAACGTCTTTCCACCAACTTATCCAACCCACCTTACCAAGAGGGCGAGGTGCAAGGTTCCAAATTTGGAGGATGTGTGCCAAAGTGGGATCATGATGCAGTAAAGCAATATGTTAAATGAAACTGTGTCTTTTTAATTTTTGGCAGTTTAAAAGTCCATTCAATATCGGAACTGAATCAGAATGTGGTCGGAAAGAACAATGACCGATAACGCTTCCATCAGATAGAGAATAACAGACTGGAAAATTTAAAGAAAAAATGTAACAGAGATCATGGCACGATCTAGCCTTTTTAAAACCCGATCTTGGCCATTTCTAAGATTAGACCAAGTGTACCATGGCAGCGTGCTAGTGTGACGCAAATAATTAGGGTCATAAAACCCAAATTTATTACGCATGTAAAACCAAGCTTCCCTTTCACCAACTGGCCACCTCATGGGTAGAAGGCCCATTTTGTCGTTGGGATGCTCAACCATATTAAAATCCCCATTGATTAACCAGTGTGCATTTGGAATGTTCGTCAGCCACCCACCGCCAAAGTGACGTCCTTTCTGAATGCGTCATTAGGCGCATAAACATTAATAATCCCAAAGAAGAGATTTTCAATATTGAACAGCACCCAAAAAATATGGTTTTCAGGGTCACATCCATTATTGAAATGTAATGCGGCCGCCACTTCAGAGAAAGAAATGTGATCATTCCACCTTTGTTAGTTGCATGGTTGCTAAGGATAGCTAAACTATCTGAGGCCAAATAGTCTTGGCGACATAAACAAGCAAAAAACTTGTAACTTCAATTTCCTGTAAACACAGAATATCCATATCCGGGAAGCTTTTCCTAAAATCTCACACTTTGTATTTGCGAGTGGAGTCTGTGAGACCTCGAACATTCCATGAGTAGCAATTCATGATGAAACATTGTCCAGATGCATTTCTGAGTCTAGCTCACTCAAACCATCAAGGGCCCCAAAACTGCTATGTAAAAACCGTTGTTGGTTAACTGTATAGCCCTAACAGCCGGCGGGCTACTCAATTTTACTTTGTAATTTCACTTACTGCACTTAAATAATTACATAAGGAAAAAATAAATAGAAATGTAATTTGCACTTAACTTACATAGCAAAAAAATTTACAAATAATTTTTTTTTAAAAATTAATATAATAAACTATACCTCTCGGCATATTTTACATAGCTTTTTATAAGATAGGTATGCTAATTATCATTCAATTACAACCATGGTATTGCAATAAATTGTATATTATATCAATAGCCATGTTTTTCTTTGAATAAATATTAATGTATTGTTTATTGTTTTATCTACAAATATATTGTAATATTCTCTTGATTATTTTCATAATATCATGAATTTTCATTTGCATCAAATTATAGATGGTTTGTTCATGTTTGTATATAAATTAGAGAGGTTTAAAGATGTGGAATAAGGATGTGTAATATATGTCTTTGTATTTTAAGATGTGATGTGTAATAGATCTGTTTCACCTCAAAGTAATGTGATAAAACATATAAGAGGGTAACATGCGTAGGAGGAATGCCTATGAACGGTAGGGAGAAGGATGCGTGTGTTGTAGACATTGAATCCGACTGATTGTAGAGAACTTCCCTTTAGCTAGGAGGAACGACCTATTTAAGAAGCACAACAAGACCACCGAATAGTATTAAATAGCAAGAGTCAGAGGACTTTTTAGCAAGGCTAGATCTGGGAAGCATGATGCTTCCTCGAATGGATGTCAATCCTCTGTTTAATACAAATTAATGCAAGAAGAAATGATAAACCAATGATTGTTACTTGTAGTTGATAATATTTAGGTATCTCCTATAACATACAATAAGCGAATCTAACTTAACAGGAAAGGTTGGATTAAATCTGAATGGTTAGTTGACTGGTTTGGGTCTGCAAATCTGATAAAGACTGTAGGTGAGGTCTAGGTAAACTGGGAAAGGTTGTAGGTTATTTTGGAGGAGTTATAAGCTTGTTGTTATAGAAGGAATATATAGTATTAGAGAACGACGTCAGTTAGGTGACCGATGCCAGTTGGGTGACCAGTGTCGGTAGGGGCAATTTGGTAATAATGTCAAAAATTGAGAATTGGGAACTCTCCATGATTGCACAAAAAGTGATGGGGATTTATATAGGTTTGTAGGATTTTTGTTAAGGCTCAGAGATACTGATATGTGGGTTTGGTCAAGGTATGGAAGGTGAAATGGGAAGAAGGTTGGCCAGAGGTACTGGCGAGTAAATTCAGGTGAGGTAAAAAGGTGGTATCTAAAGTAGATGGCTTAACAAAACAATATGAGCTATTAGGAATGACAACAGATAGATAACACTTGTTGAATGTGACCTGGAGGTAGATGGTGGTGGTGGTTGCGGAAGGTGGAGATCTGGAATGAATATAGTAGTAGGGCGACATGATGCTTCCTGGTGTATGGGTTAGAGCTCTGAAGAACCTGTGGATGAACCAAATGACGTCTAAATCTTGAGAGGGGCTCTTGTTGGTGGCAATGTTGTAAGAGTGCTTGAACGTACAAATGCAAGAAGTGTAATCCAAGAAAATCTAGATTCAAAACCTGAACAAAGAGTTAGACATTCTTATTTAACCTAACCGATGGCAGTTAGGTGACTGGTACCAGTTGAGGGATAACCGGTGTCGGTTAAGGTGAGTAAGTCCAAGTTGCCAAAAATAGCCCGATCTTTGCTATTTTTGGTGTGATTTGAATCTTCATTTTGGGTCCTAAGTGGATAATGGCACTTAGATAAGTAGGAGTGTTGTTGGAGAAGAAATAGGGAATAAATGTTATAGCTAGACTAAGTCCCAGTTAGTTGGGATAAGTAGGGACTTAGTCTTAGTTAATTACTAGGGTAGGAATAGGTCTTGGGTGAGGTGGCTAGGTGAGGAGTAAATCAAATTAATTAATAATGTGAGGATGATTTTTTTATTAATAAGGTGGATTAAAGGGACTCGTTACCTTTTTAAAATATTGGGCCTAAATACCCGAGATGATTATCTAAAATTGTTGGGACTATATCCCAGATTACAAGCCTATGACACTTAACTTAGCTAAATAACCAAATACCCGTTATTTCCCAATCGGGATGGAAATAAGTCTTCAAAATTACCCATTAGAACTTTATTATTTTTCCTATTCTTTACTTCATGCCACTTTCAAGTGTCATAAAAAATAATTATCATAAGATCATTGGGGTTTCTTGGGACTTCCATATTGTCAAGAAAAGAATCTTGATCCGAATCTGATTTGTCAGATGCGTGTCCTCTTTTCATTCCTCCAACTATCTCAACATTCTCTCGTTTTCCTATTTCTGAAACCTTCTGCTTATTTTTTTTGTTTATGTTGTCTTATGCTCAGCGCCCACCTTGAATGTTGAAGTAGAAACCAAATCCGGACTCACAAAGCCCTAATTGCTAGAAACTATCTAGTTACTCTTTTTAGCACCATTTTTATTTAAAGGACAAGAGGCTTGCGGATGTCTTGGGTTCTTGCAAAATTGACATCTAAAGGTTGTATTTTCATAATCCAAAACCTGTGAATGCTAAATTATTCCAAATTTTAATAATATACGATCTGGCAGTCCTTTACTTAGATCAATTTCAACACAAATACAAGCTTATGTGCACATCCCCGAGGGAGTTCTATCCAAATCTTCTTTAATAAAATTGCCCAAACCATTACCAATATCATCCAGGCATACCATAGATGTAGAGGGAGGTTAGGAAGCCTTACCCAAACAGGCATTTTAGTAATTGAGTGAGTATTTAGATCAAATTCTTGAAACCAAGGAGTCATATATAGACCGACATTACCCCAGAACCAAGGTCCTTCACATAGGAAACACTGATAATCCTTGATTTCTCTAAAATGCACAATAAAGAAACCCCTGAAGCAAAGTGATATTTCACACTTGTTGAACCAGTTTTAAAAGATCCACTGATATAATGTGGTAGAGGAAGGCCAAAGGCCATTGAAGCACCCGATCACAACATCTCGAGAAAGAGACTGATAGTATTTCTCCACCTCGGGGTTTTTGATCTCTAAGGTAGGGATTTCTTTAGCCAGATCGACTAGGTAAGCCTAGTTTCTAGAAGTATAGCCACCTCAATTTCCAAAGTTATACTTGAAAAAGGTTGACTTAGAGGTAGTAACACCTACCCCTACTTTTATGAGCAGCTCATTTTTTTTCCTTCTCACCCTTGGCTCATCTGCCTCCTTGGCCGGTCTGTGTGGATTTGGATTAGGGTTTGAAGGACACTTCTACTTCTCCATGTTGCAGCCTCCCTACAGTCTACTATTCAGCCCTTGCTTCATAGGAACATTGGCAAGTCCTCCCTGTAGATCAGAAGATGCCCCTACCATGTAACCTTTTCTTTCACCAGACCCGATTTTGCTTTCTCCATTACTCACGGAGTTTGAGTTTTTCAGTGCCATCACTCCTCAATGTGAGGATGAATATTAATTTCTTTAAAGTTGATTAAATTAATATGAATGTGGGAAAGGGGGCCATGACTATGTGCATATGTAAAATTGATGAGTCGAAAGGGGTTAAAGGGGTTGTGACCCAATTTTGGTGTCTACATTTGCCCATTTTTGTCGTGTAGTTTGTATTGATAAGCGAAACTGACAAAAACAAGAGGTAGGTGTTCTAGGTATGGGTGAAAGTTAGGTTTCCCCAAGTATGGGTGGAGGTGATCCCCTAAAACTAGGAACTAATGAAGTGATAGACTGAGTTATTGGGTGGTTTGATAAAGTGATAAGTGGTGAGAAATGAGATATAGGTGGGGTGTAGGTAATAATAATGTTGGTGTGGGTAATAAGTGGGGGCATTCAAATGCACACACACGTATAAAATGTGACAAGTCACGAGGCTGAAGAGCTCACAAACTCTACATTGTCAAAGGTCGATAGTCTATCTAAACAAGGTTGATGTGGTCTAGGTATCCAAGGTAGAGGATATGGTCCTGGAAACACCACTACGGTGAAGTGTCCGTAATGGGTACTAGTTATGTCCCAGAAGAACCAAAAGGTTTAGTCTGGTCAAGATAAATGTCATGGTATTTAGGCAAGGTAAGGGTTGATAGGAAAAATAAGACAAGTAACATCATTACAAGGTATAGTGTGTAAGCAAATTTTGAGTGTCCAAGGGGTGGGTTTTGGGTGATGTTGAGAGGTAAGACCATAGGAAGGCTATCGGTAAGGCTCACGGTATAGGCAAAAAAAATTTCCTATGTGAAAAAAAGGTTACATATTAGGTAACTAAGGTGATTAGGGTGAGCCATAAGGGCTTGGTTGAGGCTTGGATAACAAGAAAATGGTTTCAAGTATCCAAATGGTAGTCAGATGTTAGGCATGGTTGAGGTTTTATGGATTGTTACTGTATTGGCAAGGTCATGAAAGTTTGATGGTTTAGGCACGGTTGAATAAAAAATTTCCAAGTTACTGTTTTTATGGAAATTATGATGATTTAGGCTTGAGTTGTTTGATGTTATTTGTGAAATGAAATGATGTTATGATGAATTATTTAAATTTCCAATGTAATTCGATATTATGGAAACTATAGGATGGAATTGGTTGTTATGAAATGATGTTTTGTTTTGATTTGATGTTCCAAGTGATTGGTTGTATGGAAAGTAAATGATGATGCACATAGGTGATGTATATGTTTTGTGTTTACAGTTAATTTCCAAGTTATTGTGTAGATGGAAACTAACTAGGTTAATGATGTGTGTGTAAAGGGGGGAGAAATGATGAGGGGGATAAGATAATGAATGAGCTAACCATCCAAGGTATCCATGGCCTTAGAGTTCTGCCTACATAGCCCCAACGAAAAGGGGCCTCAGGCTGATGTAGTTCTCCCATAGGATATGGAAGTATAAGATGATGTAGGTGAGTAGGTTGGTGAGTTTTAGGTGTATGGTTAAATGGGCAAGGTAATGTTAGGCATGGTTGTGTATAGGTTGATTAGGTACGGTTGAGTTTACATTGATTAGGCATAGTTGAGTCTAAGTGGATTAGGCATAGTTGTGTTAGACGAGTTGATTGAAGTAGATGACTAAATGTAAATGTAGGTGAAAGGAGAAGAAACCCCGGAAAATAAATGTCGAAGGTCTTGTCTTCTGTAGAAAAATCAATAAGTAAGAAAAGTGGCGGGCGGTATAAAAAGTGCAAAAGATTCTGCGTAAGTGGAAAGAATCAGTATGAAGGATACAAAATATAGGCCTCATGAACTTAGGAACCTAAATTCATTGCATGATTAAAATTTCTAGGGGTGAAAGAATTTACATGATCATGAAGTTTCACATGTGTGCCATGTCCCTTGAGTAGATACAAGAAGAGAAGAGGGAGGAAGGTGAGGATGGAGTGAGTTTGTTTTAGTGTAACCTTGTTGTGAAACAACATGCCCCTTATGTAAGATACCTAAAACTAGAATAGGCAAGTCTATGACATAAAAATTTGTAATTTTTCTTGATGTTTGTTTTTTATTTTCTTTTTGCTTTTGTGTGATATAATGATCGATGCGGGAAGTCTATGTGGGATGAATAAAATATATCCTTGAGGTCTTGGTGAAGATGATTGATGTGGGAAGCTTCAAAATATTTTTATTTTATTTATATAGAAATAGTCTTCTTTTTGGATAGACTATGTACAATAGGGATATATTTTTATAGTTGTCCTTTGAGGGATCAGTCTATTTATAGCATCAAGATAGAAAGATAGATGTCCCTTTTTGAGGGAGTCATCTATTTACAAGAACTTTTGACTCAAGGAGTTGAATTTGAAAATCCCATACATTACTTTTGAGTTTTTTTTGGACTTTTAGGTCATGGATAAGACTATAAAGGATGTATAAGCTTATTTTATGAAGGAAAAACTAATAACACACAAAGGTTAACTATGAAAGAGAGGTTTTAAGTGACAAACGACCATGGGATTCCATCATTGAAAAGGATGAAAAGTATCCATGAGAATCATGTCATGAGGAGAGCCATGTGGTACTCATATTTAAGATAAGTCTGAAAGGTGATGGATAATCACACAATTCTGGTGTAGTCATTGGTCCTTAAAAGAGGTAGATGAAAGGAATGGTTACTCAAGGGATGAGTATGTAATAACAAAAGGTGATATAGTACTTGATTCAATAGTAGAATGGTCAAAGATGCAATGCATTGAGGGCCTTAGGCTCAGGTTTACCTTAGAGAGAAGATAAATGATAAGCACCTGATCCATAAGTATGAGTGACAATATAGGGTCCAAGCCAATTAGGAGCAAAATTTCCTTGTTTACTTTTCTCTACTTTGGTTACATGTTGATTTTCCTTCAGGACAAGGTCACTAACCTTGAAGGTTCATTCATGGACACATTTTTCATAGGCACATTTGATACATTTTTGGTAGATTTGAAGGTGATCGAGAGCATTTAAATGATGTTCATCTAGAAGCTCAAGTTGGGCCAAATGGTCTTGGTGAAATTCATCATCATTGAGCATGTATTTGAGTGAGATACGAAGAGATGGAATTTGGACTTTGAGAGGCAAGACAACCTCTGTACCATAGACCAAAGAGAAAGGTGTAGCAGTGGTTGAGGTGTGAATACTAGTGCAATAAGCCCATAAGGCGAAAGGAATGTGCGTGTGCCAATCCTTACCAGTATCGTCAACCAATTTCATAAGAATTTTGTTAAATTTTTGTTAGTTGATTTGGCTTGGCCATTTGTTTGAGGATAATAAGGTGAAGAAAAACTGAGTTGAATGCAAAGGCATCACATAGTTTACGTAGGGTTTTGTTTTTGAATTGTTTTTTGTTATCAGTGATGAGGTGATGAGGAACACCAAAGCGAAAAATGATGTGATGGTTGATGAATTCAAAATATTTTCTCAGCTTTTGTAGAAATGAGAGGGACAACCTCCACCCATTTAGTGTAATATTCAGTTACGTGGTTATGATCCATTGATGACATTGAGAAGAATGAGGGTTAATCTCTCCAACAAGATCTAAACCCCATTGGGAGAAAGGCCAAAGGTCTCTGGTAAACCTGTAAGGTGTGACTAGGGGTGTGGTGAAGATTAACGTGTTGCTGAAATTTCACACAACATTTGACATAGTCACAACAGTCTTGGTTTAGGGTTGGCTAGTAATAGCTGAGGTGAAGAATACATTTAGTAATGGCAAGGCCACTGAAATGACCACCGCAAATCCCATCATGAACTTCTTTAATGGTGTATGGGATTTCAGAACTTGTGAGGCATCGTAAGAGGATACTGTCAAAGCCACATTTGTAGAGAAGACCCCCCATGATGACATAATGAGAGACACTTTTGAGGAAGGCTCGTTGTCCATTGCAAGTGAGTTCTGGAGGTAGAATTGAGAGGGAAAGGTAATTAATGAACTACTTATACAAATGTCACGTGGATCAGTTTCAATTCTTCCTACAAAGTTAATGTCTCAAAATAAATAAGAGGGTGATTGCAACCTTTGTACTGTGACAAATATTTTTGAGTCAGAAGGCGAAGTAGGTATTTGAGAAGCAAGGCATAGCCATGGTATCCATGAATTTGTTAGTGGACATGTAGTGGTTTGAAGTTCATAATGATCAAAGGTAGTCAAAATCATGTCGATGTGATGTTTATACTTTTGAAGTACCTCATTACGACACTGGTATAAACCATTGACTTGGTTCACAACTAGTTGGGAGTCACCAAAGATATTAATGGATTTAACATCTAAGGATATGGCGGTTTGAAGACCTAACATGAGTGCTTCGTATTCAAAATGTTATTAGTGCAATCAAAATCTAGTTTGAAAGATAAAGGCATAGGCTCACCATCAAGAGGAATAAGGATGACCCCTGCACCACCCCCACACTGACATTTAGAACCATCGAAAAATAAGGTCATCTGATAAATGGTGTTCATCAAGGGAGAGGGTAACAATGGATTCATCAGGGAAATTCAAAGTTAGAAGATTGATTTCTAGAAAGAGGTGTGTCTACAAGTTGGTCGGTGATGGTTTGTCCTTTAAATAATTTTGATGGATGAATTTGAGATCTAGGTCTACAAGAAGCATGAGCCAACGTGCAACACGTTGGTGTTGATAAGGTTTAGCATACATGTAATGTAAGGGGTTAGTGTTGGTGACAATGAAGGTTTTGTGGTTGAGTAGGTAATGGCAAAGTTTGGTGGCGATGAAGACTAGGGCTAAGCACAATTTTTCAGTGTGAGTATATCTAGTCTCGTAATCTAAAAGAGTACGAACTTATATAATAAACCTACCTGCTCCCTATGTTGCTCATCGTGATGAGTGAGCATGGCTCCCAAGGAATGATCAGTGGAGCAGAAATGTAGAGGTAAAAGGGCTTTTCATCCTTTGGTGGGATGAGCACAGGTGGCTGGAGGAGGTATTATTTTAATGCCTCAAAATATTTATGACACTCATCATCCCAGTTGAAGGAAACATCCTTTTTAAGAAGATGATGAAAAGGGTGACATCGGTCAAAGAGTTGAGAAATAAAGTGTCTAATAGATTGCAACTTACCTTGCAAACTATGAAGTTGTCGAAGGTTAGTAGGTGGAGGCATCTCAATAATAGCCTTGATTTTGGTGGGATCGACTTTGATACCCGCAGAGAGATGATGAAACCAAGGAGTTTTCCAGAGAGGACGGATGAAGACGCACTTCTTTGGTTGAAGGTGAACGTAATATTTGATGAGACAGTCAAAGATGACTTTAAGAACCACAAGGTGTTCGGCCCGATGCTTAGACTTAACAAGAAGGTCATCAACATAATCTTCCAAAATGTCATGCATGATGTCATGGAAGATATAGGTCATGGCACGCTGATATGTAGCACCAACATTTTTAAGGCCAAAGGGCATGACATGATAATAAAAGGTCCCCCAAGGGGTGATGAAGGTAGTTTTGTGTTGATCTTCCAGTGTGAGTAATATTTGGTTATAACCCGAGAAACCATCCATGAGTGATAACATCTCATGGCCGGCGGTGAGATCAACAAGTTGGTCGATACTGGGTAGAGGAAAGTTGTCCTTAGGGTAAGCTAGGTTAAGGTCATGAAAATCCATGTAGATGCGGAGTCCCCCTGTTGCTTTGGTGACAGGAACTATGTTAGAAATCCATTGGGGATAGTCAATGGGTAAAATAAAAGAAAAAGAAAGGAGGTGCTTAGAGTTCTTCTTTCACAAGAAGGGAAATGTGAGGATGCATTTTTCGCAGCTTCTGTTTCATAGGTTTGGTTCAGGAATAGTTACGATATTATGGACCATGATATTTGGGTCAATACCGGGCATATCAGCATAAGACCAAGCAAAAGCATTGCTATGATCTCAGAGGAATGAGGTGAAGGCTTCATGTTCAACATGGAGTCTAAATATTGGCCTATCTTTAGAATGTGGGGGTCATCCTGAGTGTGAATGTTGATCTCTATGGTCGATTCATTCAACATGGTTTGTGTCTCAGAAGGTAACGACCGGTGGATATAAGAATCCTCCGCACCTAGATAGGTGAGAATGGAATCATCATCCTGACATTGAACAATGTTGATAGAAGGAGTGTCATCATCGATCATGTCAGGATACAGGAAGGGAAGAGAAGAGGGAGACTCACCATTGTGCTGATAAGTCAGAGGTCCCAAGGAAATGGTGTTCACAAAAAAAAAAGTTAGGAGGAATGGATTTTGGATCCATAGACTCCGTAGGTGAAGGTGGTGAGGTAGGTGAATGAGGTGGAGAAGGTGTATCTTCCTCTATGAGGTCGATACATGATTTCTTAGAAGAAGGTTCCTCAGAAAATCCAAGACCGCAATGGTCCTTGTGTTTTCGAGTGGTGCAAGGTATGACTGTGTGATGACCCTATGTTGTAAAGACCAAAGCCAAAGCCTTTCCAAGCACATTGATGAAGGAATGTGTGGGCGAAGTGGCAATTGGTGAGGTATTGGAAATCAGATGAGAATAGATGGGTTTGAGTAGGTGGTTCTGGAGTATATGAAGAAGCGTCAAGTCCCCCATACGTCAAGTTGGTGTGAAGATGGGGTAGACCATATGGAAAGACCTCACCTACAAATGGTTGTAATGTGGGTGTTGATGGAGGCTCCCGTACTCTTGAGGAGTAAGGAAGGTATTGACGTTATAGAGGTGATACTCCCCCAAGGTAAGGCATTGAAAAACACCTACCAAGGGATCAAAAGTTGGTATTTGGTTAGTGGGAATGGAAGAATCACCAGAGAGCCTGAGAAGAAGAAGCATCTAGTGTTTGAGAAGTAGATGGGTTAGCTGATGGGCCAGCTACAGAAGCTGCAACAGTGGGAATAGAGGAGTTGGTTGTGGAAGATGTAGTGGCAGAAGTGGTGGATGAGGCAGTGGCTGAAGAAGAAGAGGTAGTAGTGGTAGATGGGGTATTGGCTGAAGAAGAAGTGGTAGTGGTGGTAGATGCCTTAACTTGGTATAAGGACATCATTAGGTCGATAGAGCATGTTGCAGGTTTTGAACGGTGAGGGATCTGCCTAAATGGTGTAGTTGTGCCCTTCATGTTCAAATTTTAAACAATGATGTAAGGTAGAAGGGACACAACCCATGGCATGGATCTAGGGTTGGCCAAGTAGCATATTGTATTGGAATTCCCCTTCTAAGACATAGAATAATTCAGGAATAGTATGGGGGCCCATGTGAATGTGGAGAAGGATGGTACCGAGGGTGGAAGTCATAGCATCATTAAATGAATGCGTATCATAACTGGGTTATTATGCATGCAATTGGTAGGGATGCACATTTTTTGTACGCATGGGAGGAAATGATGTTGATACTGGCACCTCCATCGATCATAATGCATCAAACACGTGTATTATCAATGTAGATGGAAATGAATAAGGTGGGGTCAGGGTCATCGGATTGGAGAGGGACAATCTCTTCGTCAGAAAAACTAACAACAGAGACTTGATGAATGGTAGTGGGGGTAGAAGATGGAGGTGAAGTGGTGAGAGTGGCCACATGATGAGGAGTGATAATGGTGGCAACAAGTGTGGGGTCATTAGGTGGAACCTCAATAGATTGCAGCACCTTGATGAGGGCCTGATGATGAGACTCAGAGGTTTGGATGAGGTCATACAAAGACATTTTGAGAGGGGACTGGTGCAGTTGTTTGATCATGGTACGATGTGCAACTCCATCAGAAATGGGATATGTCAGCCCACGGATGGTGACTTTGGGTGCAGGTGTAGATGGAATGTTGGGTAAAGGTGTAGTGGATGGTTTTTCTATCTTCTCTTTTCCTTTGTCCTTTTGTGCATGAGTGGAAACTTGAACCATGTTAATTTGAGGAAGAGAGGGAGATGAATCATGAAAGGTATAATGATAAGAGGGACAAAAACCTAGTGCGGGATAAGAACCTTGTGAAATAAGTATGGTGCACTGGCATTTGGAGGAGGTTTGGTGAGTTCTCTAATCCAGACCATATTGATCTCAAAGGTTGGAGGAGGAAAAGAGGGCTATGGAGGTGGAGGTGAAGGTCACTGGATAGAAATGGGGTGAGGTTGCATGGTGATAGGTGAGGGTGGAATGGGAGCTTCATCCAAAAGGTCATCTTCTTCCAAGAGCTCTTTGGGAGAACACAATTGAAGAAGAATAGCCTTAAGGGCCTTATAATTTTCAACATCATGTCCTGACACATGATGATAGGCACAAATATTGGTATCATCAAACCCTTCTGGTTTAGGTTTGAGTGGGTCATAAGGCTTGAGAGGTGGTAATGTGATGACATGGAGGTTTCTAAAAGGTTAGCAAGGATGTTAGCGTAAGACCCTACCAAGGGATCACAATGAGAAGTGAGAGTGGGTTTGGATGGAGGTTTGGGTGACTTCTGTGGAAGAAGTATTGTTGGAGGTGGAGTTGATTTGGATGTAGGTTTAAGTGACTTCTGTGGAAGAGGTACGCTACTAGAGGTGGAGTTGGAGGTTGAGTAGGTTTAACTACCTTTTTGGTAGGTAGTGTGGTTGTGGGCTTGGGTTGCTCCTTCTTGGGTAAAGGTGTTGGGGAGTGCGTGAGGTAGAAGGGAATGCAAAAGATGGAAGGGGATGGGTCAACCATGGTGAGAGTGGAGGTGTGGTGAAGGTAGTGGTAGGAGGCAATACGGGCCATGGAGGTTGAAGAGAGGGTAAAGGCGTGGGTAATGATGAGGGCATGGGAAGTGGAGAAAGTATGGGAGATGGAAAAGTGTAGGTAATGTAGAAGGTTTGGGTGGGATAGAAGATTACAGTGAGGATGTAAGTTGTTTCATTTTAAGTTTACCTGGAGAAGGAGGTTACTTGACCAGGGTTGATGGATGAGGACCTAAGATGGATGGAAGTGGTGAAGGTGAGAGAGGAGGAGTGGGAGAAACTAGGGTATGAGGTCTAAGAGGTTGGGTCTTCCTCTTAGGTGGGGGGATAGGCCTGGTGATAGTTTGGGATGATGTGGCTAAATCAATCTTAATGGGAGGATGGACTAGACTGGTGTCGGCATGACCCCTAATGTAGTGGTAGGTTTGGGTGTAGATGCAGGTATAGGTGTAGGTAGAGGTTTGGGTGTAGGTGGTGGTTGTCAGGGTAATGGTAAAGGTTTGGGTGTAGGTGAAGATGATGTAGAAGAGGCTACTATAACTGGCTCAAGTGTGATGGATTTAATGGTCTTGAACACTTTAGGATAAATCGTTGAAGTGTCCATGGGTGACATTTGCATTTGAGTCGAGACAGGAAGTTGAAGGTGTCCCCAAAGCATGGAATAGTCGACATAATCCAAGCGGTCGGCCAAATGTGAGAATGACGTAGAAGTGGAGGGGGATGATGTTGATTTGGTAGTAATCCCTGTAAAAAATGTCTGTGAGACATGGAAATGGTTGGCTTCAGACTCTGTGGGTAGAAGAGATGATAGAAAATTGACAGGGATCTTTAAAAGCCAGTGGGGAATTGTCACCAACAGGAAGAGATGCCACTAGTGGGTCCTCTGTGGGAAGAGGAGGAGGCAAGGTTGATTGTATAGGCTCTTCCTTTGGTGAAGAAGAGAGTAAGTTGGGCTCTTCCATGGGTAGAAGAATGGGTAATGCGGGTTGCTCGATAGGTGGTGAGATGAGTGGGGTAGATGCATCTAGAGAAGAGTAGGTGGACTCCTCTGTGGGTAGAGGAGTAGATGAAATAGGTTCCTCTGTGGGTGGAGGAGCTCGTGCAAGAATTTCCTCAATAGATGGGATGGGAGGAAATTGAGCAGAAGGAGCCGGTATGATATCAAAAATGACATGAACCTCTTGAATGTTGGTATCATTAGTTGAGGTTTTTCCGGCTTGGTTGGATGATGGGGTGTGATT
Organism: Taxus chinensis; assembly: GCA_019776745.2. NCBI lineage: Eukaryota > Viridiplantae > Streptophyta > Pinopsida > Cupressales > Taxaceae > Taxus > Taxus chinensis. The sequence continues at coordinate 615,495,705 of CM034156.1, forward strand.
TGGAAATGAATTCTTGAAGATGTGGAGGTTTTGGTTAGCCGGTGCATTGGGGTTATCCAAGATGAGATCTCCATTATCTAACATTTCTTGGATGATGTTTTTGAAAGTTATACAATTACCATCACTATGACCTCTAACACGATGATAATTGTAGTAATCATTCTCCTTGTACCATGCAGGCACAGGATGGGAAGGGTCAAAACTAGTGTGTGTTTTGACAGGTGGAAGAGTGATTGCTCCAACTTTTAGAAGCTTTTCCAAAACTGAGGAGTAAGGTTCTCCAATGGGAGTATATTTTCGTTGTTCCCGCTTGAACTGGAAAGTATGAACAGGAGAAAGATTAGAAGAAGGTTTTGATTGGTTGGATGGATGAGAAGGGCCGGATTTTAAAACCACTATGTTGGCAGATCCTTTCACTTTAGAATAGTTATTTTGTGGTTTGGAAGAAGAAGAGGTGTCATTGGATTTAAACGAAGCACTTTTGTTGTGCAATTGTAGCTTCTTCTCTTTGATAACATGGATTTCAAGTTTCTGGGCCATGGTGAATGCCTCATCGAATGTTCAGAAGGTTTGAACTTGGAGAGTTGGAGAGATATGTCTGGCACAAGCTCTAGTAAACAACTCTATTAATTCAGTTTGAGGCAATTGGAAAGTGAGTTGATTAATAAGGTTCTGCCAACATGTGACAAAATTTGTGATAGACTCGTCCTCATATTGGCGTAATGAATACAAGTCGGTCATGGTAACCTTCTTGACAATGTTAATGGAGAAATGATCAAGAAATGCCTGGGCTAATTGATTGAATGAGAAGATAGAGTGCCTAGGTAAAGCACTATACCAGTCTAAGGCCGGTCCTGTCAAGGACATTGGGAAAGTTTGGAGAAGCAAGGTGTCATCATGGGAAATCAGATAACATACATGTTTAAAAGATCACAAATGTTGTTGCGGATCTTCCTTGCTATTAAATTGGTTAAATTTTGGCATTTCCCAATGTGCGGGGTATGGATGAATTGGAATAGAAGGGTGAATAGGCTCATTACAAATCTCATTCGTAAGTCAGAGAATTACGGGAGCCCGAAAAATAGATGCTTCTAGGGTCTGCATCTTGTCCATCATCATCTTGATCAAATCATTAGTCAGATTGGATTGAGGTGGACCTCCAGCGGTATAAGGAGGTGGATATGATGAGTAGGACATAGAAGGGACACCTGTATATGGAGGTGCCGAGTAAGAAAATTGAGAAGGGGGGATATAAGTTGTGGTAGATGATGATGACATATACCCTGAATGGGAAGTGTAGGTGATGGGTGGTGGTTGAGACAAGGTATAGGTGGGAGGAATGTGTGTAGAAACCCTCATGGAAATAGGTGGCAGAGTAGCAGGTATAGACATGACCAAACTCTGAAAGGGGGTCGACGCAACTGGAGGTTGCGAGGTAATAGGAACTAATGAGGTGGAAATCCCTACACTAGGGACCGTAGATGATGGCGAGGTGGATGTCAAAGATGTGATAGGTGTTGTAGGCACAACAGATATAGAAGATGTGGGAGTGATATGAGAAATGATAGGTGGTAAGGTGGAAGTAGGTACCGCTACACTAGTGGTGGCCGATACGGAAGTGGGGGCCAAAGTGGGAGGATGGATACATGCATACCATAGATAAGTTGTCCTGATGAGTCACAGGTAGATGAATGAGCCAAGATAATGTTGTAAGGCTGTGGGATTGTGATCAAGGAGTTTTGTGAACTCCTCATCACCTGCATGTATAAAATAGGTGAGGTGGGGTCCATGGGTGAAGAAATAGAAGGTGGTGAAGGACTAGGTGGTAGTGGTTGGTGGCTAGCATAAAAAACTAGAGCGTTGGCTTGTCTATGAGTCAAAACCATGTGAATGGAAGTAGAACAGGTAATCTGAGTTCTGTAGATGGTACAGAAACACAAAAAAGGATAGCAGAAGAAATCTGGAAAGTGGAATTTGGTCATTGTTTTGATGAAAGAAAAATCAAAACACAGAGACTGACGCCGGTTGGCTAACCGATGCCGGTAGAGAGGGGTAACCGATGCCAGTCACTGGACCGATGCCAGTTACTATGAATAAATGGTAGATTTGAAAATATGGAAATGAAGGGTGAAAATCAAGTGAACCTGGACTCTGACAATGATACCAGAGACTCAGAAATATGATGAAGTGACAGAATAAGTCACATAAAATGTTTGTTTGTGAATTGAACATTGTTTTGGGAGAAATAACCAAAACAACAGGGAACTGATGCCGGTCAGTAAACTGATGCCGGTATGAAGAGGTAACTGATGTCGGTCACTGGACCGATACCGGTTACTATGAAATCTGAGAGGAGATGAAAATTTGAATTTTTGGTAATTAAGTCAAATGAAAATACCAACCCAACAACTGAGTATGGATAGTGATGAGTCCTAACACGCCCAAAAATAACCAGAATACACCAGTTGTGATGGTGGGGCATGAAGGATAAGAAAAACAAGATGAAACAGTCTCACACCTCAAAACACAATCAGTCAAAAGCTAACAAAACACGCAATCCTATGTTGTAGATTTTATGTTGTGTGGCTTATGCCATTTAAAACTGACTATGAGTAGAATAGAGTTTTTGGTCAACGAGGGTGCCCTATAAGCAGTCTATGGCTGGTTTCAGGTGTGTTTTGGATAAAGGGACCTGATATACCTTTGGTACATGTGGTACAACTCTAATATGATGACTGGCCAGAACACCAGCTGGATCCACGCTAATCTGATTATTAGTCGTTAACGGTAATTTCTGGGAAGGAAGATGTTTAAGAAGTGTGTAATTTGTTCAAGTGATTCGGTTTGGGATGTGTGTGCAAGAAGTGAGCTACACTTAATTCCCACCAACCATCAACTGGTCATGACCTCCAGTATATAGGTTGCAAATAAATTTAGGTGATTTAAATGCAACATACACAAGGATGAAATGCAAAGATTTTTAAGCCCAAATTGAAAGTGAAATTCAATGAGAGCAATAATGAATAGGCAGAGAGTATGTCTTTCACTAATGCAATACAAAATAAAAAGAAGTGTTATTTTTAACCCAAAATATGAATTTCACTTAGACAAGTAGAAGAAGAAGAATGTTCCCAGGGAGAAAGTTTAATGTGAACTCTTTCGAAAGGAAATAGACACACAAATATTCCCTAAGAATGAACAATGCAAAAGAACCCAAATGATAGGGTCCCACCGGGCATGCCAAAATGTTTCACCTCAAAGTAATGCGATAAAATAGATAAAAGGTAATGGGTGTAGGAGGAATACCTGTGAACTGTAGGGAGAAGGTTGCACACATTGTAGACATTGAATCAAACTGATTGTAGAGAGCTTCCCTTTGGCTAGGAGGAATGACCTGTATAAGAAACACAACAAGACCACCAAATAGTATTAAATAGTAAGATTAGAGGACTTCCTAGCAAGGCTAGATCTGGGAAGCATGAGATGCTTCCTCGAATGGTTGTCAATCCTCTGTTTAATACAACTTAATGCAAGAAGAAATGATAAACCAATGATTCCTACTGTAGTTGATAAGATTTAGGTATCTCCTATAACATACAATAAGTAAATTTAACTTAACAGGAAAGGTCATGATTAAATCTAGATGGTTGGTTGGTTGGTTTGGGTCTACAGATCTGATAAAGGTTGTAGGTGAGGTCTGGGTAAGACTGGGCAAGGTTCTGGGTTGTTTTGGAGGAGTTATGAGCTTGTTGTTATAGAAGAAATTACCAGTCTCAGAGATTGACATTGGTTAGGTGACCGATGTCGGTTAGGGGAGTAGACTGATGCAGTTGGGTAACCAGTGTCGGTAGGGGCAATTTGGTAATAATGTCAAAAACTGAGAATTGGGCACTCTCTGTGATTGCATAGAGAGTGATGGGGATTTAGATAGGTTCGTAGGATTTTTGTTAAGACTCAGAGATACTGATATGTGGGTTTAGTCAAGGTATGGAAGGTGAAACAGGTAGAAAGTTGGCCAGAGGTACTGGGGAGTAGATCTGGGTAAGGTAGAAAGGTGGTATCTAAAGTAGATGGCTTAATAAAACAATCTGAGCTATTAGAAATGAAAAAAGAGAGATAACACTTACTTGTTGAATGTAACCTAGAGGTGGATGGTGGTGGTGGTTGCAGAAGGTGGTGATCCGGAGTGAATACGGTAGTAGGGCGGCATGATGCTTCCTGTGTGCATGTGTTGGAGCTCTGAAGAACTTGTGGATGAACTGAATGATGTCTGAATGCTGAGAGGGGCTCTGGTTGGTCGCAAGGTCACAAGAGTGCTTGAACATGTGAATGCAAGAAGTGTAAGCCAAGAAATCTAGATTCAAAACCTGAACAAAGAGTTAGAAACTCTTATTTAACCTAACCGATGACAGTTAGGTGTGACCTGAGGGATAACCGATGTCGGTTAAGGTGAATAAGTCCAAGTTGCCAAAAATAGCATGATCTTTGTTATTTTTGGCATGATTTGAATCTTCATTCCGGGTCTTAAGTGGAGAATAGTGCACTTAGATAAGTAGGAGTGTTGTTGGAGAAGAAATATGGAATGAATGTTAGGGCTAGACTAAGTCCCAGTTAGTTGGGATAAGTAGGGACTTAGTCTTAGTTAATTACTAGGCTAGGAATAGGTCTTGGGTGAGGTGGCTAGGTGAGGTGTAAATCAACTTAATTAAAGTAATTAAATTAATTGATAATGTGAGGATGAATATTAATTTAATTAAAGGTGATTAAATTAATATCAATGTGGGGAAGGGGGCCATGGCTATGTGCATGTGTCAAATTGATGAGTCAAAAGGGGTTAAAGGGGTTTATTAAATCCCATGTTTTAAAAAATTACACATAGGTTAGTGGTCAGTGACATCTTAATAGTTAAGATAAAAGGAAGAAGACACTTGAAAGTTTAAAGTTTAAAGTTAATTTTTAAACAAAAATAGTTCTTTTAAATATTTTTGTTCATATGGATTTAGTTAGTTTTCTCAAATATTTTACTGATATAAATTAATGGTTAGTGGCATGTCAATCATTAAAATAAAAATTAAAAAATATTATTGACTAGCAACCGCACGCGAGTAGTGCAATGTAAATGCTGAAAGGGATGCAATTGAGGAGTGATATATGGAAAAGGGAAGGTAAGGGAGAATCACGGTTATGTTGGTTAAGGTATTTGATTTTTTGTCGGTTATATGGAGTGAGAGTGGAACAAAAATAAAAAGTAGTATGTTGGGTAGCGGATTTTTGTGTGGTTATGTTGAAAAGGAGTAACAATTTCCGGTAGTTGTTAAAAGAAAGTATTTGAAATGTGAGTAAAAAGAAGGGAAATAATCATACAAAATAGAAGTGACATTTTGAAAAGTTGTTTGGAAAAGATCAAGTTCGATGGGGACCAGGAGTGGAAAATCCTCACGATTTGAAAACAAACCAATCCATATGTACAAGAGGGATTTAAAGGTCGATGAAAAGTGGGATACAAGGGAAGACTCTTTGTAGTATGCTCCCTGCTAGATCTATGGGCATCTACTCACCCTAGGGAAAGCGGTATAGGGATCCAATGTGATACTCTACTCTCCAACCACATTATTTTTTGCAATCATTTGAAGGGGAAAGGGCTTGTTGTGCAATCATCGATGCAATATATTGTGAAGATATTTCTGAACACAAAAAGTGGGTGATCAATAATGTTCAAGTGAATAGTTGTTTGCAATTTCAGGCCTTATGTTATTTTGGGTAGTTATAACACGTGTAAATGTAATGGGAATTTGCATGTGCATTTCATGGTGAAATTTGTAGATACAAAGATCTTGACTGCATCTAGCTGTCCTACGGTAACGATTTAATAATTATGAAAGTTTTTCTTTCCTTCTGAGTGATTTATGCTGGAGGTGGTCTTAAATGTGTCAAGTGAGTAAACGAGTGTCTTAAACTTGCTTATATAGGGGTCAATAGTTACAATTTAGCATTATGGTCAGCTCATGGTGGATATGTCTAACCATAAAATATTTATACAAATTGCAAAACTGATTGTCAGGTGGCCTAAAGTGGGATTGTTTATTTTGAGATCAAATTATTGGACAATTTGGTTCTGTTGGACAATATAGTCTAATGGTGAGGAGTGGGATTGTGAAGCTTTGTGGATGACATTAAGGAGCAATGGACTACCTTTTTATTAAAAAGACCATTTTTGTAAGTGGTTGAGCAAATAACGAGGATAAAAAATCTTGCAATAGTTATTATAGGAGTCAAATGTCTTGGTTCTGCCACCATTAATTATCTTTTAATATGAAATTATTTTTGTCTCTCCATTGATAATGTCATTTTCCTATTCATTGTGTTAATCCTTATAATTGGTTCAAAGACTCCCCAATCTCATCATATAAGAAGCTAGGGCCTTGGGCTTCGAGTTTGATTGAGAATTATTTTCTCATAAATAGTCACTCTCCCTCAATGGAAACAAACTATGAATAGATCTATATACAATATATATTTAAAACAATTTTATATAAGAATTAATTATAAGCATACAATGAATGGACAATTACAAAGCATAAGTTGAATCCTTCTTACTTGAGAGATGCTACGTTAAGGATAGAATAAGTCACATTGACATAATAAAACTTTTATTTAGTTTCTTACAAAAAGAATCCCACTTCACATCAACTAGTTGATTCATCTGATATCAATTAACATAAGTTTGTTGACTGGTGTGCTTTGGTGTGATTCACCCTTAACCTTGAGGGCTATAGACAACCTTTTCAAGTCGTAAGAGAGAAATATTTTATTTCAAAATGGTTAGACCAACTTACATAGTTTTCTACCGCAAAAGAAAATAATATTTTATTTCAAAATTGTTAGAGCAACGTAGTTTTCAACAGTAAATAAAAATAATAACCAGTAACTGATGCAAGGTAAGATACCCAACTTAAACTATGTAAGTTAAAAACTATGTACCACCAAAGAAATAAACACTATTTTACTCCAAAAAGCCATTCTCTAAATTTTAACTGTAAATTAATATACAAGACAAATAATAAAACCATTCTCTAAAAATAAAATAGTATAGCTTCATGATAGAGAAAATGTCATGGTTAAGAATGTAATATTTCAACCCGCCAGAATAATCAAAATGACAATCATTGAATGTTAGAAAATAACATGTGTATTCAGATCTACACATTGTTTCAGCTTAAGGAGATAATGCCTTTAAAATTTGTGCAACTATATCAAGGTCAATATAAGAACAAATGTTAAAAACAGGAGAAGGGCTAATTCCCACTCTACAAAATTAAGGATAAATTCTAACAGCGTGAGATTTAGATCATGAACCAACCTACTAGTTTTGTTGGCTCCAAGCATTATTCCGCTAAATTTAGAGGAAAAAAATCAAACCAGAACAATAAAGACATCAGAAATACAAAAAAGAGTTAAAACATAGAGGCATGATCATCCTCTATAGACATCAAACCACCACAACACAAACATGAAACAAACACAAAGAAATAATCAAAACAAAAGTGGAAGCCACGAATCATAAGTGTAACAGATAACCTCTGAAAAAGAATTAAAAATATATATCTAAACTATGCATTGCAACAACCACCCATGCGTCAAAACATTAACCTTGCACGGTCATTTTGAACTTATAAACAACATGATACATTTTTAAATCTGTGCTGACACCTGTAAACTACTATTTAACACTAAATGAAGTTTACAAACCTCAGTCTATAAAGATCCCTTGTAACTTGGCTACAAATCACTTTTTAACTTATGCATTTGTTTCAAGATCAATATAAAAGCAAATAACTGAAAACAACAAAATGTCGTCCCAAAATGTGTTATCCTAATTTGAGAATTAGGGAAAAATATAAAAATGGCCGTCAACAATCAGATTGTAAGCAGATAATAAAGAAAACATCTATGCACAACTGCATAATGTAAACCCTCCAGAGAACATTAATACAATATGGGCACCAAATTCTATAGTTGAATACTGACTAAGCATATGGAAATGATAATCTGACAAGAAATGTTAAAACCCTAACCAACAAAAATCTTTTAGCTATGCGCCTAATTCAAGGTCGATATAAGAAATATAAAAAGAATGGCATGAGATTAAGGGAACAATTTACAATACCTTATCAGGAGATTAAGCTACATGACTGGTTTCGACCAACCTGCTCCATTGTATGGCTCCTGGAGCTATTCTGCTGCTCCGAAGAAATTCACAAAAATAATATAGAAAAAATCTTGTAAAAACACTCAACCCCCAACAACTTAGACTTCAAATGACTCAAAACAGAGAAAACACACAGACACGTACCATGATACGCAACATCACACCTTCAAAAACTAAACCTGATCAGGCAATAAAAACATACAACGCAAACCAGATAGGAGAATTTACTGGTCTGAGGAGATCCTGTACTCCAAAGGACATGTTGGGCTATGCAAAAAAATACAGGCGAAAACAATTGGGGAAGGGTTTTTATATAGATCGATGATTCGCGTATCAACGTCTATCCCATATGTTTTTTCGCTGTCAGGCACTTTTCCTAGAAACTCTCCATATAATCTTTTGATTCCCATGGAATTGTTATGAGACGCTAATGTCGGGGTGAACCAACTTGAGAACCCTAAACATGTAGATCTTGTAGGTTTTGATACTGTTGTGCTTCTTCTTGCCCTTCTTATCTGCGCCTCCTTCCTTGGGAAGCTTCGACAGTGGCGGGTTAAATTTTACTACACATTTTGTAGTCTTTGTCTTCGTCTCCGTTAATCTAAGGATGGAATGTAGTCCCTATAGTTTGATCAAAGGTCAACTTTTGCCAAGGGTGGATATCTAGGGTTTCATTGAGCTCATGAGTTTCTTCGTGCAAGGTTGAAAGTTATTAAATCCCCCTTGGCCATAACATCCAAGTAACTATCAATTAATATACCTAGTTGATGATCAGAGGCTTTATAGTGAAAACTTCTGAGACAGTCCAACTGATTTCCTTCAACTGAAGCTGGTCGACATGGTCTTTCACAGAAGCAATTCGATGCCTACATCCATGTGACAGAGTATCTCTGCATATCTTCGTCGTCCATGGCATAGAGGTACATTACTATGAAATTTCTTAACTATGTATTCCTTCAGTGTGAAAATGTCATATGGTATCCTCAAAAAGCTTAGCTGCTTCTTCTATTTTCGAATTTGAAGCACCTCATACAAGCATTAAAGGGCTTCTTCAAGTTCTTCATCACAGACGTCTATTAGTATTCAGTTCAAGTCGCTCATCTTCAGGAATTCTAAGCTTCTTCGTTGATTTTTTGAAGTTGCCCTTCTTACTTTTTCTTCTTCCTCTTCCTTGATTTTTTTCCAGTTGCCAATCTTCTTCTTACTTCAGTCTTCAAGGGATTTTCTTCTAGATTTGACCCCCTTTTGATTCCTCCTCGACAGAAAAATGTTTTTATTGGGGCTCTCAACTTAAGTCAGCCCTGCCAATCTAAAATTGTACATGGCCCGTGAAAATATTGACAATTGAACCCATGTGCACTGCCCAACATCCAAGAATGGTGAAGTCGAGTGACTGAGAGACCCCGCAGAAAGTAGTGTACATGCAAGGATTGAATAAGAATACATCCAGACACAATAAGTAGTGAAAATTTTCCACGAATTATGGAGGAATGCTTTTCACAATCAATCCGTTGAAAAAACTACTCTTAAAAATATCCGGGAAAGCAAATTAGAAGGACGTACAAATGACCGTCAAACCATTTATCGCATGGAAAGAAAGTCTAAACGGCTTGGAAAGAATCTTAACATAGTTTCAAAAAAAATCGTTAGGGCCTTATCCCATTGGGGGATTAGCTTTTCAGTTGCTAAACATTACGAAAACTTGATTATTAATTTTTCTGTAATAATTTCAAGTTTATGGGCAATCATATGCTTAATATGTTTTAATGAAAATAATAACTAATGTCGTTTAAAACGAATTTCTCAATTATTCGAAAAATATGGGAACGCTCACAATTCACCTAATGTTATGTATTAAAGTATTTTTTAGTTGAGCTATATTGTAATATTATTCATTATAAATATAGATATTTCACAATTTTAAGAACTAGAAATCGCATGTGTACAATGCAATGTGAATGCTGAATGGTATATGTTATTAGATTTAGAAAGATAATTATTACTTTTGTAGTTGATGTTGATAAGGGGTGTGATTGACAATACTGATTTTCTATTAAAGCCAGAACAAATGTTGCAAAATACATTAGAAGGGATGTTCACCGCCACGCTTAATGTTCAGAGCACGACGAAGAGAGAAATGCCATATCAAAATCAGTATATGTTTGAGTAGGAGAACCTTCAAAATGCTTGGTGAGATCAAGATAGATAAACAATAAAATATCCAATATCAAAAAGGGTTGTAAAGTTTGTAAGATTGATAATTTTCATGGCAGCCCCTGATTCCATAGACTGCTTTCTAGATTGTAGATGTTATTAAAATCTTATCTTTCTTTCATTCATTCCATACCAGCAAAACAAAGGTATAATTATTTTTTGCATTATATAGATACTTAGCTCATTCTCAATATTTATTTCTTTAGCATTCTAATTCACTTATCCAAAAATGTTCGAAGACAACTAAACATAATACAAATTTCAAAAAAAATTATTGAAGGAAAAACCTACTGAAACCCCCTGTGATTGACAAAAGGGGGTAAATTATGAGGGGCTTGATGTTAAGTTGATAGATGTCTAAAACTAGTGGTATTTGTACCAAAGTAATTTGTATGGTTGATCCATACAAATGAATATTGAATGTATATCTTTCAAAAAAAACAATTATCTCAAGTTGTGCCTAAATTGAAAGGGAGGAATGTAAAAATCCAGAAATGAGCAATGATGTCGAGCATTTTTCGGGCTACCATGAAATTTAAAACTATGTTATCTATCAAAAATGTTCTTTCATTATGTTTTGATGCATTTGCATATCCTGTTTCAAAGGTGGTTGTTTTCCTTTGGCCATTTTCAATTTCCCCAAAGCTTCTATTCATGCTCCAAAATACCAGTTTTTATCTTCACATGTAGACTGGTTGCCTAACTTGGGGCCTAATGATTCATTGCAATGAATAGAAACAAAATTTAGAGCTCCAACCTTATGATTCCCAATGATTTCTTGAGACTGAGGCATAAAGAAGTTGACAAATAGATTACTTTTGTAACTAACTACATCTCCTCTCATTGACTTTGGCATATTCTCACTACACTACACGATATACATATATTGCACCCATACACCACAGTCACTGGCATACTTTCCTTCTAGAATAGTGTGACCGAAAAAGATGTGTTTAGGTGTGATTATGAAGAAGCTTCTAATTCTACACAAGAGAAAATAAACATAACAAACAATTATGGTCTTAAACCTTGCACCATTAGATGGAATGATTTATGGACAAGGCTCTTCACATGTATGATGACATAATGAGAATCAGAGAAAATATAAATGAGAAATATATAATTGGCTATGGTGTTACAAGAACTATTTATAAATGTGTTCTAAAAAATTGTAATTGAATTGCTATAAAGAGACTGCACAATCACTACCCACAAAGCTTGTGTGACGTTGGAACTGAGCTCAAAACCGTTAGAAGCATTAAGCATACGAATCTTGTGAGTCTGCATGGATATTCACTTTCTCCACCTGGAAACCTGTTGTTTTATGATTACATGGTAAACAAAATTCTATGGGACATGATGAGTAAAATGATTATGTTATGAAGAAAAATGGATATGTACATTGTAGATTCCTATTTTGAAATAGAAGAATCCAATCAATCGCTAACCTACAATATCAAATCAAATCAAATCAAATTTATAGTATCATCTTTTAAATTTGCCCATTCTTTTTGCATGCACCTCTTTTCCTTGCAATCTCCTTAACTCGGGTTGATATTAAATCAAAATAATCAAATGTGCCCACAATCCATTGGGGAATCAACACAAGCTTCTAAATATGTACAACTCACCTTATATTCAAATTTGCTTTAATTTTCTTGAAACTTATCACACTTTTTTGTAAATTTTTATTGATGGCTATGTAAATAGTAATTTATTGTCATTTTTTGGTGATTTCTAATTCTATGGAATGTATAATGGTTTGTTGCCAATATGTTTATTAATGCATATACATTATAACTATCTCATTTACTAGTATTATGGCATATTCATTATAAATCAGTAGACAAACTTGTTAGAAGTCCAATGAGCACAATTGGTGAAATCTCATGAACAAGTCATAAAATCTAACTGACTACACCTCCTCTCATTGATTTCGGCATATTCTCAGTACACTACACTCTATACATATACTGCACCCATACACCGTAGTCACTAGTATACTTGCCTTTTAAAATACAGTAGTATAAACATGATGTTACCGAGATCATTCAAAACTTGCACCAATATATCAAAAATAAAATAAATAAAATAAATTCTTCAACAATTACCTTCTTATATGAGATAAAAAAAATTATTGATGCAAATATCCAAGGCTTTCCAAATTCCACTTTCTATGTCTTGGTTATGGATTACAAACATTAAATTTCTTCAGCAAGGACCACCAACACAATAGAAGTTTTCGTAATAAAAATAAGAAACGATAAAAATTGGCCTTAATTAAAATGAAAATTCAAGAACCAACCATGCCCCAAAAATTTAGTGTACCCTCTATATTACCAGGAAAATATGGCCACACTCTAAGCACTTATTTAATCTCCGTTTTCAATCATCACAGGAGCAGACCATTTCATCCAAACAAAAAATATTTAAATTAGATGAGTTTTCTTAATACTCTGGCTTGAACACCTCTTCCACGTAGGCAAAACCCAATTTAGGGAAACACAAAATGGGTTATCAAAATTATCTAGATGGATAATGTAGGGGAATTCATGTCCACAAACTTACAATTGTTGCAAAGCTCGTGTAATTTAAAGGCAATATACTACTATGTACACTCCATAAACAAAGTTGTGGAAAGGGAAAACATAATGATTAAGGATATAACTCAATAAATGTTGAAATAAGGCATTTCAAATAAATTATAAGCAGAGATTGTTGGTACTGATGTAACAATATAAAGAAAGTTTTGAAAAAGACAATGCTTAACAAATGAAATGTGTTTTGGAACATATACATAGTGACCTATGTGGTCTTATGAAAACCTAGTCATTGCATGGTTCAAAGTATTGATACACATGGTCTTCTGAATTGGTCTTGGGATCCCTTCCTTGTCAGTTGAGGGAAGTATTGATACACATGGTTCCCCGTCTTGCTTCCCTTGGTATCCAATCCGGGATAGTTCCTCATCCCGGCCGCTGCATATGTGACATATGAAGACATATAAAATTTCCCTGTGGACAAGACTATTGTCAGTTGGGAATCTATCTCATTACTAATGAGAGTGCCCTAATCAATCCCTTGTTGATTCTTCTTGATGGTGATCATGAATTGATACATCCACCCTTGGAACACATTTGATTCGGGTAAACTGAAAACCCGACTCAACAAAGTGATGATGTCATTGATCTCCTGGATGAAATCACTCCTTGGGATAAGTCTTGGGAATTTGGAGACAGCCGGTTTGGCCTTGATCAGGAACTTCTTATTTATATGCTTGATACAATTTTCCTGATCGTTATCCCAGGCTTTCTGAGCTGACTTGACATCCAACTCTCCATATTCTTCAAAATTGGGTAGTTTGAGGAGGTCATCAAAGTAACCTCCATCCAATTTGTTCACTACCTCTCCTACCTGATTTCTCACAGAACGAGAAACAAAGTCATAACTGGAAGCACAGGATAAGATGAATTCAGGGCACTAAGCAGACATGGGAAAACCCGTTGCAAGAGGTAAGCCACTATCGGCTACCGCTTTCATCCACGAAGTTTGGGAGGAACTCCTTACCCTACTCCAGAAATCTTCAATATCTATATTCCCAAGCTCTGTATCTCGGATGTCATAATTGCAATCGATATATGATGGAGACTCCACCTTTCTGAACTTGTATTTCATCCTTCCTGATTTCTCAGCCTTTTCTTGCGATGGACCAGGTTCCGACATGAAGGATGTTGAAGGAAGAGAGTTTCCTTAGAGATCAGGAGATGTTTCACACTGTGGAAATCCTGACCAACTGGAGATGCCGGAAGAATGGAAGAGTCCGACACACTGAGGAGTATGTCGGGGAATCCAGAAAACCCGATGCGTTGAGGATGTCGGAAATTTTTGAAAGCCCGACACTTTTTAAAGATGTCAGAAACTTGAGAAAGCCCGACACGCTGAGGATGTCGGAAACTTGAGAAAGCCCGACACGCTGAGGATGTCGAAAACTTTTGAAAGCCCGACACTTTTGCAGATGTTGGAATCTTGAGAAAACCCGACCCTTTTAATCTTCTGATACACTTCGGGTCTTCAATACTACACAGCACCTTTCAAAACCTAAAAAGGAGGAACAAGGTTTTGGTTGAATTTAAGACATGTAAATTCTTTTTACCATTCATATACCAAACATATCTTAATTCCAACAACAAAATTCTGGGGAAAAATCACAAAGTGGTAATTCTAAAGAAATAAACCCTAAAACATAAACCCTGTTTGGAAAACAACCCCAAAAGGAAAAAGAATAAAAACCCCACAAAAACCTGGTAAGGGAATGGGAAGAAGTCCATACATAATCAATCCATAAAAACAAAGAACAAAGAATGGAGAGAGAAATACCTTCAACCAGAGTGAGAAAAGATCAAAAACGGGAGATTCAATCGGGCACAGGCGAGTTTCAGGTTTCGAGGTTGGAGAAGCATGCGTGAAAATCCACGAGTTAAAAATACGTCCAGTAAAAATGACGTGGAAATCCACATATTTATAAGAAAATTTGCAATTAATACACTTCGGCTTGGCACGTGCCAACTCACCTGACAACTCGGCATTAACGCCATGTCAGCATGCTCGGGAGGTCCGAAAACCCGCCACAAAGGTGTGTAAAGCAATTCGGGTTTTAGGTCGCGGGAAACAATCGACACAAAGCATGAGATGTTTAGATGCTTCAAAGTTCCGAAAACCCGACACAAAGGACTAAATCGGACTTCGGGTATCGGAAGACAGACGACACAAAACATGTTTCAGATAAGGCATGTTTCGATGCGCCGAAGGCCCGAAAACCCGACTCGACTTACTTGAAGCGGGTTTCGGGTTTTGGGGAACACAAGACATAAAACATTCAAAACACATGTTGACCTGTCGGCGAAAACCCGAAAACCTGATTTTCTCTCATAAGGGCAATTTTGCAAAACCAACTTTTAAAAAATTTCGTAGGGGTTATCTGATAGTTTTGGCGTAAAATCAAAACTGAGATAACAAGATGAAGCATCACATTTAAAGGTTCTATTTCTACATTTCTAATTTGTTGCAAATTCATACATAAACATTTGCATATCTTATATCACTAGTGGTTGCGTTTTACGGAGTAGGTTGTTTGAACTTAACACGAATACATGAAGACTTCCATACATGTGCAAATTTTATATCCTTAGTGGTAGTGTTTTGTGGGCATTTTTTTGCATATCTTATATCATGAATGGTAGTGTTATGCAGACTATTTTATTTGAACTAAACATGAATACATGAAAATGTACAATGTGAATGCCGAAATATTGAGGGAGACATCTTGTAATGCGTACCGCAATGACCACTGTTAGAAATACTTAGTAGGACAAATAGCTTTCCACTTGCTCAGATACAAAAAAATTAAACCTGATTATTTTGTCACATGTGCATCGTATCCACATTTGTATCCATATCCATACAACTCTATTTTCAAGTGGTGCAACATAATCAAAAGAAAGAGGCCACCTAGTGGAAGGATGCTTCCAAAAATCATATTTTTGAAACACCTCAAGGTAAAGAGAAATCTATGAATGGAGAGCAACCTGGTGTTTCTTGGAAAGAATATAGAGAATCTCTATGTATACATGAATTACAAATCCCAATGAATAATGTTCAAAAATTAGCTACGAACATAAAACAATGTTATAGGAGCCCCTCTCCTACTACAGACCATCTGACTACAAATTCTGAAGAGGGACAAGATGTAAAACTTCAAATCATTCTTGTGAAACAATTTTTAAACATAACATTTCAGTAGTCTTCTTTCAATTATGTAAAATAATATAATATTTAAACAAAATATAAAGGGTATGATATGCAGGGAGATATATGACCATTTCTGTAAATATTTTACATCTAAAACCAAAAACAACATTGTTAAATTCAAAATCAATCAAACTTCACCTCATCGATGTAATGAAAAACAAAATTCTACTAACAAATGTCCCATATCACACAAATTTCATCTATAAATACACACTCTACTTCTATTGTTGAGGATCAGAGTAAATCCATCCATAAATACATAAAATCCTTGTAATTGAAATTAGAAAAGAAGGAACTAAAGATGCACTGTGTGTACTCACCACATGCTCCCGTAGTACTTCAAAGTATACGGCTCGCTCACAAGCAGGCAATTGAAATGGCTCTGAACTTTGTGCTTCCCCTTGCTGCTCTGGTCCATCAAGCTCAGCTTAAACAAAGCCCTAACGTATGTTCCTTTGCTCACCAATGCCACAAACATAGAAACATACATAGAGTTGTCTTCGGTATTTTTGTCGTTGGGGTAAAGATAAATCACCCACCGGTACCCCGTCACGCTAAATATTTCACTTGTAATGTATTTTCCTGCTCCCATACCCTTGGTCAGAGAGTGTCCTACTACTGTTAGTTCGTGTGAACATGTCAAAATGTTTGTTACGGATCGAGATTCCGTAGGTGTAGGGTTCGAGGCATCGTAAGCAACATGGGAAAGCCAGTCCTCAAGAGAATTGAAATGCTTTAGCCTTTCAATTGTTGATGTCGATGAATTATTTTCTGTGGGTTTTGAAATTTGATTACTGCAACAACCTACAAAATCTAAAGTGGGTCAACCATAAACTACTTTAGGAAAAAAGAAAAGCATATCATACTATTCAATTCCAGTGTGCGTTGACAACATTCATTGACAAAGAATTTAACATGGAGCAGGATGTAAATTGTATGCGTAATCTTGAAAATTGGTAGAAATTAGCCATTTGTTATCTAATGTAAAGTTGACTTTAGTATTTTTATTCTTTACCTTCAACCTAAGACGCTACTCAAAAATATTGATTACCTTCAATTGACGCTAAAAATAGCTCGGCAGAGTCCGGAAAAGAAAATCAAGGCTTCTGCTAACACTTTTCGAAGAGCTCAAAATTAAAGCCAATTGAATACCTGACAATGTATTTAGCATTGGATAATGTTAGTGACCAATATTTAAAGGTTAATATATGCAAAAGCTATAAAATAAAATTTAAAAATAGTAAAGCCAAAACAACATGCAAAACCAGAAAAGCAAAATTGTTAGAAAAGCAAAAAGCAATTTTTTTAAAAATAGCAAAAGTAAAATTATTAAAAAAAGTAAAAACAAAATTGTTAAAAATAGCAAAACTGTCATTTAAGCCATCAAATTTGACACAGTCCCATGAATGTCGCAAATCCCTTTCCCATAGGGGTAACACCTTCGGCGTAAAAAAATAGCAAAAGCAAAATTGTTAAAAATAACAAAACCGTCATTTAAGCCATCAAATTTGACATAGTCCCATGAATATCCGCAAAAACCCTTTCTCATAGGGGTAACACCTTCGGCATAATTAACTACTTATATATCAACATATTTATATTATATACCAATATCTTAATCTTTATTATTATTTTATATCAAAACCAACATCTTTATCATATTTATACTATAAAATGTATAGTAAATTTTACCATAAACCCTTTAAATAATTGTAGATATACATCTCATAAATATAATAATAATAATAATAATAATAATAATAATCACATTTACTATTATATAATCTATATTTTTATGACTATTATTAATATAACATTTATTAAATACAATTGAACGTGTTTATTTTCAACTGCTTCCCCCCTTAAAAGTGAAATAGACCTTCAAAAACAAATTTTGGAATCCAAACCAAAAACCCTAAAACCTTAGAGAAAGAACTAACGACACACATACTCCTGACATTGATGAAGAAATTACTTGGGAATGTTAAATATGAACGTTTATGTGAAAACAAATAATGCTTGAAACCTGCAACAATACAATTTTAAGAATAATGATTATTGAAGAACAACTCAAGCTCAAGCCACTTTAAAACTAATTTTTTTGTTTGACTTCTCCAAACAAAAACAAAAAATTCTAAGGGATGGTCAAATGGACATTAAATTTAAGATCAAAATTGTCTTGTGAGAGTTAAATAAACATCAAATTTAAGGTAAAAATTTAATTATTAACAACTCCCAGACATTACAGTCTATCACCCCCTTAGTTGTCGTTGTACAATGCTTATTTAAATAATAAAATGTCAATGTCTGTTATTTAAACCTCTAATTTTAAGAACGATGTTTTTTTTAATGTTTGAAAGTCTGCAATTATCTCTAAGGAAAAAATCATAAATACGTGCTTGATCAAAAAGCTTAATGGTAAGAGAGCATATCTTGAGCAAATGCTACAAGAAATTATTACATCCAACCGATGACAGGTATCTAGTCTGACATGTTACAATCACAAAAATACTATAAAAGTGCAATAATCAATGACGAATTGAGCCATTGGCGCAATTGACTTAGACGTAAGAAGGGAAATAGTTTATCGATTGCATGGTTTATCTCTCGAACCCTTACTTTCAAGAGAATGAGCAATATCACATATGGGTACCCAACCTTCTTATCGTGTATTTATTTCCCTCCTCCTTGGCCTATGGTCTTGAAGAAAAAATAGATGAATTTAGTTCAGGAGATTACCATTACAGATTTCAACCCATCAATCCACATCCTCCATCATGTGGGGAGGGCCAACCTCATTGACCACCCATTGGCAAGTGTTAGAAAATGGGTGTGGAAAACTTAGAGTGGATTGTGAGACCTATGTCGGACCCTTCCATAGTTCCTACCTCATTAGCTTCATCCAAGAGAGTTATCCTTGGGAGAGTTTAGAGGCACCTTGTTCACAATAGTAGGGGTGTTTCCTTAGTGACCGATGAAAGTATAAAGGTGCTCCCTTTTCTTGGATTTGAATCAACAATATTGAATTTGATAGCACAAATAATATGTTACCACTAGTAAAAATATAATGCTAGTAAAAATATTTTCTAGTTGATCTTTATTAAAAACTACATAGTTTATGGTTTTTCATAGTTGGAAGAGAAGTTCAATGCAAATAATATGGCAGATTTGCTTGTATTTTGCACGGAGAAACATAAAATCCCCAAGAAGGACCATTTTCCAAAAATAAGGATCACACATGGAGGATTTGAAGAAGGAATGAAACCACTCCCAATCTTGTTGAGCTTGTACAAAATACCTAACATGGTGCTTCAGAGACTCAACCTAACAACAAGAATGACATCCAGGTTTAGGGATACCCATATAAACCATTATATCATCCAAAGGAATCCCTCGGTAAATAATCAGTAATATCTTCACATATAATAACTCAGAAAATATGCATATTATAATGAAGATCAACACAACACAAGAGATAGAAATTTCCTAAGTATCCCTAATATTCAATATATTTAGAAATAGAACAAAGTACCACACAATACTATACTTCCTAAGGAAGGAATAACTCTACAAGATATCCCAATATGGTAATGCCACTTCGAGGGGAACACCTCCAATAAATTTATACCAAATAGAAGACTCTTCACACACATGACATCCATCATAATGATGTATTCATTTCCTTTGTATAGTTTTACGTTAATCTTATTTTGGTGGGTAACACCTAATTCCAATGTAGGCTGACTCATTACCCAATATAGTTAATTCCACATTTCACCCAATATATTATAACCATAGGACGAATTAAGGGGGATCAATTCCACATATCAATGTCTTTATACACCCATACATGTACATAACATACCATTCCTCCTTGACATGTTTTGTCCTTAAAACATGAGAAGAAATTGAGTAATGAGTGTGCTTCAAATCAAACCACCACCCATATGTGATCTTGGTGGGTGAAATCTCTCTTGTCTTGGTTCTATAATTTGTTGCACTATTTCGGTTCCATTCATGACCATAGTTAATCCTCTTTAGCTTTTATGCATAATTGTAGAGATTACTTCTATGATTCCATGTTCAATAATTATGCCCCATTTGATTCCATGTATAGGTGTAGTGATTTTCCTTATAATTGCCTATATAATCACATTAGTTGTTGCTCTGGTGTGCCCTAATATTCCACCATGATTGTTTCCTCTCATGATAATGTGGGTGTCTATATGACATAACCTTAATATCTTTGACCTTATCAATATGTTCTTTTGCTTTCTTTACCTCTTCCACCTTTTCGATTACAAGTGCCTTTGTATCTTGAGTACTAGATGAATTATTATTTTCTTATTTTTCTTAACATGTTATTATTGATATTCTTCCAAGTCATCCTTATGATATTCTTCACTATCTTGAGATTCATTGACACACTCTAGCTTCACCTTTCCTAGTTCTTCAGTGAGTGTGACATCCTACAAAGTGGCCTTCTTTTTCTTATACTAAATCTTCATGAACTTATTTTTCACATTACTATCAATTATTCCCAAGGTCTCTATCCAAGGATATATTAATGAACAATATTCAAACCATCTAAATCTAAAGTGAAACATCTCAATGAAAAACATATTTGTCTATGGTGAGCTTTAAATCATCAATAACTTAAATCTATGTACCATCTAGTTAGTAAGATATTCACATATAATAATTCAGAAAACATGCAAAATATAAAGAACAACACAACACAAGAGATATTGGTGGGATGAGAAGCCCTAACTCATAAATAGAGTAAGTATCCTTAAGGTAGGAAAAAATCATACAATACTCGTTAAGGAAAGAATAACTCAACAAGATCGCTTAATATGGGAATGTCACTTTAAATGGGACACCTCCAATATCATCCTGCTAAATAGAAAACTCTTCACATACTTGAAATCCGTCACAGTAATATTCATCTCCTTTATATACATGCATTACTCTAAATGGGCGGGTAACACCTAATATTAAGGTAGACTGACTCATTACCCAATATAGCTAATTCTACAAGTTACCTATTTGATCCAATATATTTTAACCATATATCTAACTAAGTGGGATGTGTGCCACATGTTGGCGTCTCCATCAACACATCAACATTATAATATCATATCTATAGACACATAATCCTAAATCCAAAAACATATAAAAAACCAACTAAATTTCTCTTAACTTTCTAAAAATGTAAAGATATAAATATTTTATTCAAGTTTTTTGGAAATTTTTTGTGAAAAACCCTAAAATCATTATATGAAAACCAATCACAATAGGTTGAAATTTAGGTTGTAGCTTTGTTTGTAATTCTCCAACTTCAAAAAACATAATTACATAAAATACTACAACTATTTTTTAGATATAAACTAATATTAATATTAGAGTTTCAACCTAAATTGAATCTCTAATACCACTTGGTAATATCTTCACATTTAATAATTCACAAAATATTTAGAATTAATAAATATAAATACAACACGGGAAGCATTAATGAGCCAAAAAGACCTAATATTCAATATATTAAGAAATAGAAATAGAAATGAAACCTACATCACAAAGTGTGTTCAATGTCTAGGGCATGTGCATGAAAATGGGGGACCATGTTATTATTTTGATATTGATATTATATGTAAGAGATAATTATATGTTAATATTTTTAGCTCTTACTAATTCTAAAATTTGATATTATTGTACAAAATGAATGACTATGTTATTATGAAATATTCCTCATATCATGTAAAAATTTATATTATAACTATACAAATAAATTAATATTATAATAATTAACTATTTATAAATCAACATATTTATTTTTATATATTAATATTCTAATCTTTATTATTATTTTATATCGAAACCAAAATCTTTATCCTATGAAAGATCTATCATATTTATACTATAAAACTTATAATAAAATTTACCATAAACCCTCAAAATAATTGTAGATATACATCTCGTAAATATAATAATAATAATAATAATAATAATCACATTTACTATTTACGCCAAAGGCGTTCCCCCTATGGTAAAGGACCTCCGGACGTTTCTGCAACTATGTTAAATTTGATGGCCGTTTGGACGTTTTTGCAACGCAATTAATTTAGACGGTCGTTTTGACGGTTTCGACGGCCGTCCAAATGTTTTCGTGCTTTTCTGCATTTTGTAGTTCCATGCTATATTTGCTATTGGTTTACAAAAACCAACAATCATTTGTTTTCCACGACCCCTATTTGCACAATATTTGTAGGGTTTAGTTCGTATTTCTGTTCTTTTTCGTTGAAAGATTCTGCGAAGGATTCAGGGACGATAGTGTGGAGTTTATGTAGTTCCAACGCTATATTTGGCTATTGGTTTACAAAAACCAACAATTTTTGTTTTCCGCGACCCCTTGGTTTGCACAATAGTTTTGTAGGGTTTAGTTCTTTTATTGCCATACATGATAATCACCATGTTCTTTTTTGTTGAATTAGATTCCCTGCGAATGATGATTCAGGTCATCCACTAGTATGGAGTATTAAGTTAATGCATTTGGAGTTGCCTTCGCAAATGGTTTGCAGGGTCGGTCTTATAAAAAATTCTCTTTTCAATGGACCATACATGATAATCACCATATATGCAATAATTTTTTATTACCTCCCTATAATGATGTGGTCATCCGCTATATTTTAAGCATCATTTATGAGTCGTTCGCAAATGGTTGGCATCTCTCACAACAAATTCTCTGTAAAATGAACAGGGTAATGTACCAAACCCAACATATTCAAAGGCCTATGAAATTCTCATGCCACACACAAATAAATTCTAAGAGAAATAAATGTTCATAATGCAGCTACAAATCCCAAATAAGGAGAACAAACTCACCTAGAGTAGGAATTTTTTTTGTATTAACCTACAAAATCAAAGAAATATTCTCATTCTCTATATTGCAAATAAGACCTTTTAATGACCAAATCTCACAATTGTTTTTTGGCAATGAAATCAAGTCACCCATTCCATAACTATCGGGTGCTAATTCCAAATCAAACATATTTACAGCAACACTTGACGGAAAGGTTATAAAAGTTGGATATCTATGAGCTTCCCTTTTCACAAGGTGTGGTGAAGGAGTTGTGATTGCATCCATTTGGTACCCTCTTTTTTGACCCCGCCTCTCCATCCAAGACATCAATGTAGTTGATTATATGTTCTTAGCCTCTCCCATTCACCTTTGGTTTTCACATCAATGTAGGCACGTGTTTAGTTCTAAACCTTCCGAAAAATTGAAGATTCAATTTGCTAATTAATACCACTCTTCAGTTCTCTCTTGAGATTCTAGTTGTATGCCCTAGCCTGACCACATGTAATATTGCACTTTGAAGAGAATTTAATCTCCCTTGATCTTTTTTTGCCAGTATCCTAGCCTCGTGGAGGTGATACCTCCCTCCACATTCATATAATATTTTGGACTATCTAGAGTTCCTTTCTTTTCCAATCTTTGTATTGTATTCACATTTTCCTTTCGCCTCTTGCCTAAGATGTCCAAGACCCCTCCACTTCTAACTCAAAACCTGGGGAGTCACACCTAGAACCTCTATCAATATTCCCAACCTCATAAACCCCTCTTCATTTCACTTCCCCTCCCTTTAATACTTGTATCCTTGTCTTCCATTCCATCCTCTCGATCTTCTGACCTCCTCTCTATTGGTGTATGTTTACCTTTTATGTTCTCCCACTAATCTACATGTCTTATGAAACTAGTCAATGGGAATATTATTAAACCATTCTGAATATTTTTTCCCGTCTTGATTGCAATAAATGTGTCTCACTTTCAGTAGTAATATTTTCGTAGAACAGGCATGTTTTTCTCTTTTAAGTAATTAGGCCAAAATGCATTGTCAAAGTGGATGGCAATTACACAGGTCGAAGAATACTACTTCCATTATTTGTGTGGATGCACTCTTTGACCACTGGTCCGTCAAAATTCAAACCTAATATCATATTTGACTGAAATCTTCGGTCTTCGTATTTCATATTTGTCCATATTTTCGAAGATTTGAAATCAAGAAATCCAAATTATCGTCACACCCTCTATATATTCTATGGAAACACCAATGTACTTAACCACAACCAAAATCATTGCTTACATTATACACGATTCTTGTAGAAGAAACGAACTGAGAATTTATTAGAATGGATCACAGAAAAAGAGTGAAAACATGTGTGGTGGTCGTTTATATGTGGGTCTTAAAAATTTAGTGAAATTGATTGTGGTTGTAGCTACATGCTGATTTGGATTCGTAGTTTGAAGTTCAATGAGAATAATGGTTTAGGGTTTGTGTATATTTGACTTGTGTTTGAGCTTATCTTATCTTGTGCATGCCTTATAAATCGGTCCTTCCATCCTAATTTAATGGAATTGGGTCATGTTCAATATTTTCATTCCTTGTGCTCTAAATGTTGATTTAATCATGGCAAAAAATCTCTCTTCAGTGGGGTTTATAGCCCTCTTGGCTTCTCTCCATGCAACCCAAGTCTATTCAAAAGTCCAAAAATCTTTACTTTAGAAAAGGGTGATCTGAGCATCAAGCTGACAAATTTGGGGGCCACTATATTGTTTGTAGTTGTCCCGGATGCCAAAGGTAAATATTGAGATGTTGCTTTAAATCCAAATTGAGGAAGTGGGTATCGGTTTAATTCAATATTCATAGTCATTCTTTTGGCCACACAAAGTATATTTCATTATCTTTATGTTTTGTTCTTGGCTTTGACTCATTTGATTCATATATGGTAAGTGTATGATTTAATTTATTATGTTTCTCAATTTAAATCTATGCATACATAATGGCATTTTGGACCCTTACTTTGGTGCAATTGTGGGATGAGTAGCTAACCATTTGACTACCAATGATGGGAATAATACACTCCATGGTCAGTTAGTGTCTGCTTTCATTTCTTTCAAAAAAAAATTGATTATATTTTTGGCAAGAAGTCTACATCGTTTAATGTAAATTCTGTTGATTGATGTTTGTTAGGATTCCATGGTGATTTTGATTCATATGTTATTTAATATAAATTTTTTCGATTAATGGTTGTTAGGATTCTTGATGATCTTGATTTATATGTTGTTTAATGTAAATTTTGGTTGATTGATGGTTGTTAGGATTCCCTTGATGTATATGCTACATATACCATAACTCGAAATAAGGAGTTGACACTTGTTATGAGGGCGATACCCATAAATAAGCCCACCCCTGTGTATTTGGCACAACATACTTATTGGAACCTTGTAGGCCATAACAGTAGCATAACCATACTTGATAACAAAGTGAA